>OX276376.1:52217878-52884128 GCA_946251855.1 Alsophila aescularia
AGCCATCGCCAATTTAAAGAAAGCCCACTGAACCGAAAGACAAGCGCATTGGCGGCTCACGAACACAGCACCCGCACCCGTCCGCTCTCTAAGGCTTCTCATATAATTTTCAATCCAGCGAACTTTAAAATCGATTGCTCTTTGTAAGTGCAAAATGATACAAGGGCGCGTCTACCATATGCGTCGTCTAAATTATCTAGCCCATCCTTTTAAGCGGTCGATTTTCACGTGAAATGTAAATTGAAAACTGCATTAGTTTTCAAGAGACAGTAAAACTCACTGGCTTTTACGTTATAGGCCATTCAGATGGTTGGCTTTTAATTCCAGCGTCAGGCTAACGAGTAAGTTGTAAACGCACAAAAACAGCGTTTTTTTTTAGTCATCGGACTTTCATCGTACCAACTTTTGTAAATGCTAAGCTGAAAAACAAGTCATGCCGTTTCAGAAAATAAAATGCCAATTTATTATGCGATAGACTGCGATGATTGCGATTTTTTTGTTCTCGATGATTCCCTTCTAATGTCTAGGCTTTATAACTAACCATTTCCATAGTTCAAATTTTGTCCTTTTCAAAATTCCATGTGAAACAGCGTTCAAATTAACTAGATAGTTTTGTAATTTATTTTCATTACTAGGCCACTTAGTTTATCCGAACTCGGTTTTCATACGCACCCATTGAAAGTAAGCTACGTCCCCATAAATTAAACCACAACGTTTATCTATTAGGGTTGATAGTCGTATTCAGGCAGTCGGGTCGAGCAGTTCCATTTGTCCCTATAAAGCTTTCGTGCAAACTCCCAAATTGTATGAACAAGTGCGTAACGTAAGCTTATCTGTCTCGTTAATACCTGTTTAATGAAAGGGTTTGATCGTAAATCTACATGGTTAAACTTAATACAGAGAGTCCTATTGGGCTCCACTCTCGCCTACGGTCTGTAATTAATGTGCTACCATCATAGAAAGTTTTACTACTACCTACACTAGTATTGAAACTAAATAAGTATAAAACTTTGAATCGCGGTAAGAGAGGTGTTTGCTTTCCACTTTAATTTGAGTTAAAATAAGTTGAAGCGATTACGCGCAGGTATGTAATTATAGAAATACTTGGCGTATATGTTGTATTATATGAGTAATTCTGTATTCATGAATGTGCTGAGTTTTGAATGTTGGAATTCTGTATTAGGGATTTATATTATAAGTTATGTTACTAATAACATAACTTAGTCATTTTCAAGAAGTAAACACGAAGCACTAAGAAAGCCGAGATTTAAAAATTAAACAAGGTTCAATGAGCAGAGTACCTCATGCAGGTGCAAAATATGGTATGTAATAATTTATTTCCTAACTTATCGTATAATATATATTTTTGTAATTTTTGAACTGACAATTCAATTCAATCAGTTCAGTTCAACTTTGACTGGCAATTTTTTTTTAGGGTTCCCTAGTCCGTAGAAAAAGAGAACCCTTATAATTTCGCTATGTCCGTCTATCCGTCCGTCTGTCTGCTGTGGCTCTCTTGCATGAAAAGTGAAGAATAAATAAATATCTATTTATATTTTGCACCCCATCGAGTAGGTCTCATTGAATAGGTATTTTAAAATTATAGTAAGATTGCTTCGAAGCTTTTTCTATTTAGTTACGTTTACGAAATATTTGGCTCTAAAGTGACGTTTTTGCTTGCGATGCATGTCTCTCAATTACATCTCAAACTCATAAAGTTAAGTACTAAAAAATTTGAAAACATCTAAAGCACTAGAGCATAATACGAATTTACTAACAAAATGGTCACTGATATGTAGGGTTTACTAGGTATAGCTGACAAAGATAACGCAAAAACATAGAGACAAGTCTGGAAAAAACATAGAGACATGGGTTATCTAACCATAAAACAAAACTTTGTTATCGTATCTATGTAAATACTACTGGACTGTTTGCAATACAGTTTTCATAGTTGGGTAGCTTAGAATTCTGGGTACAGAATTCTATATCTATTCGTTTTTAACACCCGAACTTAAAAGAGAGGGGTGTTATAAGTTTAGGGTGTGTCTGTATGTCCAATGATACAGGACCGATTTTGATGCGGTTTTTTTCTGTTTGAAAGCTGATGTGATCGAGATGGTTCTTAGCTATAAAAAGGGGGAGGGGGTGAGAATCGTTGCTCCCAAACGAATGGACCGGTTGTGTTGAGGTTTTAATGTTTGGAAGCTGATGTGATCGAGATGGTTCTTAGCCATAATGAGGGGTGGAAGAGAGGGGGGGGGGGGGGGGGGTGAGGAACGTAGCTCCATAACGAATGGATCAATTTTGATGCGTTTTTTATGATTGAAAGCTGATGTGAGAGGGAGGAGGTTCGGGTTTTTTTTTAATTTCTGCTCTTTACCTATTATAGTGTTCTTCTTTTCATTTTTCTATACTACACAAAAAGTTAGGATTCTACCTTTTATTGTTTTACTTTCTGTTGCGTATTCGACCTGCCTTATTTTTTAGTAACAACCGTTTTTAAACAATTACGTTATCCTGAAGGTAACGTAATATTTAACCATATGGGTATTAATACTGTTTATTTTATGTATTAGTGTATTACTTATAATATTCTTATGTATTCTGTAGTTTAAGTTTTATTTATTATTTCAATTTTAATTTATAGCTACTTATTTCTAATCACTTTAAGTTATATATTTACTGCACCCCTACCATTTTTCTTGCACTTCCAGGTTAACTGGTAGAAAATTCTACTTAGCATTAAGTCCTTCTTGTACATTTTATTTGTGTGCTAAAGAATAAATAAATAAGGACGAATACGCAACAAAAAGTGAAATACAAAAAGGCACATCGCTAACTATCTATACTAGTAACTACTAACCTATCTAAAACAGAAAAATGAAAAGATGAACACTACACTATCCAATGATTGTTTATATTTCCGAGTAAAAATATCAGTTTATGAAATATTAACTATAAAACCCATAAATACACTACGAATAGAGCCTCCTCAATAAATGGTTATTGATTTACCGCACCTAACCGCGTAACCTTTCCCCAAATCTGGTTATAATCTTAATAAATTTTCGGATTTCAGTTGAAAAGGTGATGGTATTGAGGCTTAGCCACTACAGCGGGGAAAGTTATGAATTAATAACTACTTTCAACCCTTACCTCCCAAGGGAAGTAGAAGCCAAGCCGTAATAATAAGCTTCAAAACAAACTACAACTAATTATAGAAAGAACAAGCTATTTCTCTGTCAAACAGCATAAGGCTGTGACGGATGTGGTTTCATAACGAGTTGGGGTCAAATATACGGCAAAATAAGTAGCTTTGGTGTACTTGCTTGCTTGAGGGAAATATAGCTTGAAAAGTTACCTGCCTATAGCGACACTTTTGTCTCTACAAGAATATTACTCGCGGTTACCTGCGTCTATGTGCGCGTGGACTTCGGATTGCCTAGTGGTCGTTTTTTTCCATTGACATCATCCGCGTGAATTTTCAAAAGCCTAATTGTAATACTTCTTTCTCGTGATACCATCATCATCTTATATCTACACGTAGGCTTCTCCTAAACGTCTCTGAGTCCGATCATCGCTCTTCCAGTCTCTGCCAGGTATTTTTTGCAAGTCCTGGCCGGCGACCTTCCTACACTACGAGCACTCCACTCTAGCAGTCGTTTATCCCAACGGTTGTTAGTTCTTCCCGCTTAAGCTTATTCATTCTTTAAAAAATGCTAGTAACTTTGGTTGGATAGGTATGCGATTCCGCTTTATGGACAGTATCATCGGCAAATCGTAGGTGTGTGATGTGTTTGCCATCTATGATTATGCCCGCTCCTTTCCAGTCCACCGTATAAATCATTTTTTCCTGGGCGTTACTTAGGTGTACTGTGGCGTTACTGAAAGTTTCAGAGGATTTTAAATCGTCTATCTCTCAGACGAATACGCTTAGCCTGCTAATGGATGGACATTATTACGGCACCATACTAGCATTTCAATACTTCGATGTATTGTCAGTCCAGCTTGCATCGCTACAGAGAACCAAGAACAGCCTAGGTTACGATAAAATCAAAGACTTACTCATAGCTTATAAAGCAAATAAAAGGGCTATTTATACTGTTTTTGGTAGAACCTGTGCCATACTGTGTGGATGTGGTATAATAGTCCTTAGCTCCTCCCTCCAAACCACAGCTTGGAAAGACTTTATGAGGCGGGATGTTTCAAGCTTAGAATAATATTCAGAGAGCCTTGGAATAGTCGGTAGTCACTACCAATATTAAAAGTATTGATTACAAAGTTACGTCTCGGAATGTGTGCCTTTTTTTCGTTATGATAAAGTTTATCTCGTTTTTTGACTAATTATCGAGGCTTTGCCATCTCTATTTTCATTGGGACAGCTTCTTAAAGAACGATTTCATATTTCTATATCTATTACTAATAATAAAGCAGTAAGTACCAAAAAGTCTGTACAATGAAGATAATTTAATACAAAAATGGTCAAGTGCTAGTCGGATCGCGCACCGACCGTACATACTTATTGTGAAGTAACTACAAATTTACGGTTTTCGGATTTTGATCCTTTTGTGCTATAAATTTCAAAACTCTAGGTCAACGGGAAGTACATGGGAAGTGCATTAGCCCTCAGTGATTTCTGTTTCATAGCCGTGTGGACTTATTTTTGATTCAATGCAAGTTTGTACCCACTTTGGTATTAATGTCATTTGGCGTTTGCTCTTTTTGCGGTACGGACCATAAAAATAGTCTAGGCGACTTAAAAAAGGCTACTAAACAAGAATGTAATATTTTAAGCAATCGTGTCTCTCTGTAATTTTGTCTGTTTGCGCATCAGTAAAAAGTACAGAAACGATTGTGATGCGGTATTCATTGTTGGATAGCTTAGATTTAAACTTAAACACTGGTTTACCTGTGTACACCGGTGAGTAAAAGCCGAGCAATCGATAAGAAAAGTATTTGACGTCTAAAATATTTTTTTTACATTGTATTGTACCTTACAGGTGATTTTGGTCCTAGAATAACATAAAGGATACTTTTATTCCAGAGAAATGACCACGCGGGCAAAGCCACGGACACAGCTAGTTAAGAATAATCCCAAGAATAAGTTCCAAGAAGTTAGGATTTGGCCCCTGTGATTCCTACTTCCATTAACCATGTGAACTCTCGATTAGGTGCCACTGCATCAAGTCGAGAGTTCACATGGTTCACTTTAACCTGTGTTTAATTCCAAAGTATTCGTTTACTTATTGCTTTGGCGTTTTAGCGCGAGTTAAATTCCCAATGACAAAGTTGTAATGCGTCTTCATGTTGTTTGAAAGAGCTGAAAAAACGTCTTCCTTATGTACATTATTTTGGTCTAGTGAGTCATCCGACTATACTGACGTCGGAGCATATGACTTTAATACTATACCTTTCGGTCAACTTAATGATAAGGTACGCTATCCTGATCGACACACTCTACCAAAATCTCTACCAAGTTGCCAACGAGGACCTTATGGCCAAGCAAAACGAGCGTGTAATTGCTTTCTCACGTGTTGCCGACATTGTAATGCTGTTATTACCTTACTCTTACTCATAATACCTTCAGTACACTGCACACATATAGGTGGATGCGCGAGCGAAGCAAGCGCGTTCAAATTTTTTAACATAATTTGATGACCTTAACTAGCTTATTACATAAGGAACCTACAATCCAAAGCAATTTTGACTTACGTGGTGTGGTCTGTGCTTTGATTTACACAGAACAATAAGTATATGATAGTATATAAAATAAATTTATGATGGTTTATGACTAAGATTTAGGTACGAGTATGTGTATGGTGTAGAAGAATAAGATATAGATATTATGGTTTTGATCGTTTTAAATTTGTTACTCTCAAATACTCAAATACTCATTTATTGATAAATATTATTCAGATACAAATTGATGGGACTGACAATCGATTTAGGTAGATTATTCCAAAGTGGTTTATATATGTATCTCGAATAATTAAAATACAGTGTTGTGTTCAAGATAACATAGTTACACCAGTTAAGTTTCGTCCATTTTGGAGAATATAGGTTCGTTTTTTTATGTGTCCTAAGTCAGGTTAATTAAGTCAGGCTATTGGTATCCCATACGGGATATATGAGTATATATATATATATATAAATATATATATTCTCATATTCCCGTACGGGATACCAATATAATATATATATATATATATATATATATATATATATTCTCATATATCCACGTTAGTGAATCTCATAAGCTCTTACTCCGTAGGTTTTAGATATGCTGTTTCAACAACCTACCCCACTTTCAGCGTATTTAATTATGATAGTCTGCATATAAATGCTCAGGTGAGATTGAACTTTGGTATCGGTAAATTAAATTCGACCATCAACGCTTATTAAAATTAACGCTCTTATTCTGTTGAGTAAATGGTGTTTTTGCCAAGTACACGTTGAAATATTTGGAAACTTTCCTATAGCTGCCCAGCAAAGCGACTGCATTTTTGTTCATGGGTATTTTTTAGCTCCACGTATTTACCTTGCACAGCTGGGCGCTTATTCGCTATGGCTCACGAAATTCCATGCCGAAACGTGTGATGTTATTATGACAATTGCCGAACGATTCCACAAAGATATCTTAACGCGACGCGTTACGCGCGTGAATGGTCATAGCGAATAGGGTCCTGTGTTAAGCAGCCTCAACGTAAGAAAGTGAGTGACAAATAATAATTGTAAGCGTGAAAGTTGTTTTAACGCTTCCAAACAAAAGAACGACAGCAATATTATTAATAACACCATAGCAAAACCCCTTTAAAGTTTAATTTTGCTTTTCCTTGAGGCTGTGACCATCGATGTTATTTCTCTTTTGATCTCGGTTATTTGTAAACATCGGTATACAATATAAATCATAACTTTCTTCCGCGTTCGTTCTGATCAAAAACATGGAAATCAAGTTATATTAAATAGCAAAAAGCTACATGAGTTTAGATGTAACCGAAATTTGGTTTAAATATGATAAAATTTTTGATTGAAATTGTGCGAGTCCATTAGAAACACGATGTTTTTATCAACTTTTTCAGACTGTGATCCTATAAGTTGAGATATAGTACAGGCGATGATTAAATTGAAATAGCTATTTTCTCAGATTTATATAAAAACACTCACAAAACAACAGCGAAATATGGCGTGAGGCCATAAAGACAAATACTAATTGAAAAGCAAATACCTATATATTTTTATTTAATTTATAATCTGATGCAGGTGTCAAACGCTCATTAAAAGCCTGTCAATATTCATTCAATAGTGAATATTTTGGCTACTTGCCATATTTTATGTACCTAGTAATAAGTAGGTCTATTAAAAATTATAACACCCAACGGCCGCCCAGCACGGTCATTCATGACCCCTAACTAAAATTACCAGTATCCTGGAATTAGCAAGAACTAATAAAATGTGAACAGTACCTATTGAACAACAGCCTGGTTTCTTAATATACATTTGTATTTTTATTATTTTTATCAGTTTGATGAATGTGGGACGTCTCATTAGCACTTTTACCTATTTTATTTGACATTTACATGTGTATTATTATAATTTCTGACGTTTAAAAATATATATAGAATGGACAAAAATGGAGAAAATTACATCTCCGTAGAGTTCCTTGGTGCTCTCTTCTCTAAAGGGCGTATTTTTGAAGCAGCGGTAGAGTTATAAGGGTATTTCTTTTTCCTGTGCGAGATTCAACTCTGAGTCAGCACATGAAAGGGAAATTTCCTTTTCAAACAGAAAGTATACTTAGTTTACCCAATTTTATTGAATTCTAATAATTTATGTTGTTCTCTTTGTTCATGAGATGTACAGTTTTCACTTGTTGTAGTGCCTAATAATTGGCCTATTTACAATAAAATAATAATAAAAAAATCGCGCGCGAAAAAGCTACGCACTACCACGCGCATACTGCGCGTGCGCACGCGTAGCAAGGTAGAGGTGTACTTTGACTTTGAATTTGATTGTAACAAAAGAAAAGAAATGAAATAAATTCAAATTTTCTATCTTTAATAGAATGAAAATATTGTCTTAGAACTGAAATTGAGCCGATCATTCCACCAACCAGATCTCTGATGCAAGATAAAAACTTAAGTATCTTTGTGATACTTAAGAAATCACAAAGATACTTAAGTTCCCAGTATTTTTGATTAATACTGGTGGAGAGTTGCATCAAAGAGTATGAAGGTGTGGTTTAATCATTAAGTAAACAAAATATGTACTGAGATTACGAAAAGGTGGCGCAGGGGCAAGTACCCGCGAGCGACGCCAGAGGGAGTCATTTTTTAGGCACCTATTTTTTAGCGTTAGAAAGGGTCCGTTGATTATGCCCCCGATGTACCGTGCTCCCGAGCTTTCTGCACTCGATTCGAATAAATTGTATATCAATATTTTTTGGCAGTGTTTCTGAATTTACTAATTTACTTCAAGGTCTTATTAATTTATTTATATTTATGTGTGTATGATACAGTTATGAATTATTTACAATTATGAATTAATTATATAAATACGTACTGGTAAAAATATAAGAGAATACGTCACCCAAAATTATCATTATTAATTATAAATTAGATATACTTTAGTAGTAGACTAAAAGAACACCGTACAGCAGCAGTGAATGGTAGTTTACCCTTCCCATTGTCTATCTCTTACATTAACTGAAACGGGTTAAATTATAACAATAGTCAAATCCGGATGGACATTGTATCATTCTCTTTTGACCACAATTCAAAATACTTTGCAATATGAGACAAAATGCCGAGTGAAGGTCCTTCGCAAGGGCTGGTGCGAAGTAATTACGAAATTATTAGCAATAGACATGGCGGAAAAACGTTGTTACACGCCGGATACTCTTACGATTATTTTCACAGAAATACATTTTCAAGTGTGTAGTCGTGTGTTAATAAAAAATAGCCGGTGATGTGGATCAGTTAAATTAGTGACTGAAAGTGTCAACGTGCAAATGAAAAAAAGACATAGACCTGAGTGTCTACAAGACTCTTTCAGGAACGAAGTCAGTGTTGTTTGAACATATTAAAGAAAAAAGTTACAGCGAATTTTAACTCTATACAAAAAGCTTTTGAATTGTGGACAACGTTTTCGATGCAAAAAAAAACTGCCTACATCAACGTTAAAAGCCATTATAAAAATGACGGAAAAAAGTTTAACAAAGACACATTCTAAGGAGCCAGCTGATGTTGTTATATACCTGAAAATATTTGAACACATATGCTAATCAATCACAATGAAAATGGCAACTAGATTATCTATCCAGTGAAATACAAAATGTGCACCAATATTTCTATGATTTTATAATTTTCTTTTGATTGTTGTCCAAGTCCATTCAAACAAGTTTTTACTTTACATGGAGATTTTGGGAAGGATACAAATGAAACTAACGTTGTGCCCATATTTTACGTATTTCTCATTAACAAATATAAAATGTACTTACAGACAATGCTTGAAAAAATTAAACAAGGTTTGCCGGACTTTAGCCCCATGACCTATTTAGACTATTTTAAAAGCATTGTTGTGTACTTTTAATACTTACTACTTTACTTACTACTTTTAATACAGTACTTGTAATTAAAAATAGCTTTGAATTAAATTTCTCGTACCTCAACAGAATCGGGTGCATCAAGCACAGGACACCGGTGTATTACCGAACAAACCTGTTATAAATATCTATACGTGTGCCACATTTCCACATAATAATGATAATAGAGTCTGAATAAAATGGCTTTAACATACAGCCAGACAGACGGACATGGTGAAACTGTAAGGGTTCCTTGTTTGACAACGTAATCTTAAAAATGAAATAAATTTATTACCTTAAAATAATTATGGATTTATCTGTAACAAACAGATAAATCCATAATTATTTTATTGCAGATCATAGAAAATCAACAGCAGAATGAAAGTGCAAATTTAATATAAATCGTGTACTATGGGCGGTTAAATTTAAACCTTTAATCACTTTAACGAACATTAAATACATATTTGTATCCTTGAGAGTTTTATTTTATGGTGTGCAATAAAGTGTAATTATATTGTATTGTATTAAAATGAATTGTCCTAATTAAAACCTCCAACAAAATATGCTTCATAAGTGTTTGACAACGGAATCTTAAAAATGAAATAAATTTATTATCTTGTTTGTTACAGATAAATCCATAATTATTTTATTGCAGATCATAGAAAATCAACAGCAGAATGAAAGTGCAAATTTAATATAAATCGTGTACTATGGGCGGTTAAATTTAAACCTTTAATCACTTTAACGAACATTAAATACATATTTTGGTTGTTTGTATCCTTGAGAGTTTTATTTTATGGTGTGCAATAAAGTGTAATTATATTGTATTGTATTAAAATGAATTGTCCTAATTAAAACTTCCAACAAAATATGATTCATAAGTGTTTGACAACGGAATCTTAAACATGAAATAAATTTATTACCTTGTTTGTTACAGATAAATCCATAATAATTTTATTGCAGATCATAGAAAATCAACAGCAGAATGAAAGTGCAAATTTAATATAAATCGTGTACTATGGGCGGTTAAATTTAAACCTTTAATCACTTTAACGAACATTAAATACATATTTTGGTTGTTTGTATCCTTGAGAGTTTTATTTTATGGTGTGCAATAAAGTGTAATTATATTGTATTGTATTAAAATGAATTGTCCTAATTAAAACCTCCAACAAAATATGCTTCACAAGCACACAACACAGTATATTTTCATGTGACTACGACGAAAACATACACCTACGGTTATATGTAGCAATAAGCTATAGACAAACAACCGGGTTATGTGCGTAAGCATTTAGCA
Organism: Alsophila aescularia; assembly: GCA_946251855.1. NCBI lineage: Eukaryota > Metazoa > Arthropoda > Insecta > Lepidoptera > Geometridae > Alsophila > Alsophila aescularia. The sequence continues at coordinate 52,228,759 of OX276376.1, forward strand.
CCATCTATCATCATCTCCGATAGTCGATCATTAGACACGTTTACTCTGCGCTGGTGACAAGGGACACCATATTGCTGTTAAGCTTTACTAAAGTTTCTAAGTAGGTAGGGATGTATGTATAGATGACAAACTTGGAGTTACATTATCTGAAGGCAAATAATAGGAATAAGGATAAAGTTGATTAGTTGACGCGGAATCTGATTGCGCTTATCAGAGAGATTACTTTATTTTTTCGTTTCAACGTTTAGGTTTTTGATTGATGGATTGTGTGAGAGATGACATATGTAAAAGGGAATGAATACTGAGATGACGGTTTATATAGAGAAATCGAAGAAAAATACTTGCTGTAACGACCCCACATAATAGTGGGATAAGAGTAGGGAGATGATGAACGTTTACGTTTTTGGATCATCGATCCCTCATTTGCCTAGACTGCCTATTCGAACTGAACTGATCAAAATCATGACAGACACAAATGATCTTATTAATTAATTCAGCATCCAAATAGTATTTGGTGTCTTTCCCATATTTGTTTTAATTACTGCTTAGCTAAGATCACCAAGATTTTGAAATAACTTTGTCCGTCTATAAAATTATAACTCTCTTATTATTATTACCCTGTCATATCTCCTATTCTTGTTAAGTCTTCTAACCTTTCTGCTTTTGAATCACTACCATAATCCTTATCCACTAGGTATTCAATATTTCGTAACAGGTAAACAAACTAAATATTCGTTTCGACGGTGACGGCCCATTTTTCAGTTTTGTCCCTTGTGTATATTCATCAGCTGCCATTTTTTTACTCCTACGTGAGTTTGGCTGTTTCTTTGTGACATCCCAAGCAGAATCGATTTCAATGTGTTTCGTTACCTACCTACCTCCTGTTGCATCGCAGACTGAGAGCAATATCTATTTGAGTAAGATAGTCTCTCTACGCAGCTGAGCAACGTTTTAAAAACTTTAATTATTACAATTGCTTTATAATCTAATCTATATGTGCTTATAATAAATTAGTTAATTGAAAAAAAACTGAGAAACATAATCAAGAAATAATTATATTAAAAATTGGTGTCTGTTTGTTTTCCTATCACTAAAAACTACTGGACTGATTGAATTGCAGTTTTCTTTGTTGGAAATTAAAAATTTGACCGAAAATTTGATGTCGTAATACATAGAATAGAATCCGAGCAAACGATAAAATATTTGATACTTAACTGATTTCGATGAAATTGGGTATATACGAGTACTTAGGTCCTGGATTTGTTTTCCGGAAATATAAATGATGCTGAGCGCAAACATCTTGTTTTATACAATAACAAATATATTCTGTAAATGGACGTATTTCAAAATGTTCTTCAACTGCTAAGTGTAGACTGTGAGCCCAACCTGAACTAAGTCTTAGTTTGCTCTACTTTTTCCACTTCTTTATATTTTTCAATTGGGCTAAACATTTTTATATCCCAGATGTACTAGGCAAAATTTAGTACTCTGTAGTTGATTTCTGGTAATATAGAAATCAAGAGCTCGTGTTATTTTTTTTTAGTATCACCATTTGTAGAACAGGATTAGAACTCCCGAAAACATTTATGAGGTCGAGGCAATAATGAGTATATATATTGCACAGGTAATGCATGTGTTTTTCCCAAACATTGTATTCAGGAAAAAATTTTTTTTGTAAAAAAACATGTAATGTTGTTTCTGATAATTATTTGTAAAAAAAAATTGGTTTATTGTTGCATAATATATATGCTTGAATAAAATTGAAGCGTGCGTTCGTCAGTGAGTGATGACACAAAAGTACCAGAAGTACCATATTATTTATCGTGCCTAAAATGTCATGAAAATTTATGTTATTTTAATTTACACTCATTTGTTGGTACTTCGTATTTGGGCAAATAAATTGTAAATCCAGTTTTAAAACGAATAATATTTATTAATAGCACAAAAACAGGTTGTGTATACAAAATTTACTCCGATAATTTTATTAATTTGCTTCGTAGAACTGGCAAATTAATTTCACCATATAACTCAGACAAATGCCAAGTTAGTATGAAAATAAATGTGAACTTGTTTCGCAACTCTGGGAATTTAATTATAAAACTAATCAACCGTCAGTTATTTATCTTCGAAAATACCAAAAATTTCATTTAGGACCGTCGTGCCTCGCTCCGATTATAATATTAGCGTGGGCGTATTGTAAAATAATGTTTACGGGTACGTACTGTTTGAAATAAATATCTGTAGTAAGACGGTCTGGTGGAACCTTTATCAGGCACCTGGGTCTTCATTGTCTCCTTGAAATAAAAGAAGAATGTTTTTTTTTAGATTTTATATTGTTTGCTAGAGTTTTTGAATAGATGGTACTATTTTTTGTTGATGATTTAAAAAGTTAAGTTGAATAGAGATTTTGTTAATATATTAAAATTAAATTATTACCTATTGCATACTTCTTAGTCATATAGTTCACCAGCAAAAAAAAGTTTAAATGAATGCTTTATAGATTCATTTAATTTGATCATCAAAGTTATAGGGAACAAGATATATATGTTTGTTTGTGATGTGAGGATTTTTTTTCTGCTAAATATATGGTGAAACAGTTTTTCTTACATCAAATGCATGGCCGCTCATAAGAGCACCTGTGGTACTGGGATAAGCTCCGATTCAAACGGCTCCCAAAGGGGCACTAAAGTAAAAAATGTTTTATTTACCCCACAATTCGGAGTAAATTTTGTAAAATCAAGCACACTACAATGTTTTTCTATTTATAATAGCATTGTGATTGCACTAAGAAGCTGTACCTAAGATATCTAGAGTGCCCAATCACTAATTTGATTTTCTACTCTTATTAATGAGGAATAAAATGTCTCAAATGTTACTAAACATGAAATTATTCACTAGAAATCTAAATTGTCCTAATTTCTATAATCTATCGTATACTCTACATAGCATATTATTTTTTTCTGTACCTGGTGACTTTGCAAAATATGTTGTAAAATCCATTTCCTGTCATGAGTGCGCACAAATATAATTTCACTGTTTTTCTTAAAAGTACCACATTATCCCTAAAAATTTGTATTTCTGCTATCATGAAAAGTTTCTGTACACAACAGTTTATAAAATCTTCCAAAGTTTTAAATTATGCATATACGCAATTTCTACGTACAATAACCTATTTATTTGAACCGTCATACAAAGTTGGGAGTTGGGAGCATTATAGTATATCTTTGCCAAAAAAGTTTTATCAAATACTACAATAAATGTATTCTATCAACAAATATTGTTAAATAGCTCCGTTAACAATGCCATGTTTCCGCATTGTAAAATACGAGTAGGTATTATTGTAGAATAAAGCTATAAAAAGAATAGGCTGAAATTTAGTTTTTCAAATTACCTTCTTGCCGACTAATTTGAGAAAAAGGTACGTAAATTTGAACCGTTCACAGTTAATATCACGGTTACATGCGATTCCACAATTTTATTTCTTGTTATTAGTGTACGACTCTTATCTTATCGCAATATTTAGGAGTCAAAACAAAATGTGCTTGTTGTTAGACAATTTGAATCCGTTCCAGCAAAACAAAATAACAGACGTGACCATTCACGTTTATACCTTCTGCAAAGATATAGCAAATCGATTGGTCTGTTTGTTGTTTTTAATGTTTGTCAAGAGTAACCAGCGACACGACGGTGCCGCCCAGCGATAGTAACCACTTGCGGCGGGCCAATGTGCATAGGACTCGGTGCTCATTCTTCAACTTTACTAAACTTTACGATTCCGAAATAAAACTTTTATTCTGTGCGTCATCGCTCACTGACTGCACCCTGATTCGAGTGCATGTTCACGGACAAGTGTCGGTACTAACCCTGAACGGTGTGCAGGTCTGGTCCGGTTCAGAAATCGGCTGCGGGAGCACTTTCGCGGTCGCGATAGGAAGCACTGACTTTAGCACTTTGGACATGTAAAGTCGGAGCGGAGTCACGAGTGTTGTGTCGCGCGGCGCGTGCCGGCGTCGGCGCGAGAGAGGCAGCGGCGGCGCGGTGCGAACTGTGCGGACGGCGACGGGACGAGCGACGAGCGACGGGGCCGCTGGGAGTGTGGCGGACGCGCTGCCGCCCGCCGGCCGCCGGCTGGGTAGGACCGCGCACGCGCCGCCCGCCCAGCACCCGCCCCCCGCATCGACCGCCACCACCCACCCCCGCCTACCACCCGACCCGACTGTTTTTCTCTCGGCACCCGACCGGGGGACGCACCTGATTTTTTCCGTGATATTTTTTCCTCCCTTCTCTTCGCGACGCGATCCGTTCGCTTTCATTACGGTTTCGAGTTTGATTTATCACCGCGGCTGGTCTGAAATATTCTCGCGATGGAACTTGGTTTCGAACGCTCACCTCCTAATTAGCACCGATTGATTGTAATAAACAAACAGAGTATAAAAATATGCACGCGACGAATAAATATTTTCTCGGTCAGTTTCTCAGCAGGAAATAAACTATTTGAAAATGTTAGCCTTTCATAAAAAATAAGTAGCGTGGGTTGGAAAACTAAATTAAAATCTAGAATTAGTATAAAGTATACAAATGGATATTCATATATAATTATCATTTTTAATTAATTTTGAATGTGAAATTATTATGTAAACTACTCTATTAAAAGCATCATTATAGCAGTAGGTAAACCCCATTTCAATTCATACTTTTCATACCTTTACTGCAAAAACTTTAGAAATAATTCATCATGAAATTCAGGCTAAGTTACCCTCGTAAAAGCTACGTCGATATGTTTTGACACGTAGCGCGTAGACCCGCAAGCCTGACGCGTAGCACCTGTCTACGCCGTAGCTGCAAATTCCCATACATTTTTATTTCTGCGCGCGACCCGACGATTTGTATTCTCCGACCACTCTGCCCTGCATTCCTTCAAGAACTTAACATATTTGGCCACGATTCAATTTTAATGTTTTCACATTTTGTGTCATAACTTTCGGCAAAGGGGAAACAAAAATTACCCCAACTCGACCGAGGGAACGAGTTATTTGTAAACGGTTGACGTCTCAGTATTTTTATGCAAAATACGAAGGCACCCTTGTTGTGAAATTGTTTAGGCAGGCGGTATGCGATTTAACTTCACTATGATACGAGATTGTGGATCCATCATATTCGTTGCAATAAAAGTTGTAAGACAATGACGAATGTTATATAGACTTGAGACCGGCAAAATGTAATAAAACTTTGTCTTTGAAATGCTATATTGTTTTGATATAACTTCCTGTTATTCAAAATTTGTTATAAAATGTAGTAGGTAGTATGAACATGTTAAGTATGCCAAGGTTCTGATTTAAATAAATATAACAAAATATTGTTAAATGAAATGTCATAAACGTCAAACCGTTTAGCGTTAAACAGTATTTGCAAGGGAGACACGACGTTAACAATTTTAAAATTATATCTCAAAACTAAAATAAACGAATAGCTCACACGAACACGTTCAGCTATTTAACTATCGTGTCAACGTCACGTCAAAGTAGCAACTTGATAGCGATTAATAATTGCTACCACAGTTTTTACAATGTACAACATGTTATTTATACGGTTGGAATTAAAAGTAATCGGCATTGCACGGAAACAGATACATGGAGAATAATACCGGGTACCTACGTCGTGTCAGGATATGGGGGTCCGATTATAGGTGCTGCTTCATTATTTAAATAAACTAGTATTTGACTATACCTACTATAAATTATCAAAGTCATCAGGTAATAACAAAATGTCTGAATTCTTTTATGAATATTACAAAAAGAAACCATAGGGAACTTAAAATAAGCTATTGAACAAAAATCTAATATTTTCTGTCCGTCTCTTCGTCTATTTATCTGTATGTTTGCGAATTACGTAAAAACAACTGGACCGATTGAGATGCAGTTTTCACATTTAGAATGCTTAGGTTTTGTTTCAAAATTTGGTGTATCTCAATTCGATGAGTATAAGCTAATTAATAAAAAAATAACTATTTTATAGCGAAACGAATTTTGATCTAGTTTAGAATATTGGTATTTTAAGTTAGAAGATGTTACTTTTAACCCAGAGAAATTCTTAAATATAAAAAGTAAATATCCTCAGGAATTAATAAACTAAACGTCAAAAAAAAAAACAAGTTTAAAAAAATACTTGAACAAATCTAAAAATATTATAAGTTTTTTTATTTATCTTCTCATTTTAATGCATCAAAGCAAAGCATCTTTTCTAAGGGCCCAACTGACCAACTCCTGAAATTGACACGAAAGAAGAAATATAACGCATTGCCATTCTTACCATGTTCCTGCGGCTGCAACTTGGCCCCTCATGTGTTCGTATTCCCTTAATTGCAAATGGAGGGAAGGCATTTCCAATCAAAGAAAAGATTTAGGTCAAGGCTTACCAAGCTGTTACTTATTTTAAAAAAGTGGCAATTATTGGAAAAGTTGTCTTGATTAAACATTTTAGATAAGTACAGTCACAAACAAATTTATCACCATATTAAATGTTACTGACATTTATTTCAGAGACTAATATTTTTTCAAAATATGAGGGATAATAAAAACTATGCAAGCCCATGGAGCGTCAGTAAAAGGCGCATGCCTGATAATCATGATTAATTGTGTATGGTTCACACAATGACAGTTATGTATATGAGTAGTTAGATGTATGTCTCCCTGGCACGTCATTGTGTGCGCCAACCAAGACATTGTGAAGTATTACTCCGATTTATTAAAAGTTGTTTAAATTATAAAGTATTAATTTAAATGAATTAGATTTAATTTTGAAAAATTAGCACTGAGAGTATTAGATTATACTTTTATAATACCCGCTATTTCAGACTTCTCGTATTCACTATCAATGAAACTTGATGAACACGTCGAGTCAAATTAAATAACGACCTTAGCGAGATTGCCAGGTGAATTTTTGGGACGTTGTTTGACAAGGAAATAGTAACAATTTATTATCAACTAGCGACCCGCCCCGGTTTCACACAGGCGTAATTTAGAAAAAAACCTCATGAATTTTGACTACGCGGGCAAAGCCGCAGGCAAAGAACGCCCAGCATATATAGTTTAATATTATATAAATATTAAACTCGTCCGTGACCCAAATTTTTCCATTAGTAAATTATTATATATGTAAAACTTCCATAAACAAAAAAAAAACTGATGGTGAAAACCGCACTTAAATCCATTGTGTAGTTTAAAAGATTAAGCGTTACAGGTAGACGGCGGAAAGCGACTTTGTTGTATACTATGGCATTGATGGTGAATGGAATTCTAATATGTTATGAAGAAAAACCTCTTTAGTTAATACTTAGGTACTTTAGTTCTTACACTGAAGTTTCATACATAAATTTCTAAGGAGGAGCTATTATTTTACTATTAAGTGCCTACGGTGTCTCACTGTAGAGCAAAGGCATTCTTACCCACTTTTCGGAATCTTGTGCAATGAATGAGCACTCTTTCAAATGTGAGTCAAGGTTTTCCCGCCATCTTCTTCTCGTTCTATGGCTTAATTGCAGTTTGCGGGACTGAATACAATCTGTCAGCACAACGCAAACAATGCTGCACTCCACTGCTGTCTGGCAAACCTGAGTGCACATCTCTGACGAGATGTCAAAGACCACATTTTTGCTCATAATGTCAGTTTGGGAAGAAAAAACACATTTCATTTTATAGATAGAAAGAGTTCTGTTATTAAGTGCTTCATGGGCCAAAAGTACTTCTTGCAGGAGCTTGCTTGCTTGTCGTATGAGGTAGTGCTGGCCTCTGGTGTCAGAGTTTCTCAGGCCACCCAAAGGCCTCTGACATGGCTTAACGGCTGCTATTAATCAATAACAGCCGGGATCGACAGCTTAATGTGCCCTCCGAAGCACGGAGCGATGGAAAACTGTACATAACTTAGAAAAGTCATTGATGCGGAGTCTAGAAAAATGTAAATCAGAGAAATGTAGCCACGGTCGTAAACAGGTCAATCAGAGCTTCATCAGTTTAAAAATGAATACTCTCTTAGCGAGTGGAAAACTTCGTATGCGTGATGCAGAACTCCATACATTAGAACTGACAGTCCATAATAAAACGTCATAATATGCATAAAAATCGATTCATCATCTTCATCATCATATCAGCCTTTAGAAGTCCACTGCTGAACATAGGCCTCCTCCAAAGAGCGCCATGACGAGCGATCTTGTGCCACCGCCATCCACCGACTTCCTGCGTTGGCTACAATGTCGTCGGTCCATCGTGTGGGGGTCTCCCTAAACTTCGCTTGCTTGTTAAAAACGATTAGCGCCATCTATCTATAGAAGTGTGTGTGTATGTTCGTTACTACTTGACGGCTGAACAGATTTGGAATAAATTTGGTACCAGGATAGCTTAGATCCTTGATTAACACATACAACATTTCATCATCATCATCATCCATCATCATAATCCACGCGGGTGAATTAGCGGGGCGCAGGTAGTTTGTTAATTATTTTTTCCATGAACATTCAATTCAATTCAATGCATGTCACGTGTCATTTAGACAATTTTAATCAATAATTTATAGATTAAAAAAACTAAAAAAACACAATTTAATACCATTAAACCGAACTAAAAAGTAAAAAATAAATTCTATATGTACTATTTCTATTTCGAATTATAAAGTTAGTGTATGTCGTACAAAGCACCCCACGCTTTTTTTACAAGGACATTAATTTTCTCGTTATTCACTTTATTCTTATATTGCAAATTTACTTTTTACTATTTAGTTCGGTTTAATGGTATTAAAGCGTGGTTTTTAGATATTTAATCTCTTTTTTTTTATTTTTGTATTGTCATCGGGCGCTGATAAGTGTGCAAAATTTTGAATTAATCTGATCATTTAAAGTAGGTAAACATCGTGTTCAAAGATTCCGTTAAATACATACAGGTCTAATAAAAGCGTGTTAAAAAGTACCGAAGCCGTAGGTTATTACTTTCTCTGTTCAGTACATAAGTACTCCGTGACTCCGGTAAACAGAGAAAACCTTTACCTGAGGGCAGTACCCAATATTATGACTTCCGCCGAGGTGGGTATTTCTCATGTTGATGAACAGGTTGAATTCGTCATACAGATCTTGAATCATCTCATAAGAGAGCCAGCATGACTAAGTATAACTTTGCCTTTAGGTCCCGTTGAAATGAGTGACTATACTTTTCTAATGGAATCTTTAGTAACCTTGAACTATTTACTCTGGTCAGCAAAAACACAGTACCTGCTCAGGTACTACATTACTTTTGATAGCAACCACATTGTTAGTTATTATCTACATTGAGCGGCGGGTTATTAAAAGCTTATATTTAACTTGCAATATTTGTATGTAAGTACGAGTATGTATGTTTGTTTAGGTCAAATCTTGCAAGCTGAATTAGAACCACTTTCTCGTACCTTACGGAGTTGAAATTTTGCATGTTGGTTCAGTTCCGATGAGAATGCATTTTTATGATAAGCATGACCTGAATCGACATCCAGGAACAGCTCCAGATAAAGGAACTCTTCAACGGTCATCAGCACTGTCACGAAATTTTGTTTACACGTTCAATTATGATAGCTGGTTTGAAGTATTACCATGATATGGCTGCAGCCCTCTAGTTGGCTCCTGACTTGGGAACTCCTCAACCGTTTACAGCATAGACACGAAATTTTGTGTACGCATTATGTTATGCTAGCCGGTTTGAAATTTTACTATGACACTGTTGCTGCTCTCCGGGTTGGCTCCTGATTTCGAAACTCCTCAGTGATTAACAGCATAGACATAAAATGTTGTAAACGCATTTAATATGGATAGCCCGTTCTAAATTTCATCATGACATGGCTACTGCATATAAGCTTTTTTTATATGTTTTTAAATTAAATTAAATTTGTATCTCATATCATTTTTGTTCTCCAGTATAGATGTAAAAAAAAACAAACAAATAAATATATGAGTCAAACATCAAAGTATTTCTTTAGTAGACCTTGTTACGTTACTCATGCGTTAAGTATTAAACTTCATTTTTAATGCCTCAAGTGTTCAAACTAATATCTTACTAAACTTACCAAGCGATGACGGTCTTGGTATTCAAACAGCGTAACTCCCTCTGGGTGTTTGACCTTTGTCCGTGTAGGTACTGGCAAAACGATCAAGCCCCGTCCACTTTAATACCTAAGCGGATGCGCATCCATCCCTAATTGGATCACAATCGGTACAGTGACGTAAGTAAGTTACGGTACAGTAGACGTCTTTGGCAGAGAATAGTGAGGAATATAGTCAGTAGTTAGTCAGTAGTTTAGCAAGTTATAATTACACGCACATCAAGACCGAAGAGCCGGACCATTAAAAGTCAGCGTTAAAGTTGTCTTTTCAACCCAATTAACTGTTGAATCGTTAACAATAAATCATCATCATGATCATCATTGGGCGGAGAACGCCACGAGTGGTTGCTCGCTGATTACATCCAAGGGCTCCCGATACCAGGTCGTTGATCCACCTCGTGGGTCCGTCCATGGTTGCCAATTCAGAACCTTTCATTCCCAACGGCTATCGGTCATATGAGCTAAAGGATAGTCTGACCAATTTACTGAGCATTAAGGAGCGATTGCAATAATTATGTTCAATAACTAAATCCCAACTATGTAGTATCTTTGTGAACTAAAAACTTACTTTATGACGAACCACGGATGCCACAAACCGATTTGAAATAATTGCACTCTTGCCGTGAAGACCAAGAGATGAATATCGATTGACACCTCATTTATCAAAATTAGTCCAATAGAGGCGACAATGCTACAATACAATACCTAGTAAACATACATAAAATATAGACTAACAAATACATAAACCTTCTTTTCGCCGTTGTAGGGTTACAATATGGCATGGCAAAGAACCGTGTAACCGTGCATGAGTATGGGTGTGTCAATCAGTCTGCTACTAAAAAAGCTTTCATACTGTTCATAGACTATTGAGGGTCTATAGGGAAGGGTAGAATCGACGTGTCCTTTGGGCGATACGGTCTAATAGTTTTGAGGTCTCAGAATCAGAACGGGAAAAGTTTGGGATAGATTTTGTGGTTGGATACGCTTTGATATTGGAGAAAAAGTAAGGATCGCATAATCAAGTTTGTACATTTTTTATCGAATCCATATAGAACGTTAGCTTAACTTTTAAGCCACCTGTATTCAATGTTCAAACCCGTATAGCCTTAGCAGGTGTTCCTGTAATTATATTGAGCAAAACTTGAATCTTTACTGATTCCGAACACTGCACAATACAATCGCCTCAAGCCTTTCAACTTTCTTGAGCTATTCAAACTGTTTAAACTTGCCAATAAAACAAGCGATTAAACAAATCTGTAACAAAGTTAAATCGACGATTACGAAGACGTTCCGATTTTACGAAACAGATAAAACTCTCCTCAAATACAATCGGCGGTTGTCTGGACAGGGCTTAAAACACTAGGCCTCTATATCCCGCCATTTCTTGGGACGAATTTCATTACCACTAGCTTGTCCGGTAATCCGGGCCAGGCAAGTGCCTTAATCTGCCCGCTCTCGGTTCAATTTCGACTCTTAACGCGCCACTTGATTCATTTTTACGTATAATCCATTTTTAATTGCCTTCACCACTGTGCCATTATTAAATTTTCAAACTGAAATTAATTACGAAGATAAGTTCTGAAGGCCGCCGATGCGACAATAGATAATATCTGTGTTAATTTAGCAAAGGTGCTTGGCTCATAACAGTTTTGTTTCGATTATACCGGATTATGTTTCATTTGTTTTTTTTTATATTAAAGATTTGTTTATTTTGTTTAGATAAGTATTGCATTTAGCATTGAATCAGTACAAAAACCAGGTGATGCGTGCGCGCATGTATTGAGCCTTTAAACTTAGTTCTGAATTGAGTGGTGTCGCTGACCTCTCTATAGTTACTCTCTTTGAGACTTATTAAAGTTTGGCAATTTATTCAAGTTATTTGTAACACAAATTCTATCCTTAGTTGTAAGATAACCATCATCTATTTATACTTATAATAAGACAATAAGAACGAAAAAGTCTGTACAAAGAAGATTATATTCAAAAATTTGTCTAAGGTAGGTACTTAAAATAAGCTACTGAACAAGAATAAAATTTAAAAAAATCGTGTCTGTCTGTTTGTTTGTTTATCTGTATGTATGTTTGCGCATCACGTAAAACTACTAGAACGATTTTAACTATTTTCTTTGGTATACATTTCATCCGATGTTTGCTTAGGCCACTCAAAATCAAGAAATTAAAATATTTTTCCAAAAATATTAGGTAGACTTCATATTAAAAATGATCTTTTGTAAACAACCACTAAAAATAATAAAAAAATTACAATTGAGCCAGAATTATATCACTTTTAAAAAATTACCAAATTTAATAATACCTAATGTAAAAATACAACATATAAGATAAGAAATAGTCTTTGAAGGCGGTGCCAAACCTAGGCATCATTAAAATCTAATATCCTTACAACAAAATTAATTCACACCCCTACGCACCCTCATACAAAACACGAAATGCAAAAGAGACAAAACAAGAGACTCACACCAACGGATTTTGACTTTCACACGTTGACAAACCGATTGACACGTATACAGCAATCTAGTAAATGATAAATATAAAAATAATAGTAGATAATTACTTTAATAGCTTATTACCGTCAAGCCGTTTAAGACATCATATTTTTGAATAAGCTCAACCATATTATAAATGATGGCTTGGTTAGTACCAAGCCATCATTTTTTAAGAAGCATTTTATAACAGAAATTTAGCGAAAATTGTTGATAATTGTCATTACAATTGTTTTAGTAGAATTGGAGCCCAGTATTTTTGCGGAGCCCCCACAGACGCTTTGCAAAGTCCAAGGGCTCCACGAAGCACACTTTGAGTATGGCCGCCTTATAGTTTCGTCTGTCTGCTTACACCTGTTTTTCTGTCCTTCCGTCTGTCTATTTATCCATTTGTATATTCTTGGTGGTTTTCTAAGAAAGTAGGCAATAATTTCATTATGCGACAGCCCAACAAGAAAAAGCTAAATACGTTATAATCAATGTTCTTTTGTTTCTCTTTACGTTAAACACTCGATGTTACGAGTATAAAGCCCGCTCGCATCAGCAATCATCAAGCAAGGCAAAGAAAGAGTTATCATATTACAACAGAACATACAAACACTGAGAAGTGTTAGGTAATCTTGCCTTTGCCTTTATTAGTTCGCGAGAAATCCCAAGTGTAGCAAATCTATACTTATAATATAGCAATAGGAACAAAAAAGTCTGTACAAAGAAGATAATTTAAAAAAAAAGTCTATGGTTCTTAAAATAAGCCACTGAACAAGAATAAAACACTTTTTTTTAATCGATGCAGTTTTCATTGTTGAACAGTTTAGAGTTTGACTTAAAAATTGGGATATTTGGTACCTTAATCCAGTGATTAAATGTTGAGCCATCGATAAAAAACTATTTGACGGCTGAACGAATTTTAGAGAAATGTAGTTTATTGTACTTCATAGGTACTTGTGGTCCTGGAATAACACGTATTGGCCGCTTTTACATGAATTGTCCAAGCGGGCAAAGCCTTGGAGAGTACGTTGTTTCATAATGAAGGTTGATTACGTATATGTAAATTACTCTATAAATTATTCGAATCGGACCTTTCAATTAGACATTACGACGGGTATAAATATTCTAAAAGTAATAAAAATGCCGCGGTGTGAGCGCTACCCGTGTGAATCCGGGGCGAATCGTCCTATAAATAAATCGCCAGTTCTACACACTAGACTCGAAACATGTGATGATACGATTGACACGCGATGTTTCGATGTCTGCGAGCGGCGCAGATTAATCGAAGACTGCAGTTACGATTAGTCGATGATTAATGTTCGCACTGCGACGCCATCTGCCGAATTAATTGCTTCATTTCCTCTCGCTGGCACCAAATGGAATTTTGTATTTCCAATCGTAAAACGACGAACGTTTTTGCCCAGCCCTGTACACTTGTTCAGGTGTGTTATGGACTGTGTGATTTATCGTCACTTTGCAAACCCATTGTTTTAACATTCACCAATTAAAATTTGACGTTTGGGCGGCCATTATCTAATAAAAAACGTACAAACTCTCCGGCGGCCACACAGGCGGAAAATACGGCTCAAGAACGAGTTGAATTCCTTTGTGTGCTTTGAAAGTTTCCACAAAAGAGGGCCCGCATGATTTGTGAATGCGTGTAATTTTTCAAACGTCATATTTTTGGTAACATTTTTTTACGACCTCCCGAATAAAGTTTGCCATTGTGGCAGTGCGACTTTCTGGAATGTGTTTTATGCCGTTTTTCTTAGTGTTTTGTTATGGAAAGTTCAATAGTTGAGTGAGGTTGACGTCCGCTTTCGCTTAATGTGGATTTGTAGCACTCGGCATGTGCTACGAGATTGTCATTAAGACTAAATTCAATAGAGGAAAGCTCAAATATTGCGTCGCCTGTGACTGGAAAGAACTGGTAAGCGGATGAGTTATGAACAGGCAAAATTGCTGGCTACTATTCCGTTAGATAATCCTTTGTCGTATTGGGGTGCACGATGCACGATCCAACGTGGAAGCTGTCAAACGAGCTTTAGGCTCTGTTCATAGCTGCCGGCGTATATAGTCAAGATTGACAGCTTTTTCAGTCAGTCAAAACAACCTGTGTACTATTTTCAATTATAACATGTAATTATATGAAACAAAGAATAATGTTGTATTTGTTTTTTATTCTACCTTTTTAACATGGCAAGTGCTTTTATTAACTAACTACCGCAAAATAATAGCCCAATAATAACTAATACAAAATCCACAGCCCTTAAAGCTAATACATGTATAACTTATAACTTAACTTAAAGCCAATGAAAGATTTACCTTTTACAAATACAACTTTGTACAAAAATTAAAATAAAACGGTATCTCAAAGAAATTAATTTAAAAATATATAACAAAAAGTATAAAATTGTAGTATAAAGTTATTTGTATTTATTATATTCCTCATTTTACACTTTACATTTCTACATACAAGGTTACATTTTCTTAATAATAATGTATATTTAAACATTAATAAAAACTAGAAAATTATCATGTAAAGTGTTTTTTTATGTTTTAAGTGTATATGTAACGTATTACCTTTTTATGACGATTGTCTCGACATTGATAGGACTGTATTTCAGATCTTGACTGTAATTTTTCATAACAGGATAATCCTTTGACAAATTCCCAGTTTTTATTAGTAAATGTCATATTTGATGGTAATCGAACAAGTAAGTGGGCTTTGTTATTGCAGCAACCCAAGCCTGTGGACGCGATTAAGGAAAACGCTGTGCAAAGTTGTAATAAAAATACACTAAATTAACCTGTTTCCATTATGGCGCAAAAGATCCACGCTTTTAGGTGCATCCAAAATATAGTACTCAAACAAATGACGGACGTTCATTTGCCAGAGCGAAACTCATCAATTCGGAGACAAAGACGTTGTACGTTCGACATCATTAATATCCAAGGAACTCGAATGGGCTTGTGTGAAAGGAGTGCTTTCACGTCTGGCGGAGATGCACTCATATTTCCGGGTTTCATTCCCTCTGAGCGCACTGTATGACATACAGCAAATCCAAATGTCATCATAACGTTACCGTGCTGGTGTTCTTCGTAGATTGTATTCAACAAAGAGGAATTAAATAGCAGACAGCGCGGCGTACCGACCCGCGACCAACCTGGAAACGAATCACTTTATTACAGTACATTGGTCTAATCAGTATTTCCTTGTGTAAGATTACATTATTATTTTGTTTAATAAATAGCTGTGCTCGCGGCTTTGCCCGCTTAGTCATTTATCTGGGTTAAAAGTAACCTACGTGGTATTCCAGGCCCAAAATTAGCTGTAAAGTACAGAATACCAAATTCCGTTCAGCCATCAGATAGTTTTTTATCGATTACTCGGCTTCTAATCATTGGATTAAGGACCAAGTACTCCAGTTTTTAAGACAAATCCCAAGCTACGAGTATGCATCAATGAAAATGGCATCACAATCGTTTAAGTTTTTACGTGATGCGCGAACAGACAGACAGGCAGAAACCATTACTTTAAATCATATACCATTGTTCAGGAGCTTATTTTAAGTACCCTAGGGCATTGTTTTTATTATTCTCATTTAACAGACTTTTTGTTACTTACTGCTTTATCTATATACATAAAAATGAAAGGCTGTTCGTTGGTAAGTGTTAGAGAACGGCTGGACAGATTTGGCAATTATTTGTTTAAAAACGTTCGTAATAGTCCGAATTATGTAGGTCTTTATAGAAAGAAAAATTGGAAGTTTCCCGGTTTTTTTTTCCAATTCTAGAAAAACTGAAAGTCTTTATTTTTATGGGATTTTTGTATGAACTTCTTGTTTCGAAATTCATAAATAAACATATAAAGCTTGACAATCGTGCTTCTCTCCTATAGCGGGCCTCATGGTTGGTCACGGGTCAACAAAAAAAACGATTTATGAATATTCATACTTTTCATCATCGTCCACGTGGGTGAAACCACGGGGTGCATCTAGTTACAAGTATATATGTAGATACAGTTTCTTAAAAAGTTATTGTAAATATAGTTAGCTTTCTTGTACATTAAAAAAGACACACATTAAAGGATCCGTTCTGTTTTAGTAAGCAATCTGCCAGAAATGTATAAATACTGCGACAAACTGGAAGCGCTTTTTTTATTTATTTTTTACATTATTTCTAACATGCTGTGCCCACGGCTTTTCCCATGTGGTAATTTTTCTTGAATATAACTATCCTATACATTATTCCAAAACCAAAAGTACAATAATTTACTATATTATACCAAATTTCGTTCAGCCGGCAAATTGATTTCTTTTCATCTCATCGGAATAATCTCCAAGTACTCCAGATTTTAAGTCAAAACTTAATCTATTTATCAGTGAAAACAGCATCGCAATCGGTTGAGAAGTTTATTACGTGATGCGCGAAAAAACAGACACACACAGTCACCATTTAAAAAAAAAGCATATATTATGTTTCCTAGACCATTTTTTTTATTATATTCGTTGTAAACTTTTTGTAATTTACTGCTTTATTATAAGTAAAGAAGATATAAATAGATAGATAACGCTTTCACCTCCAACTGTATTTACACAATAATTGTGAAAGGTTGCGGCTGTTGTCGCATTATCATATAAACGAGAGAGAAAAAGCAACGATCGCCCTTTAATCAAGAGAATGGAGCAACAAAAGCGGCTAATACACTTCTCAACTTAATAAATTCTATAATCTACTGGCGCCGCGGACCGGCGGAATGATAAACCAGAGTGGTACGGCAGACCAGCGGACCGGTGCAGTAGACCAGCTGACTAGTCTGGCAGACCAAACTATGAAGTCCAGAACGTGCGACTTCGGTAATTGCAATTAATTAAGGTAATAAGTTTGACGATAGTTGAACTCGGATGGACAATAGTGCAATTTTGAACTTTTTGTGTTTTATTTAAATGTCGTAGATTTACCAAATACAATCACAAATTTCATAATATTAGAAAAATATTGAGTTTTTACACATTAACCATTCATTATTATCATAAGAAACTAAACCTACATTTGTCATTCATTAAATTATTAATAATTATTGATATCTTCCTAAATTAAACCGCGTTTTTTTGCCTCATAAAAAAACCAGCAATTTATGACACATGGCGCCAAAATACATCCTAGAACCATTAAGTTTCAACGCTACAAGATAACAACAGCGTTATAATTAAAACGAATAAATAAAACGCACAGTAAAATTTACGATGAAGAAATTAGTGCCTCACTTGGAATTCAGGAACAAAAACTATGTTAAATTATTACAAGACATAAATAAGACACGTCTACAAGGCGTAGCGTCGTAGCTTCGTAGTACATGCTACGCCAGCGCCGGTTCACGTAGCAGGTACCGTAGAGGGCACTTACTGAAAATTTGGTGCTTTCTAAACTTCTTAAAACTATTATCATCATAAATTCCATGCTGCGCTTTTTCACTGCACGACTTGACCTTAGTTCAGTTTTCACAGCAATTTGCTGCACCCTTTCCGGATAATTAACTTCCGTTACGAGATAGCACTTTATCAAACTTTTAATAGCTTTAAGATCATTCAAATATTGTTGTCATTTTAACTTTGTTGCTTAAGCTTAAAAAGAAAAAAAAAGGTTACGAAACTTCATTATGTTCACGTTTTAGTGTAAGTACGACAATTAAAATTATTTTAGTTTAGGTAGTCAAATATTATTGTTATACGGGAGAAAAAAGTTAATGAGGTCCTAATTTATATCAATGAATGTTATATAATATCAGAGAACCTAAATAGACAACGATTTCGCTTCCGTATTTTATCTCAAACTACAGAGAAATAATCCAATTAGGCAAAATTTCAATTTTAAGTATCAGCGCTTTATCAAAATGTTCAAAATCAGCTCTGCCCCAGTTGTTGGAGAAGCGAACGTTTCGCTATCCAATTTCATGCCCTTGTGCTCTCATGCACCAATGCTCTACAACCTACCCACCAGAGAAATTTCACTCACACAAACTTAAGATTAATTGTACCAATACCATCACCATCTGTGACCACATTGTCAGAGCTGAGATCCTCGGAGACAAAGAGCCTATAGCAAACTTAGATGAACTACTTATTTCCAAAGATGAAGAACTTATCAGCAAAGTTACGCCACATTTATTGAGAAGGAATGGTGTATGAGTATGTAAAAGACTATGCCTTCACAAGAGATGCAAACTTCACTTTTATATCATAGATTAAAATGCTATTCTGTTTTTAATAAAGGCTAAAGATTCAGCGATTACGTAATCTATGATCTCGTCTCCAAAACACATATTTGATGTCAGGAGACCCTGATTCATAACGTTTTATGTGTAACCCTACCTTTGTTCGTTCAAACTGAGATTGCGTAGTATAAAATCACTAAACTACAGCGCTAACCTTTTACGAGAAAACCTATTTTAGTTTATTGGTTAACAGTTATGTTGTAACGAGATTTTAATTAAAGGCGAGTAGATTTCATTACTTAAGGCGTAGTCTACGTGTTGCTTGCTACACTCAGCGCAAAATAAAAGTCTGAGCTTAGATTTTTCTGAAACAATGCTCAGGCACTCCGAGCTGGATATTCCTTACAACAGTTCTGACTTTCATAGCGCAGACAAAAGGACGTCCTCCCAACAAAAACTCATCCACGCCAGATGATATGTCTATGGCGAGAAATTACAAAAAAAAGTTACTGCGTCGTACGCGTGGAGTTTTTAAAACGGGACGTATTTTCTTGGAGAAAACTGTAGCGGATGCGAGAAGATAGACAAAAGGTCTCTATACTTTGTTATGTATTTGGCGTGAGTAAAAGCAAATGTAGATGAGCCCTCGCCCCTCACTCGGTGCTTAACTACTCGCACAAACACAAAAGTCCTTACATAAATCTTGTGCTAGAGAAGGCGGCGCCAACTCACCTTCGGAGGTAACTACGCACTCTCTCTGGTGAATTCGATAATACAACAAATTAGGATGTCTCACCGTATTGTAACGAAAACAATCTTGAAAAGCTTTTTGATGCAAAATTTAAGTACTGTATGTAACATGGTAAGGGATAATCAGCTACTAACTGTGACCGTGGTTTTGCCCCGTGGTCATTTCTTTGGGTTCAAAGGAACCTACGAGTATGTGTTATACCAGGACCAAAAGTACCTCTATAGTACAACATAACAAATTTTGTTCTGACGTCAAATAGTTTTTTATCTATTTCTCGACTTCCACTCATCGGGTTGAGATTAAACCAGTTTTTAAGTCAAACCCTAAGCTATCCAACAATGAAAACTGCATGGCATTCAGCCCAGTAGTTTTTACGTGATGCGCGAACAGATAATCAGACAAATAGCAGAAAACATTTAAAAAAAAACTTGTTCAGTATCTTATTTCATGTAACATAGGTATTGTTTTTAAAATTGTCTTATTTGTACCATTGAAATATTATATATACAATATCTCAATGCCTTTTACAGACTTTTTGTTACTAACAGTTTTATTATAAAGTATAAATAGAAGGTATTAGAAACATAATATTTACCATAGCAATAGTAGCATTACACAGAACTTTTTTTGTCTCCACTAATATTATGAAGAGGAAAAACTTGTTTGTTTGATTGTCATGGATAAACTCAAAAAATAATGAACAGATTTAAAAAAAAGCCTATAAATAGCTACAATATAACCAGGTATCTAAATTAAAGAACAGAATGACGTTGCCATGGAAATGAAATAATAAGAAGTCTTTTAAGTAGGTAAGTAATAATGCAGTAGTCTATTGTTAAAAAACACTGCTGCCAATGATTTTGAATTACGCTTACTGGTGTATTTGTAGAAGTTACGACGGGTATATAAAAATATATTATAAAGACGAAATTATGTATGTATGTGTGTGTGTATGTTTGATACTACTTAAAACTCAAACAGCTGAACGGATTCTGATGAAATTTGGAATGGAGATAGCTTATATCCCGGAATATTACATAGAATACTTTTCATCATCACCATCATAGTTCGCTCTCAAACAACTGAATGGATTAAAATAAAATAAAAAAGTAGCGACAAAGTCAAATAAAATATGAAATGTGCAATCATAAACCACATATAGTTCATAATCATCAACAGCCTATAAAACGTTACCACTGCTGAGACAAAAATCTTCTTTCAGAGAGAGGGAGAAGAATAGTATTAAATTCAATTTTCCAACCATACTACTCAGCGGAACTCACCAGATAAATAAATAAGTCAATGAGAGAGTGTGCACGAGATACCAACAAGCGGGATATCTAATCAAAGCAAATAATCACAATAGGATCTCTGTTTAGTTAACGTACACAAACCTAGCTTATTTTGCAAAGAAATTCCTCCCCTATATCAAGCACAACAGATGCTAATATCGAGTAAAATTCTTCGATATAGATATGCCGTCTTACACATACTACTCCAAGCTCACGGAGGAACTTTTATGATGACAAAACCACCTTTGCCAGGCTTTGGATTTAATTAACGATTTCCTGGAATTTCTTGTCAGGTACTTAAGAATGAAACACGTACATAGCTAATTGGTTTTGTTAGGAATGAGATTAATAATAAAAATAAGCACGATTAATCACCTTGCACCGTAACTGCGTAGGTATCAAGGTGGTTTATCGTGCTATTCAGACATATCTTTTTTTTATTTACCTAAAAATATGTTTAAATCCATACAATATTGATATTTAAGAGCAGAACAACTACGATTATTATGGCTGTCAAGAAAATATTTTACTCATAATACTCGTATCTATCTACTCAGCCTCTACTGCTCCTCTCTTTCACGCCATGTGTCGTGTGCAAGTCTCATCCAATCTATTCCTGCGTGCCTAAAGATGTCATCTAATGGTCTTACCATCGGTTCTATAATACTATTACACATACATTAAAAAAAAACAATGTTTATAAGTTAAATGGTTTTATTTAACTAAAACCTAAAAAATAAAATAAAATAGAGGGCGAGTCGAATTTATGTTACTCAGGTTTCGCTACGCCCCATGATTGTATTTTTTTTTAGCTTTTAGTACAAAAAAAGTTATTAGTGTTGTTATTTAGTTATTTCTTGTGAACTGTGTTTTACTTGTCAAGCCCTTTCATTTGGTACCCATACTATGAGAGTTGAAAAATAATAATGACTCATGACTCGTAAAATAAACCATTTTAGTCTATGTATCCAACGCTTGGCTCAGGATTCTACTCTAGAATCCTTTGCTGCTCTCGAGATCCTACGTCTCTCGAATTAAATTACAATTTTTTCACTTGTTGTATAATCTACTATTTTCACTTACCATGCTTGCTTGTGCATGAGCAAGCATTTTTGTTTATGCTAGGTGTAAGCTAACTAAAACAGTTTTTTATGCTCTTGTGCTACTTCTCTATTTACTTCTTCTAAGGCAATTAGGTCCTGCATCCAAACACAATAAAATTAAAGAAAAAATATTATGTTATATTTAATTTAATATATTTGCCTACTGTGTTCGGTATAGCCAAATAAAAATTAAAAACCAAGTAGGGATGAGTGGCACCAGCAATAATATCGTAAAATGTATTTATGATTAGGCAGTATAGTCTCCGACACAAGGCTAATGTTCCATATGATTAAAAAATATGGCGGGAACGAAGCTGTTGTGTTTTTACCCGACTGAGAAGGGTTATGTGTTTGGGTTGTATGTATGTTTTTTTTCCATTTATTAGGCGCATCCTACAACCTAATTGGCTTGATGGATTTTGATAAATGAGGTATCATTAGATTAGTATTAATCACGAGAATGCTATATAATATATAAATTGACAAAAAAAACAAATATTGCTAAGCTTATAGCTGCCATATTGTATTTCCGATTGAACAGAATAAAAACCTATCGAGTGAGGTATCAAAATGAAGGTATCTATGGAAGGAAAACAAAAGGTCAACAGCACAGACACGAAATTTTGTGTACGCATTTAATTGTGATAAGCCATTCTAAGTTTCACAATGACATGGCCACTGGCCACACTGCCCTTAGGGTTGGATTCTGCTACAGATAAAGGATCTCTTAAACGATCAACGGAAAAGAATTTCGTGTACGCGTTTTATTATAATAGCTGGTATTAAGTTTTACCGTGACATGGTTGCTGCACTCAGAGTTGGCTCCTGTCTAGGGAGCTCCTCAACGGTTAACAGCACAGATACGACACTCTGTATACGCATTTAAATGTGATAGCCCGTAATAAGTTTCATCATGACATGGCTACTGCATAAAACCCTTTTTTAGTTGTTTTTTTTTTAAATAGACTTACTATCCTCGACATAAATATCTGCCCTCGCCTTCGACTCAGGCGGATAAACTTCTGCAATAAAATGGCTTGTATAATGCACTCGTGGTAAAATTCACTTTATTAAATACCTATGTATATAAATAATAATACAGTGGTTTTAGTACTCATTAATTAAACTTCAATCCTTTCAGAATCATTTCATAATAATATCCAATCATTTATTTTTTGAGTTGTTATATTATTTAAACATACCTCAATCCCTGTAGAAATATTTTCATGATATCCAGCACACATCACGCATTAAATGAAATAAATAAAAAATGAGAAAACACTGTCACGCGCAGCCGTTTTGATTATTCCGAAGGACTCCGGAGATTGGCCCTTTTCACAGCCTTGCATCAAATATTCTACAAATTTATACCTACTAAACGCTTTCAATGAAAATGAGACTATAAAGTTTCCGAGAGACGCGGAATGATTCTATTACGAATATGAAATGATATTACCTTGGACGGATTATAAGCAGAAGCAGGTTCTCACAAATGAAATTGCTTCCCTTCTTTGGAATCCATTTTAAGGATGAACGTTATAATTCTTACGAGTAAAGACTTTGTCAAGCGGCGAATGCGTTTATGTGAATTTAAAAGTCTACGTGGTGGGAAGGTGAGTTTTATTCTTGACGTTTGGGTTTATAGCGTTTTAAGATGTTCGCGTTTTTTAGTTTAGTGCACCATTGTGTTTTGACTTTAAATTTGGTTAAATAGAATGGAGTTAGTGTAATAGACAGGAATTATTTTGTAGCACTGACAAACACGACAATTCTTAAAGAGACAGACCATCAGTCATCTATCTATATATAATTATAATAACGCATTAAGAACGAAAAATTCTGTAGAAAGAAATTAAAATAAGCTACTGAACAAGAATATAACATTTTTTTAAATCATGTCTGTCTGTTTGTTTGTTTTTCTGTTTGCTTGATCGCACATCACGTAAAAACTACTGGACCGATAGAGATGTGGTTTTCATTGTTGTACAGCATAGGGTTTGACTTAAAAACCAGGGTACTTGGTATCTTAATCTAATAATTGGGTGCCAAGTAATCGATAAAACTTTTTGACGGCTGAACGAATTTTGAAGAAATGTAATACATTGTACTTTAAAGGTAATTTTGGTCCTGGAATAACACTTGTGGGCTACTTTTAAATTAAATTACCACGCGGGCAAAGCTGCGGGCACAGCTAGTAAAAAATAATATCAAATTTTATCATCTGCACCTACGGCTTTGCCCGTATTTAAACTTTGCCACACCTTTTCACCATTAGGGATGAAATATAAAAAACCCTGCCCAGTGCACTCCTAGGATACTCAAGGAATATATCCTCCAAATTTCAAATCTCTGGGTCTATTTGTTTAGGCTCTTCATTTTCTGTCAGTCAGAATATCACGGTACTGTTTGATGCGTGTTTAACAGAAGATTATGACGAATACTATTAACATCCACATTATCAAATCATTATTGAGTAATAAGCTAATGTGACCTCTGACATCAATATCAAACAGTAACTATTGAAACCAAACTGTTGCAAAAATATTTAAGCGTTATGATGGAAAATGGCCAGGTCTTTGTAAGCTTTGGAAACAACGTTACATTGTATTTTAGCGAGCATTATTGCGCCTACTCGTATATTTTAAATTAAATTGGTTATTACACTAACTCCTGGCTTATCTCGTTTTAGCCATCGTAAACTATTGTAAAGGTAATTTAACCATTCAATAGTTTTGTTTGAAAGTCGGAAAGTTGTGTAATAATGTTGTGGGCTATTGCCATTGTTTCATTCACAGCGATATTGTTAAGTTACACTATCGAATTTGGTAACGAGTTAGATTAGAGTTATTTTATTATATATTAAAATGGTTGGATTCTGCCGCGTTGACATTTATTAAGGTGGTTAAACTAAAACTAAATCAGGTGCCATATGTTAGTTTTGTTATGGAAATGTTTTTCACTTAATCACATATGTTCCAGACATAAATACGTTACCGTGATGTTTGCTCTCGATGTCTATATGTCATGACTTACCTGAAACAAAAAAAAAACATTAAAGCAACGTTAACTGAAGCACACCTTAGCAACAGTCAGTAACAATACGTAGAAATATTTTCTGTGTTAGGTATATAAAAATTAAGCTTGCATATTGTCAATAATAATTTTAACCCAAATTATGGTTATTATTAAATACAAAGTCTAACAAAGTTCGCCTTAAATGCAAATCATCGCTCAACTACAACTTATGCTCCTAAACTAATACAAAACGCCTAAAAAAATGTAATAGTGGTAATTCAAGTAATCGATATGGTTTTAAAAAAAAATAAGGATAATTCACATTACCTAGCCCCAAACTAGGATAAGTACCCCATAATTATATGGGTGCTAGACAACGGATGAACATACATAGATACGAATTTAGCGTCCATCACTCGGAAACAAATCTTTTCTCAGGATCATCACACAAATGTTTGCATCTTGCGGGATTGGAACCCACGACCGTTGGTTGACTTCCCAGTCACTAGCCACTAGGTCACGGGTCTGAACTATTTATAATTATTACTTCCGTCGCCGTTCCAGTGGAGCATCTAAAATTTCAAAGGAGGTAGAGTAAGCAGCCTTTCAGCCCATTAACTCTTGCTTAGGGCATGTCTTAAGTGCTCAAATAGGTGCTGCTAATTATAATAACTACTTCGCGCTTCACTGTAGTGTTAATTTTTCTTTGTAGTGATAATTTTTTGACTTAACCGCTATTAGCGCTTTCACTGTGAAGTGGAAAAGTTTGTTGGAACTTCGCTAACAAACTTGTATAATACTAGAACATTCAAAATTACATGTACTCGTAAGAGTATTTCGAAAGATTTTTCATATTTACCACGTATAGATGACTTGTTAAAATTGCATTTCGATAACTGAGTAATTGATTGTCAATGACAATCGAGGAGACTTTCTTATTAAAGATCAAAATGTAGATGTAACGCATTCATGAGCAACAACTCGTCTTAACATATCAAAAAATATAATTTTGATCTAGTGCAAACCGTCATATTATTTACAAAGATAAACTCCACACATGCACCCATACAAACTGGTCAAACAGATGGCCAACCCCCTCTTAAAACCCTTTACTACAAAAAATTCCTTACTAAGCTCTATAAATTACATTCCCGGCGGTCCGCTAATCGCTCTCGCTGCCTTTCGAGAATGCCCTAAGGTCCGGTGCAACGGTGCGTAAGGGCCCAAGACGGGACGCGACCTGCCTGCTGCTGACAGGCCATGAAAACAAATCGTTAGTAATACATATACTATGCCTACTTGTGGGCAAGTAAAGGCTTTGTACGATAACCGAAATCGGAGGGGTCAGTATATTTTTAGAACTGTACGGCTTTGTTTCTCATTGTTGTGAGACTTGCCAAACATTTAATGGATTATTATTATTAATTGAATGAATATATCATTAAATAAATATAAATCTGTAAAACCAACCTTATCATGTTTTGTATGGATCTGAGTGTGGGCCACCAAACACTCAGATGAAAGAAGATTGCATGTAGCTGAGATGCCAATGTTGAGATGGATGTGAGGAGTGACGAGAATGAATAAAATTCGAATCGAGTACATATGTTGAAAGTAGTAATTTGAAACGAGTACATATTATTTATGTAAGTTTGAAAGAGCCAGTAGAAGAATGCCAAGTTAGAGAGTGTTACAAATGAATGTAAATGTTAAAAAAATGAACAGGAAGATCAGAAAATTGTGGAGGGATTGTGTAAGAGATGACATGTGTAAGAAGGGTGTTAACACTGAGATGACGGTTATAGGGAGAAATGAAAGAAAAGTACATCATGTTGTACCGATAACATTGGGACAAGGGAAGTGTGATGATTTTTATTAATTGAGACTTGCCAACCCACAAGATTGTGGTCAACTCACTATCTCG
The DNA here is from genome assembly GCA_946251855.1 of Alsophila aescularia. Classification (NCBI taxonomy): domain Eukaryota; kingdom Metazoa; phylum Arthropoda; class Insecta; order Lepidoptera; family Geometridae; genus Alsophila; species Alsophila aescularia. Next base: position 52,255,666 of record OX276376.1, read on the forward strand.
CCTGTTGATAAGCGATGATGCGGTCTAGGATGTGAATTAGATACGATTCTATGTGAAAAATTAGTGTTTCCAGCATTCTCATTCAAGTAGGAAAGGTTACCTGGAAGAGTATTGTTTTTCAACATATTGGTCATACATTCATACCCTTAGGAGTCGTGGGTGGTATGGACACACATATATCAACACACCACATACACCCAAGAACCGTGAACAATCATTTATGCTCAACACACAAATTTTCCTTCTTTCAGGATTTGAACCTGGGACACTAAAGTTTCTTATATATTTCGGGCACTGCCATTAAAATTATGGGCCCCATCATATTTTGTAATGATAAAACCCCTTCAAATAATCGTTACTTTATACTTCAGACTGACCGCAAAAATCGTGCGAAGCAATTCCAATACTTAGTTTCACTTGGATGTATTAAAGAGTTAAGTTTAATCAAATTACAGCATGCATTAAAGTAAATACTAACTTGATATCGGCGCCGTTCTATCCCTGACAGAACATTTCCTGTTCATTTTTTTCCTATCAAAATAAATAATGGTAAGGTAAACACTTGAAATGATTCGAAATAAAAAGGGGTAATTCTTAGAAGGGTGGAAGAATTTGCTACTAAACTTACAGTGGGAAGAGGGTCCAAATAGATCATGATTGTCTGTTTGGGACATTATTTATTTTCTCCCTGTAGATTGAACTTTATATACTTAAAATTTAATTATAATAACCACATCCCAAAATGACTGGAAAGCATAAAAAAAACTCATTACCGCCGCTCACAAGCACATTACCGAACAATATTTCACTTTTACTTTATGCTGTAATGTAACTATATAATATTTAACGATCATCATAGTCATTATGTGACGCTCGATCGTCAAGTCCGAAGTCATTAAAGCCTGCTACATTTAGTGGCCACAGTGTACCGGTTGATAAATTAGATTTCAGTAAATATTGCTCAGATTTAAATTATGACTGACTTTGAGCCGAGTGCAAGCTTTTAAACAAGAATTAGAGGCGTTACTTCTGAAACGTTAATGGCGTATTATGACGGAGTGAGCAAAAATTATGTCGCCTTAACATCGAGGACTTTTAGTTTTATTTGATGGCCGGGAAATTAAAACTGACAAGTTGATTCGATATGAAATTCTTGGCGAGGAAAATGGGAATTATTTTGTGATTTTCTCGAAGTCATCGCATTTCAAATTGGATTTGTAGCTTTGATAGGACTAGATAGGCTATTATCTTTTGTGAAAATATGTTTGCTTCAATTTGGATTAAATCTAGACGTGGATTTAAAATATTATACTATTATAGGCACAAAGCCAAAGTATTTTTTATAAAATTGTCTTAAATTCAAATCCATCTTGCTATATTATCCGGGGGACTTGTTCAGGATTTATTTAGTTTCAAAATTATTGTTTTTCCATTTCCTGTTATACGTTGGCATAATCTACAATGACATAGTTTAACTTAGAATCAAATAATTTTTGTATAAAAACTTTTGTTTTCCTACATTTTCTTACGCCTAATATCCTACTAGTATTATATATGCGAAAGTTTATGATTGTGTTTGTGTGTATGTTTGTTAATTCTACACGCTGAAACAGTTTAACAGATTTCTATGAAATTTGTATTAAAGATACTATATGGTCCTGGAATAACACATCATCATCATCATCATTCTCGCGAGGCGCATCTAGCTAGTAATATATGGTAAAAAAATAGTATCACAATTATAACATCATCCACTACGCGTGCTTAGCAAAATAATCGTCTGGCCTGCCATCTGCCGGATGTTTTTCGATGTTTATGAGTGCCATTGGGAAATGCCCGTAAATCGCGGTGTTCGGACATGTTGGCGATACTGCACCCCGGCTTAAAATCTGTTAAGCGCAGTAATTGTTTCTAAAGAGAGTAATTCCAGCAATATGTATTGGAGTATTGTAAGCTACGTGATTCGTCATCATCATCAGCCTATAAGTACTTGTCCACTGCTGGACGTAGGCCTCTCCTAAGACATGCCACAAAGCCCGGTCCTCAGCTCTGTCAGTCTCTGCCAGCCGCTTTTCGCGGGTCGTCACTGGGCGTGCTACACTACGTTTGCCCAAACTTGGTCTCCTCTTGAGAACTCGTAGAACGTGGTACCCTACATAATAATAAGACCATTCCTTCTCACCCCGAGGGTGCTATAAGAACTACATCGTCATGGGAATTCAGGAAATGGGCAGCAGCATGCACCTGTGCCAAGACGCCTGCCTAGTAAGGTGATTATGGCTAACCTCAAATATATGATAGATATTTTAAAACGATTAAAGTGATTATTGATCCAGCTCAAAATGTCCCACATATTAAAAGAGCTACTACAGTTACATACAAAAAATGCGGCGCATAGGTGTTTATATATATTTATATGTTTTTTTATCTATATAACGAACAAAAGTTTGATGGCAAAGCAAACTGTAAAAAACCAGATAAGCAACCAGCATACGATTAAAAAAAAGTTAAAACTTAGCAGCGACTTTAAGTTAACCATTGATATACAACGTTACCAAACTTCACGGGCACCTACAAAACAGGAAAGAGTCCCGAAATCATTTTAAATTCAGTATTAATCCTCGCTTCGGGTCCCGAGCATCGTTTCTTCCATACTTTGTGGGATTTCTGAAAGAAAGCTGGTCGTACAAAGTTCTATCCAAGCTCCCGTGTAATCTTACTTATAAAAATAAACTTTTGCATTAAAACTGATTTCGAATCAGCGTCGCAGTACATGAAAATTGTAGGGACTACGAATAAATAGACTTATTGTGCATTCATCTCACATTCACTAACGTTAACAAAATCTTGCCAAACCTTCCATGATGGGTTCTTTATTAAAATTAAAATATGTAATCTTTTCTAGTTTTCTACTTAACATTAATCGTTTACCTTGTTTTGTTGTTGATTGCAGTTAATAACCCTAACTTGAAAAAACGAGAGTGCTATGCGATTAAAATGGACTTTGTCAGTCGCCACCTTGTTCCTCCACAGGTGGACCGCTATTTAAGCGTTTTTTTTGTTTGTTTGGAGTTAATTTTCCTGAGATTGGCATAATAATTATTCATTACATAGCCTATGTTCTTTGAGATTATAATAATAATCAACAATAATCAGGAAAATATACAGGGTTGATAATAATCTAATTTTATAGAAACGCAGATAAATTATTATAAGGAATCCTTACTGTGAGCGCAGTGTTTCAACGGTGAGGAAGTTTCGCGAGGTAGGCCGACCCACCGCGCCGTCTCTTCCCTACAAGTTACAGACCCAATCAGCCAGAAAATAGAAACAAATAAATACACGCTTAGGTAGTTTTGACTTGATAAGCGTAAGTAGAGTTCGGAGCTCGAATTTATGGAAGAGTTCGGGAGATAATGTAAAAGTTGGTAGATAAGACAGGCTTTGCTAGGCTTCTTCGCTCGTGGAGTAAAGCCGAATATTACCTACTGAGCTCCGAGGACTTCGACCAGGTTCTGTTATAGTGTTATTACGTTGCATAAAAGTGTACTTAGATACTTCTGGAGAATTTTTCTTTTCTTTGAGAACATACAGGTGTGCGATAATATGCAGGAAGTAATATTCAAAGTTAATTTTATCCACACCAATATTTAAAAGTTAAACGTTGTCTGTTTGTTTGTTTGTTTGGATAGCTTACACGCGATAACAGCTGGACAGATTTTGATGAAATTTGGAATGGAGATAGCTTATACCCTGAAACAATACAAAATATATTTTACATCATCATCAACCTTCACGCTCAAATGGCTGAAAGGATTTTGATGAAATTTGGATTGGAGATAGCTTAAACCCTGGAATAGGGCTGCCATCCGTCTGGATTTCCCCGAATTTGTACTAGTTTGGAAGGGCGGTCAAACTACAATCGTTTTGGAGCTGCTACGCCGCTCTTTTCGCGTTCACAAAACCACAGAATAAATAAAAATACTACGACAAAACACGACAAAAATAGATTTTAAAAGGAAATTGCTGGCCGTAAAACACGACAATAATGAATTTTCATACAACTTTGCTGGCGCCTATTCAAAAAGCGCGGCAAGGTCGACTTTGCTCAAAAAAGGTTGTCGAAATAATGTCCACATTACAAGCTTGTTTGAGTAAAGATCCAAACACAGACCACCGTAGGCATTGAGGTAAACAAATAGTAACATATACATCAATGACCGTAAGTCGTCAAACTTAAACATAAAAAAAAATGATAATATTTTTCTGACAAGTGAGTTATAATATTTTGTATACGACTGACAGGAACATCAACGTTTTCATTCATAATTTTGTAATAATCGACAGCCCTGCCAGGAAACATAACTTCTTGGCAGGTGTGTGGAAACTATGAAAATTGCTGGTTGTTCGAATTCCTTACGATTACAAAATTTGCTTAAGTTAGGACAAAAAAATACAAATTCAGGCACTTTTTTTTGTGACTAATTAGCGCCACACTAGCCCATTACAACATTTGAAACACATCAGGACTAAGCAAATTTTTTTTTTCATGTAAGCTAATGTACTTAAAGGGCGCTTTTTTGTCGTGTAGGTATGTTATGTATATATAATAAATCCATACTAGTTATTTTTTTAACAAAGCTGTATAGTGCTATAATCTAGATTGTAACAATAATACGTTGTAAGTATTTTGTGTTGCCATTGAAGGAGATTTTTCATGAATTAACGCTGTAATGTAATCGTTATAGACGATCTGCTAGAACTATTTATAATTAATATTAAACAATTTTACGACTACGTATTATAATAAATTTTTACGCATTCTGGTTACGTCGTCTGGTATATTTAATGAGACAAAAACTTAAAAAACGATCTCTAAAAACCTTCGATCAGAAAAAATATGGATTCAGTGAGTTCGCCCAATCCGTGCCCCATCAAAACTCCGTGCATCGCCCGCTTAGTCTGCGATAGGCCATTGACGCGGGAGCATTCGGCTCAGCAGCGAATTAAATTGCAAAAATGCCGTCTTGCGTAAAACATGGAAAAGTGAAACTAGGAAGCATACATAAGTGACATGTGTTACATTTTATGAGTGAGAAAAAAATCAAATATTGTATTTGAATGGGTATTCAAATACAATATTTTATAAGAAGAGGTATAATTTCGTACATTTATGGTTGGTTTTACGTTAACAACTCTTTAGGGCAGGTTTCTCAGAATAATTCAATTAAAATAATATTCTTTTCGTTTTCTCCACGCTTGTTTAATTTGTTTGTTAAATAAAGATAGAAAAATGTGAGTGTTCAATCTTAAAATTTACTTTCAGAACTAGGTGGCAATTTGAGAAACAACAATAAATTTCAACAAAATACCGGGACCTCTAAACAATAACATTAATTCTACGAAATGCAGGTGCAAAATTGTACAATTGCTATTAATAATCGTTTAGCACGCAGCACGTGTTTCGTAAAATGCGTGTCTTTTATATGCTGTGAACAGTATTAAATTGAAAATATGCCAAAAAGATACGAACAAATTAAAAAAAAAGAAAGTTTTTTTCTTTTTTCAATTTATGCAAATGAAATTTGTAATTATGTTTTAGATTATACAGGCCGTTTATGATAACATTCTTACCTTGCCCCAGCTTAGCTCACCTTACTTAACTACCTATACTCAGCACATAAGTTTCTTCAGTTTAGTTCAGTTGCTTCTTGTTCTCTTATTTTCTGTACGATACCAAGATATTCTTATAGTATCTGCGATAAAAAACATAATCAAATAACTAACTAATTATCATAAATAGTTTAAAGCCGCTATCCATAGTTTTGAGCCGGTGCAGCATGTGCCACGCACACATAACTAATCGACTACGCGCGCCGACACACGCTTTTGTGCCCAATACGTAATTGCGTGGAGCGAACAAGCAAGCGATACGGGTTAATGCATACGGGAAAAAGATGACACAATATCGCTTGCGATCTTTTGATGAGGAACTGATACGAAAGGTTTGTACCGCAGTACGCACACTACAAATAGTCGCATGATCGCATTTGAATTACAGTAAGTTTAGTATTAAGTGCTTTATCCTTATTTTTTTCTGTGATCGAAGCTAATAACTGAATATAGTGAACAGAAGCATGTGCAGTCCAATCAATAAACATCATTTGTTTATACTGAAATTTATCGTGCTACAAAAGAATTGTGAGCATAAAAATATATATCAAAAAGACTAAACATTTGGAAAAATTGCGATAACATCATTCAAAGGATAATGAATAGCGAGCTTTATATACCTTTGAATGGGTAAAATAAATATCTAGTGGATCTTCAATGTATGCTTGTTTTCGAGAGTTTAGGAATAGTAGGTTAAGAGTATAAAGTTCGCGCGCCTAAAACGCGATAAAGACTGGGGGGTAGCGGTGTTAACGGGACTACTGGTAGATAGAGAATAATGAACTAATGGACTTTATTATAGCTGTGGTATATTATAAAAAATATGTACAATAATAAATTTCGATAACAGTACAAAAGGGAGGCGCAGGGGCAAGTGTGCGTGGATGACACTGATTGCCCTATATAATTGCGTAGCCAAGCGGTAACATGCAGTTAGCCAGTCTAAGCCGGTCCCCATCCTCTATTGACGTCTCTGATTGCTGAAAGCTTACGATTAGAACGTTTTAGTTACTGTTCTAAAAATCCATTGAAATTAGAGATAAGTGAAATAATAATTTTATTAACTGCAGCTGAAAAAAAAAACATGAATATCTGTGTTATTTTTGGAATAAAATGAGTTTTTGTTGAAAAGAAATCTGTTTTTTTGTGCATCATCGGTTTTTCTATACTTTTTCGTTCATATCATAATAACATACTCGTAGAAAGACAAGCGACATAATATGCGTTCATAATAATAATTCTAATATTAGCACCCAATAAATTTTCGGGTACTCTCCGAGCGCACGAGAGTACTTTTTTTATGTGAATAGCTTTTAGAATAAACTACATAATGTTATATACTATTTTATAGATAATACAATCAAGAATCTCAAAAAATATTCAACAGTAATCAAAAATCAAATACATACCCATGAAAACATATCACGGCAATTTATCTGCGTAAATAAGTAACTTATGTGTTATTACTGGACCAAAAGTACATATAAAGTAGATTAATTATACTACCAAAAATGGTCCCGTGGAACATTTTTATTCTAATTATCTTTTCTGTACAGACTTTTTGGTACTTACTGCTTTACTAAAAGTAAAGATAGTCCACTTTTCGTTAACTAGAAGTACTAAAACAACTTCTTTTATTTTTTTATAATAATTTATGATTAAAATTATAAAGTTTAACTAGCGCACTGATTCTCGAAACAAGTTAATCAACTTAATATTAAGGGGCATTATTCTTGATAGGGAATTACGGTTTAACCACAACTCTTGCTAATGAGAATTTCCTCTATAATTATTCAATTACAAAGTTAATAAGGCTTGCCCCTTGCTCCCGCGGGAAATTGACGCACAGATTTTTCTTGAATGCGCTAGTTATTTATTCAAAATACAAAACAATTAGATCGCTTACGTTTTTCTATTAATCACCTTCACTTTATAAAGGTAACCTTATCTAACGCAAATGTGGCAATGTGGTTTTTTGTCATGCCATAATATTTTAATGTGAGACCTTACAAAGGTGAACATAATATATCTGATATGTAATGCAGGTTTAAAAATAATAATAACAAGTCATATTTTACAATACATTGTAATGTTTCATTCGACCTTTGTGACTTTTTAGTATTCACATTTTGTTCACATAAAACGTAGTCCGCGCCACACTCGACAAGCCATCGAAAGTGTGTAAATCACGCACGCAAAAACCGTCAAGTTCTCGATCGGAAAACTCTAAAAATATCACATCAAAGTTATCAATCTCGATTCTAGAGTGGCGTTCTAATGTTTGAAAAATGTTAAAATCCTTTGTCGGAGACACTCACGCCTCCGCTGAAAGATCTCCGCATTTCCCTTCTTTTTCTTTCCGTTAGGGAAACGTGTCTACTTACATCGAAGCCGGGAGTAGGGTTCGAGTTATCCAGCTTGGAGTATAAAAAGTATTGGTTGGTATAGAGAAAATACGTACAGATATTAAAGTATTTTGTATCTAGTATCAAATAATTACCTGGCCTAGTGCATACATAAAACCCAACTGCGAACAAAATAATTGAATACTATCTGACCGCCCGCAAAAATAATCACACTAATATTATAAAGGCGAAAATTTGTATGTATAAAGGGTATGTGTTGTGTGTGTGTGTGTGTGTGTGTGTGTGTGTGTGTGTGTTTGTTCGCACTTTTATCCCGGAAAAATGCTCCTGAGGGACACGGGTCCTTCAATCAATGACACCGAGGACATTGCGGTCATTGTGGCCCAGAAGGCGGCCACATTTACCGCATTGTCTGTGGCTTCCATTAATTGTACTGGCGTGCAAGTGTAGGGGCTTGAAGGGCAAGATATTCGGTGTGACATTGTTTGTGTGGGTTCTCCACATACACATTGGCTATTTGTAACTGGTGCAAACCCACTTGCACATGTTACTCCTGCAGCAACCCACTTGTGTTCGTAGCAGGTTTAGAGATTCCATACTGGCCATGGGAGTTCATGGCCGGCTGGGAGTTTTTCTGGATGAGCAACGAAGTCACTGGGTGGTGCATTATGCTCTTGCCACAATTTGAGCCTTGCCCTTCCAGCATCACTAGATTTAGGTTCAGCGACTTCTTGGTAGAGCGTGTCCGTATAGCGGGTCCCTACTGTCTGTCCCATGGTCATGTCATCTGTATGTCTTTATCCCAGCCACAGGTTACCTCTCTTTTCACACAGTGTGGGGCCACACTGGCTAGTGGATAGAGCTTGTTAATAGCAGTAGGTTTTAGATAGCTAGTAATGATCCTGCAGGTCTCATATACGAGTAGAGCAATGTCAACCTGCTTCGCATGTGAAGAGCGTTGCCACACAAGGCATGCATACTCTCCAGCAAAGAAACAGAGTGATATGCCCATGGTACGGAGAACCTCCGGAGAAGCTTCCCAAGCGGTAGATGTTAGCCTACGGAGCAAGTTGTTGCGAGCATTTACTTTTAATCTGTGGTTTTTTGCAATGGTTCCTGTATGTCAATGTTCTATCTAGGGTTACCCCAAGATACTTTGGTTGACTGGAGTGCTCAATAGAAACCACTTGCCAAGAAAATTTTAATTGGCGGTTTGCTTCATGGTTAAGCAAGTGGTGGGCGCTGTCACCTGGCAGTTTAGGTAGTAGAAGAGAAATATAAATAAGAAGCCTACCTACGTAGCAGTGGCGGTATAAGATAAGAAAAATAAATAATAAAATAGTAAACTACCAGTGTAATCAAAGAAAGTGTGTATACGAGGAGGTGGCGATGTTTGTGCTGTTGTCCCTTTCAGCTTGAGACTTAGCTTGGGAGGCGCGCGTGGTAAGACGTTCCGCAGTTTGGAGGGTGCAGCGAAAAATAGTGCAGCAGTGCACAGAGCAGCTCCCGGGGGACAGGTGTCCACTCGGATATGCATCGATGTTATTGCCACCGTACACAGCGCAGCTCTCGGAAGACAGGTATCCACAGACCAGGGGCAGCGTGCTGGTAGACGTTTGTACCCCTAGGGTATCAGAGAAAAAAAACCCTGGAACGGTCGAAATAGTCGGCTTAGTCCAGGCTCAGTAAGTCTGGCTGCCGTACATCACCAGGTTTTCGTTCCTTGGGATCCACTATGCTGGACGAGGCTTCTTTCAGTTAAGCCCCAAGGAAGTAGATGTGGCAGCCAGTATGGTACAAAAGATTAAAATTAAAGTAATAAATAAAAAGTTATAAGAAAAGTACAAGTGTTAATGACCAGAAGGGTCGGACATTAGTTCATAATTATAAAAATACAGCACTTAAGAAGCTTAGTTCTAACGGTATTTCACCAGTTGGGAGGAAATTATCACGAAATGAAGGGAACACAAAAGCGTTATAAAACCGGTACATACTAAAAAGTCAAGTCATTGCGAAAGTGTTTGCTGGTATGACTAAACACAAACAATACGCATAGTTTGACATTATTAACCTTCGCAATGACTTGCAATATGAATTAACTAAAAAAAAGTTTAAAATATGAACAAAATCAGGTTTTTTCCGTTACTAAATTTAAAATTTGTACCGGGTGATATTGCAATCTAGGTCTGCAATATCACGTAAGCCTGGCACGTTAGAGGCACAGTAAAGTTACACACAAGATTATAGATATATATAAAACAATCAGTTCGTGGATTCACAAGCGTATCATATAATTTTCCCACCAAAATATTACGGCCTGATTGCCAGTAGTTATAAGAAGCAAACTGGAAGTCACACGATACGAGTATATGAAACCCAATATTGGGTTTTTTCCACTAGGTAGACAGGTAAAATATAAATGTAAAATTAACTCTAGACAAAGGTTTGTCCAAAATTACTCGTAAATTATTTAGACAACGTTATCCAAGCCAGCACGAAATTACGAAGCCAAAAGAACTATTCATCACCACAGGCTAAATGGGTCTCCTTTCCCGGTGTTGTTTGTGATGGTTGCGTTCGGAATACCAGCGTAACGACCACCCATTCTGTTTCAATCAGAACTTGTTATTACCGTCATTCGAATGGTGCGTTGGAGTCGATATTACCATGAGAATTTGCTTGCAACAAGTCATATTGGCTTAGTAAAATTTCTGTTTAAGATTCTAAATTAGGTACATAACGTGTAGAATTAACATACTAATTCAAAGACAAGAAATATTTAAAATCTTGACAAGGCATAAACATTTTAAGGTTACGTATTTCTTTGTTTATTATCGACTGTTTATTTTATTGTTTATTTTATTGTGAAAGTGGACTTATTTTGTTGTTACTATGTGAAAACTCAACTAAACGGAATAAAAACAAACGTGAGATGAAGTGAGACGTTACAGTGCAACTTTGAGTTTATGAAGGATTTGGTCGTAGCGCATTTTCCTTGTAGTATTTGCCTATAACCTGCGTAAACCTCTTTCAGCTTCACCAAAGCTCCGAGCTTGGGTAGCTAGCACTGGATCGTCAGCGTACAAACATTTTCTGGTTTCAAAGATTTCAGGCTGGTCCTTTGTGTAGACATTAAAAAGACCAGGCTCCAGGAGACCGCGCTGCGGGAGGCCATTTTTTTTGGCAGCGCCAGCGCAGCAGGTTTTTTCTGAGTCTGCAAGTGGACCTGGAAACGGTGGTTTCTGAGTATTTAACCCAGTATCCAAGCGAAACTGGGATCTTCTGTCATGGTTCCAATTTTCAGCAGCAAACATTTTATGTTTACTGTATCGGATGCCGCTGAAACACATTATAGTGAAAAAACTATACTGTGAGAGAACGCGCGTGTTGTTTTAGTAACGTAAATATGTGAGATATTAATATCAAACCTTTACTTTGTTTTTTTCTATATGAGTTATGTAATTATTAATGATACCATAACTAAAACTTTTATAACCGTTCATTAACAAAAAAACTCGCACACTAATATAATGAGAATAACATATCGATTATACTGAAAAATACCATCGTTAAAGTATTGAGTTCTGCGTACCTGATATCACAATCCAAAGATTGTTAACTCAGTATCTATAGGAAGTATCTTTGGAACCCTATACCCGTGTGTAATTAAGGTGCAAAGATACCCCAAGTCTGGGAGAGGTTCAAGTGCCCTTCAGTGGTCGGCCGTGTACTCGTACTCGATGAGTGCTGCGTAGACCCGACTATACGAGTATCTATGGTGCGTTCAAAAGATTCAAAGCAAACTTAATTGGGTTTGAGTTGGTTTTCATGTTACTAGTCGAGGTTTTTTAAAGCGATTTCTTTTGTCAGAGATTGTGGAGACGGTGAAAGTTTACGCTGCGAAACCTAGCCTAAAAAACTAGGTCAAAATTTCAACAGACTTGAGTTTTTTACAGGTTATTATTACACGAATCACAATTAAGTTAATAGCGTGTTTATTATTAAAAAATACAGTTTTATTACTGCCATAATTTCAATAGTTCAAATTGTTTAATCTATAGTCTCTGTTTATATCTCTGTTCTACTATTGTATTAATAAGTTTGATATGCTTATTTTTAATTGTTTTGTAAGTCAGCTACTCTCAGCGGTAATCTAGTTAACCTTTTTATTATTGAATAGCGCTGTGGGCTGCATTATTATAATATTTGTAATTACTCTATAATAGTAAAAGATAGAAAAAAAGATAGAAAAGAAAAAAGATAGATATTAAAGATAGTAATTACAAAAATACTAATGTAAATCCACCCTAAGGGATAGTTTATGTCTCGCGATCAATCAAGTAAGTCTTGTAGTCGTAAAAATGTACAAGTATTGAGCCATAAAACTAGAAACAATCAACTAATTAGTACCGATTGGTTGTTGCCCATAACACCAGTCACGCAAATAAAACAGAAACATCGAAGCCAATCTTATTACGATGCCCTAACTTATATTCCACATTACATTAATTTCTCGGGAGACGTCTCGCAAACCAAGCAACGGCAGCTGCCCACCGGTCGCATGTTTATCGAGAAATTGCTTAATCTCGAAGAGCTACAAAACAAAACCACATCGGAAATGTTGAACTAAAGTATTTCTTCTCTCCAAGGATGCTAGTGGTGGTACCCTTGTCTGCGCTAACCGATCACACCCTTAAGGCTCCCGAATTACTGTCCGGGCTGATTACCTCCTCCCCCCTCCGTCCAGCACCCGCACCCCTCTCTGCCCGTATCCTCACCGCCCCAGGCCCTACGTCAACTATTATTTGTGTTCCCTACTTATAATTTGAGCGCTGCAAAAGTTCGACAAACACAAGTCATTCTATAAAATATAAGGAAACTTCTCGTGAACTTCTGTGTAGTGCGCTCCGGGATCGCTTGTTATTCTATTAGTATTATACAACTTGATAGAGTAGATAAGAAGACTGTAATCGTCTGAAAGTCTTCTGAATATGACATTGCACGAATGAAGGTGTATTTGATTTATAAATCTTGTTTGCATACTTGGCAATAGCTATGTTTTAATATTTCGTGATATGAACACGTTACTCACTTAAATGGGACTTACTTACTTAAAGGGATTTAGGTCCTGTTTAAATTAGTAACTATGGTAAAAGCTTTTAATAATTGCCCCTGACTTTAATAAGTATTAATAAATATTTATATAGGCGTGTGCGTTCTAGGGAGAAAATAAATTTCAATTTATCGCCTCCACTGCTCATTCTTATTAGAGTAAAAGATGAGAAAAACATTTTATCAGAAAACATCAACAGTATAATATATCGCACCTAAACGTACACGCGAAATAGCAAGAGATTTTTAATGCTCTTATTCTTGATTTCCTTCAAAATGAGAAAAATGTGTTCATTGGTGCGAAACGAAATCATCGTCCCAAATACGTCTTTCAACAACAAAAGCCGCTTCGTGCGTGTTTAACATATTCCTTTAAACAGAACGCAATATTTACTGGCTTTCGTGTATCGTCTTAAGGGATAAATAATGGTGGTGCAGATGTATGCTCGGCATTTAGGGAGAAACACCGCTACAGTGCCAGTGGAGCCCAAATGATAATTTGACGTAAGCACAGAAAGAACTTTGTTTCTTGGAACGGGATAATAATTGTATAGAAAATATGGAGTTTTATGACACGAAAAAAAAACTGAAGTTGCAGATTTCGAGTTTTGTACTAAAAGTTGCCAGCTTGAATCAGGCTGGCAACTTTTACTACAAAACTCGAAATCTGCAACTTCAGTTTTTTTCGTTTTTGACTGGCTTTAAAAATCCATACCAATATATAAAAGTGAAACGTTGTCTGTTTGTTTGTTTGTTTGGGGAGCTTTCACGTGATAATGGCTGGACGGATTTTGACGAAATTTAGAATGGAGATAGCTTATACCCTGGAATAAAACATAGGATACTTTTTATCCAGGAAAACTGGAAAATGTTGATTACTCACTGTAAGGAACGGTTGCCATTCTGATGGCAACCGTGTGTGAATGGCCTGTGGTTGCCATGGAAACGAAATAACAAGTCCGTCAAAAAACATCAAGAGTTCCTACTTTTGCATTGGTTTTTAATATCCTAGAAGAAAATACTAATATAATTTCGCGATAAGCTACTAGTCCGCGCGTACGAAGTCGCGGGTGGAAAAGCTAGTATATTTATAAACGTATTTGTGATGGTATAAAAAGTGCAACGCCTCACATGCTTTTTGGATAACTAATTTAAAAACCCAATTCTAGATTTGTATTCGCTTCTTCTTAAGGTATTCGATTTGCTGTCGCAAGACATGCATCATAGAAGATTTATACTAGAAAGCTCTTGTGCCTTACTTAAAAACTACAAACTTGCATGTCGTCTTTTTATTTATTTATTTTACCATTTCACAAATTAAGACCTATTTTTGTTAAATTAATCGTTCATTCCAAAATTTAAAATAATTGTGTAGAAATAAAATTTACTCTCTAAACAAATACTTATATTGAAGCAAATCACAGTATCTAACTAGTATTATTAATTTGTATTGTAATGCTCAACTTAATGTCAAAGCGGAGCTATTCGCTCGTCAACCGTGTTAACATTTCGGCATTTACACCGTAAACACCTGCATTAGGTATTAAGGCAAGCGAGCAGTGGCAAGAGAGGCGATATATCAACATTGTCGCTAATGAACCAACGGAGCGTAGTTCAAATTACACCTACGTTAGAGTTATTACGGGAACACCTATCTCGCTGCAAAATAACCATCGCGATCGTTATCGCTTACGTTGTACCTATTGGGTGGGTTACTTTTAGTACGCTCTAGTGAATGGAATGAGATGAGGAGATTAAAAGACCGTCTTGTAATTGCTCTGGTTAGTTAAACAGATTTCAAAAGATATGTCTTGCAACTTTTGCGGTCTGCAAGAAGCTGACAAGTTCTGAAGTAACGATTAAAAAATAAATTTTATCAATCTACACACATGATAATTTAATCAGTTCTCAAATGTTTAGAATGATTGATTAATTTACTTTAAAAACATTTAAAATTAAAAGAAAGCTGTTGTGCAGTAGCCATGTTGTATTTAGAATAACGTTACTTTACTTAATGTGTTTCGCTAATAAAGCCCTTTCATTTGATACCCATATCATAGGGGTTACTGTAAAAATTATAAATCGCCATTTTATGTCTGCCATATTGAATTTAGAATGACACTTTACTTACTACGTTGTGTGTCGCTTATCAATTTGATACCGATATCCTACGGGTTGCTGTAGAAATGATAAATCACCATTTTGTAACGTCCGCCATATTGGATTAAAAATGGCGGCATTTAAGTAATCGTGCATTGTCACGAGAACCAAATGTGTGTGCCAAATTTCAGCCTGATAGCTTCACTGGAAGTGAAATTTTGTTGTATCTAATCATTAGACTCAATAACTATAACCAATCTATCTAATAGATACCTATTTCAGCTCGTCAATATGTAGGCGGTTTTAAACTATCGAGCGCTAGCTATTCTAAACTCAACGAAGCACGTAGACGTTGCCGCTGGGCTGAGCGCTGAAGACGCATCGGAAGATGGATCGTGACGGTAATCAGTTAATGCATTATGCAGTTCAACTACAACAAACAAGGCTGTAAGTGCTGCAAATATTGTGGAAAATTAAGCCATGGCACTTTAGGTGCCGGGGCAATTTGGCTTCATGATGAAGCTTCATGGCTGTTTCGACGGTACTTGGCAATATAATTAGAAGTGTATTACAGCTTATAAAGGACAGTGCTACTCAAGAAGTTCACTTCGCTTTTAAATTAGGATCAATTAAGCTAAAATATTAGAAGGTGGGATAGTTTTGATAACAGATGTAACCTGTTTTAAAGATTTTTATAAGATGGATTGAAGTTAAGATTGCACAACATATTATGAACATAATTATTATGACATTAATGAACAACAAGTAAGACTGCATGCTCTACAAAATGGGGGCAAATTAAACTAAGACACTATCGGTGCTGGGGTAATTTGGTATAAAGAAGAAATAAGCACTTCTTCTTTATACGAAATTACCCCAGCACCGAACTTTGAAGATACTTAGGTAATCTAATGTATATTTTACAGATATTTTCTTTTCCGGAAAAATAAAAACTGCTTTTAAGAGCTAATATTACGAGTGCCAATTGGGGTCGGAGCAAAATCACCAAGGTCCCATTGGAGGTCTAATGTTCTGTTAAGGTTACCTTGACCTACAACACCTATTCACATTGTTATGACAGTTATATCGTAAAAATATATCATAACAATCACAAACAATAGTAACCTATCTGTCAATACGCATAATCTTGAAATCAGGTGCGTAAGATGTCAGAATAGTAATTAGATAGCTCCTCAATATGGATGGGATTACGGCGAATAATGCCGTAAACTAAACATAATTACCATAACTAACGCTAAGCGGTTTGAATCAACTGAGTTATCTACCAAAATTGAGTTAGAATTTACTATAATATTGGTCTCAGTAGGTATTTGTGTATTTTTATCTTCTTCTTCAAGTAGATGGCCCTGAGGCCCTGAGATGAGATAATTGTGGTTGAAATATCGAGAACGTTTTTTTTAATTATTAAATTATTTAGGGAGCCCTGGACGTTTTTGAATCTTATTATAATGACTGAAGTAATAATGTTACAAGTTAACATCAATTTTGCACATCGGTTTCTAGCAGTGATGCAAAGGCCTCCTGTAACTTTTTTCTATTTTCTCTGTTTTGCGCGAGTCTCGTCCACAGAGGACTTGCAGTTTTTAGAATCACAGGGATAGATTTCTTGAAACACTACTAGTTACGTTTGTTGCCCGGTTGTGGGTAATTTTGTTACCGGTGGTCTTATGGTAGGATGACGGGGCAAAGGCTCCTGTGTTGCGTCTCTTGTTTTTTAAGCATGTCAATTGCATTCTATTCTAGTTTTGTTGTAGTTGTGACTACCAGACAAACTAGATCACAATTAACTTTGGTGGTTTATAATAATAACATTCTTTCCCACCCGCGACTTCGTACGCGCGGACTACTGTTTATCACGAAATAAATCATCCTGTTTTCTTCTAGGATATTAAAAACCAATGCAAAAGTAGGTACAGCACCAATGCTCTTGATGTTTTTTGACAGACTTGTTATTTCGTTTCCATGGCGACCACATACCACTTTTTGATGGCAATCGTTTTTTTTTTTTTTTTTTTTTTTTTATTTATTTATTTATTTAGACGCACAAAACACATTACAATCAAAAAATAATATGAAATAACAAAAATACAGTTTTGATCTGGATTGCAACATAAACATATGTGCGTACAGCTAATCAGAGCAACCATAACAAGCAAGACTGGTACACATACATATATGTTCAAAGCTAGGTTGAGGACAAAAACATTACATACAATTTACATGGAAAAGATGAATTTAGATATTCTATTTATAAAGTTAGATAATACAAATTAGAAAACTGCAAAACTATCTACACGCCCAACACATAACACGTCATGTTACATCAAAACAATGACATGATATGCAGACATGTAACAAAAATAAAATTAAAAATATATTATGTTAATGATATGGTTGGATATCCAAGACGCTACTGTTAGCGACCGAAATAGCCAAATTATGAAAATGGAGGATCTCCTTAATATTTAAAAAAAAAGCTTAATTTGGGACTAAAAATTACAAGTTTAATATTGTTTTTTGCTAATTCGTTATACTGACGAGCGATCCTAGTCAATAGGTTGTAATAAGAAATATTGTTTTTAAAGATTTGTAAGACAAAAAGATTAGTTTCATTAGATTTACGTGCTCTGAATCTAATACTGAATGAGATTTCCGACAACAACTCTGGGGAATCAATTATAATATGAATAATTTTGTAAAGATAAACCAAATCAAAGTATATGCGACGTAACTCTAGTGATTGAACATTAAATTTAGAGAGCCTCTCTTCGTAATTAAGACTTGAGCGATCCGGTTTCTGTCGATAACTCAACATTCTGAGGCATTTCTTCTGAATTCGTTCAACTTCATTGATATGAACCTTATAGTTTGGAGACCAAATTGGACTACCATATTCTAAAACACTTCTTACCAGAGCAAAGAAAAGGTACAACAAAGTACGAGGTTTTTTAAAACCTTTTGTTGACCTGAAGACGAAATCCAGAAGTTGGTTTGCTTTTGCTACAATGTATTGATAGTGCGCACGAAATGAAAGCTTATCGTCAAACAAAACGCCCAAATCTTTAGCAATGTATGAACGATTTAGCATGTGGCCTTTGATGTTATAGTCATTAATGATTTTATGATGCTTATTTGTAAACGAAATGATAAAACACTTAATTCTATCTCCATTCTAAATTTCATCAAAATTCGTACCAGCCGTTATCCCTAAACAAACAAACAAACAGACAACGTTTCACTTTTTATATCGGTATGGATGAACCCTAAGGTCAGATAAACATAATATTATTTCCAAACATAATGTGCTATCACCCTACAGTTAGAGCTGATTATATAAACCTGTACGCTTATTCGCTATGCTACTCGGAATTCTTTGCATAAAACGTGTTATGTCATTACGACAATTGCTGAATAATTCAACGAAGATATCGTAACGCGACGCATCACGTGTCCATACATACACATAACGCATCACAGCGAATGTATAATATATTGCCTTGTAGTATCCACTAGGTAACAAAATATATTCCGTGTTAATGCGATACACTCATAATTTCATATTGCTCTTCACTCAACATTTTGTTGAGCAATGTTGTCTATCCATTATATGGTTAGTCCTTATCACGTATGAGTGCTATCAATTGTTAACATACTGGAACCGTCTTTAATATGCCCTCTTCAAGAGGGTTTGCCATCACTCTGTGATGTGTGAATTCTCACACAACATTCAAAGTCATTGCGCGGCTGAGGTTTGAACACGGTGTCGATTGATTACAAAGCGCACATATTAACGCTCCGCCACCACTCCACTCTTCTGATTCATTTAATAACTGAAGATTATACCAAAAACTTTGGTACGGCAGAAGCACAGGTCCAAAATATAAGGTGCACATTTATAAGACAGATGGCGTCATTCGGATAATTCTGTTATCAGCAACGAGAGGTCGCCCTTGCGCTTGTATACTTAGACGGCAGTTTCCTGCGATGTTAAGTCCTTATAAAGGTACTGTTACGCTGAAAAAAGTACTATTTCTGTGACAAAGAACGCTGTTAACCGTGAAAATGACAGCGTAGAGATTTTGTGTTTTGCTTTTAATAAGTATCTATGTTGCTTAATGTACATAACCATCGTGAGATTAGAACAATATCATAATAAGTAGGAAAGAAAAGCCTTTATTTCATAGGAATTGAAAAAAGGTATTAATATTATACAACAAGAATCTTCTATGCAAGATTAATTTTGTCTTTATTCATCAGATGTTAAAAAAACTCTTTTGTCCAAAAATGTGCCAAATTGCTGAAAAATATGGGCAGCTAGCTATGCCTTGTGGTTTCACTTGCGTGATTGATGATGTGGTGAAAGGTTTCTAAAGTGACATTTCAAGACTTAGTACCTAAAATATAGATTTCATCAAAACCCGTTCTACCGTTTCAGCGCTGACTGACGCTGTAACTAACATCATAATAATACATCATTTTGTATTTTTGTACCAGCCTATCGATTTCTAATAAGTCTGAAACTGAATATAAACTACCTCTTACTATCCTTCATTCTTATACATAGTACTTCAACATTTTTCTAAATAGGTAGGCGTAAAACCGGCTTCAGTTTGTAAGCCGATTTTACGCCTGATTATTTGCCCATCACGTCAGGAATAAAATAAAGCTACGAAACAAATAGGTACGATCAAATCGAGCCGCACATTCAGCAGATTACGAATAGTTATCTCTTGAGACAGAAACATCATAGGATACTAAGCTGCACAGTTACTTATCTCGCACGTTTTATGGTAATTTACTCTCAAAAGTTGCCTATAGTGAAAATTTGTGCTCAATGCTGGTTAAGTTTAAAACTAGTCTAGTTCTAGTCTAGCTTACACAAAAAAACAACATACAATTGTTTTTAATGTGGTAGTTACTGTGGGAGAAGGAAAAAATAACATAATTCATCATTATAATTCGGACACTGTAGATAAAAACAGTACTTTTACTATTTTCCATAGCTTGTCATAAAGTAAAACTGTCCTAAACGCGGCAATACCTACGGTACTGTTGACCCACCCAGATACGTAAATCGAAGTTATGAGGTTATTTGATATCTTGTATGAAGTTAGGATACTGTTTACATAGCTGTGTAACGTAAATATCACATAAGCATAGTAACAGAATTACTTTCTTTCAAACTTTAGATTTATCGCCTATTGTGTAAGTTTGTTCGGCAGCTTTACTTGTTCTTAACATTAAATCATATCTGCGATTACGGATTGCTGACGTTCTGAAAATATATCGAAGGTGAATCGTTAAAGTGACATTCTAACATTGTTGAGAAAGTATGACGGCTACCTTCATGGAGCATATTTTTTATATCAGTATTCGTTTATTTTATCTCGCCAAAAGGTTATCGTAGACGGTCTTAAGGTACTTACTGAAAAGTATTTATTCGACTGAAATACTTGTAGTGAAGTTAACTGTGTATTTTCAACCAACTTAAAAGAAAAAAGGTTATAATATTTTTTTATTAAATAGAAAGCCCTTTAAATTAATATTGTTATTGAATACTAGCTGCGACTTGCAGCTTTGCCTGCGTGTAAACCTAGCCTCTTCACCCGTTTATAGATATAATTTCAAAAAATCCCTACTTGTATACCTACACAAGGAAAATTAGCTTGAAATTACATATCTCTAGATCAATCAGGTTAGGCTGTGCGTAGTATGTCGGTCGGTATCGTTATACATAGTTGAACCAAGAAATTACATGTCTCTAGATCAATCAGGTTAGGCTGTGCGTAGTATGTCAGTCGGTATCGTTGTACATAGATGAACCAAGAATTTACATGTCTCTAGATCAATCAGGTTAGGCTGTACGTAATATGTCAGTCGGTATCGTTATACATAGATGAACCAAGAAATCCGTGAAAGGACGAGTTCCCAAATATTTATACCAACATGTAAAAAGTGAACTGTTAGTCTCAAAATGCAAACCTTCTATTTAAACTTATGATAAAGAAGTAAGTAACAAAATGTCTGTAAAATTAAGATAATTTAATAAATGGTCTAGTGGACTTGAAATAAGCTACTGAATAAGAATATAACAAATTTTAAATGGTGTGTGTCTGTCTATTTGTTTGCGCATCACGTAAAATTTACTGGATTGATTGCGATGTGGTTTTCACTGATGGATAGATTAGAGCTTGACTTAAAAACTGGTGTATTTGGTATCTCAATCCAATAATTAGACGCCGAGCATGAGCAATCGTGAAGGTTGAACGGTATTTAGTATATTGTGCCTTATACTTTTGGTCCTGAAATAACATGAACACTGACTCAATAAGAGTGCACTATTTCATTTAAAAATAATAAACATGAATTTTGTGAATTAGTTGTGATATATTTATTGCATTGTAAAGTAGATATGTTCCGATTAAGTATGAATACAATATCTGTTAAATGGACCCGCGGTTCTGATGACAGGCCATTGCTGTTCTCATGAAATTTTCGATTACTTGATGACAAAGATGTGGCTGTATCATACCGATGACGCGTTGGATCAGCCTTCATCTCAGGAATTGTTTCTCGTTTATTTGCTTAAATCCAAGATTTCACAAAACCCCAAAGAAAACATTGCGTCGCATCGGACGGTGTTAAATCGTATGATCTTGGTGGCCAGTTGATATCAGAATTTCGTGAGATGATTTTGTATGGAAATCGTTGCTGCAATAAATCGTTTGATTCATGCGCAGTGTGGCAGGTGGCGCCACCTGCTGAAAGCACCTGTCGTCAAAATATATGCCGTCCAGTTGAGGCCACAAGAACTCTGTTATCATGTTCCTGTAAAGAATGCCGTTCACGGTCAATGCAATTTCGGCCTGATTATCAAAAAAGTAAGGTTCAATCAAGCCACCTGACCAAAATCCGCAGACATTTGGTGGATGCATTTGTTTTTCAAGGATTGCGTGAGGATTTTTTTAGCCCCAAATTCGACAATTTTATTCATTCACGAAGGCATTCAGATTGAATAGCGCTTTATATAACTTTTTTCTTTTATTTTTAACTTTTTTCAAAAATCGGCATTCACTTTACTTTGCTCCATCATCCATTGAACGAGCTGTCGGTGCTTTGCATGGTCTGCTGCCCTGCGTCCGACCGAAAATGACATATTCATCCGTAGTATTTGCTCACACCTCCCGCAAAACGTTCGATGTGCAGTAGATGCCCCCTGGTATCAGAGGAACATCGATCTGCACAGCGATCTCGAGCTTCCCTCGATAGTTCAATATATGAAAAATGCCTCTCACCGCTACTTTGACGCGGCACCCCATCAGAAAAGAAAAAGAAAAGAAAGAAAAATACATTTATTCAACACACACAAAAATAAAAGATACAAATAATTAGAAAAATTAAGTAGGAACAATAGAAAAGGAAAACAAAGAAAAGGCCTAACCCCCTAGTAGTTCAGACGCGATAACAGACGCACGGCCCCTCCGTAGACGCCCTAGAGACATCTTGAGCGATCCGGACGATGAAATCGCTGCCGTAGTGCAGGCAGCGATAGATTCGCTCAATCCGTGGTCATCACCATCTTTCAACACAATTAGACACAGACACCGACCTCGCCAGCGAGGTCAAAGGTCCCGTAATTAATGTCGATTTTATTCGCCTTCGAGTTTCTTGCCGATTCTTTTCGAAGGTGTTCTCGGTGGTCAGTTATGCAATTCATTCAAAGGGTTCCAGCCATTTTATCAAGGCCCCCTCGATCACTACCTAACAGTAGAGATCCAGGGGTGTTTAGTTTGATACTCCCCAAGTAATCAATGGCAACTGTCCAAGCCGAGGTTCATACTTGTCGTCGTCACTTGCCCTTGAGCAAGTGGCCAAAAACTTAACTTTGGCGTGCGCCTTCTGCGTCACGCATTGCGGCGGAGCGCTTATGCGCCCGCCCCACCATCCGGTGACGCTGTAGAGGTCAGATATAGACCTACAGCACAAATCATTTCTAAAAAAAAACAAAAAAAATACAAAAAATCTGCTGGTTTGAGCTCCTGAGTAAGTTGAATCTTGTACGGGTGAAGGTGGAGGAGGTCTTTCGTCAAAATTCACTGCGTAGATCTTCGTGAAATTTTGAAGTTGTTTTTGAATTAATGTTTTCGGGTTTTCGGCGACACACTAGTTTTCAAAAGACCGACTGGTACGTCGACGCAAAGGTGACTTACTGTCCATAATGGCCCCAGTTTCTACAAATTTTTTGACCACTCTTGGATAGTTGACAAATTAGATGCACTATCTCGACCAAAAAATTCCACGAAGTTTGCGAGCGGTCTCAGCGTAACTTTCCAAATTTTTTTACCAAATGGATTTTCACAATGATAACGCATTCTTCTTATATGTAACGCTCCATTTTTACCCGACTGTGGAGGATTATGTGTTTGGGTTGTATGTATGTTTATTTGTTTGTACTTCTCTTAGGCGCATCCATAGACTAATCGGGTTGATGGATTTTGATAAATATGGTATCATTGGATTCGCCTTAATAACGAGAATGCTATAGGATATATAAAATGACAAGAAAACTAATACGGTGGCTTACAGCTGCCATATTGTGGTTCCAATGGAACAAAAAATGACCGAAGCCTATCGAGTGAGGTATCAAAATGAAGGTCTTTAAAAGCTCATTTCAAAAATATGTAATCCTTTTACCTAAACAGTCTTTCAAGCTTCTTACAAAATTTTAAATTTTAGATGATCCAAGTTATGTTAGTACTGTAGTCCAATATTGTAATTGCAACTACGCAAAATAGATAATGCAATGCAATGTCAACTAAATATTACAATTATTTTTGTGGGCGGTCAGCTCGCATCGCGTCTGGCTTCTATCGCGGCTGAAAAGCAAAAACCTGACATAGCACGTGAGTCTGTTTAAAATTTTATTCAATGGTTTTGTACGCAGTCGAGTTTTTTTTAATAAAAAAATACTTATGAATAATTGGAATAATCTTAGGTGACAGCTGTCAAATAAAAGTGTACGAAAAAAAACTCAAAATTTAAATAGTTCACCGTCATTGAGACATACTTATATGTTGTCATTATTCTTTATATATCCCAGAAAAGTTTGATCCTAAAAATTACTACGCAGGTAAAGGCCCAGTTAATTTATAAACAACGCGTAAATGACGTTAAACAATTATATCATCAAAGTAATAGAAAAAACACGCCAACCTGCCAAAAAAAAAAAAAAATTGCTTACGTCACTCAGATTCTAACAATACCCCATACATCCAAATTTGTTCAGACATTTAATACTTATGGTGGAATAAAAAAACTCGCATACATATATACATGAACCCTTAAAACATTACACTCTTTTTTGGACAATCGTGTAAAAAACGAGTTAAAATCATGTCATTGCAATATGATGAATAGGCACAGTACAAATTAAGATTCGTGCTCACATTTCAGCTGGAAATGACACATTCGTTTCAGCAGCGGGGACGATTTTACCGGTTCAATTCCTCCATTCATGCTTCCATGCAAAAAGTAATTTGAAGTACAGTGTCGCATGAGCGCGTACTTATCTATTTTTGAAGGAACGCAATCCGCGATCCATTTAATAGACTGAAAACAGAGTCTATAGATTTCTTAGCTACGAAAACAAATGATTCACACATACTGAAAATCGAGCTTACTTAATATATAGGTGGGCTAGATGTGTTTTGGGAAAGATTTAGTTTTTACATTTATCTAGTCTTACAACTCCCATACATTTTAATGAAGTAGTGAGTGAAGCTTAGAAAATTGCTTTGAAATTGACAAACAGTTAGTGTCAAAGGTTTGATACAATATGTAGTCTTTAAACTGGTCAGCAAAATTACATACTACATCGGACTTATTATTATTTCTATAAGGTGTGAAAGCTTGGTAACTGTTTAAATCACAACGCTTGAAGCGAGTGAAGCATACATCCGCGCATGTGTGCGAACGGTACGCACCGTCTCACTCGTCTTGTCGTATTTGTGCTCAAGAAAACAGCCAACAATTTATTCTGTACAGAGAAACTTGAACGACTTTCGTAGGTACGCAAGACAGAATATTTCGGGACGGAATATTTTAATGCCGCGTCTAAATTAATTTTCTATTACTGACCTAAAATATTTATGAAGGAGATTAAAATAAAATGTTTCTCTAGTGGAATGGAATTACAATATAATTTTAACGAAAACTGCTGAATGAAACGTTAGAAAAATCTGTGTAATGTACTAAGTAGATTAAATAGGAAAATAAAGGTAGTGAAAAGCAGAAAACAGCGCACAGAACGCTCACCTATGGCGAGTGTATGGCGGCTAAGGCGAAGGTGTTCCGGCAGTGGCTAGTAACAATGATGACGCAGATAAACGGGGTCGATAACGCGAAATAGCAACGTGAAAACGTGGCGAGAAAATAGCATTATTAACCTCCCGGGTATAATACGCGCGCCACTGCGCCAGATATGGTAATGATTATGTAAATCTCCAACTCACAGGTACATCTCGGGAACGTTATATACTTATTAAAACCAAGATTGCCCGACCGAGGGGATTGTCTTACGCAAAAACTTTGTTCGCATTGGAACTAACTGTTCACTATAACGTTCAATTTTTACGACGTTAGTAATTCGAAATCTCAGGTTCCTTCAAGTCGGACCATCGACGTTGCAGTCTTGCTTGGCGACTCTCTTTTCAATTTTCTTAGTCTCCCGCTTGGAGCAGGCAAGCATTGTATGGGTAGATTCTTATCTCCCTGAAAAGCTATTTAGCTAAATGGAATTTACAGAGCCCGCACTGCAGTTCGACGATGTACATTGTAATATTTAAAACTCGAAATTTGAGTCTAAGTCCGGGCATTGTATTACGTGTCTAAGATTTTTCAAGATGCTTTTTGCTGTACTTTCACCGCGGGTTTTTTGAATTATGCACTTTGCGAAATTGAAAATGTAAGATCTTGTTTTAAATGTAGAGGACTTGAGGTCAAAGCACACTGAGAAAGCCTGCTGCTTGATTCCAAAAAGTCAACGAGTTTTATGTTTTCAAACTGAGTGTAAGATTAAATGATCTAAATAAGCTTTAACTTAGAATTTCATGCCCTAGCGAGTTTGAACACAAAATTGAGATTTTATTTCTCACTAAAGATACCTACGAATTACTTTGTAATTTCACAGTGAACGTTAGCATTAAAACAAAAGCGCTGTTCAAAATGTTTAACTAATGTTTAGTTACATAATTCAAGAGCGCGAGGTTTTCACAAGTGCTTAAATTATTTACCGCAAACATGAAACATCGACATTTAAAGAGTTTCTTGAATATTTTCGCTTACACAGACGTCTGGGCTATATCACTAAGTGAATAAAGTTGCGTTCCCTGGTATATTCGTTAGCAATCATTTACAATGTGAGCATTCGTTTGTGAGCACATTTTAAATTAAGGATATATGTCGAATATTTTATGTACTTCATCATACTGCTTTACTATCGATTCGAGTTCCGGTTTTCTTTATTAAGAATGACATGAATTATTAATTAATAAGACTGCACTAAACGCTTGTTATATTATTTATTCTGTGCTAAACGTTAACAAAACAATTTTAGATCCTATTTTACAATCTTTGATCGATAAAGTTATATAGATATATAGGTATGTTGATACTCGGCTCGCAGTTACAAATATCGTCTCATTAATGTATGTATTATTAGCTGCGCCCAGTGGGTTCAACCGCGAGGTGCAGCTAGTAATCTCTATAGTAAGCTCAATCAGATAGATATAAACGGGTAAGCGAGGATGACGATGATAATGAAAAGTATTCTACGTATTACTCCTGGAACAGGGTATTTTCATACAAAATTTCATCAAAATCCGTTGATCCGTTTGGGCGTGATACACAACAAACTAAACTTTCACATTTATAATATCAGTAGGATATGTATTAATTGTAGGTACATGAAAATAATTTTATTTTAGAACAATGAAATGCACACATTACTTTTATCATGCTAACCTAGCTAAAACTAACCCTAGTCTTTTATTTTAATATAATAGTAATTTAATTTAATATTTTGTGAAACATTTGATTTAATATTTTGTGAAACATTTAATTTAATATTTTGTGAAACATTTAATTTAATATTTTGTCAAACATTTGATTTCACATTCATATTTTGTAATGCGCAGCTTCACGTCTCACGTTCTAAATGCCACATATTAAATATATTTTATTTAATACTAGCTGTGCCCTCGGCTTTCCATGCATGGTCATTTCTCTTGGTTAAAATTAATACCCGTACTACGAGTATTATTATTTAACACATTTGATCGGAATTTCTTCAGCCATCAAAAATATTTTTTACATTTGCTCGGCTCCTACTCATCGGATTGTGATATCAAGTACACCAACTTTTAAGTCAGAACCCAAGCTATCCAACAGTGAAACCGCATTTCAATTAGTCCAGTAATATTTACGTGATGCGCGAACAAACATCTCATTTTAATTTCTCGGGGGCATTTTTACAGACTTTTTGTTACTTACAGATTTATTATTAGTACTTCTAAAATAAAACTTGTTATATAAATTATAAAAATGTGTTGTGACCATAAAAACACTGACGTTGAATCTAGTTAATTAAGTTAATGAGTGAAGAAACAACGGATTGTGTTGCAAGTTGCGAGCAAAGTTGAGGAAACAACTTTTGAAGTTTCAATTCGGAATTCTGTTGCAACAGTAGTGGAGTAGGTACTAATGCAACAAAATAGAATCCATCGTCAAATTATTACAACCATTTCTATCTTGTGTTGTGAAATGAGAGATTTATTTGATAGTAGTGACTCGCCCTGGATTTGCACGGGTAGTGCTCACACCGCGGAAAACATAAAACAAAACGCCCGTAAGCATAAGTCAAAATCATTGGCAGCAGTGCTTTTTGATCATAGGCAACTGCATTATTACTCACATACTTGACAGATTTGCTATTAATATTTCGTGGCCATGGCAACGTCTTCCGTTCTGTATTTTTGATACCTTGGGTTATATTATTGCAATTTATATAAGGATCTTCAATTTTTTTGAAAAATTATTTCCTTCCCATGTTACTTGCTGATAATGTAGCTTTCTATATGTGAACGAATTTTTAAAATTGGATCATTAGTTTTTGAGTTTATCCATTACAAACATACAATCTTAATAATATTAGTGTACACTAGTTGCACCCTGCAGCTTCGACCACCTGGCTACTTTGCCATCCCCTTTCATCTTCTTAGTGCATATAAGTTACTCAAGAAATATACCCTTCAAAGTTCAAAACACTAGGTCTACTGGTGTAGGCTGCGTTGTTTGGCAGTCAGGGAGTCATTAGATATATCATGGTACTATTTTAAAGATATAGAAGATTAGTTTGTAATTGTATTGTTATTCTGTTATTATGTATGTTGTCAAATAAATTCAACATACATTCAACATAAATTGAAAATTAGAATGACTACTCATCTATTCCTAAAATAAAACAGTACCTAAGTAACAACACAATGGTCTAAATAACTTTAAATAAGCTGATAACTAGTGTGTTCTACCACTTTGGAGAAACTAGTGGTATCTATGGAGTAGGGTTCTTGGTTGCAAAGAAGTGGAAAGACAATATACTGGAATTCATTGGCTACTCTGAACGGATCGCTGTTTTAAAATTCCAGGTTGCACCCAATAAAACACTCACAGTAGTCCAAGTCTATGCGCCAACATCATCGCATCCAGATGAAGAAGTTGAAGCTTTTTACGATCTTCTCAATAAAGTCTGTGGCGAGAACCGTGGCACATGTAACATCGTCCTTGGGGACTTCACAAAAACGCAAAAGTCGGAGCTAGGCAGGATTCAGATAGTGATGAAATTCTCGGCCATTATGGTCTGGGAATCCGTAACGAGCGAGGTGATCGTCTACTGCAATTTGCCTTTGGACAAAGCATGAAAGTCACCAACAGCTTCTTTATCAAAAAAATACAAATACGTTGGACTTGGGTTTCGCCTGACAGGGTGACAAAAAACGAAACTGATTTTGCGCTATCCTCAGAGAATCATATCATCAAAGATGTAGGAGTTATCAACAAAATCAAATTTAGCTCCGACCACAGACCCCTTCGCATAAAACTAAGATTCTATTTTAAAATCCATAGAGCAAAGATTTTCTCAAAACGTGTAAACCACATCTCAAAACACACCCTCTATAGTAACTCAAAAGAGTTTAATTTAGAACTTTCTAACCATTTCAGCGCCCTTCCGATCGAAGATATAGAAGATTCTGAACAACAATATCAATCAATAGTAACAGGAATCAGTAAAGCAAGTACAAAAATAAATGAAGTAAAGAAAAAACACAGCAAATTAAGTATCTCCACATTAAATTTAATACAAGACAGAGTACAATTACCGATCGGATCAGAAGAATACAGAAAAATGGACAAAAAAGTAAAGCGTAGTATAAGACATGATCTAAAACAACTGAACTGCCATCTAGTTAGAGTAGCGTTGGAAAGACACAGCTCACTTAGAGCGGCAAAACGAGGCATTTCCAATGGAAAGTGTTGGATCAACCGCTTACAAGATGAAAACGGAGTCAAACAAAGCAGTAGAGAAAAACTAGTGGATATAAGTACTAAATTTTATGTAAACCTTTATTCTGACGACACAAAAGATACTACAAAACCACAGTATTTCCGACCTGATGCAATCCCCTCCATAACTGGTCTTGAAGTTCATAACGCTATAAAGACTATGAAATATGATAGGAGTCCTGGAGATCATGGCATCACGACGGAAGCACTTAAAATTGGCTCACGTACCCTACTCCCGCAGATTACAAATTTATTCAACACCATTCTAAACACAAACCAAGTTCCAAAAGAGATGTGTCACTCCAATATTGTACTTCTTCACAAGAAAAGGGACAAAACTAACATTGGCAACTACAGACCTATGAGCCTGGTGTCACATCTCTATAAAACTTTTATCAAAGTTGTTCAAAATCGGATTGAGAGAAAACTGGATAGTCACTAACCACCCGAGCAGGCTGGGTTCCGTCCTAGCTTCTCGACTACCGATCACCTTCACGCTCTTAACCAAGTCATAGAAAAATTTACAGAATATAACAAACCTCTATATTTAGCCTTCGTGGATTATACGAAGGCTTTCGATAGCATTAAACACTCAGCCATATTCACAGCACTAGAAAATCAGCACCTGAATAAAACCTACATAGACCTAATAAAAATCATCTACAATAACAGCTTCCGTCAAACTACAAGCTCCCGGCCCTCATTTCAACATAGAAAAGGGAGTAAAACAGGGCGATCCACTTTCTCCAAAGTTGTTTACAAGCTGTTTACACCTTAGAGGAAATCTTTAAGAAACTAGCAGATCCTTGGGCAAATAGGGGCATAGACGTTGGCGTTACTAACCTAACCAATTTGCGCTTTGCTGATGACATCGTCCTTTTCGCTCCAAATGCACCCGAATAACAACAAATGCTGGAAGATCTTAGCGCAGCAAGCCTTGAGGTTGGACTTACTATGAATCGATCAAAGACTCAGATCATGACCAATAACACAAACCCTATGATCAAGGTAGATGGGCAGATACTGGAGTATGTCGATGAGTATATCTACTTGGGCCAGCTAGTTTCCTTCGAAAACAGGAAAGATAAAGAAATCGGTCGTCGAATCGAAAACGCCTGGAAGAGCTACTGGTCCATGAAAACGCTAATGAAGGGTGACCTTCCTCTGTCGCTGAAGCACACTCTCATCGACATGTGTATTCTGCCTGTCCTAACCTACGGTGCACAAACATGGTCATTGACTGAGGCACAGAAGTCCAAACTCAAGGTTTGTCAGAGAGCCATGGAACGTAGCATACTCGGAGTGAAAAGGATAGATCGAGTCCGGAACACTACACTGCGCTCGAAAACTGGCATCACTGATGCTGGTTTTAAGAGTGCTAGGTTGAAGTGGGACTGGGCTGGACATGTAGTCCGTATGCATCCGGCAAGGTGGGCAAAAATCACCACTCAATGGGAGCCTGCAGATGGTGGTCGGCCTCGAAAAAGGTGGCGTGATGACCTAAATGCTTATAGAATTGGTTGGCAAGACCTAGCCTTGGATAGAGACGCATGGAAGGATATGGGGTAGATCTTTGCCCAGCAGAGGGACACCATAGGTTAAACAAAAAAAAAGAAAAAAGCTGATAACTAAAAATAATAAACTACTTGAAAACTATTTGAAGACTGAACAAATTTCATGAAATGTAGTTTACTAAACTTTAAATGTAATTTTCTTCCTGGAATAACATAGGTTACTATTAACCCAAAAAAATGACACGCGGGCAAAACCGCGGGCACAACTAGTATAATATAGACTGTGAAAGGCGAAAACACACTAAATAAAAATTGTAAAACTTGATCACAAGATCTAGTTACTTATCTATAGTTAGGTAGAGTAAGCTAGTGATTTAATATTATGAATATTCTGTGAGACTTCCCGCGTCATCAGGATAAAATAAGTTTGATGAATTTTGGTATATTGGTACTTTTGGGTTCTGGAATAACACAAAGGATTCTATATCCCAGAAAAAAATACCACGCGGGCAACACCGCAGGTGCAGCTAATTTATATTAGTTTGATGTGATAGTGCATCATTAGTGTCAATAAGCAGATGTTGTTTTCCTAGGCTAAAAAATTAATTAAAAAGTACCAAGCCAATTTCCATCAAAGTATACAGGACCGCCTTGAAACCACCTTTACATATTAAAAAAACATTCATTCAAATTGGTTCAGGACGTAGATATGAGGTCATGATGAAGTCAGTTTAAAATAACATAACACAGGAGCCTAACTTCGCTGAAGTATTTCAATTTATATTACATTCATGGGTCCACTCAGCCCACACAAAAACATCAAACCGTGTTATTCTATAGAGCCACTACACAGTTATGCAAATGCGTGTGCCTCGTTTTTGCTAGGATTAAGGTTTCGGGTCTATAGTAATGGGAAGATCTGTGTAAAACGTGGTAAATCCGCGACCCGGCCGGATACACGGGTAATTCGAAATTTTATAATGCGAAAACTAAACTGAAGTGGCCCACTAAACCTTGTTTAATTAAATTTAAAATTAGATCTTTTAAAAAGGTTGTTGAACAATTTAGTTAGTTATTTATATTAAAAGGGCTTAATGATTATTTGATACAGTTATTACTCTTAGAATCCTTTTAGTAGAGCATTAATACCTTCAGTTTGTAAATAAACCTAGTAATGTACAAAGTAAACTAAAATCATATTTCAGTACAATATCATGTCAACCATCATCATCTCGCCATTAGGTTCCTACTGGTGGGACAGGGCTTTCTATAAAAGTGAAAGAGAGAGAGAGAGAGAGAGAGAGAGAGAGAGAGAGAGAGAGAGAGAGAGTATGTGGCGCTATTCTAGAGTTGGACGTTTTATGCCTATTTAAAATACTTAATCAAAACTATGCATATATTTACAAATACCCAGTAGACTTCGAGATTTTGGTCGAAACAAAACGTTGTTTTAACCAAAGCAACCCTAGCCAAGGCATGATGTTTAAGTTAAGGTTAAAACATAGACGCGTAAGAAGAGGATCACCAGGAATCCTTATCCTGATGTGTCGTTTGTATCAAAATTTATATGTCACAAAACTACACACGAACAAGAAACGCACTGGTCAAAAAGAGACAGATAAACTGACACTGGATATAATAAAAAGATTGGAAAATAATTTAGACAAAAAGCAAGTCTCCAAAAACTCGCATCAGACACTCAGTAAAATGAAATACGTAGCCGGCCTTCGGCAAATGGTTTAATATCGAAATGTGATCACTTAGCGCAATCTCTTACAAAAGAAAAAACACAGGAAAGCCCCGAATGTACTTAGCTTTTACCAGAAACCGAAATATGTTTCAATTTTTATTAAAACTCATGAGAGGATTGGATTGATAGCTTTTCAATCCGTCCCTTCCAGATAGATGCGAAGAGAGATCGTGTTTTGTTTCTCATTTAATTTTAAGCTCTCACTTTTGTGGGTATATTTTCAAAAGGTGCTATGTCCGTGTAAATTAAAAAGGATCTAGGTAAAATAGTGGAGCATGAAGATGTGGTCACGACGACGTGTGGTGAACGTTGGTATTTTATTATGTATATAGGAAGGTAGTATGTTTTGTACATATACATAGTAACGTAGTTATTTCAAGAAACTTAAAGGTCTCTTGCCAATCAAATAATAAAAAAAGTACTCAAAAATATCCCTGGTAAAATAATGATAACTAAAACGTACATATAAGTGAATAATCTAAACCTTATAATAAATCAGTAAGCAACAAAAAGTCTGTACAATGAAGATAGGATACTTATACTCGTAAAAGTTACCTAGTGAACAAGAAAACAACATAATTTAAAGAAATGTTGCTGTCCGACAAAACTGACTGTCTACTGGACCGATTGCAATGATATCTTAGAATTTTACATAAAAACTGGTGTAATTGGTATCTCAATCCGATGAGTAGAAACCGAGCAATCAATAAAAAAAATTGATTACTGAACGAAATTTGGTTATACCAAATATTGTAATTTATAGTAACGTTTGGTCCAGGAATAACTAAGACTGACTTGGAGGATACTTTTTTCTCAGAAAAATGTTTACAAGGGCAAAGCCGGGGGCAGTGCTAGTTGGTAAATATGCAAACTTATCGCACCAATACTCACTCATGTTTATATCTAAAAATAATCAATTTTTCTTCACACGAAATTAAATTATCCCCCGTAAAACAGGCACAAATCTTTCCATAGACAAAAATACCTTTAAAAATATTCGCACGCATTCAACGCGAGAACGTTACAGAAATTTCATAATTCGAATCGGCGGCCATTGAATTCTTCATCGCTGCAAAAGCACCCAAGAGGAAAATATTTACGCTTTATCGAAATGCAGAAATCAAGGAACAAGGAATCGGTTTTAGCGCAGAGGAGCGCTAGGGACCGTAGCTGTTGAATAAAACGTACCTATTCGTAGCAGTAATAATGCTTACTTTCTCAAGTATAAGTTGAAATTCGAGCGAGACGCGTTCAGAACGGTTGGTAATTAGATGAACTATTTTGAAGACAGTATTTTTAATTTCATTTTATGCTTTCATTGCAAACTTTTCTAAGACCAATCTTCCACATATAAAAAGCCAAGTCTATTAAGGCTACGGTTTTGTAGCCTAAATAGACTTGGTTGATATTAAAACTTTAACCAAAAATTAAATAAAAGTAGTCTATATAACTTGAAATGAATACACAGCATTGTATCAGCTAATCAGATCATACAGTTAAACTCGGTATCTTCATAGCGGACGATCAAAGGGGTGGGTAGTGGGCAGGCAAGCGGCCGCGGGACTAGCCGTGATTACGTCAGGGACCATGATCGCCGACGCATAAGTCTCAGCCCTTTGGAACTAGAAATATTGTTAAGGATTATTTATGTTTTTTTAAGTTGTAATGTACCGCACTAATGAAAAGGCTTTGTATTCTCTATGTATAAATCATTAGTTACTTTCTACAGGAGCAATTCGAATATCTCGAGCTACTAATCCTTAGCTAAAGTGTTGACACCAGTAAAACTTCTTGAAATTGTTAATTGTTTTCTACGCGTAAAACAATTAATCAATCATTAAACAATTAATGCCTGAAAATATACTAATTGACATAGAAACATTTTACTTTCTGTCTCTCGACAGATTTGGTGACAGAGGTAATAATTATCCAATGACTCTGGGTTCTGTCCTCGGCCCCGCTCCAAGCGAATTTGTTATCTCTCCGTGCTTCGGAGTGCACGTTAAGCCGTCGGTCCGATTGCAATTGATAGAAGTCACGTCAAAAACCCTTGGATGGCCTGCCAAACTCACCAGAGCTCAAAGGTTAGCGCTACCTCATTCGAAATACCTACTATACCTATACAGAAGCCACCTATAGGACCTTATAGATGATGCGTATTGCCAGCATAACAAGTGCGTCGGTAACAATATTAGGCGTGATTCCACACAATTTTAGAAGCATGTCAGTGAGAGGCGAAAGAGAAGGAGTCTATTGAATGATTATACGCTCGATGACAAAACAGTGGTTGGTCAGGAGGCAGCTTCAGTGTTTGCTGAATACTGCAGCTCTGTCTTCCTCAGCAATGTCCCTGTGCCAGACGTGGAGACGGCGGCAGCGCGGAGCTCCAGCTGTGCTGGGGACTTGCGCCTCCTTACTTTAGACAGTGTCACTGTGGCAGATGTCCACCGTGCTGTCCGTCGCTTAAAAGCAGCCTCGGCTGCCGGTCTGGATGCTATACCAAATATGGTATTTTATGAAAGATTTTGTTCATCTGCGTCGGAGGTGCCGCTCTTGCATATCTTTAATCTTTCCCTCAGCACTTCTTGCTATCCAGATAACTGGAAATTGTCAAAGGTTACTCCCATACCTAAATTTGGTCATCGACAGATGTACCCATAGGCCTATTGCTGTTTTGGCTGTATTTGCTAAATTATTTGAGTCTGTAATCAATTTCTACTATACTCGCCAATTTGAATCCAGTTATGAAAATTCTCAGCATGGTTTTCGTGTTGCTCGCTCTACAAACACGAACCTCATTACCTTCGTAGATTTTGTAGCCAAAGATATGGATGCTGGGCAGCTGTTTGACGCCATATTCCTTAATTTCAGACGGGCATTCGATGTAGTCGATAATGACCTCTTTTTGGTCAAGCTGTCAACTTTAGGACCCTCGCCTAAATTCTTTAGATTTTTTGTGTGCGGCGACAATATGTGCAGCTGAAAAGTTACAGCTCTAACGAATTCTTCACTAGATCGGGGGTAAGTCAGGGTAGTACCCTTGGGCCTACGCTCTTCCTTGCTATGATCAATGATTTTCCATCAGTTCTCAGCACAGCCCAGTGTTTAATGTTCGCAGATAATTTAAAAATCTATCAGCCAGTGAGAGCCGACTTCCCGACTGTATGGAGCTTTAGTCAGATCTTGAGTCGTTGGAAGAGTAGAGTCGGTCAAACAGACTTTCGTTTAACGTCTCCAAGTGCAAGGTTGTCTCCTTCTCTAGGTCTCAAACGCCTTTGACCTTTACAATACGCATTGGAGGGGTCTGCACCTGAAACTAATTCTGGATAATCGACTTGGTTTCCGTGAGCATGTCATTACCATTTGTAAAGAGGCAAACAAAGTATTAGGATTTATAATGAGAACAGCAACTCAATTCGTAAATATATGGGTTGCAATAATGCTCTTTAACGCGTTCGTCCGCAGTAAGTTGGAGTTTGGTGCTATATTCTGGGATCCGAGTGAGGCTAAGTACACTTTGATGGTAGAGAAGCTTCAGCGCAAATTCGCCAGGTACGTCTATAAACGTATGTACGGATATTACCCGTGCCTTTTCCCGTCCCTATTCGTCACAGGAATGATTGGAGCAGATACATTGGACTATAGGTGTAAATTACTTCAGGCCCTCCACTACTGCCAAATACTGCGCAACAAGGTCAATAATCCAACTGTGCTCGGTATTGTTGGTTTATATGTTATATGTTGCCGAGAGCCGTCGCCGTCATCAGCTGTTCTCATATCCTGCTGTGCGAACTGTACACGCACGCAATGCGCCTACGCATAGAATATTGCCAATTTAAAATGTTTTTACGCACGAGTTCCAAGATATCAATATCTATAATGACAATTTGAGATCCATTGTTAACAAAAAACTCTTTTTTTTTTTTGATATTTATACATGATACATTTACAGTCACTTAAAATATAAACGATTCGTGATCCAGTTCTTCAGCAAGCAGCCTAACATCCTTATTTATTTCCAGTGGGCGTTCGTCCACTAATTGCTATTCTCTGCCCGGTGATTTTCCGCGATCTCGCTTCTTATTATAATTTACTCGCGATATTTATGCAAGGTTCCCGCTCGGTATTAATAACGCGGTTTGTTGTGTTGAGAGTTTATTACTTTGCGATTAACGTAAAGATTTAAATATTAATGCAGTAATATGGTTTTAGCATTTGTTTAGTTTATTATAAAAATTTAGCACATAAATCTACCGTTTATTATACGTTATATTTCGTTCATGACTGAAGTTGGGATAATTAGTTTATCTCTTGCAGATATCAGTAAATTTTCTCAAAATCTAAAGAATCCTTAACGCAATCATTACTTTTTCGCTTTCTCATATTTTCGCATTAATAATTTTTGCTTTATGGATTCCTGTAGAGCCAACCTCCTTTTTTTCATGACCTTTAAGCCCAATATAAATAGAACAGGATCTACAAGAATTCCAAGGAAAGAGGTCGCGCAGGGGAGAGGTAAGTGGTAAATTTTGGTATCAGAGGCCAAGGTAGTTATTAAATCCAATTAGAATTAATTCAAAAAGTTTAAAACAGTTCTGAATTTCCTATTGAGGGCATCGATTCCGACGGACGCCTCGGATCCACCACTCATGCGCCGCATTTGAAGCGTCAAGTTAATTAAAATATATATTTACTTAAATGCGTTCCATTTCATGCAAGCATACAATTGAATCGTTATTCGAATCGGATATGCTTACACATTATAAACACGTAGTCTGCATAAGTGTGCGTGCTGGTACGCAATTCCGAAGCTATTAACTTTATCTTGTTGTGTGATTCTAAAATGGTTGATGGAAACCGTAGTGGCGAATTGATAAGATTAATTTGAAATGATTATGTTTTATTATCTGTTTGCATAGGGATAGCTTTAATGAAACTCTGCAAATAATTCCAAGAAAGTCCGGCGCAAATTTATTATGTCAACATAGTTAAATCTAGTAGTTTTTCGAACAGTAGACTTCGCGAGCACAAACTTTTTTGCAACAATCTAGCAGTACACAGTTAAGTAGCGCCATCTAGTGGCTTTATTGTAAAACAAACATTCTTATCCTAGGTGCTCCATCAATCCCTACCTAGTTGGTAAAAGGGTGATTCCACTGGTAGAAATCTAAAAGTGAGCAATTTACTGCATTTCGAGGAGCTATTCTACTCATCACGTCGCCCACAAACCTTATATTTTTGGCTTTTGAGAGAGTTTAATAAAACACACTCGTTATCAAACTTCCCGATTTTGAGCAAACCGTATGATTGCGTTTATATGACATGTGTGGGCCCTGAGCTGAGGCTGCCCAATTATTGATTTCTAATTATATACTGTCTATTCTATTTAAATCCGTGGCTCCTGCTCCGTCCCGGATGCACATTGCGATTTAGAAATCATTTCTGGTTCAGTAATTCGTATAGTGATTACTCTTGCAGCACGCCGACTCGTGTGTTTGTAATTGGAGTGGCTCACAGAGGGTTGAATTATTTACAAGTTCGAAATATTGACAGTAGGATTTCATGGAAATTTTCAGAAACTAGATGCAACACATCTAGTACTTATGAATCTTTGAGTGAAGTTTGTTGTATTTTTAATGTTTAAAGCGATGGCAGCCGAGTGGTATAGGAGTTGGACTCCAACGATACCGAATTTCGGTCCTCGGCTTCTATGACTTTTCCAAGTTATGTGTGGTTTCCATCGCTCCGTGCTTCGGCGGACACTTTGTGCTGTCGGTTCCGGCTGTTATTGATTAATGGCGGCTTTACAAACTCTGAAACCATAGGCATAACTTCCTCATATGTAAAACAAACAATGTCAATATAGAAAATATTTAAACTATGATTGTGATAATTATTACGGTCGCTAAACCTAGGGATGATATCATGGCTGCTATACCGTTATCATTATTACGGATATACGCATCGAGACAGTTTTTATGTAGTATTCAAATTGTGGGCGTAAAAACACAAGTTATATTTTCATATAGTATACCTACTTCTCAAAAACCTTCATCGGATATACTCTCAAAGCTGCATCTGAATGTAAAGAGACAATGTTTTTATCGCAGAAGCAGTACGGACTATTGGACTTACAAGGCTACTTTGTTTTCTTCGCGCATCTTCTAAGTACTCATTGTAAAAGAAAGTCGGGTTAGTTACACCATTTATAACTCAGGAACGTCTGGACCGATTTTTATGATCTTTGATTTGTTGGATTTGTCTCCACCCCTAGTAGCCGAACAACTATTAAAACACGAAAAAAATTATAGTTTTCTCATACATTTTGTATGGAGAAATGTCTTCGCGGCTTTATTCTATGCGTTCCTAAACCATTGATCAGATTGTGATGAAACTTTGGTAGAGTCTTCTGACTTTTCGCCCACGATGGCTTATGGCCAACACATCAACTCATTCGGATTTCGACCGAAATGCATAGATTATTCATTATTATAATTATGTTAATAATAATTTAATAATTACTATTATATAGTAGCTATTTATTTAGAAGAGGGGGAGGGGGAGCGGGAGGAGGAAGGGGTGGGGAGGGGGAGGGGGGGGAGGCAAAATTTGTGCGCGTGCAAAGCCGCGGGGCGCAGCTTGTACTAAATATCTAAGCATGATTCTTAAGATCGATCAATCGATAATTTGGTTTAGCAGATCATCTAAGCCACTAAAAAAATGATCTCGAGTAATTCAGTAATAATGTACACCATTGCTGGTGTTGATCATCACTGCAGCGTATCACAGTGCGCAAGACAAGTCGTAGAAGTAGCATCACATTTGTGATGCACTCGCAACTCGTTTTGGATGAGAGGTAGTTTAAGGCATTGGTGGAAGAATTGCACCGGCAAGCCTCTTCCCCACCGATGCAGGCATATGCAATCAAATTAATTTAGTTTTTTTTTGTAAAAACTAGTTTTCAGCTTGTCCTTACCGGTTACATAGTCTTAGGTGCTTCAAGTAGAGCTTACAAGTATAGTACACAGTGACAAAGCAGCGAAAGCGCCGCATCTCATCCGTACTCAAACTTATTTGTTACGTACTGCTGAATACAAGAATGTATTACGCAAATCAGCATAATCTAAAGACCCAACCGAGCAAAGCAATTTTGAAACACGGGTGGTTTTAATACTTTTGAGGCGGCTGAAAACGTGATAATCAGCTGGGAAATAGTTACAATTCTTAATTATTTGTACGTTCATTATTTAGGATGTAAAGATTTGGGTGCTTTTGTAGAAACATACATTATATTTAGAGTTTCATTCTATTACCTACTCCACAGATGAACCCTAACACCACCTATGGATACTAGAATTATTATGGTAAATATCATAATCAAGATAAAGTTAATCGTGTCGTTCACAATAGTGATCCAGACGACCGGAACGGTCAAAAGCCAGTCTTAAAATAATTATTTAAGATTGCAACTATCTTTCCTAAAGATGAAACTGAAAACAACAAACCACAGTCCGGTGAAGCCAGTAATTAAAAAAACAATAAAGTTAACCAGTAGAAATATAGTCTGCGTGAACAGGTGTAGATTCTGATAGAGAGGCGCTGAATCCGGCAATTGCTACAAATTTATTATTTTCAAAATGTATTTTGAAATGTATGGCAAGTTTGGATCATTTTAAAATTATTATTAGTAGCGTAAGTTACATTAGTTATTTCAAA
Source organism: Alsophila aescularia (assembly GCA_946251855.1). Lineage (NCBI taxonomy): Eukaryota > Metazoa > Arthropoda > Insecta > Lepidoptera > Geometridae > Alsophila > Alsophila aescularia. The sequence continues at coordinate 52,296,537 of OX276376.1, forward strand.
ATTTGGTCATCTAATCAAGTAAAAAACTTTATTAATTTATGATATGTACTTATTATACAAAATATTTTCATCATAAATATTTACATGTCTTTCGCCCGCGACTTCGTACTCGCGGACTACATTTTATCGCGAAAAAACATCTTACGTTCTTCTAGGATATTAAAAACCAGTGCAAAAGTATAGCATCAACGCTTTTGAATTCTTAATATTTCGTTTCCACGGCAACCGTTCCTTACAGCGAGTAATCGTCATTTTCCAGGTTTGCATTGGAAATTTACAATATTCCGGGATAAAAAGTATCATTTGTTGGTATCTATATTGCACAGTACCTATTTGCAAAGTTTCATAAAACAAACAAACAAACAAACAGACAACGTATCACTTTTATATATTGTTGTGGACTAACTTTGCCCTTGTGGTCGTTTCTCTGGATTAAAAGCACCTACAGTAAAATAATACTACATTTCATCCAAATGTATTTCACCGTCAAATAGTTCTATATCGATTGCTCGGCTTCTACTCATCGGATTGAGATACCACGTACACCATTTTTTAAGTCAAAACCTAAGCTATCCAAAAATGAACTGCATCGCAATCAAAACAGTAATTTTTAAATGATACGCGAACTAACAAACACACAGAAAGACACGAATTAAAAAAATATATTATTCAGTAGCTTATTTGAATTTCCTAGACCATTTTTTTAAATTATATTCTTTGTACAGACTTTTTGTTATTTACTGCTTTATTAGAAGTATAGGTAGTCACATTTTATTACAAAAACATTTCGTTGAATATGTAAAATGTCTATCAGCTGGATAATCAATGCCAGAAAGATCCAGACAGTGTTTTCATCACTGTAGCAGGAAATTGCCATCTGATTTTCCGTTTAAACTACCATCCGCACATTTCTAATTTCTGTATCACTAAAATCTTATTTAATTGAATGATAACAGCCGCAAGACAGAGCACTGTTTATGTAAATTTTACTCAGTTATTAGACCCTTCTCAGGCGATTAGCTCGAGTCGAGAGTCGGGCACGAATGAAAGCTTTGTTTTGATTACTGTTTCATTCCTGTTGTTATAACTGCGCAGCATTTTGTAATAGGTAGGTTGAGGATTTAAATATACTTCCCTATATTTAATTCCCATTAAGTAAAATAAACTTAAGCTCTGATACAGTACCAGAGTACAGCAACAGTACCAGACTTCCGGTAGGTACTGGACGTGTATACCCTGGATGATAATCTTGGTATCATATACGCATGGATCTAAATCTATATAAATGGTTTCTTGTAATGAGAAGTAATAATAATATGTCAAAAAAATATTTTCTGGGTTTTTAGTGTCACAAATATTAACTTAATAAATTTCTTATTATTTGGCCAACCGTGAGATACCTTGCATATTCAGGATTATATTATCCGTACTTCAAAATATCTTATCTAATAGGGCGAAAAAATAATATTATGTATCGCAAAATCAAGGTTGGTTAAGTAACTGGAAAGTAAAAGAAGTAAAAACATGCGGTGTGATTTGAAGTTTTTTTTTGGTCACACTTTCTATGTATGTGAAATATATTTTAAAACTGTTATTTTTTTTCTTTTTGCCCCTTTATAATTGTGTGTAAATTTTAAGACTACCTTATTTTCTGAACTACAAGCCCGGTAAGCCGGTGGCAGAAAGACAAGTGGACGGACAGACAGACAACGCTGCCATAGCGGCGGGTTCCGTTTGTAACAAAACCATAAAAATACGGTACAAAAAACAACAAGTTTTTTTTTGCAAGGATACCATTTTTATAATACGGCAAAATAAGATCATTTTTGAAATCACACAATTTTTATTATCACATTTGGCTGCTCAGCGTCTTCATATAAAAACACATTTAAAAACAATTTCAAGAACACAATAGGAGTTAAGTGGATATTTTTATCAGGCACCCGATGGAACGACCGGAGAGAATTTGCATTAAATCCATTTACGGTGAAGATTATAGGCTTTCAGAATAGTCAGCTTGGCGTCGTGGTGGTATTCTGTATTTAAGCAATTACGGAGCACAGGATTCGGTAAATAAATAATTTACTTTTCAATAAAATTCCTTAGCAGTATAAATATTAGAAAAGGGATATTTACCATGCATACTATTTGTATTAAGTTCCCGATATTTCGGCACTGTTGCAAGCGCAATTATCACGGCCCCGTTCATGTTTCTAATGTTTAGACTTCAAGTGTTTGTTAGTTTTAAGTCTCGACGGGCACTTTTTTACCACTAGAACCATCAATTATTATATCACTAATAATTATCAATATGTATAATCTACGGTAATTGCTGCTGGTATTAGTCGTCCAGTTGTTTTTAAATTATAAACTAAAATGTTACCAGGTTGCCAAATCTCATAAGGTATTGCAACATTTTGTTACGTATATCAAAAACTACTGATAGAAGAGAAAAACTAAATGTCCGTCTCACTACATTTAGTAGGAAATGCAAGATAATTAACCAATATATAGTTTATCGAATCTTGTGGTCCTTGTCTTAGTATATCAATAATAATGGCCGTACAGACGCTCTGACATGGCTGACATGACCAAGTACCTACTTTGGATACCGACCAATTAGACGACTGCGACATTACGGTACGTAGTACTATTATTTATTCTGTGATTAGGGCTAGAACATCAGAACGGTCGATATCCGAAGTAGGTACTTGGTAGTGTCGGCTGACACTATCAAGCTCATGGCTCTGACATGGCTGTCACAGCGTCTTTTACTGCTATAAGAGCGTCTTCTGATCTCCATTATCGTGGGCATATTATATGACACCAATCAAAGAAACAAAGGAATAAACATTTAACTCATTATAACATACCTTCTATTGCTTGATACAGGCAAGTATAAATTTTATATTAGAACAAGAGTTTTTATTAAACCAAGAGACATAAAGTGAGACAAGACGCTCTTACTACGCTTTACTAAATCTGAAATTCCCAGAATAGACAGCTCGGTTACTCTAGTATCGCAACGCACAATACACGTTGCCACGGATCACGATAACAGGCTCCATACCTTGGAATAGGCACTTACAGAGCTGCAGCTCCGGCTATTAAGTTCTATGAATTTATTTATATCTATAGGTAGTGATCTGTGAGCACTCACAGATCACTACCTATAGATATAAATAAATTAACGACGATTTGTAACGACTCACAACTAATTGACCTAAATCTACCATTATTGTTATGTATTCTGTGATATATCTGATGATACCATTAATACCCGAAGTTAATAATACAAATGTTGATACTTTAATGAATGTACTCGTTATGCATATTGACTGTAGAGAATGATGGAATACACGAAAGAAAAGCAAAAATATATTAAAGAAATATGTTTATTAATAACCAATTGGAATAAAGTACAATGACAAAGTTGCAGTTTGGAGAAGGCTCTTCTCTCTCTCTCTCTCTTTCATCTATAAAACATGTGATTTACTAAGCATTTAATAATGTTTCTGACCTATTTGAAACTAAATTAGAAATCTTTGCTTTTATCAGATTATTTGTGCAATATGCGTCCCAATCTATTGATCAGTGAAATTCGCAAGCATTCAATACAGGTCTGTTTTAATATCTCTGAAAGAAGGAGAGATATTATTTGAGGATAATACCATAAAATAAAACCATTTCTATTTATTTCCTTCTAAACATACAAAATGATGGCACCAGCTCCATCTCGAACAATCAAGCGACCTTTTTCCTGAAAGAGCTCGCACTAACATAAGCGGAACCCGTAGCTGTTACCATCAAATTCTATGCACATTGTCGGAAAGCAATTTTCACTCAATCCCCTCCTCTCAACAAGTACAAACTTACGCGGAGCACGTGCGTCCGTATCAATAGTATAACAAATAGGCTGATATTTCGTCAGAAATAACCCGAATCAAGTTTCAGTGCGAAAAGCTTTTGTGTGTGGCAGGTGAAAAAGTGCGCGACTTGATTTATGCGCACTAGCGCTGCCTATCGCCAGATGATTGAACGTCGAACGTGTTTATACACCATTGGCATGGCCAGATTGTGAAATATGACAGCTGGAATACGGTGCTTGAGTTTTTTCTATTAGCCTATTTATGTGCCAGTGCTTGAGATACGAGATTTGGCGAGGATATGATAATAAAGGAAATTTTGGTGAGATGCTGGCATTAAAGCACAAAAGTTAACCTTCTTCCTACGCAGGTATAATAATATATAGAACAACATGCTTCCCACATCTCATACTGTGTTTCTGAGAGAAAGAGCAAGGGATACAGCAGGTCGTTTTAAAGGTAAAATAAATTGAGTTCCAATCAGTTGGCAACACATTAGATTACCATAGGCGACAGCTAACCATCACCAGAATATTCTTAGTGTGATATTCAGGGTAATGCTCAATTTTGTCCGTTATTCACCTTCCGTCCGCTTTCACCAGAGGAAGGCGGAAATTCATATTTACAATCTAAATTTTTGTTCTTTTTGTTAATAATTTATGCTGTTGGTCTATAATTGACCTCTACAGCGTCACCGGACGGTGCGGCGGAGCGCTTTCGCACCCGCCCCACGTGACGCAGGAGGCGCATGCCAAAGTTAAGTTTTGGCCACTTGCTCAAGGTGTCCTTAGGGGCCCAAGAGGTACTAACCTCGGCTTGGACAGTTGCCAATGATTATGGGGGTCTGAATAAACAGCTCCTGGATCGCAAGTTTTAGTAGTGATCAAGGGGGCCCTGATGAAATGGCTAGGGCTCTTTGAATTATTTGGATAATTGACGACCGATTCGGAATACATCTTCGAAAAGAATCGGCAAGAAACACGAAGGCGAATAAAAATCGACTTTAATTACGGTACCTTCGACCTCGCCGGCGAGGTCGGTGTCTGTGTTTCATTTTAACATATTATCTTCTATGCTTATAATAAAGCAATAAGTACCTATAAAAACGCCTGTATAAAGAATATAACAAAAAATAGGGTTGGGGTACTTAAAATAATCTACTGAACAAGAATTAAAAAATCAGGTATGTCTGTCAGTATGTTTGTTTGTTCGCATGTCACTTAAAACCTACTAGACCGATTGCGATGTAGTTTGCATTGTTGGATAGAGTTTGACTTAAAAACTGTTAGAGTTTTTAAGTCAATGCCTATGCTATCCAACAATGAAACCGCATAGCAATTGGTCTAGAAGATTTTACGTGATGCGTGAACAAACAAACATATAGACAAACAGACAGAGAGAGACACGTTTTTTTTAAATAATATATTCTTGTTCATTAGCTTATTTTAAGTACCCTAGACAAAATTTTTATATTTTTTCTTCGATATTATTGATTTCTTCATACTTATTGCTTTGTTATAAGTACTAGCTGTACCCGCGGCTTGGCACATGTGGTAATTTCTCTGGGTTAAAAGTACTCTATGTGCTATTCCAAGACCTAAAATATCAATATACCAACATGTGATCAAAATTCCTTCAGCCGTCAATAAGTTTTTTATCGATTGCTCGGCTTCTTCTCATCGGATTGAGGTACTAAGTACTCCAGTTTCTAAGTCAACCTCTAAGCTATCGAACAGTGAAAACGGCATCACAATTAGTCCATTAGTTTTTACGTGATGCATGAACATGTTTGTTCAAAGACAAACAGACAAACAGACAGACACGTTTTAAAAAAATTAAATATTTTGTTTAGTAGCTTGTTTTAAGTACCCTAGACCATATTTTTTTATTATCTTCTTTGTACATACTTTTTCATTCCTGTTGCTTTATTATAAGTATAGAAGATAGATAGAATTGACCTAAATTGTAATTAAATTTAATTGAAAAGTGTTTGTTTGTTTGTTTATAGTGTAATCAGGTACGTTTGTATGAGACTACATCGAAACGACGTGTAAAAGTAACTATTCAATTAATCGATTAGATACAAATCCCATTTTGAGACTTCATAAAAATACATTGTGTTTTTCACAGAGGGTTCAGCATATTAGAAGTGTCATTCCGCCACTTGTCACAACTTCATATCCCACGTCAGGCATCCGTATAAATAAAGGGCCGGACTTTTGCCACTTGTCCACCTGTTTCATGACGGCTATTTTTAATAATTCCTGTCAATACAGCCGGCGATCGCAAGACGCGCGACCCGTAACTCGAGTTTAATATCGGAAAATATATCTGATAAATCAAAATGAGAGACACGTTACTTGTATATTTTTTTGCAAGGTGATTACGAATGCCAGACCAGAACACCTTAGTTACAGTCTTCTTTTTAAAGAAAAATATAGATATGCGATGATAAATTGAAATTTTATTTATAAAAAATACATAAAATTGCAATGTATCATCGTTTTTTTTAGAGTTTGTATAAACTCTAAATTGAGTTATGATTTGAATTTAACAAAACCTCGACGTGGTCTTGATGCAAATAGCAAGAGCGAATGTGCTTGTGGAGGTCGTGCAGCATCTCATAGCTCTACAAAGAGCCCCTAGTGGCCTTGGTGAAAATTGTCTTTTCTGCTGTACCTAATCAACGAAAACTGTTTTGTGAGAGGTTTTTTTGGGTTCCTAGTCAAACAAGGTACCCTTATATTTCGTCATATATGGTGATATTTAAAAGGTATTTTGATGCACGATGAGTTCTAATGTAACATTATATCTTCCAAAAAGATTTATCCAAGGAATATATCAATGTAAAAGTTCGATTTATGTCAGTATAGCACGTTGTATTGTTTCTTGCGATATGAGCCGGGTTTATTCAGTACCTATCAAACACCTCCGCTTTGGGTCCTTATTCGCTATGACCATTTGCAAACAACGCTTCTCGTTGTGGATTTTTTCGGCAAATTACGACAATTCACGAACATATACGACAATTCACGAACATACACGAAGAATTCCACGCAGATATCTTGACGCGGCGCGTTACGTGGCCGAATGTTCATAAGTTCATAGTAAATATGGGCTCTGTTATGCACGTTGGAGACAATGTAGTTTTCGAATAAGTTTCGTGACGCTAGTTGTTCGTTACCCGACTGCGCGGAGCGTAATGTGTTTATCAGCCTGTATAATTATGTATGTATATTTGTTCCTTTGTGGTACCTACTCTATAGAACAAACGCGTGGGCCGATTTGTATGATTCTTACGTCACTAAAGACATGATAGTAATCAAAATTAAATATGACAAAAACCAGACGCCATATAGTGTTAAAGAAATAAAAATACAACAACAAAAAAACTACTGTGAACAAAACTAAAATGAGGCAAACAAGCTTTAGATTCTCGATTTTTAAATATAAGATGCAGTCAAAGGCGCCGTGGTTTTAATTTCTCCTATGACTGGGTCAGTTAGAACCTGTCGAGCTACTCCTCATGCCTCCGACTGCATCTTATATTTCAAATTCTCCTTTGACTGGATCAGTTAGAACCTGGCGAGCTACTCCTCATGCCTCCGACTGCATCTTATATTTCAAATTCTCCTTTGACTGGATCAGTTAGAACCTGGCGAGCTACTCCTCATGCCTCCGACTGCATCTTATATTTCAAATTCTCCTTTGACTGGATCAGTTAGAACCTGGCGAGCTACTCCTCATGCCTCCGACTGCATCTTATATTTCAAATTCTCCTTTAACTGGATCAGTTAGAACCTGGCGAGCTACTCCTCATGCCTCCGACTGCATCTTATATTTCAAATTCTCCTTTGACTGGATCAGTTAGAACCTGGGAGCTACTCCTCATGCCTCCGACTGCATCTTATATTTCAAATTCTCCTTTGACTGGATCAGTTAGAACCTGGCGAGCTACTCCTCATGCCTCCGACTGCATCTTATATTTCAAATTCTCCTTTGACTGGATCAGTTAGAACCTGGCGAGCTACTCCTCATGCCTCCGACTGCATCTTATATTTCAAATTCTCCTTTAACTGGATCAGTTAGAACCTGGCGAGCTACTCCTCATGCCTCCGACTGCATCTTATATTTCAAATTCTCCTTTGACTGGATCAGTTAGAACCTGGGAGCTACTCCTCATGCCTCCGACTGCATCTTATATTTCAAATTCTCCTTTGACTGGATCAGTTAGAACCTGGTGAGCTACTCCTCATGCCTCCGACTGCATCTTATATTTCAAATTCTCCTTTGACTGGATCAGTTAGAACCTGGCGAGCTACTCCTCATGCCTCCGACTGCATCTTATATTTCAAATTCAAGAATCTAAACCTCGTTTGCCTCTTTTTAGTTTTGTTTGCAGTCGAGTTTTCGTTTTTTTAACTACTGAAATCGAAAAAAGAGGGGTGTTATAAGCTTAAGGTGTGTATCCGGTATCCGTGTATCTGTCTGTGGCATTGCGTAGCTCCCAAACGAATGGACCGGTTTTGATGGTTTTTTTCTATGTCTATTGAATATATTTTGTCTATTAAATTCGTTTGGGATACGCCTTTCTTCGTAATATTACGTTGTTGAATGTTTATTTAAAAATCACCATTCAATAGTCATCATCATAATATTTTCAGCCTTTAGAAGTCCACTGCTGAACATAAGCCTCCCCCAAAGAGCACCATTACGAGCGATCTTGTGCCACCGACTTCCTGCGATGGCTACAATGTCGTCGGTCTATTGTATGGAGGGTCTCCTCACATTTCGCTTGCTTGTTCGTGGTCGCCATTCGAGATCCTTTAACATTCGAGAACATTTGAGAACATTCAAAGTACTGCATACGTATACATATCATGCATGTGTAAATAAGCCCAACACAAATTCCAGAACCACCAACTGACATTTATCCAATATTCCTCGACAGTTAATAGATTTCGAGGCCTTACGGGAATCCTAAATCTCGCTAACGAAGTTTACACAAACTACATTCATAAACAAGAGGTTTCAATACGCTGCCTGTCAGCCGACAGCATTGATGCAACGTAACAAGCGCCATAATCTCTATATATTTACAACGTTGCGTGCTCCCCAAAAATATCAGAAACGTTGGCGATATCACGCATGTAAGTAAAAGGTAGGTATAATACGTCGACAGTCGATATTGACTTTGATAAACGAGCAGCGGAGTGTCGCCCTACAAGAAGCCACGTCACCTACTTTGGTGCATTGCGGTTACATCTCACCAGCCCAACCCTTGTTTACACTCAATCCGCGTAGTTTTTACGACTACTAACGCAATATTACGTCCAACAAGAGTGCTTAAGGTAGTCCTTTATATGTTTGATACAGTTTATTGTGCGTTAGTGGAATATTGTAAGGTTTGTAAGCGCAATCGTCAGTTTTGACGTATCTTGTTCTCGAGGAGGTCTCATAGGATTTATTTTGTTGTCGCGGCTTTATATTTCCTTGGGTTTATCGTAATTGCGTTATGTAGTTTTGTTTTGTTCGGTTAATCGCTTTTGTGGTCCCGTGAGGGTTGATGTCTTCCTTGTTTGTCCTTTTTATGAGCGCTTGTTTGGGAAGATGAGATCAAACTGTTTCAGTCTGCTTCCGTAATGCAGACAAATAAAAGCTTTATTCTAGGTGCAATAATTAAATTAACAGACATTGGTAGCGATTGGGACAGACACTAAACTAAACTTAATTTCTTCAAATGTAATTTAAACCTTGTTGGCTTCGTAACAAGGTATTTTTGCCCTTGGCATCTACTCGTAATGCTCACTCCCTAAACTATCACTAAAGCCTGTCAGCTTAAAATCAACTTTGTTTCGACACGGCGAGAGTTCCGATTTGTCCAAACGCTGTCTCAGAACGTGTCCGAATTTATCCAAACGCTGTTAGACAGCGTGTTAAAACCTGGTTTAATTACGTTATATTAAGCGGTGTAGCTTAAATTGACGTAAGTTTAGAATAGATGCCAGGGGCAAAAATACCATGTTACAAAGTCGACAAGGTTTATAATACATGTGAAGAAATTTAGTCTAGTTTAGTTTAAGGAGTAAAATTACCAAATATCTGCCATTATAAAAAACAAATCAAATCAAATTCGTTTATTGTAAACATAGGTGGTTAATGGTGATAACAAATAAATTATAATACATAGTTCGCCACGTTCAACCTTTTAGGCATTCAATAATTCAAAAGTAAACACAATCTAAAAATAAATTTAAAATTCAATAAAATCTTAAAATTTTAAAATACATAACAATATTCAGTCTTAAAAACAATAATATAGCTTGATTATAAGTGCAAATAATTAAATTAACAGACATGATTATAGCTTGATTATAAGTGCAAATAACTAAATTAACAGACATGATTATTGCTTGATTATATGTGCAAATAACTAAATTAACAGAGATGATCTCTAATAATACTAAATGTGTAAAACGAATTATATAATAGGCGGTTTTATCGCTAAAACGTATATATTTCTAATCATCCTGCTAACGGCATACACATTTCACACCAATATATAAAAGTGAAACGTTGTCTGTTTGTTTGTATGTTTGGGAAGTTTTAACGGCAAAACGGCTAATCCAATTTTGAGGAAACTTTGTAAATAGGTACTGTACAATATAGAAACCAACATAGAATACTTTTTGTCCCGGAAAATGTTAAGTTTCCACAGGAAACCTAGAAAATGACGATTATTCGCTGTGAGGAATGGTATGACAGGTTGCCATGGAAACGAAATAATAAGAAGTCTGTCAAAAAGCTTCAAGAGCATTGGTGCTATACTTTATGCATTTGTTTTTAATATCTAAAAGACTAGGATGCTTTTTCATGCGCGTGCGGACGTAGTCGCGGGCGAAAGCTAGTTCAACTTATAAACCCCAAACTATATAAGTCAATAATATTCAAAATGAACCTCACCAGGTAACTACATAAATTATCTATTCCTTAACGGTCTTGGATCAGTTACTGGCGGCACTCAGACTGGCCAATAATATTTGCATAATATTCAAGCAGCTATAATATAGTACCCAGACCTAGTGCTCATCAACTGATCGGTGGATAAATGAGTAACAATTTACCATTTTATTCAGCAGGACTTCGTTCGAATAGCTGATCCACGAAGCTTCAAAAACATCTTTTAAACCTTAAGCATATTCCGCCCTTCAATACCATCTCGATCTGCAACCCAAATTGTATACAATAACAGTAAATGTATTTGATATTCTATATAGTACTTAACTATTCATCGCCAGGCAGATATTGAATCGATATAAGCAGGTATGCAAGTATTACGTTCAAAGTTCTTAAATCCTCAAAGCATCTCGTTTAATCCTTAACGTAGTCCGCTGAAAAGCCCTCTCGATCCCTAACCGAAACGCAGTTTTATCAAAATAATGAGCCAAAAAAGTATTTGATATTCGATGATATGGAAATCATTCGTCAGCAGGTAGGTAGGTATTATCCATACTAATTTTATAAAAGTGAAAGTCTCTGTTTCTCTCTCTCTCTCTCTCTCTCTCTCTCTCTGTTTTTTGTGACATTTGTGGCAATAACATTTGGTATGGAGATAGTTTGTACCCTGCGAAAGGATATAGGATACTTTACATTGCAAAAAAACTGTAGAAGTCGCAGGCATAAGCTAGTGCCATTATAAGTCCCCTTAACCATTAGTCCATCGATAAGCCTTCTCGATCCGTAACCAAAACGCAGTCCATCAAAATAATGATTCAGACTGACGGCATGTGACTCGGTAATTAATGCAAATCATTGGTCGAACGTGCGATTGATTCTGGTGTAGCGGAAAGCTAAAGCGGATCAATTACGTTAATGAGCTACGCGGATCTATATCGCCTACACGGATCCATATCGCTGACGTATCCGTAATGCAAACGGGCGTCGCTATTTGCTGAGTAAAGCCGGGGCCGGCGGCATTCGGTGCAACTCCAACTTGGGCGGAGATGCCTAATTTTATGGATTGTTTTTAGATTTATTGGTTCACGATTTTCAGTTGAAGTAGCTTTTTAGGAGGTTTAAATTAGTTAATATCAGCTGTTTGAAAAGCTCAGTACAAGCTCACTGGATTTATACAAATGGAACTTGTCTTGCGATCGATATCCCATCAAATTTCACAAACTTCCTTGCACATATAAATGTTGCTTACGATTTTGACGTTATTATCGTATGTCATTATTGACTAAAAAATTGAAACAAATAAATCTATCAACGTTAAGTGTTCTTATTATTACCTATTTATACATTTACATGCTTATATTATTACCTATAAGCATGTAAATCTCATGTGGGTTGCCCAACTGTTTCATGTATGTAGTAGTTAGCTAGTTTTATTTTGTACTAGTTAGTTGTTAGTTAGTAAAAGCACTTGCCCGTTACAAAACAATTTATTGAAAGTACTGTAAGTAGGCGATATGCATTTCACTCTATACTTTCAATACAAATATCACGTAAACTTACCAAATAGTTTTCCAGTTGCCCTCACGTAACTTACCCTACGCACACCTATAAATCCCTGAATGGATCGTGCGACGCGTAATGTGAAAATACAGAGGTAGCTAATACCTACTCTCTATCTCGAAACAAACATCGCAAACAACAGTGAGGCTCTGTTTCAAAACATATACAACTTTGACATCTGCCAAACTAGAACAAACACAATCCAGCGGAAGGCGGCGGTACACACCCGACTTAAATCAAATAACTGTATTGCTTTTAGCTTTGTAAAGCTTCAAGTGCAATAGCGTCAGTGGCGGATGTTCCACCCCCGTCTCAGTCTGTAGTCTATGATATTGCTCCACGCCCTTTACATGTTCGCCGCGTCTGAAGGCGGCGCAGCGCTGGTTAGCGGCGGCACGCACTCGCGACGCTTGCGCCACGTCTTGCCCCGCTTCCCAACGCGATACTCAGAGATATCGCAAGCGTGACGCTTGACTTAACTGCTCCAGTATATCCCTTTAATTGCCTTTTTTCTGGAGACTGGCTTTAAGCGCTCCCGCCATATCTTCTCACGTCGCAATTACGGAGACGTCTTATGATAAATCTGGCGTAATTTGCATGAGATAGCATACGCTCTCAACTTTCACGCAAAGCTTCCTACTCTTGTCGTTTATTACGTTAGGGAACGTTTCCAAGAATGGGAATGAGCTATTTAACTACTAACTAGATACCGTTAACTATAGTTTGTTTAATTTTTTCCGCATGCAATTTTGTACCTCCTTTCGTATTCCTCGGAGTTAATTTAAGTTTTTGTGAAGACGCAATTTTTGGGGAGCAACTTGTGAATTAACTATTTGAAGTTAAATGTGTCCTCGCACAATTTCTTGACTTGAAATAAGACGGTAAGAGGCAAACAAAACAGCCAGTACAGTCTTGCTACGACGTAGCAAATCGTCGGGCGACACCCCAAGGCTGCGCTCCTCTATGCCAATCTCTCCTGGTTTTTTTTCCTCGTTGGAGCTTCAACTGCCGGCAGGTGAGCGAAGCGAGTGGCAGAAATTGTAGCGTCAGCGAACCACCCTGCGGACTGCGATGGCGGCTATTTGTCGAACGAAGCGCCAAAACATCGCACGGAAAAAGTATCTAGTTCTCTCTATCCCCAGATTGCTACTATTCGCTTTTTGGTGGTACATTTTACTCTCAGGTTGAGAGTTTTATATTGTACGATAGATGATGAGTCAGATTGTATTATCTTGTTGGCAAACTTGTCGAAGTCGTTTTAATTTCGATTCGAAAGCAAGTTTATATTTTCTAGGACGACGTTGTAGGAGCTTTAAGCTGATTTAAATGTTATTTTTAATAAGGAAAATACAGGTTATTTACCTTAAGCGGTATCTGGTACTAATGGCGCGTATTTATACTTTAAAAACCCCGTTTCAAGGTTTTTCAAAATAGATACATAATAGATAAGCTTGAAAAAATGCGTCAGACGAGCTTCGTGTCTTCAGTGATGAATGAAGTCTCGGATCTCAACTCATGAGATACTGCGCTGTAGAATATTTAAGTTAATATTCAACGAATTTAGCCTTATTTACGAAGTTGACAACTTTGATAAGAAATGGTATTTAAAAATTCAAAAACTAAAACCCGACTACGGTCGGGTAAAATAGCCTATGACACTCTAAACCTGAAGACGAATCGATTGACACCTCGCTTGTCAAATCGAACCATTAGGGGCGACGCTATAGTGGAACATCCACATAACCACATACATAAATACATACATACATACATACATGCATGCATAGACTGTTAAACTCATTACCCTTCCCTTGCTTTGCTGAAGTCGGGTAAAAATAGTAAATGCACTACACAGACCAAATGTGCCAATAGGTAAATATCACAACGCGATAATGCCATAATTATTATTAACTTTATGAATTAGAATACTCTTTATGTAATACTAGCTTACCCGCCCACGACTTCTTCCGCGCAGACTACAGTTTATCGTGAAAAAAGCATCCTACGTTCTTCTAGGATATTAAAAACCAATGCAAAAGTAGACTTAGACTTCTTGGTTATGGCTTCTGTGGCTTGTTGTTGGTATAGCATCAACTACTTATCTGTGGCACCAAAACTCTTGATGATTTTTGACAGACTTGTTATATCGTTTCCATGGCAATCGTTCCTTACAGCGAGTATTCAACATGTTCCAGTTTTCCCGTGGAAACTTACACGGAATTCGTGGAATTTTCCGGGATAAAAAGTATCCTGTCTTTTATTCTAGGGTATAAGCTATCTCCATTCCAAATTTCATCAAAATCCGTCCAGCGGTTATCGCGTGAAATTTCCCCAAACAAACAAACAAACAAAGAAACAAACAAACAAACAGACAACGTTTCACTTCTATATATTGGTATGGATTGTATCGATCATATATAAAGACAATTATTTCATAGCTTGTTTATTATTTTTAAAAGTTCCAAACAACGCACGTTTAGTTTGGGACTTTTTAATATAAAATACAAAAAAAACAAACGAAACTTGCTTATCATTGTTTGGAACATTTAAAACAATAAACTAGCTTAGAAATAACTGTCTTCTATGATCGAACACAAGCGAAAAAAGTTGGTACTATTCTCGCTGAAAATCTCAGCGAAATATTGTGAACTACTCAAACGACCTCTAAATAAAGAGAAGAAAATCTCAATTCCCGTGATAGTCGATAAACTTATTAAAGGAAAAGTGTCCAATGATCGTCGGAGCGAGCGGGCGGTTCGAAAAATTACAAGACTTCGTCCCACTCATTTATACTTAGGAGATGGTGTTCAAAGTTGCATTTATTGGGATAGGTCTGATTTTTGTATCTAAATTGTTTTGAAAAAGCTGCTCACGAGCTTCTATTGCTACTAATAAGCCTTACAAATTTTGCGATTGAATTGCCAATATTGACTCTATGTCGCCATGCAGAGCCACACAAGACTTGGTATAAAAGTTTTTGGGTGGCAAGTGCAATTAGTCAACCGTACAAGCATCTTAATTGCTTCCAAGAGAATGACGGTTATTGTTTACAAAATCTCTACAGTTTTTTTTACTAGCTGTCCACGCGGTTTTGACCGCGTGTTCATTTCTATGGGTTAAAAGTAACCTATGTGTTATTCCAGGACCTAAAAAACCTATAATGTACAATATACCAAATTTCGTTTACCCGTTAGACAGTTTTTTATCGATTGCTCGGATTTTAATTATCGGATTGAGATACCAAGTACATCAGCTTTTAAGTCAAAACCTAATCTATCCAACAGTGAAAATCGCATTGCAATCAGTCCAATAATTTTAACGTGATGCGCGAACAGACAGACATTAAAAATGTGGTACCAAGTTTTGAAGGGCAGTGTAGTTAAGTGGTATTTGACCACTATGATAGTGGTGGTGTTAAGAGGCAAGTGATTAAAGGTGGTAAACATGCTAAGCCAATAATGAGACAAAGAGTTGCAGTTTTCAATACAAAAGAAAAAATGGAGCATACGGTTTTTTTCTATGAAAATATACATAAATACTGACGCCGTTAAGTGAAATAATTCAGTTGTAATGAGCTTATACTCTATATCAAAGCATTTACGATGCCAGCTGAGTAAAACCTCTGGTGGATCTTGAAAATACATTTAGATCACATCCAGTATTCAGGGTATTTTTTACAAAACAGTCGTTAGGAACACGTTATGTTCCAAAAATAGGCTTTTATATAATTTATTACCTATCTTGGATTCTAGTGCTTACTATACCTACTATACCTACTATACCTACTATACCTACTAAATTCAAGGAAAATTAAATTCGTGTAACGTTATTGTCAATGTATCTTTATACTATAACTAGCTGGGCTTTTCCCGCGTGGTAATTTCTCTGGGATATAAGGACAGGATCCTTATATTCCAGAACCAAAAGTACCAAAATCATCAAAGTCCGTTCAGACTTCAAATGGTTTTTTATCGATTGCTCGAATTTGACTCATCAGATTGTGATATCAAGTACACCAGTTTTTACAAAACGCGCGAAACTACATCGCGAACAGACAGACAGACAAACAGACAGACATACAGACATACAGACATACAGACATACAGACATACAGACATACAGACATACAGACATACAGACATACAGACATACAGACATACAGACATACAGACATACAGACATACAGACATACAGACATACAGACATACAGACATACAGACATACAGACATACAGACATACAGACATACAGACATACAGACATACAGACATACAGACATACAGACATACAGACATACAGACATACAGACATACAGAAATACAGAAATACAGACATACAGACATACAGACATACAGACATACAGACATACAGACATACAGACATACAGACAAACAGACAAACAGACAAACAGACAAACAGACAAACAGACAAACAGACAAACAGACAAACAGACAAACAGACAAACAGACAAACAGACAAACAGACAAACAGACAAACAGACAAACAGACAAACAGACAAACAGACAAACAGACAAACAGACAAACAGACAAACAGACAAACAGACAAACAGACAAACAGACAAACAGACAAACAGACAAACAGACAAACAGACAAACAGACAAACAGACAAACAGACAAACAGACAAACAGACAAACAGACAAACAGACAAACAGACAAACAGACAAACAGACAAACAGACAAACAGACAAACAGACAAACAGACAAACAGACAAACAGACAAACAGACAAACAGACAAACAGACAAACAGACAAACAGACAAACAGACAAACAGACAAACAGACAAACAGACAAACAGACAAACAGACAAACAGACAAACAGACAAACAGACAAACAGACAAACAGACAAACAGACAAACAGACAAACAGACAAACAGACAAACAGACAAACAGACAAACAGACAAACAGACAAACAGACAAACAGACGAACAGACGAACAGACGAACAGACGAACAGACGAACAGACGAACAGACGAACAGACGAACAGACGAACAGACGAACAGACGAACAGACGAACAGACGAACAGACGAACAGACGAACATACGAACAGACGAACAGACGAACATACGAACAGACGAACAGACGAACAGACGAACAGACGAACAGACGAACAGACGAACAGACGAACAGACGAACAGACGAACAGA
Source organism: Alsophila aescularia (assembly GCA_946251855.1). Lineage (NCBI taxonomy): Eukaryota > Metazoa > Arthropoda > Insecta > Lepidoptera > Geometridae > Alsophila > Alsophila aescularia. Next base: position 52,314,091 of record OX276376.1, read on the forward strand.
CGAACAGACGAACAGACAAACACACAAACAGACAAACAGACAAACAGACAAACAGACAAACAGAGAAACAGACAAACAGAGAAACAGACAAACAGACACGAATTTTTAAAAGGTTATATCAAGACTCTTGTTCAGTTGCTTATTTTATGGTACCCTAGACCATTTATTTTTTAATTATCTTCTTTGTACAGACATTTTCGTCCCTATTGCTTTATTATAGGTATAGATAGATTATACTCATATAAAGATTTTTGTTTGCTTGCTTTATATGCTCTATTTATCAGTATTAACTGTCACTTCAAAATTATATATATATGTAAATCAAATGTAAGTTTATTGTAACACTTAAAATGCCACGATGTTCCAACTGGTTATTCACGCACAACATGCATTTTATAGATAATATAATATAATATAATATAATATAATATAATATAATATAATATAATATAATATAATATAATATAATATAATATAATATAATATAATATAATATAATATAATATAATATAATATAATATAATATAATATAATATAATATAATATAATATAATATAATATAATATAATATAATATAATATAATATAATATAATATAATATAATATAATATAATATAATATAATATAATATAATATAATATAATATAATATAATATATTTTCTAAATACAAGCATATTTTATGCGAAAATTGCATAAAATATGACAGGTGAGTTCCCGCTAAATATCTGACGTAATATTTCTTGGTTTAATGTCATACAAATAATTTCACTATGACGCCAAAATTCTGAGATATTTCTGAGGACGTACGAAGTCACGCGCGAATTTCTAGTTTCGTTACAAATATGTGAGTAACCACAACTAGCGGCCTTCTCACCCCCATGTGTTCCATCACTAAATACGACTACCCATCATGTGCTATGACACCCCATTAACCCAAGGCGGACTGCGCTTGCTAACTTACTTCACTAATATGTTTCGAGACATACCCACATACTTACATAGCTATATGTAGTTTACCGGACATGATGCTTGGGACTTGTCAATGAAGGGTTGAGTTATTAGAATATTAGAGCGGGGCTATATAGTAACGTTATTTTGGGATATTGGTCTAAAATTTGCTTTTTCGTTTAAAGGCTGTTTGACATAGTTTATTTTTGTTTTTTAATATCAACTTCCGTTGAATAGGTAATAATAGATTTCGTAAATTTTCATACATCCACTTTAGATGAGTCTGGAATTACTGTTAAAGATTAAAACTTATCATTAAGTTGTTATTTGAAAATCTATTTGTACTAGAAACTTAGAGACAAGATTTTATGAAGATATTGGCAGCTAAATTGCACTTTTGGTAAAAATGAATCACAAGTTTTGTTGTTCAACCACAGAATAAATAATAGCATTTTGTTTGGTATCAAGCAGATTTAATGCCTCTCCATACTGCCCCCTTGCAAGGGTCGTACAAACTACCCGCAACAAAATATCAAAGTGTTGTAATAGGCTTTGTCCTCCCCACATTTCAACCGCGTCACGGGCAACCAATTTAAGTATTAATAAAATGACAAAACGTGACCCGACCACCGGTCGTCATCCATCACGACCACCCGTCAAGTGCTGGTCAGCCGATTAAAAAATTGTACCTTACCAATGTACGTACACTCAACATATGTACAGCTATATTTAGGGACACACTCGCCCCAGTAAATGTTCTAGACAAGGGTTAGATTAAATATTAAATTCGCGGTTAGGAATTTCGGGTTGAAAAGTAACGGTGGCGGACATGCGCAAAGCCGCACTGATCCCTTACCGTTCCGAAATCCAGTTTACAACATTAAATTCGGACTAAAACAGAGGTGCGTAATTTTTTATCAACTTCAAAATAACTGTGAAGTCGAGCCGGACGCGGTGAAAATTTCGCTACAGTGAGAGGCAAAATTAATGAAATAATGTTACGGAAATTTTCCAGTGAATAATCCAAACGGGAGATGACAAAGTTTGTCGAAGGCACGTCGTGTGCGGGAGCGATAAGGCAACTAATGATTGATATACTTACTCGCACGTCTCTGTTCAAACTAATGACAGGACGAAGGGTGTTGACTTACAAGTTATTAATTAATTAATATTGTTATTATTTAGAGTTTAGGCATTTATAATTATAACAACCTCGAGTAGCGAAGACATCTAACTTACTTTTCTGCAAAGGAGAGAGATCACGTAAAGAGGATTTGCAAAATATAAAAGACAGCACTCAGAAACTTTTCATACTTTATTCTGCAGGTATAAAAAAAAAAAAAAATTGAGCTACTTTAAAACATGAGATTCACTTTGAACTCTCTTAAAAAATCAATTAACAAATTGTGATTAAGATAGAGGTTAAAAGGAGTTTATGTGTATAATCTGTAACATAATTACCTATTAAATACAGGGGTGGTGTATGTGGTGCGGCATGGCGAATAACGTTAGTTTTACGACTTTCGAGATTTAAATGTGTTTCATTCCAAGATTCCTCAAAGAACACTGTACATCATACCCATACTGTAGCACTGAATAAATAATAGTACCGCCTAGTAAGCAGCTGCGGAAAAAACAATAATCTGGATCATGAAAGTTGCATGTCAGTAGAATTTCATAATGAAATCTGTCGGAATCGAATTGTGGTCACCTGAACATTAAAATGACTAAAATGTGTACGTCTTATTATCCTGTAAAAAGTAAAAGATTATGTTTCCATGTGTAAGATAACAATAAAATAACACCGAAGGCTTAGGAAAGGCCTTCGGTGTTATTTTTTGTTGTGTTTGGTGTTATTATGTGCGTGCAACAATAGGCTGGCTCACTCAGTCTTCTTCGATTCAGTTCTTTCTCGCTGGTGAACTGGGTCCTTTCACCAGTGCCTGGAGAGAAGAGGCGAGAGGAGGGCGAGAGGAGGGCAAGAGGAGGGCGAGAGGAGGGCAAGAGGAGGGCGAGAGGAGGCTTTGCAACCTGAACCCGCACATGGAGCAGTAAGAACATTTTTCTTTTTGGTGCGACTTACTAAGGAAGTAGACAAACATTTAGGGTTGTCCCTAATTTCTAAGTTATTACTTTTTTATGATATTAAGATATTAATTTCAAATACTATGTATTCAACCATTACACACGTAAACAAAGTCACTGCTTGATTGAAACAAACCTGCTGCATATTTATAAGGCCTTTCAGTTACTCCCTGTATAACGAAATCACGTAAATGTTTATGATAGCTCTGAAAATTTGATAAGTGGTCCTGCAATTTTCATAGGTGCATTTCATCATCATCCTGGCAAAGTGTTCGTTTGTGTAATTTGACTACCGTAAGAAAAGACAACTTATAAACAAAATAAGTTATTCGAAAAGTTTTCTTCCTGGTACGGTAAAGGCAAACAACCGATATTAAAAAAAGTTTTCTCTAGAAACTCATGATGAGAATTTCTCGCGATGCGTAGATAACATACTCCCACACACTCGAGAATTCCACAACAAGCTCTCTTAACCCGGGAAAACTTTAATTTTCCCTCAAGTATTTGTCATAAAGGAAACTCTTAAAGTAATTACGAAAGTATTAAAGTAATTGTTGACATGAATTATGTTTGAAATTTCTAAAATATACGGAGAAGAAGTCAAACTATGAGAGAGGTCTCAACATGATTAAATGCAATTTCTTTGCAAACTATGCTCGCTGTACGTGGGAGTTTTGCTTTTGGAGGCGTATATTCTGGAGTCTTTTAATATTTGGTGAGTAATATAAAAAAAACGCGTTTTAAGTCATTTGAAATTATAACGAAAGTTACAGGAGCTTCAAACTACAAGTTGAACTACAAGTGCCCCATCACGCTATCGCTGAACTTGCCTACAGCGTGGTGATTTTGTTTTCTTTGCAAATTCGGATCAGTAATGGCTGATAAACTAGATAGGTGCTTATTTTGCGAGCACGATCTATGTCAAAAGAGTGAGTACTTTTTTTGACACTTTAACAAAAATAATAAGTTTTATAGAAGACTAGTGATTCGCCCCAGCTTCGCACTGGTAGATAAGGGTTTCTCTATATTTGTACAAGATTCTACCTGTGTTTTGACTGACTAATTTGAACAAAAAACGGTTATTGTGACTTAAATATAATAGATAGACATATATTACCGACTTGTTATTATTTCGTTTCCACGGCAACATGTCATTCCGTTCCATACAGTTTTTTAGGTACCTTGTGTTACATTATTGCAATTATCGTAGGTATTTTTTTGAAAATTTTATATAATGCCCATGTTACTCGCTGATCATGTAGCTTTCTAAAGGTTAAGCATTTATCAGCTTGCTATTACTGCCGATTATTATGTTATAGGTATTATCTTATTAATTATGCTATTTTTAAATTATAAAATGATGAAAATATTAACGAAAATATATTGGCCAGCGATTATTTTTAACTTCCAACGCAAATAGAGAGATGTTTTATACCTCCTATAACTTTAATATTTTTCACATTCGCCAAAGGATTAAAAATATAAATTATTTAATACCCTTTAACTTATTACAGCCAGTAACGTAATTCAGGCGAGTAGACTAGTGATGGAACAGGGCAGGGTATAAGTCCCGTGACCGCACTAGTGCTGCCAGGTGTCGATTATATGGGACAATTCCAGATTTCCACGGGTTCTAAGACCCAAGCCAACCAAATTCAGGATAGTAGTCTACAGATCGAAGGTTGCTTGGTGAGCTAGGGTTGGTTAACCGATGGACCTAGAGATTTGAAATTTGGAGAAAATATTCTCTTGGGAGAGTGAAGAGTAAAGAAGGATTTTTTGAAGTTCCGGCCCTAGAGGAGGGCAGGCAAAGATTTTGTAAGATCACAAATGAAACAGATTTTAGTAAAATGATATTATGTCAAGTAGAAGATGTGACAACACGAATTAATGAAGTTTGGACATTGAAATAATTTAAGTAATGACAACATGAAACCATATTTTCTGCACTTGCCCTTCACCTGACAACATGAAACCATAATTTCTGCACTTGGTCTAAAGGGTACTTTATTGAAGCTGATACAGTTTTCTTGGAAAATTAAGACTTCATCACATATTTTTCTCCAACCCTGAAATTGTACACCTTTTCCGGATACGTTGCTTTTATCTGGCAACACTAGACTACTGAGCACTGCAGCCGGCCCCGCTTACATCATTCACGGTGTTGTATTTAACGTGGATATTCCGCCTTGAATTAGTAATAATCTCGGCAACTGTTGGATCAGCGGTACATTTTAGACGTTGAATTACTGTCCGGGATGTTTTAAATGCACGAGTATAACTAGGTTTGGTTTATGCGTAATTTGGACGTCAGGAATAATTTTGTGGTCAAAAGTTACCAAACAATTGTAAATTAGACGTTTCTTTGAATTTATTAAATAGTGTAGTAGTATAGTATACTACAGTATAGTATGCTTTTCTTTAAGTACCTATATTACATATACTTAGAGAAAAGTAATGACATTCCGACTTTGTTATTACTAAACTTAATTTGTTATTTGAATTTTATGATATATCCATCCACACTAAGTAAGTATAATTGACGCAGGGTCTGCTAATAGCAGTTTCTGTTTCAATTATGTATGTAACAAGTAAAAATTTATACTATACAAAAAACGACTGCGAACATAACAAATAAAATTTTCAACAACTCAACTTCTCAAAGCGGTGCAGGTGTGGGGCGTGAGAGGCACGACCACGCTCGGGGTTTTGCTTTTCAGCAGCGATAGCGGACGGACGCGCCATGCGAGCTGACAGCACAGACACGTTTTTTTATACGCATTTTATTATGATTGCTAGTTTTAAGTTTTACCATGACATGGTCTCCAGATAAAGGAATTCTCCAATGTTCAACAGTGCAGAACTACAGACACGAAATTTTGTGTACTGGGTTAAGTTATACCATGACATGCTTGTTGCACACGAAATGTTGTATACGCTTTTAATTGTGATAGCCTGTTTATTGCACCTTGACGTGGCTACTGCATAAAAGTTTTTTTAAATGTTTTGATAAGTAACGTATTTTTATCTATATATGCGCAAACCTACTGTAGGTTTGCGCATATATAAATAAAAATACGTTACCTATCAAAACATTTAAAAAAAACTTAGGTTAAAGAATTATTCTCGAATGTTATATTAAATACCTTCATTTTGATACCTTACTCGATAGGTTAAGGTAATTTTTTGTTCCGTCGGAAATACAATATGGCATTTTTAAGCCGCCATATTTGTTTTTTGACATTTAATATATCTAGCACTCTCGTGAATAAGATGATCCATCAAGCCGTTTAGACTGTAGGATGCGCCTAAGAAACATGCAAACAAACAAACAAACACACATAACCCTCCGCAGTAGGGCAAAAACAAGCAAGTAATATAATTTGCGATGAAAACAAAAAGTTGATTTTCAACGATATCCTACAAAAAAAGGAAAAAATACGTTTTTTCTGTAGCATACCATGTAAGGAAAAAATACTTTTTTTTTTATATTTTATTTGTGTGTTTAAAAGTTTTTTTAAATGTTTTGATAGGTAACGTATTTTTATCTATATATGCGCAGAGCGGTACAGGCACAGAATATATAGGTACACCGTGCAGATGTGGAGCAAATATGTGGGAGGGCAAAACTGTATGCTTATAAAGTCAGCTTAAATTTTTATTGCTACACTCGTTTCCCAAAACTCCGGTTATATAAGATAACTAGCTGATGCCCACGGCTTCGCACGCGTAGTCATTTCTGTAGGTTAAAAGTACTCTTTGTGCTATTCCAGGACCTAAAATACCAATATATAAATTACCAACATTTGATTAAAATTCCTTCAACCGTCAAAAATATTTTTATCGATTGCTCGGCTTCTACTCATCGGATTGAGATATAAAGTAGTTTTTAAGTCAAAACATAAGCTATCCAACAGTGAAACCGCATCGCAATCAGTCCAGTAGTTTTTACGTGATGCGCGAACAAACAGACAGACAGACTAACAGACAAACTGACAGATACAAATTTTTAAAATATTATATTCTTGTTCAGTAGCTTATTTTATGTACCCTAGACCATTTCTTTTTTAATTATCTTCTTTGTACAGACTTTCCTATTGCTTTATTATAAGTATATATTAAAGACATTGTAAAAACGAAAATATCCTTAACAAAATGTTGTTTTGCGCTACAATTGTACAATTTTATAACTCAACATTTTGAGAAAGTAAAAAACGACATGGTATATTCAGTATCATTGTAAATCCAAGATGACGGATTACATTTTTTTTTCAATCCCGTTAATATGGGTATCAAATGAAAGGGCTTGACCAGTAGAATACAGTACACAATAAAAAATAACATGTCCAAGATGGCCGCCACCACAAAATGGCATTATTTTTTTTTCAGACCACTCAATATGGGTATCAAATGAAAGGGCTTGACAAGTAGAACAAAGTACACTTTAGAAATAGCTAAATAAAGAACTATGACTAGAAAATAAAATAAGTAAAAACATATAGGCCGTAGGAGTGCGATGTAAAATCAGTATTTAACCAAGTAGGTAAAGCACACCCGGATATACAGTTTTAAATTTCTAAAACGTATATTCTTGTTTGTGACTTTTTAGTCTACTAGTCGGGTTCTAGTTTTTGAACTTTTTTTTATAGCAAGCACTAATTATTATTATTTTCTATCGTTTTGTATCGAGACCGATCATTAAAAAGTAATTTTATTCCAATATTTTATTATGGAGTACCTGTGTCTGCTACAGATCTAAAAACACTCTGATACAAGGAGCCAAGGTTAAAAGCTGTATTGATAACATTAGTATAGCGTAAGTAGGTGAAATACTAGCAAGCAATAACTACCAATATATTTTTTCTCCGGTTTTTCGAAAAAGTAGTGCAGTACTAAAATTTTGAGCTGAAGTTCAATTAGTATGCGTGAGTTGTGTATTGGTTTTCGGGCAAAAATACCCATCATTATACACCGTGTCACTGAATAGCCTTAAAAGTACCCAGCAGGTTTGTTTCGATCAAGCACGTAAATTTGTTTCCGTGTGAAATGGTTGAATATATCGTATTTAAAATTCCTGTACAAAAGTAAAATTATTTTAATCTTAGAATTTTGCGAAAACCCTAAATGTTTGTTTATTATCTATCACGTCGCTCAAAAAAGTAGGTGCGCTTGCGTGCTCATATTAACACCCAGTTAACCAGTGTGACTCTGTGAAGACTGTTCACCAGTCCGAGTAGATATGGGGTGAGCCAGCCTATTGTCTCTCTGAATGCACATAATTCGAGTAAAAAATGTTATTTATAGCTGAAGAAAACACCCAAGGCTTAGGAAACGACAATGTTGTTAAAACTAATCAAAAAATAAAAGATTCACTTCTTACTAAATAATAAGGAAAATTCAAATTGACACTTTTCACTTTGATGTTCGAATGCCCAATGTGAACTAGGCGGCGATGCCCGAGGTCTGTCAACCAGACATGACAAACAGACTTGCACAAACTCAAGGTCAAGGTTGGTGATGAGTCTTTTACAGCTGACTTCGAGGTAGTACTATTATTAATTCTGTGCTACTAGGGTTCGAAGTACAGTGTTCGTAGAGGAATCTTTATAAGTAAATTAATAAAAAACTTCGAAATATAAAAAGTCGTACAACTAAAGTTTTTCTTTAGTTTAGTTGCTACAATCCCGTGACAAACGCATGAACATACAGACACTGGTGCTGTACAGCATCGCAGGTTCCCTTTGGACCCTCTGGGTATGAAACCTTAAAAAACGTAATAGACTATGCTTGTAGTTAATAAAGTAATTGCATTTGTTCACATTACATGCACCTTGCAAATTCCTCGAAATGCTATCGCACAAAAAACGACTACGGTTTCAGTAAAACCACCCAAAATAGTTACAAGGAACTTTGTTATTTGGCTGTCAGTCAGCTTTTAAAAGCCCGACAACAAAGTTAAAACGAAGTAATTAAAAAAGAAAACAGAAAATACTTACAAAGTCGGAAGCTCGGCTCTCTTCACTTAAATTACTTGCGATTACACCGACAAAACGTTTTAATGAAACACGTTAAATCGCGCCAAGTGGGCCCGCCATGCCATGCCATGCCATGCCACGCCACATCGCCCGCTCTCCTTTGCGCCGAGTTGCGCCTCCACGTCTGCCATAGTTCGGCAACTTCACCACTTACTGCGGGTAGGTGGTACGTAGTTTTTCCTCAAATATCTTAGCAGTAAGGAGAGTTGAAAGTACTTCTGCAAAGTCCATTAAAGTGTATAAACTCACGGAGTGGTGATTACGAATGCCGCCGATTTAGGTGCTCGTTATAGCGTCGATTAAGGTTATTTTAATTGAAATTACTTATCTGGGTTAAGTTTGAGGCACCATTTGGTCGAGAAAAAACGATGCTTGATTCGATATCGCGAAACTTGACGTAACGTGCTTTTAATTAAGCATGATTTACTTTTCAAAATAGGAATATTTTACCAGAATCATAATAAAATAATAACTTTAAACATACCAATACCGCAATAATGTCAACGGGTAAAAATTAAGGTAAGAATAAAAAACTTTCGTATAGTTTGGTTGTTGTACTTCCTTGAAACACTCAAAGCAAACCATATAAATAACTTAAATCAATATCCAACAACAAAACCACCAGCATACAACCGGGACTTCACCTCGCAAATATAATAACATCCACCAAGGAATCCACCACAGGAAAATGCAATATCCAATTACGGATGAAATTCACCGTCATACATTCGCTAGGTATTATTTAAATGGCGGGAGAGTCAGTGCAGTAGTCACTCCGTATAAATATGTAAGCGGAGGAAACTCTGACGTCTGCGTTCCGACCGCGTCGCTGCGGAAACCGCGTCAATTAACTTGGCCACGATGACATATTAGCCTTTGTTCCCAGCTCCGGTATTTACTTGCAAGAAACTCAATGCGTGTGTGCGATACATCACTACTATGCATTTTCAGTTGCGTTTCCGAATACCACTGGTTAGCTTGGTAACGATTTGTAGTGCTGAATATGTTCAAGTAAGATTTTCAGATATCTTGGAAGCTGGCGTGAAATATTATATGTTAAAACTTTACAAACGTTAGAGGCTTTCTAGATTTGACTAGGAGTTTTCAGCTATGACGATTAAAATTTATGACATGATTAAGACTTTATTTCAAGCTCTGATAATTACTTGCAAGAAACTCAATGCGTGCATTTGTGAGAAGATACGTCATGCATCTCTAGTTGTGTTTGCGAATGCCGCTGTTATTATGTTAACTATATGTGTTTATGAATCTGTTTAGATAAGACTTTAAGATTTTTTTGAAAGCTGACGTGAAATATTTATACTTACGTTGACTAGAGGCTATTAGATTTTACTAGGAGTTTATTGGCCCATAACTATTGACGACTTCATTATTCTGGTTATTATTTGAGATTCTGAATCAGTTCAGGGCCTTTATTCACTATGAACACGTAACGCGTCGCGTTATGATTTCGTGCATTGTAATGATGTCGCACATTTTCTGCAAGGAATTGCGTTTGGCATAGCGAATAAGCGGCCAGGTAAAATTTTGAGATTTCTTGAAAGCTGGCTTCTAATAAAATGTATAGATTGACTTCTCAGACCATAGAGGCAATTAAATTTGACTAGTTGTTTTTTGGCCATTTTGATTGTTATCATACAATTATGTATTAGCCTTTGCTTCCAGCTCTGGTATACGTCTCTGCTAAGCATCTCCGGTTATGTTTGTAAACGCTGCTGGTTGGTTTAAAACATGTCTGCTTATAATGTAATGGTATTTATCGAGTTTTTTTTTATTAGGTACAATAATTTAGCAATTGGCTTGCGTTTTCGTGATCACTGTATCACGGTATCACCTGATGTTATGTGATGATGAAAACTTTGTGTGCTTAGTAAAATAAAAGAGGATAAATAAATATTTCTGAAATTACGTAGATAAGGTATTTCCTGAATCTCTTTTCACTTGACTTTATATCTTTCAAAAACAACTGATTTAAAATATCACAACGAAGATTTTATTGGGGCAAAGGAATTATACTCAATATGAAAAGTTAATACCTGTCACAGGCATCTGTCCGGCCAGATGCTGGACGTTAAGCTACCCCAAATCAATTCTAAATTAAATAGATTCACTGTGAAAATAAAAAGTTTAGTGACTGTCAATGTCAAACAAAGAAGATGAAAAAACTTTTTCCTGCGATCCCATTTTCTTTCACCATTCCTCTTTTGCAGTTTCTAAAACTTTTCAAAATAAGAGGTTTTCGAGGGAGTCTCAATTATCGATAAAGACGATATTAAAAATTCGTTTGTTTTGTTCTTACCCTGCGCCTGGAAGCGCGGTGTCCCCTTTTTCCATTGTTTGCGTAAGAAGGGAAAGCAGACCGGTGGCAAACGATAATCAAAAATTTGAATTTCGCCCCCACAAGGCGGCACCGACTAAATCATCTGATTTCGTGCGTCGTTTATCATCGCAATTAATTAGACGAACAAAAATAGTATTATCCGGACCCTCTAGAAATTGTTTATGTCAGCTAACAGGTTCGTGAGACTTGTAAACTTTTCTAATTTCACGACGCTTTCCTTTCGGTTTATTTTTGCCGCCAACGGTACGGTATCGCTCGGCGATCGTAGCTGTCGTTATCGGCGAATCTATGCTGTACCTCAAAATTTACATACACGTAGTTGCCGTTATGTGGCACAGCAATGAAGGAACATGGTCCAAATTTATTCGTGAGCATTACAGTGTAACGTGTTGGTACAAGGCAGTGCTCCCTTAATGTATTCATGTAATTCGCATAGCCGGCATCCCCTTTGACCGGCCACGCAACGCTGCTGCCTGCCCGGATAGAGTAATATAACGTGATGTTTTAAAACCATCCATCACGTTTAATGTCCATATAAAAAGAAGGAGGTAGCGTGCCGACTCCATCCGCGGATGTTTGTGATTTTTCGGACGCTCCATTTTCAAAATTCGTTTCATCATTTCCCGCCGGTAACTCGCGCGGTATAACCAAAGTTATGACTTGCAGTGTAGACGCAAAGTTTATATATTTAATCCTGTTATAGAAACAAAGGAGATCCACTTGTTGCGAGGCACTCTATTCTCAAGTTTATAGGATGTTAGCATCTAGCTTAATAGCGAGCTCATCGACTTTCTCATTTTCACCTCACGAAATTCTCTGGCGTCCGTTTAGCTCGGGTTGAAATTATCAATTGTGTACACTCTAGTATTCAGCAGTGCAAATACAAGAGCAAAAGGTTTGAAAGTTGTCCGAACGGGGTTAAATAAAACCTCAAGTATCAGCTACTTGAAACTGAAAATGTTGGATGCGGGAAGACTGACGCTGATTTACATTAAGTGCGGCTAGCTCCCTCCAATGATAACTTACTCTCGAATAAGCCACAGAACTAGTGTAGAACTGAATTGTGGGTTGAATAAAAACGGCTGCTTTGCAAGACAAACATATTTTACCAGTGTAATTTTTGTCATTTGAAAGCAAACTACTTACACATCCTACTATCATTCAAGTCATGAGTGAATATATAATAATAATAATAATTTATTTCATTTCCAGGCATATAAATATTATTATTAGATAATTAAAATTAATATTTATTGAGCTATTACCAATTAATCTTAATAATAATTATATCATAAGTTTGCTACGGGCCCCAAACTAGGCTATGCCTGTATCTTGGGTACCCATCATCATGTAACTTCTTTGGTAACCATGTAACATAAATGAGCATAACAATCATGAATTTAAATGCAAACTTTATTGATAAAAAAATGCTATGAAATCACTTCGTCTAAATAAATATTTTAATATACCAATGATGAATAGGATACTATTTATATGAAAACTAGCTGCACTCTTTTGTTTGGCCCGCGAGTGTTTTTTTATCCGGACTAAAAAGTCTCTTACGGGTAATTCCAGGGATTCAGGCGCAAAAAAACATATTCAGAAAATGTGATAGGTACTTATACGTAAAGTATAGATCTCAAAATGCAATATATATTTGCATAATGTCCAATTCGCATTAATTCTAATTCGCAAAACGTCCCACTTGTATATATTTTTTTTACCGACTTTTCCTAAAGTATCTTTAAACCAATTTTAAACAAAATCCAGGAATTGAGTTGAAATTGAGAAACAACACTTGAACCCTACAAATACCCAGAATAAAATGTCCACTGCTGGACGTGACAGAAGTCTAGCAGTGGATGAATAGATGCTGATAATGAATTAGGGCTGAAGATGATGTATGTAAACATTGGCTTTTATTTATTTATATTGTGCGTTAATTAAATACGTATATTTAGGTGAACATTGTATCCACATAATTTTACATTAACATACGCACGCTTAGACTTGGTTAGTAGTAGTTAAAATAAAGGTTTATGACAAATTTGAAAATAACAGTAACATTTACTGTGAAATGTGTTGCACCAGCGTATTCACTAGTATAGTTAAAGTTACCAGGGTTGTAAGTCAAATGAGACCTTATTTACCAAAGACGCATAACTGGAAACATTTTTAAACATGGCATTACTACAAAAGAACTCAATTTGCACTGTCATTCACCAAATTTAGCAGTCAGTGTCACTGTCAGTCAGTTCTTGACATAGCTGCGAAGGTTTTGTTTTTTTATTGTGTGTTTATGTAAGTGTTTACTGTTTATGTGAATGTGGTAATTTTATCTCGTAGCAAAGAAGCTAATTCAACGTTCAATTCGTACTTTTACTATCTTTTGAATTCTGGTTCGTTGCTGTAGCAGAAAATATGGAAGACAACTTGCTTGCAAACATTCAAACAAAGTAAGGATCTATGCATATAATATTTATTCCTTTGCCTAACGCGTGTTTTATTTGAAGTACCTACTGTTCTAAAATTATATTTTTATATTTTGGGGAAAGAAGTGCAAATTTTACAAAATCAGAAATCGACAGACTTCAGTCTAATAGGGGTTTAAATATGAAATTGCCATTTTATCGCACTGACGACTTTGAATATTATATTAAACCTCTCATGCGTTTTTGTTTGTAGTGGAAACTTCGACTTGAAGAATGAACCACGAGGAAGACCAGCCTCTATGGTAAATAGCGATTAATTGAAGGTAATGGTGGAAGCTGATCGATATTAAACTACCAAGGAGTTAGCAACATGGTTTGACTTTAGTATACCCACAATATTGACGCATTTGCAGCAAATCGGTAAAATTAAAAAACTTGAAAAAAGGATGCCTCATGATTTGACTGATCTGCAGAGAGCTGCGCGCGTTACGCTTGCCTTACCTTGTTAAACCGGTACAAAAATGAAGGGATTTGGACCGAATTGTGACGTGTGAAGAAAAGTGGAACCTTTACGATAATCGCAAGCGAAGAACGCAAGATTTGGACAATATTTTGCAAGGAAAGAAAATTTCTTCCCGGGAAGCAGTACAAAATGCCTTCATATAGTTTTTGAAGTTCAGGTCCCCAGAGTTCTATTGCAAAGGTTTAAATAATCGTCCGATTAGATGGCAGAAATGTCTAAATAAAGAGGGTAAATACTTTGATTAAATAAACATATTATATCTCACAAAAAAAGGCTTTAATTTTTCAGTATGAACCGGGAATTTCATACTTTGTCATCAATATGGCAGGAAGGTAGTGGATTCGCTTTGCGCAGGACCGGAAAGAATGGCGTGTGCATGTAGAGGCCTATACCCAACAGTGGGTTGATGTAGTTGAATATTATAGGAAGGATAATATCTTATTTTTTTTAAAGACAGACGGAATTAGTTTCAAACAAAAAGACAGTGCATGGAATTTAATTGAGTTCCGAAAAATAAAGCAAGATGGCCCAGTTTTTTTATTACCACTTAGGGCCGATTCTTCAATGCTCAGATAAGCAATGAGATAGGGTTTATTCGACTCATAGCATAAGACTGAATTTTTCAATAGTCAGATAGGCTCTATTCGACAAACAACTCTCTTAACTGAAGAATACATTTATATACCCGTTTGACGGCCAGATAACATACCCTCGAAAGAAATGACAAACAATACAATGTAATTTGATTGGTTTAAACTGCTCAGCTCTAACATTAGTGTTATCAATATATTTGTTTCACCTCGCTTAAGTTCGTAACGCCTGATTTAGTTTATTCAGACAGATTGCTATTCATGGAATAAATGGCAATTGAAAAATAGGTAACTAATATCAGACCGATAAACAGTCTAATAAATTTATACCTCGAACATTTATTAGCCCGTTTATCTGAGTATTGAAAAATCAGGCCTAAAAATAATAAAATCATAATTATAATAGGAATGTGAAACTATAATAGGTATAATAGGAGGTATTAAAATAATATTCGCTAAATACATAGATGGGTACTAATGAATAATGGAATACTATTTAAAGACAGTAGATAGGTATTTAATTAGGGAATTTACTTAATTGTTGTAGGTTTTAACCAGGGTTACAGTCGTTGAGTCAGCTACCAAGCTACATTTTTTGAGACTCGAAACCATGCCAAGAATGATGTTTCGTCCCATGTGGAAATCGATTGGGTCTAGACAAATACACGTAATTTTCTTATACCTGACACTGACCAGGCCATCACTGTTGTCTTCAGAACTTCTAGATTCCCAATTATTCCCCGGAGCAGGGACATGATATGAGTTTGGAAGTTATATTTTATGCATCTGACAGATATATAACATAAACAATAATACTAAACAGCGAAGCGTGGGCAGTTACGGTTAACAGTTAAAGTTATGACGTCATTTAACAATTGTCAGATGATGTAACTAATTGTTTGCCTAACCGGTACTTTAACTGAAATATCGATGTCTGTTATTGCTAAAGTATGATGGGGTAACACCCCACCCTTAGTATTCTTTCATCACACACAAATTCGTCCTTAAATCTCAGTCCTCCATTAAATAAAAGCAACGAGGAAGGAAAAGGGGGAAATGAACTAAATAACCCATTATGGATTCAATCATAGTACTATCTAGTAAGGACGGGGCAGACATCGCACCGCGCATACTAAATTATTACAGCCCTTAGTTATTTATGCATCGTGATCCAACATCTTAATAGCGAGCGAGACTTATGTCCAGCCTAAAATAATATTTTGAGTCAATGTTTGAAAATAAACAAACCGGCGGGCGGCGTCGACTGATATGCTTTACGACG
Source organism: Alsophila aescularia (assembly GCA_946251855.1). NCBI lineage: Eukaryota > Metazoa > Arthropoda > Insecta > Lepidoptera > Geometridae > Alsophila > Alsophila aescularia. The sequence continues at coordinate 52,330,349 of OX276376.1, forward strand.
GCTATGTTCCCTAACTTTGTGCTGCCCGTTTGTGGTGGTAAATGTTCAAATGAGTTTATTGTAAAGGCTGTGTTAATGGTTTAATTATTAATTGACGTACTGCCGTGGCTTCTGGAATGCGAACTTACCTTTGGGTGTGTTCTTCTGGGGAAGGCCACTTTGGGGTCAATCTGAAACAAAATATTTACAGTTATTGAATTTCATCACGATAAAAGTCCTCTAAGAGTAGCATTAAAGATCTAAGCTCTAGTTAATAGACTCCCTTTTTTAAGCTTTTGTGTTTTGAATGAACTTGGAAATGAAAATGAATTAAACATATATATCATATGAATGATTGCAATATTGCCCTTTTATGCTGATGTTAAAAAAACTTAACACATTATCTGATAATATCTACTGACTGAAAATAAACAAACTGGAGGTAGGTAGGTATGCTAGGACGAAGTAGAGTTGTATTATTTCGAGATAAGTACGTTCGAAAATAGTTTATTTTAATGTCCTAAATGAAACGAGCACCAACCCCTTCTCGTTAGCCTCATGTGCGCAGATAAAGCGGTTCATGAGTTTCAATGTAAAAAATCACTCAGACGCCTCGGGCCCAACTAATCAAGGACCGCACGTCCGCTTGGGAAGCGGCCACGATAAATTCGGATCGCCCGTGCGGCTGCAGTATCCAGCCCTAAAATCCCGCCTGCAAAAAACCATCCTACTGAAAATCCTGTGCCGTGGTCCTGTCACTCGATTTCGCCTCTCGTCTTTTTCATGTAACCGAGCTCCACTATTTCATACGTGGCACTGTTTAAGCCCTCAGATTTTCTCCCGGAAGCGAACGGTCGCTCTCACTCTTTTTATTCCTATCTGCGACGTTGACCACTATAAACGCAAAATATAAACCCAAAGAAGCTACCTTTGACATTTTTGAGGTTTAAACGTTTCATTTTCACTCGTGGTGACCGTTTTGTAGAACGGTACGCGCATTCGGAGTTGGCGCTTCAGGATTTTTAGTGCAAAACTCACATTAAATTGAAACGTAAAAGTAAATATACGAGTGTCATGGAAAACTAAAACGTTAATGGCGATACCGTAATAGTTAGGGGCAACATAAATGACATAATTATGTTTCTTTGAGCTTTGCCCTTTATTGGTGACTATAGCTTCCGCTCGCGACTTCGTCCGCGCGGACTACAGTTTATAGCGAAAAAAGCTCCCCCTGTGTTCTTTTAGGATATTAAAAACCAATGCAAAAGTATATATAGCACCTACGCTCTTGTTTTTGTTTTTGACAGACTTGTTATTTCGTTTCCATGGCAACCGTTCCTTACAGCGAGTAATCAACTTTTTCCAGTTTTCCCGTGGAAACTTACTATTTTCTGGGACAAAAAGGATTCTATGTTTTATTCCAGGGTATAAGCTTTCTCCATTCGAAATTTCATCAAAATCCGTCCAGCTGTTATCGCGTTAAAACTCCGCAAACAAACAAACACATGTTTTCACATTATATATATTATATTATTATTTACATATGTATGAATTTGTGAAGATAAAATTGGTTATCATATAATAAATACTTATTTATATAAAAAATATATAAATAAGTATTTATTTTATGATATTTCAATAACTTGCTATAATATTATTTTACCACGATTTTTTGAAGTCACTATCTTGTTTGTCTGTCTGTCGTTCCGGGTGGAATCTTGCAACTCAAATTTTGAGCACTTCCCGATTAGCTATCCGGTTGAAACTTTCAGGTAAGCTCACAACTCGATGACAATGTATTTAAAAAAAATGTGTTATTATATTAGTTTTTAATCTACATTTCCTGCTTGTTTAGATCAATTTGTTTCAATGGTTATATTAGTAATTCAGTTATCATTTTAATATGACAGAATCAAATAATAACATGATCTATCGGGGCGTCTGGTCGAAGCAACACGTGACTAAAATGCTGGCCTTTACTTTGCCCAAAGACTAAGCATTGCCATACAACGTGGCAATGCAGCCAGCATTTTGGGAACGTTGCCCACTGGCAGCGGATTATTAGACTAGTATTACTTTGTTTTAGGTTAGTATAGTAATTGTTTTTTTCTTCTTCTTTTTTTAAATTCTAAATAAAAACATGTGACTAACATATAAATCGTAATTACTCGTAGTTACATTCGATATATAAATCTTAAATCAATGCATTTTATTCATGTTTATTTAGCTAGCTTTATTCAAACAATTATTAAAATTAGAACATTTAAAATGTTTGTAGGAAAATATTTTGTAAATTAAAGTTTCATAAAATATAATAGATTCGCGAACTTATAGGCATCCAAAACCACGTAATAACGTAGCAAAAGCGTGAGAGAATAATTTAAAAGATGTTGCCCAAGAGGACTGCATTATTAGAATATCAGGGAAAACGGCTTTAGAGCGTCATTCATACATTCTTAATTATTTAATTATCTTCTGAGTACGCTTCGGAACAGTGGTGACTGCAGAAAATCCGCCAAAATTTGAATTAATTGGATTTGTAACCGAAGAAAATTAATAATAATGATTAAAAAAACAAAACGAAACCAACTCTCGTGCCCGTACCGGAAATAGTTCTGTACACAATGCTTTGAGACTTAAATATGCCTTTTGAAAGCTTTTAGCCGCCTCACGCAAGCAATTTTCTAAATGTTGTAAAATGACCACGAAAGTATACAGACCAAGCAGAAAAATCATAAAATCGCAGATGGTGGCGCTAAAGCGATTAAGCGGGTCGATGATAAATTTTAACGAGTTATTTTAATGGAGGCGATCGCAGTCAGTGGCTAGCCGGCAGCTTGCGTCGATAGAAAAATAAAACCAAACTTTTAAAGACTGTTTAATACGTGACTCTGATTTTTATTGTAAGCTTAACAGTTACGAGCATCAATTAAAATTGAACATTTTAATTTACTCTTACTTCTAGAAATCACATACAACAAAGTGTGTGATTTTTTATCCGCTCGGTTATCGGGTGGTGATATAACGCCAAAAAATATATTGAGTAACCAGAATAAAGCGGTTACAAGCAGGGTACAAGAAATGAATTGCTGTCTCTGTGAAAAAAGTATAATTAAAAAAATAAAATTAAACTTGCTTAAAAGCTAAAAAACACGTCTGCCCTGCCAAAAAAGAGGTTTTGCCAAAAAAAACAATTGTTGGAAAGGGTTTATCAATTTGATACCCATATTGGAAATTTCGAACTTTTTTGTGTTTGAAAATGGTGCCATACTGCCACCATATTGAATGTTTTCAAAAAAATATATACACTTTGTAATTTTTTAAGTTTTTTTTGTTGCATTTTCAGTTTCAAACCTTTTTTTTATTCATTTTTTATTGCTTTGTCATCAGTTTGTGAGCTACCCGGAAAGTTTCAGCCAGATAGCTAATCGGGAAGTGCTTGCAATTTGAATTACAAGATTCCAGGACAGACAAAATACATAAATACATACATACATACAAGTGAAGTTAAATAAAAGCTTTTAACAAATTACACTTTTCATACACCTCTTAGTAGGTTGAACAAAAGTTTAGAACTCCCAAGATAAGTGACAGCAAAAATATCGATACGAATGTGACATTTTTGATAGGGAGCCATTTGCGTGATTACAATCGACGCATTGGCGCACCCTAGCCTCCCCTAACTTCCCTTACGATAAAGATTGACATCACAGCCACAGTCAACAGCAGTAAAGAAAGTACGGCAAAACCGCTACAGTTTTATTTAAACGTGCTGAACATGCTTCTTGATATGACGAGACATTATTGAGATAAGTGACGATTGTTTGTTTGTCATATGAGGTAGTGCTGGCCTCTGGTCAGAGTTTTTCAGCTCGCCCTAGGGCTCCCAATATGGTATAACGACTACTATTTATAGTAAAACCTAAGAAGTCACTCCTGACATAAGCATGCCAAAGAAATTTCATAATTATTGACAGGCAAATCTACGAATAATAAATAAGGAAACAAAACTCTGATACAGTTACCGCTTCAATGTTGGACCTACTTACGCATACCAACCAACAGTAATACAAGGACAAACTCATAAACTTTCCACGTCAATTGCATTGGTTTGGCGCTTAAAATAATCGCACACGTTTAGTTGAGTCAAGGTCGGTTAACGCGGCCCCACGGACGTGCGATTGGTCGAGTCAAGAGGTATATAATGATGAGGTTCCATTTTTGAGGTTGATTTAGCTTTGTTTATTTATTACTAGCTGAGCCCTATGGTTTCACTTTGACACCTGCCACGATGACACATGTCACTTTGACACCCTGTCAATCTATGTTAGCAGCAATCTCCTTCAAATGACAATTAAATGTAACAAACTTCAAACAAAATTCCAAACATTTGTAATAAAATCAGCATTCTCCTTCGTATTTATGTGAATTATAAGTTACGCCCATTCATATTTAAAGTTGAAATTACAGTTCTACATGATCCAAATCTATAAACCAGTAAAATTTACATAACAGCAGCTAAAAATCAATATTTTCACTTCTCCAATAATAACATACTTTGTAGTTTGTTACCTTTGATACTAGACCCCTGATATCTCGCTTGAACACCTGACACTTTGACATATATCACTATGATATCTGTTACTTTGATACATGTTACTTTGATACCTCTCACTTTGACACCTGACATGTTGACACCTGTCACTTTCATATTTGTCACTTTGACGCCTATCACTTTGACGCCCGTCACTTTGACACCTATCACTTTGACACCTGTCTCTTTTTGATCTGAAACTTAGAAACATGTCACTTTGACACATGTCACTTTGATACCTGACATGTTGACACCAGTCACTTACGCATATGTCACTTTGACACCTGTCACTTTGACACCTGTCACTTTGACACCTGTCACTTTGACAAATGTCACTTTGACACGCCGTCACTTTGACACCCGTCACTTTGACAAGTCATTTTGACACCTGTCACTTTGCCACCGGTCACTTTGACACATTGACACCCATCACTTTGACAACAGTCATTTTGACACATGGCACTTTGACAACAGTCATTTTGACACATGTCACTTTGATTCATTCATTTTGACAGCTGTCCCTTTGATACCTGTAACTTTAACATCCATGTGGAAAAAAGTCATACAACAAAAAAACCGTTTTATTTTTGCCCAATTCAGGATCAAATGTAGCCTAGGTATGTGTGTTAATCCAGGGTATCCTGGTACCAAATTTAATCCATGTCCGTTTTAGCCGTTTGAGCGTGAAGTAGAAACGCATATTATGCAATTTTGATACATACAAACATACAAATTTTCGTCTTCATAATATTAGTGTGATTATTCGTAGGTAAGGGAGGAGCAACGGCACACACTGCGCGAGCCACAACCAATATTCTGAAGGCAGCGTTCCCGGGTCGCTTCATCTCTCGTTTTGGCGATTTGCACTGGCCCGCAAGATCGCCCGATTTAAGAGTTCCAGACTTTTTTTGTAGGGTTTTTTGAAGTCCCGTGTTTACGTGAACAAGCCCGAGACTCTGGAAGCCCTCAAGGACAACATTCGACATGAGTGCGAGAATCTGTCGCCCGAAGTTCTCGCCGAAGTGATGAAAAATGCCATAAAACGAGCCCGTATGGCAATCAATTGTGCCCATTTGGCCGATATAACCTTCTCGACTTGACCAATAAAATTCTTAAGGTTCAAATAAACATAATCAAAAAAGAGAAACGTAGTTTTTAATTTAGAAAAAAAAAGAGAGCCAAACAACATCGGATGACTTCTTTTGGCCCACCTTGTATTTCGTACCATAGATAAACTTAGTACCTTAGAATTTGACATATTCGTCAGCCTCTTCACCGTGTTTCTTACCCCATTAAGTTAAGGCACACACATGTTCATAACGTTATCGATATGAAAGTTATGTTGCATCTCATCACTTGTAGCGAACGTTATTAGTGACATAGTAAATTCGACAGACTATAGTCAATAACAGGCGATAAGTAACGATAACATCACAATAACCTCTAAAATTGCATCCTTTGTAAAAAAAAATACTTGCTTTTATTTCATTTGCGTTTATAAAACTACTGACTGAAGCTAAAAAAGAAAAAAAAACATATTTTTTAGTTGTCTGTACCTGTCGTTTCAAGAATAAAATTTACGTACTTACTACCTCAATGATTTAAAGCCATTTTTCCTTACATCAATAAAAACCCTTGCAATACAAAAAGTACACCACTGTAATACAATTCAAATGCACTTCTGTGTTAAATTGTACTGTGGAAAAGCTCTAACGTACGAATTATTCTAACATAAAACCTTGAAACAAACAAAGTTGCTCCTAAGTCATTTTGTACTAAGACACAGATTCGTATAAAACGTGAAACAGATTTTAACAAGTCATTGCAAAAATAGATTGTAGACAGAGCGCATTAGTAGGATATCATACTCGTAGGTAGAGACGGCCTTTGGTCTTTTTGAGATTTAAACTTGTTTGAGAGATAGTTAGTCACGTGTTTTTTAGACTACTAAAAATTATGCTTTTAAACCTTATTATAATTGATTGACAGAAAGAAAATGTAGTAATTGCGTGTCTACGTTCAAAACTGAATCGATATTCAGGCAACAATACGGTCTCTCAATTTGTTCTTCTAGTTGTCTGAATATGTGAGGAGCACACGTTCTAAATAAAATTTTAATTATAGTTAAAAAAGAAGTATAAATTAAAAAAATAAAAATTTAAAAAGTATAAATTTTAATAAGGTTGCTATTAATTAGTATTAAATGGTAAATATAAAACTTGTCACAAAATCCCGTTAATTAGAAGCCATCACACGTCTGCCCTGAGTTAAGGAGAAGAAAGTTTAATGACGTGCACTCAGTGCAAGTGGTAACTGAATTTATTTACGTGCAGACGACACGTAAGTGTCGCCCGGGCGGGCGGCGCGGCGTTAAATGGGGACCGCATCATTTGCTGTTCAGTCAACGCGCACTCTAACTCTTCCTAATTGGAACGAATTTGGCTGCAGGTGCAACACTCGACTTGGCTCAAGATTAGGGGCGAGCTATTGCGACTGTATTGTGCGCCGTTTGCTCTGAAATATTCCAAGTGCAACCCGCGACTTGCGGCTCGCAGCCCGAATACGGGTATTCGCCGTCATATGCGCTCTACTAACTTGAATTAAATTAAGAACAATATTTACCCTCGCAGCCGAGATAAATGATATTGCACACTTAAGCCAGTCTAAATGTTTAGTGACGACTTATGTACACACATTCAAAGCCAGCGAAGGAAGTCTTAGTTAGAATAGAAAGAAAAAGAAAATTAAACAGACAGGGAAAGTCAATAATAACTTGAAAATTATACGTAATTTTAAATGTTACAGCTTTATACTTAATGAAAAAATGCAAGAGTTGGGACTCGATCGAAAAACACTTGACACAAGTTGATTATAAAATAGGGTTGTTTTAACGGTTGGCGAGACAAGCAGTAATGAAACCCGGCTAGGGAGGCTCGACAAACGTCATTACTGGGGCACGCATAAATATGCAAGGCAGGTAACGCACATTTTCATGCGACGTCGCAAGAATTTTATCGCTCGTTTAATTCTGTGAGAAAAAAATGGGTTTCTTTTCGTTGTAACACGAGATAGGCGGTCGCGTGGGAACCGACATACTGGCCTCGTTTGGGCCCGTTTCGCACCTAAGTGCAGCCGAAATGTATTTCATCCACTTCAGATATTACTTTCTGTTAATACCCGAAACATTGGGACTTAAACGGTGCGCGGAAGAGACGGTAATCTTATCCATCAGAGCAGCGTTATTCGTTAGGCGCTAATGTGGGTGCTTTGTATCGTTAGAAGCGCGCCTATTTAACGTGTGTTTTATTCATGGCCCCTTTCCTTTCGTGTGTGTAACACGTCCGCTACAATTGCCTGGGACCTTAACGACATAGTTCTATTTTCTTAATGCCTTTGTTAATTTCGTTAACATTTGTTTAAGTGTTACCGTCGTTTATTACCATCGTCTAGGTAAACGATTGTATTTTCTGTATAAAAAGTATTGACAACATTATTCAAAGTCTAAATACACAATGCGAAATGTTATACTAGTGTTTACTTAATAAATTAAACAAAAGAAGTTGTCGATTACGTTTCTTAAACTAAAACAAAGCATTGAAGAATGCGCAGATAACGGTATCGTCTAAAACGAGGTTCAGTGCATAAAAATCGGTTCTTTTATACAGGCATACTAGAAACAATAGTTTATAGGTACAATTGACAGTGTAGGATAAAGGTGGAAAGTTAAAGCTTATCGGACTGTTTGGGTCAACACAAAAGCTGGTGGTCGGTGGCTACCAAACTGTAGACCAAGAGCTATTGATTTGAATGATTAAGGCGCAACAAGTTTTAACAAGGCAACATTTTTGAGGAACTCATATTTTGCAATTGTGTTTTAGTTATGTTACTGATACGAATCAGTGCTACACGGTAACATTATTATAAAGTATTTTTTTATGATGATATTAAAAGCACTATTTCTAAGATAGCTAAGATACATTGAGAGAAAGAAAAATGATTTAATGCTAATGATGAAGTAATCTATCCTTATAATAAAGTAATATGTATGAAAAAGTATGTACAAAGAAGATAATAAAAAAATGAACTAGGGTACTTAAAATAAGCTATTGAACCAAAAAAAAACATTTAAAGAAAAACATGTCCGTGTTTTTGTCTGTTTGTTTGTTTGTTTGTTTATTCGCACATCAAGTAGTAACTACTGGATCTATTGCAATGCGGTTCACAGTAGGATAGGTTACTTTAATTAAAAATTGATGTATTTGGTATATCAATCCGATGAGTAGAAGCCGAGCAATCGATAAAAAGATTTTGACGGCTGAAGAAATTTTGATCAAATGTTGGTATATTGGTATTTTAGGTCTTGGAATAGTACATAGAATACTTTTAACTTAGAAAAATGACCACGCGTCCGAAGCCGCGGGTACAGATAGTTCAACAATAAAATTGACAACGTGAAGCATCTGCGTCTACCGGTAATGTATAATAATAGTCATCATCACCGCTTATCTATCCACTGCGAGACATAGGCCTGTTTTTTTTTGTATCTGCTCATTATGTTTAAATATGATTAATTTGAATCGGAATAGTCTGATATATATTCTTCATTGAACATCACACTAAATGTTTACTAATGTTCGTAATATTGGTGAGACACAATTTATGACCGCAACATTTCTTAATCTAAACCGAAAACTATCAACCTTTTTCTCCATCTACCTTCAACATTCTCTTATTTTCCTGGGCTGACGAAAAACTGTACTGGCTGTAGTTGGGAAAACGAGTTGACGTTGGACCAGCACGCGATCTAGTCGACTGCTCCGTAATTCTCTTCGAAATAATAACAAAACCGACGGAATTGCAACATCAGCCGCGGTCTTCGCGCATGACAATCATCATTCATCATCTTATAAGAAAATCACCTCCGAATGAAAAGGAAGAGGAGAAAGGTTCGATGCGTCAGCTAACATCCAGCACGCGGGGCGAGTTGGACCAGGTAGCGTTTCAAATTTTTCCCTTTTCCCGACCGCTAATATTTATTACTTCTTCACGCTGATACGGCTGAACGGGGTTTGTTGAAATTCGGCAAGCTTAGATACTTTAGGTCCTGGAATATCACAATATATTTATTAATTTCGGTAATTATTATTAAATAAAAATACGTTCTTATTGTCCTCATTATCATCATCATCCATCATCATTCATCTTCCACGCGGGTTAAACCGCGAGCTCAGCTACTAATCTATATTATATAACTGATATGTGGCCTTGTTGAAACAACTTAATCAAAACGACCGGAATCTCTCCTAAAGCTACGCTACGCTAGCACAATGTGGGCGGTGGACTCATGAGACAAAGATTACTACACGCAACCACAGAATAAATAATAGTGCTACGACGCAACGCGCTGCCCGCCAACGTCCGAGCGCGCTCGCCTAAAACGTTGATAACACCAACTCACAGGCCACTGGGTGCAGAGAACTGTTATCTATTCAAGTTGGCAGTACAGTAACTCACAGGTTTTAACGAAATATGATAAGCTATGAAACGACAGTGAAACATGTTACACATGTTACTAGTGTTACTAATCGTATAAGTAACTAATAGGCGTTTTCACTATTGAACTGTGCGGCGGCGGCGTTACGTCACAGGTGACGGCCCAGCAACTGGGGCATAAATGTATGACAACGATCCCCGATAACTTTGCTTCCTTCTTACATGACAATAACTGTCGCTTAATGTCGCTGCTTTGGAGTACGTGTGTAACTATGCTTTTCCTTTTTACCCGACTACGGCGAAGGAAGGGTAATGAGTTTAACAGTGTATGTATGCATATTTATAATGTACTAGCTTACCCGCCCGTGACTTCGTCCGCGCGGACTACAGTTTATCGCAAAAACAGCATCCTACTTACGTTCTTCTAGGATATTCAAAACCAATGCAAAAGTAGACTTAGACTTCTTGGTTATGGCCTCCGTGACTTGTTGACTTAATCTATGGCACCAACGCTCTGGATGATTTTTGACGGACTTGTTATTTCGTTTCCATGGCAACCGTTCCTTACAGCGAGTATTCAACATGTTCTAGTTTTCCCGTGGAAACTTCCACGGAGTTCGTGGAATTCGGGATAAAAAGTACCCTATGTTTTATTCTAGGATATAAGCTATCTCCATTCCAAATTTCATCAAAATCCATCCAGCGGTTATCGCGTGAAAGCTCCCCAAACAAACAAACAAACAAACAAACAAACAAACACACTAACAAACAGACAACGTTTCACTTTTATACATTGGTATGGATATATCTGGATGTTCCACCATAGCGTCATCCATATTGGCCTGTTTTTGACAAGTGAGGTATCAATAGATTCGTCGTCAGGTATAGAGTGTCTGCTATGTGTTCAAACCAAAATCTGGGTCCGATTTTGACAAGCAAGGTATCAATCGATTTGTCTTTCGCAATAGGCTATTTTACACCCGATCGTAGTCGGGTTTCAGTTTTTGAAATTATGTCTTATACAAGTCTCTGCAAGTAGAGAGGTTGACGATACTACGAATAGTATGTTAGTGTGAGTGCAGTAACGCTGCTTGTATTAACATCTACTACTGGTGAGTATCTCCACAGGCCACTGGATGTGTTTACGGCTGCACAACAAAACCCAGCTAAGTTATACGTCGCTAAGAGCTTGTATAGCTTGTTTTCTGAATTTCACCGTTGAATTAAGTTTACAACGTGGTGGATAAATGAAACGAAGCTGCAACATAATGCGACATGTTTTGTGTGTGAGCTCAGACTTGTTTATGGCTACACGTTTTGTAAAATGTATCTTCAGTGCTTACTCTAAAATTATATTTATAGCTAGCTGCGCCCGCGGTTTAACCCACGTGGATGATGATAATGATGATGACAAGTATTCTACGTGTTATTCCAGGGCATAAACTATCTATTTTTCAAATTTCATCAAAATCCGTTTAGCCGTTTCAGCGTTACAAAGTAACATACATACACAAACACAAACAAAAAAAGTTTCCGAGATTCAAAATGCTAAAAACATTGAATAAATGTATTACCTAGTTGGAATAGTTTATTTTTTGTGGCTGCATAACTATAACAGATATATGCCTACATATATTCTGTATCCAGAAGATCCAAATGAAACCCTATTTACACATCGTCAACATCATCAGCCTACACTAGTCCACTGGTGGCCTATGTCCTCTCCTACTGAGCTCAGTCATACTTGTGCCGTTCATAATAACCTCGCTGGGGATGAACTATATTACTGCTCCAAGCCAACCTCACCTATACGCTGTCATCCTGATGGATAACGAACAAGGCTCTGGCGACCGACATATAACGGTGTAACCATATCGAAACCACCGTAGTCAAATGACATAGGCTAGAGACGGGCAGCAACATCACCGGTGTGAAAAGCTACGCCCTGCGATCGCCAGCTCTTATTTATTATTGCAACGCCATCTGCCCGTATATCTGGCACGGGCTTAGCTTCTAAACTATGTAGAAGAGAAATATTTAGTTTCTTAACCCTAAAGAAGATTATTCAAAAACTAAGTAAGTTTGTAACGTTAATGAACACGGACGTGAGCGGCCGTCAGTCGAGTTTTTCGCCAAATTTTGTTGTTGATTACATAATAGTTTGACTTAAAACATAATCATACTAATTTAACCAAAAAAAAATACACTGCTCATGCTCGTAAAGTTCTTGTGTATGCTAGGTGAATGTGGACTTACTGCATTTTATTCTCTAGTACAGAAAAGTGTTTGCTTCTCTATGGTCTCCAACGCGAGCCAAATATTTCATGTACAAACTTTAGAAAAATGAGAAAAAAAGCAGTAGCCATGTAAATGTCACGAGTTCATTATTGTGTTTCGCTCATCGAGCCCTTTCATTTGATACCCATATCATAGGGGTTAATATGGAAATTATAAATCACCATTTTGTGACGTCCGCCATATTGGATTTAGAATAATGTCACTTTACTTATTGTGTTTCACTCGTCAAGCCCTTTCACTTGATACCGGTATAATAGGGGTTAATATGAAAATTATAAATCACCATTTTATGACGTCCGCCATATTGGATTTATAATAATGTCACTTTACTTATTATGTTTCGCTCATCAAGCCCTTTCACTTGATACCGGTATAATAGGGGTTAATATGGAAATTATAAATCACCATTTTGTGACGTCCGCCATATTGGATTTAGAGTAATGTCACTTTACTTATTGTGTTTCGCTCATCAAGCTCTTTCACTTGATACCGGTATAATAGGGGTTAATATGAAAATTATAAATCACCATTTTATGACGTCCGCCATATTGGATTTAGAATAACGTCACTTTACTTATTGTGTTTCGCTCATCAAGCCCTTTCATTTTATACCCCTAACATAGAGGTTACTATGGAAATAATAAATCGCCATTTTATAACGTTCGCCATGTACGATAAAAATGGCGACATTTAAGTAACTAATGAAGTTTTTGGAGTCTGGAACCATGAGTGCATGAGATACGATACGACGTGCTCATGTCTTTTTACCAGACTGCGCAACGCAAAGGCCCGGAAATATGTTTATCAGCCTATGTATGACAGTTCCTTTGTGGCACTATATCAATCATACGCGTGGTCTGATTTTGATGATTCTTATGTTAATCAATTCGTCTTAATATTACGAGTGCTTCTAAAGACAACGAATTAATCCAAATTCTATATGGCGTGAACTAGACGTCATATTGTGAATAAGAAAATAATAAAGTCGACGAACTATGTCAAACATGAAGAGGTAGCTCGCCAGGTTCTAGCTCATCCCGTCAAAGGAGTAATGAAATAAATGATGCCTTGGATTGGCTCCTGACTAGGGAACTCTTCAACGGTTAACAGCACAAACACGAAATTTTGTGTACTTATTATATTATGCTAGCCAGTTTGAAGTTTTACCATGATATGGTTGCTGCACTCCGGGTTGGCTCCTGACTAAGGAATGGTTCACAACGGTCCTCAACGGCTTACAGCATAGATACGAAATTTCACATACGCATATAATTGTGAAAGACCGTTCTAAGTTTCACCACGACATGGCTACTGCATAAAAACACTTTTTTTATGTTTTTAAATTAATTTATTTGATCTGAGGTTGATTAAAAACGCAACTCACAAGCGAAGACCATGTGTAAAAGGAACCTAATGGGATGAGATAACGACATTTTGTTTTTTGTTTCTTTGTCGTATGAGGTAATAGTGCTGCAGTCTGGTGTCAGAGTTTGTCAGGCCCCGCCCGAGGATCTCTGACATGGCTTGCGAGGTTCGACTGCTATTGAGGTTCGCGCAATGCAACGCGTCGATCTTGCGATCGCGGTGGCGTGCACAGTAGTGATCAGTACTGCAATTGTACTTGTGACGATACGTGTTCAAACCAAACGCGTTCATATCGCCGTGTACAGCAGCAGGACGCGTTTGGTCGTTACAAGTACAATTGCAGTAACCGATCGCTACTGTGCACGCCACCGCGATTGTAAGCTGGACGCGTTGGTCTGCACGAACCTTTAAATTACTGCCGGGACCGACAGCTTATTGTGCTCTCCAAAGCACGAAGCGATGGAAAGCCGCATATAAGTTACAAAAGTCATTGGTGCGGAGCCTAGGAACGAACCCAGTATCGTTGGATTCTAAGTTGCACAATTGAACCGTTAGGCTAGCATCGCTATATTTCTGATTAGAACATTTTGTGGCACAATGTCTGAATTCAATTATAAAGGAGCATGTCCGGAATATGCTTTCTTCTGAACAAAGTGTTCAGAAAGAGATTATATTATCGACTGTAATCACGAATTAATAAAAAGTGTATAAATTAGTTTTACATGCTCAATTTATTACAGAAAACTGGAACAAATCAGTCTCCAAGGAGGATGTAATACTACGTAATATCAGTCTCCATCACAGATCAGAGATATATAATTATTATACCAAGTAGTTTACATTTTGCTGTCTACTCAATTTCATCGTTTGTTTTCATTCACTTTGTTGTTCTTGTGTATGGAAGGGCGTGCGTGTGTGTGTTTATGTTTGTTACTTCACGCTTAAACGGCAGAACGTATTTGGATGAAATTTAGTATGGAGGTAGCTTATACCCTGGATTAACACATAAGCTACTTTTTATCCCGGAATAATGCACGGATCCTAAGGGACGCGGGTGAAACCGCGAGGCGCAGCTAGTATTTACTTAAATTTAAAGTTCTTATTTACTTACATATTTTACTTTACTTTAATAGTTGCAATTGCAACATTGGACTATACTAGTATGTACATTAACATGAAAAATCTAAAATTGTATGTTATTTAGAAGCTTAAAAGACAATTTGTACGTTTTAGTTATAAGAATTGTATAGTTTTGAAATGGTCGTTTAAAAACCTTCTTTTTGATACCTCATTTCATAGGTTTTGGATTTTTTTTGTTCCGTTGGAAATACAATAAAGCAGCTGGTAGCCGCCATATTAGTTTTCTTGACACTTCATATATCCTTTAACACTCTCGTAATCAAGAGGAATCCAATGATACTTCATTTATCAAAATCCATGAAGCCATTTAGTCTGTAGGATGCGCCTAAAAAACGTACAAACAAACAAATATACATACAACCCAAACGCATAACCCTCCGTGCAGTCGGGTAATAACCAAGAGCTACCACAGGTACACCATTTTAGCATTGTATAAATTCCCCCAGCCAAGCGTACGGCAGCTGTCGATTCACTCCAAAATGGTCAAGATTGGCATCATGAACCTGCCACTAAATATGTAATGGTAAATAGAAGTGAATTCATACGTGCTCTCGACATGTTAACAATATTCTGTCGCTATAATGTTGACTGACCGTTGCAACAGACAGTCCGATTATGTTCTAGATATAATTATAATGTAAGACAGATTTAATATATAGTTGGAGATTTAATATACACGGTTTGAGTTTTTGTACTGTAATGTAGACAACGTTTTATTTTATTTTCAGGTTTGAACTCAGTACCAATATCTATACGTTATTTGGTAAGCTACTAAGTAAGTAGCTAGATTATTCGACCGCATTCTAGCATATCTAAACTTAGCATAACGAAATGGAGGCCAATAAAGGAAGCGGATCCTGCACAGTACACATAATATTCGATACGGGAATAATAAAAAAAATAGGACAATTCACCCAAATTATCTAGCTTCAAACTAAGATGGACTATGGGTATTAGATAACGGATAAACATATACTTAAATATGAATATATCCAAGGCTCGGAAATAAAAAATTCTCTGCTCATCACACGAATGATTACACCTTGCGGGATTCAAACCCGTGACTGTTGATTTCGCTGTCAGTTACGCCACTCGGCACACCGGTAGTCAAACACAAAATCAAATTATGATATGTACTTACATAGGATAGGCAAGCGTACACCATTGTCGACCCTATCATCGTGATAGTGGCCAATATAAAATAATATATTGTCGGTATGACGGGTCAGAGATGGCCAGAGTTCCATATTCCGCAGCACTTGAAATAGTGGCGTGCATAATGTGAAGATATATATATGCCTACCAATGGGTCGACTTTGGTCCCAATAGAAAGGTTTGCAATATTGCATTATCTAAACGCAAACACGAACACATTACTGATATTAGCAAACAAGTGCAACATTCATATATATACTCCATCTACGGTATATATATCTCCATGCCCGACGCATTCAAATTCTAATCAATGTATCATCCAAACAATCAATGTCTGCAACAGAGCAGCAGACATCCAGCGCAGAGATTCACTCGCATTCTGCGCATGTCATTCCACGGTATTATTTATTAACTCCAACGAGCTTCCGATGTTACTTTATTCCATTGTGGAACAGTTTCGTGGTTCCTGGATGTCCGAGCCGGGAACTTCCCTGACACCGCCCGCCGAGGGAAACTTTTCGTGCATAGAATGAACGCCTGTCAGCCAAAAGCCAACATGTAAGCAAAATACTTGGGTGTATTGTATTATTTAGCTTTCGGATTACGAACAGACCGTAGTCGGACTGTCGCTGCTTGTAAGCCACTTTAGGTTTGAAAGCATAATGAGTGAGATATATATTATGACGTTATTTTTGAATGAATACTACTATACTTATTTGAAAACTTAAAGAATTTAAAGTTAAATTTTAATGTGACTTAATGAAAGTGTTAAAACGTCAACAACGTTGATGTATGTACGTACGGTCGCGATCTAAATATGTTTACCGTTTTCTAATTAGATTCTTTACTACACTGTGTGCAGTCATGTTTTAAATGCGTTAAATGTTTTAATTCATTTTATATCTAGGTACATATTACTTTTTAATAGTGTAGCATCGATTCTAATATAAAAAAAATATTTTTCCAAAAAAAAAAGACTTCATAATAAAAAAATATGTTTGTAATCAACCACTAAAAAGAATAAAATAATTTCAATTGATCCAGAACAGTATTACTTTTTCGAAATCATCAACGTCATAATAATGCATAAATACAACATAAGATAAGAAAGAGTTTTTTGAAGGCGGTGCCAAACCCAGGCATTATTTAAATCTAATATCTTTACAAAATTAATGCATACCTATCTACGTACGAAGTAATATGCAGTTGTCTATGACGCACCCTGATACAAAACACGAAACGCAGAAGAGACAAAATAAGAGACTCACACGAGGAGATTTTGACTCGAAGGGATTCCATCAACCGATTGTGTAGTTCCTTTGACTACTACTACTACTACTACTACTACTACTACTACTACTACTACTACTACTACTACTACTGTAGTTTTTTTTGTAGTTAATCGTCATCAGAACTACTCGTACACCCATGTGCAAAACTTCAGCATCTATGGACGTCCTTAAATTGTTCAAAATTGACTTGCAATCCATTCCTAAACATTATAACACAGTTAATTAAATTAATGCTTGTTTAAAGCTACTACTTACTACTTTTGATGAAATTTATACAGTACCACCTTAGAGGTCTTTTTACTCAAGTAAAAACAATCATCTAATTCGTTTCAGAAATCCCAAGATATTAGAGAACATAAACTATAAAACAAATTGATTTTCTTATAAAACTACTATACCAATTTTGATGAAGTTTATATGGCACTAAACGGAAAGTTTACCCTTTCATGCGTCGCCGTCTCTGAATAATTATTGATATAAATATACATTATAATTAAATTTGCTGATACAACAATATCCGTACTACTAATAAAATAATCGTTATTACAAAACATTTGAAGCAAAAGATCAATTTGTACAAATCTCTTTTCTTTGAAAAAGAAAAATAAAATACACGCTGCGCGCCTCGCATTAAGAAAATCAGCCACAAACCGATATTGTCCCCTTCAGTACAATCAGTCTAGTAGAAATTGCATCAAATATAACCTTTATTGCCTTTGCTTACCAAGCACGGGAATGACGGAGCGCGCGGTAGAGTCTATGTAGAGTTTAGGCAGCGTCGGCAAACTCGGCAATGTTATTCGGCGACCCCGGGTGTAAGTAAAGGACTCTATATTAAGCATTCCTGTTCCCCCAATCTCTTCAGGTGGGCGGGACATGAACTCTACTTCAACTTATTATTTCGGGACCGCATGCGATGCGTGTGTTTTTCTCCTAACCCGTACATTTACATACATATCATACACCTTAATCCTTTTATTAAATTCCGCAGAGTTATTTTGCTTTAAATATAGAGAACTCAGTGCCCAAAGCCAGCTGTTTATCAGCGAAAATTGTATTTTAAAAAGAGAGCTCGCGTTCGCTATTAATGTAATCGTTATAACACTAATGTTGCCACAATCGGCCCTGGCGTGACATTAAAGCGACATCAAAAATGTATGGTACACTATTTAAAGATACCCATTTCGCGGTGGTCGCATGCAACCGATTTAGTAAAGCGACTGGCCTCGTGCCCATTAAAGCAGATTACGGACGAAAAAAAATTCAACCAGCTCTTGGCGTTATGAGTTAATTTTGTAAGTATAACGCTCGGTTAGTACTTTCCTTTATTTGGGGTTTCGGCCGTTGTGTTTGTTTAAACGGATAATCCGTCGCAAAAACATGTCGGAGTCTGGCTAATGTAGTGGTGGAACGCAAATGTGTGTTCTCAATGTTGTTGGAGCATAATCGTACGATAAAAATCACTTAGCGCACTGAGTAGCTCTAGACGGTTCTAACAGCTAACTGCGCAGTTCATAAAATAACGAGACTGTTCACGTGAAACGGGACTTGTGATATTTGAAAATTAGCTTTTACCCCGCGAATATTATGCAACACTTAGTCGGTAAATACTCTACGGGCGGACTAAAGAGGTTGTTAGTTTTTGCGAAAGATGTTTATTTAGTTTCGTACGCTTAGGTCTCATTACGCTAAGTAGTTTGGTTTTAGTTAAACTCTCTAGGCATTACATTTTAGGGTAAAGAAAATTGTATATTTACAGGGTGTCTCAGGAAGTAGTGATAATTGGAGGTCGTAGAGCACTCCTTGGGCCACCCGAATAACCCCCCCATGGAAATCCCGCGATTTTTAAAAATATTTTCGGGAGTTATTTCATATTTTTTTCATAATTTCCTGATTTTGACACAAACTTAGTAAGTTTGGCCAAACTAACACATTTAGTTCATTTTTTGTATGTTGGTAGACCAGTAGAGACCATTTAATGAAAACATATATCATATTGTTATTATAAAAAAGAAACAAAAACTTATTAAAAAACATAATTATTTTTAGTTCCTTTCCGTTAATACGCATACTTTTAATTAATCTAAACATATGCCAACATAGCGTAAATTGACTTTAAAGGTGGAAAGGTTGACATTTATAAACATATCATATATAGTACCGATAGGGTAGTAATTAAACGCAGATGAAAAATAAGGTTTTTGCACCAAACAGTAACGTCTATTTAATATGTTACGAACAATTGGTATTATGAATGAGCATCTATTAAATCAACAACAAAAATAACTTATCAAATTATACAGTTGGTTTTGCTGTCACTGTTCCTACGTGTTCTTTTAAAATCTATTCTTATGAACTGTTCTATTCTTCTGGCTATCTATTCTTCTGAACCGTTTCGATAAATATGCCTCAATCCTATATTGCACTGGTACCACATCACTGCTTAGAAGTGGTACGAAATGAATTTTGATGAGGTAATGTAAATACGCCTTAAACGTGTTTACAAGTTATGCAATAATTCAAAAATCGTACTACAGCAAATTCATGCTGCGCCACGGTAACATACTTCAATGGCTAACATGCTGCATTGGAAAGCATTTTATTTCCATCGATGACGACATCGGCTAGTACAGACATTGAATTTACGAATTCAGACCGGAGAACGCTGATCGTGTTAGGTAGCAATATGAATTTATGATCATGGCAAATTAAATGCGTTTAAAAGCGAACGTGATTTGACGGAATACGCATCGGAATTTAATTAAGCACTTTTAACACTTGAATGGCCGGCGCGGATTCTGCCACGTGGCCGTTGCTTCGGTACGGCAACGTCGGTACTGCCTTGCACATGTTACTTTTGCGGGTAGTTTTATTTACCGCTTTAATACGGCTACGTTGTAAGTATTTCATAACTTTCACATAACATTACGCAAGGGTTGTAAACGTAACATTTATCCAACTGAACACGAAAAGATCCCAACGTACAGGAACAAGTTACATCACAGTATTTTTACTTAAACAGACTCAGAATAATTTCAGTAAGGTTCGCTGTCTCGTTAGGGCTCACTAGATGAAATTTAAGAGTCATCTCTCTGAGGCGAGGCTCCACGCAGATCCGGTCGCGACAAAAGGGACCCCGGGGACCCCCGTATAGCGGGAAAAGGAATTTTTAATTGGCCTTCAAATAAAGGCCCATATTACTTTAACCAAAAAAGCTTTTTTTCACAGAGCAATTCGTTACGGGCCTTAGCTTTAACTATTTCAAGAGCATTTCGCAAAAAAACACTCTGTTTTCTTTAAACTGACTCTCGCTCATTTGGGATATCGTATCCTATCTTCTCCAAACTGATGCCAGATAAGAAGCAAACAGTAGAAGAAAAAATATGGATCTCTTCCGTGGTCATAACGGCTTGATAGGCCCTAACGGGCAGTTAACATGAAAAGTGTGTTCCATTTTAAACTTTATTCATTATACAAAGTTGTTAGTGTAACAGACATTTTACTTTCATATTTTGGAGGAAGCTTTAAACAATTACACCAGTTGGTGTTGAGTTTTAAGCGGTACGCGTTGTAGCGTCCATTTTATGAGATTGTTTGACAGATAAACTTTGCGATATTAAAGTAGACAGCTAAACCGCCAGTTGCCATCATCCATGTATCTGTTACGAAGTGCACGGATATTACAAACAGAGCCATTATTCACTATAAACAGTCACACGCGTAACGCGTCGTGCTGTGGAATCGTTCAGAAAAGTACGGCAATTCCCGAACATGCACGAACAATTCCACGCAGATATCTTAACGCGGCGCGTTACGTGGCCGAGTGGCAATAGAGAATAACGGCCCAGCGCTCGATATGATACCGCATAAAAACATTGAAATTTTCCTGCAGATGAGAAGTCTTGATTTTTCAAAAAAACTGTCTACGTATTAATAGTTGCCGTGATTTATTTATGTGGGATCGTAAATGCAATTTATGCCATTTTGTAGAGATGAGACATTTGTGTCACGTTCAGGATTCGCCGATGGCAATTTGATTGTCCCTGCTCCCACAGTTTACCCACCCTAATATCTATTAAGGTACCTATTTTATATGTGAAAATATTATTTTCCTTTCCTCATATTTTTGACCTAAACTGATTTATTGAGCTTAACTTATTACAGTTAAACATTAAAATCATTCTGTAAAATACATTAAGTACTGATTTAGCGAATAAATAAACAATAGGTAGGTATATAAAACAATTAGTAAATTGATTTATACATACCTACATGTATATAGCCCATTCTAAGTTTCACCATGATGTTTCATTTCTTTTGTGCAGTAGTAGTTTTTTTTAATGTTTTTTAATTAACTTATTTTATATAATCTTCTTAAATCTTATATGTACTAACTTACGTGTTGTAGAATATCCCGTGTGCCTTTACCAAAATAAATTGCCAAATTAATATCTTATATTTTTGGTCAATTCTTAAATTAAATTATTTAGTTCTTTTCCACCAGTATATGTGAAGTTGTTCCTAACGACTTTTTTATTATTCTGTGTTTAATATACAGGATGTTTTTTGAGATAGCGCAGTAAGGGCACGTACCTTAACCTTTGTAGCTAAAGGACAGACTTCCACTAGAGATTTTTCCCATAGTCTGTGAATGCAGGTCAAAATATTTCCAAAAGTTAAGTATAGTTTTCAAATACCGTGTTGTAAAGTTTTTGTGTAAAGTGACCATTATTTTGCTCATTGATCATTTTACCCAAAATTTGTGAACGCAGATCAATATATTTCCTAAAATTATGGACAGTTTCATAAGCACGTTTTCCTGTAGCTACAATGATTAAGGTGCCACATCTCAAGAATTCACTGTGTGTAATATCTTTCTATATCTATACTTATAATAAAACTGTAACGGGTCCAATTCTGTACATTGAAGATATTTTGAAAATTTCTTATGGAGGATACTCTATATTTGATACTGAAGCCAAAACTGTATTTTTTTTTCATTTTTGTCTGTCTGTCTGTCTGTCTGTATCTTGGCTAGGCATCACGCCGAAACTACTGAATGAATTTAAATGAAACTTAGTATGATTTGAGTTCATACTATGGTTAGGTAGGTAGGTTATAGGATACTTTTGATCCCGAAAAATTAAAGGGTTCCCGCAGGATAGGCGTTGAAAGTTATTTAAAAGAACACGTATCACGCTGAAACTACTGGACGAATTTTGTTGCAACTTGGCATAGTCATAGTTTATATAATGGGTAAAAATTGAGGATACTTTTTATCCCGAAAAAATAAAGAGTTCCTGCGGGATAATGACCCAAATTTTGTAAATTGAAGATATTTTGTAAATTTTTTGAAGGACGTTCTATATTCATTACTAAAGCCAAAACTGTATCTTTGTTATTGTTATCTGTCTGTCTGTATGTCTGTCTGTCCGTTTGGCAGTACATCATGCCTAAAATACTAACTGAATTCAAATGATATTTGGTATGATTTGAGCTTATACTTTAAGGTAGGAAAAAGGCTGTAAAAAAAGAAGATAAATAAAAAAATGCTCTTGGGTGCTTAAAAGGGGTATTAACACTTTTTTTTCATCGTGTCTGTCTGTCTGTTTGTCTGTATGTTTGTTTGTTCACGCATCACGTAAAAACTATTGGACCGATTGCAATGCGGTTTTCATTGTTAGATAGCTTAGGGTTTGATTTAAAAACTGGTATAATTGGTATCTCAATCTGGTGAGTTAGAAGCCGAGCAGTGGATAAAATTATTTTTTACGGCTAAAGAAATATTGATCAAATGTTGGTATATTGGTTCTGGAATAGCACATTATGGTACTTTGAACTTAAAAAAAAGACCACGCGTGCGAAGCCGCGGGTACAGCTAGTATATAATAAAACTGTAACCAAGGTAAAATCTGTACATGGAAGAGAAATTAGAAAAAACATTTTTCGTTGAGTATATGAAAGTAGTAGAATCCAAAAATATAGGTTTTAGAATTTTTGTCTGTCTATCTGTATATGACTTCAACACGCAAAACCCACTAGTTGGATTTTGATGCCGTTTTCCGAACTGTATTTCTTGGAGTCTTGCGGAGGTTTTAATCTTTGATTCATAAAAATCGGTGTATCGAAAAAGGTGTTACAGACATTTTTATATTTACTTGCGCCACAGAATAAAGAATATGTAGGGACTAACTACGTAGCAAGACAGTTAGTAAATAAAATAAAATATAATTATGTCCTATCTATGTAGTAAAACGGTAAGTGAAAAATAATATAATAGAATAAAGAGGTAAAGTTTGAAAGTTTGTTTGTTACCTCTAATTTCCGAAACTACTAATCCGATTCCAAAAAAACTTTCACTTATAGCTAAAGGTAAAATACTGATAAAAATAAATTTACAATATTTCTAATCCAAGCCAGAAATAAAACAGGCAGTTTGGCTGCTTAATCGGCGTGCGTTGAACAAACGGGTTGATATAAGCTAAAGAAATGTACTGCTAATATATTTGTATACATTAGTTCCACAAAAAAACCGCGACACTTAATGCGTACACATATTACACAATCTCTAAAATAAAAGATAAACATCAGTTATGGAATAACACATAAGGTACTTTAAATCATCTTCGTAATCATGATCCACTGCGGGGTGCAGCTATTAATATTATAAATGCTAAAGTAACTCAGTCTGTATCATTTTCCTCTATCCTCTATTCCTCTATATTGTGAACCTAAGAAATAGAGCGCATGATGAGATTTCTTTTTTTACTTTTTACCGCGGAAAAATATTCCACGCGGATATTGCCGAGGGGTGCAGCCAGTTTTAATTAGAAGAAAATATTCTTCTAATTAAAACTACTTGTCTTTTCAAATTAATAGACTCTCATTTTATCAAAATTCTTGACTTACCTTGATGTGTGTGTGACGGCGCACACAACTAACGCGACCCAGTTAAATATCTAATCAATGGCCGGGTCGTATATGCTGGAAGACTTGTATTCGTTCTATACTTGAGAGCTGCAAATCTAAGTGACATGAAATCATAGATGTCGTGTCAAGAAATCTCGTTCCTTCAACGTTCACAAGGAAAACACTCTTCCGAAAAGACATTATTTATTATGGAGGTACCAAATGACCTTTGATTCGACACAAAGAGAACACATGTGCACGATGTTTAGTGGTTAAATCGTAAACATCACAATAAATATTGATGACGCAGAAAGCTGTTATGTTCAGGCGTACTCTAGAAAAATGTGCACAATATTTACGATGTAAAGACATGCGAGTAATTTTCCGGTTACTAAAGTCGGACAAGTTCAATGTAAGTTATAAATCATGCATAACGGAACTGGTTTTTTTACGATATCTCGAGGTAGCGCCTGTTAGTCATCGTCCGCGTAACATCAAAACATTTTATATTTTATTTAATAGTTTTTAGATCGAACAAATAAATACGTATTTATTATATTTATGTATTTTGGGTAGGTTTGGAGAAAAAATATGTTTGGCTCATATCTGAGGCTTGATTTTGGAAATTATTTCCAATTATCGGGTGCTTGCAAGCATAGCCACGAGCAACAGCAAACATTTTATATATATATGAAATGTGCTAATTAAGCCCTTTCATTTTATGTCCAACATGGCATCATTCATATATTCTTATATTTTTTCATTTTTAGTGATCATAATGATTTTCCCTATTTATATTACAATCTATGTAATGAGAAAATCATTATGATTAGTAATTTTAATTTAACAGTTTTTTTTAAATTTCCTAACTAAACGTGTCCAAATACACTTTTCTTATTGTCTCTATTAGGATGAACATACTTTGTTCGTGCGTTCTTTAATAGTAGCACTTCCATTAGCACTACTTTACACTAAAAACTACACTAAATCGAACGGTTTTGTTCTTTTGAGTCTTTTCACTATCCGTATGGTCGAGGAGCTGCATCACCTCCACATTTACATGATGATGAAGTCTATGTTTGTTTGTTTCTTCATATTTTTAATGATTTTGTCGAAAAACTCTATATTGAGGTCCCAATGGAGATCGTATTTTTTTATGTACCAAGGAGCATTTAAAATTTCCCTCAGTACCTTATTCTGGGATCTTTGTGTAATTTATGTATTGCTCTGTTTGGTGCAGCCCCACAGTTGTATATCATAAGTCCAAACTGGCTTTAGGACTTGCTTATATAATAACCGTTTGTTGTGAATTGACAGTTTAAATTGTCTTCCAAGCAGCCAATACATTCTTATATATCTGATGTATTTCTTTTTCTTTCTTGACGTTAATTTTCCAGCGTAGCTTTGCATCACCTGTCATACCGATATTCACGCACTTACCTGTGTTATGGTACGGGATTAGTTTATTTTTTATATAAACTGGAGAATACTGGTGTTGTTTGTAATGTGTAACGAAGGTAATGTATATTAATAATAATAATAAGTTTATTTTTAAAAAATATACAGGATTACTGGTTATTGATCACGATCCTGTGGCAGGGTGTTAGGGCATGCTGTCCACTATCAAAAAACCCAGTAATGCTTCAGGCAAAAATCAATCATTTTCGAGATATTATTTATTTCATTATTATTTGTAAATTGTCGGCTAGGCAACCATAAAAATTAATAATAAACAAAACAAGACGAACAAAGAATTGTCTACACTAATATTATAAAGAGGAAAGATTTGATTGTTTGTTTGTAAGGGATAAACTCAAAAAATACTGAACCGATTTTAAACATTATTTCACCTGTAGATAGCTACATTATCAGTGAGTAGCATGGGCAGTATTTTATTTTTCAAAAAATTAAAATTCCCTATGAAAATTGCAATAATGTAACCGAAGGTACCAAAAATAAAGAACAGAAATGACGTTGCCATGGAAACGAAATAATAACAAGTCTGTCAAGTAGGTGAGGAATAATGCAGTTGTCTATGGTCAAAAACCACTGCTGCCAATGATTTTTAATTACGCTTACTGTCGTTTTTTGTTTAGAAGTCACGACGTTTATATAAAAATCCACAACCATAAAATACATAAAATTGAACGTTTTCTGTTTGTTTGTTTGGGTAGTTTTAACGCGATAACTGCTGGACGAGTTTTGATGAAATTTAGAATGGAGATAGCTAAAACCATGAAATAAAATATATGATAATTCACTCTCAAACGGCTGAAGGGATTTTAATGAAATTTAGAATGGAAATAGCTTATACCCTAGAATAACACATAAAATACTTTTCATCATCATCATCATACTTCACTCACAAATGGCTGAACAGATTTTGATAATATTTGGAATGGAGATTGCTTATACCATTGAAGTTATTCCATGTGTTAACAGGATACTTTCATCATCATCATCACAGTTCACACTCTCAAACTGCTGTACGGATTTTGATGAAATTTGGAATGGAGATAGCTTATACCCTGGAATAACACATATGATACTTTTCAATTTTCATTATCATCATCATGATCATCATCCCTCTTTGAAAAGTTTTTGAATCAGGGTCTAAAGCTAAGCAAATTTGATGATTTGTGTAAGTTTCTTCAACAAAAAAGCTGATATAATTAAAAAAACACATCATAACTTAACCTGTGGACGTACCACAACAGCGTCGGCCCTATTGGTTCGATTTTGACAAACGAGGTGTCAATCGATTTGTCTTTAGGTATAGAGTGTCATAGACTATTTTTTCACCCTACTCTACCTTGCCATAGTACAAAGAAAGGGTTATGTGTTCAAACTAAAAACTTGGTCCAATTTTGACAAGTGAGATATCAATCGATTTGTCTTCAACGCAACGTCTTTAGTTTTTAAACTTACATCTTATTCTCATATAAATCAGAGGAGAGTGGGGAAACATGGAAAAAGTGAGGGGAGGATGGGGTAAATCAGGGGAGAGTGAGGAAAAGTAAGGGGAGGTTGGGGATAAAGTGACGGGAGTGACGGGGGATGGTGGGTGAAGTGAGGCGAGGAAAGAGGAATTCGAAAAAAGTGAGTAGAGGGTAGGGGAAATTTGGAAAAAAGTGAGGGAAGATTGGGGTAAGTTTAGAAAAAGTGAGGGGAGAGTGGGGTTAAGTAATTGGAGGAAAGGGGGAAGTGAGGGGAGGGTGGGGGAACTGGGAAAAGGTGAAGGGAGGCTGGGGATAGGTTAGGAAAAAGTGAGCGAGGGGTGAAAGTCTGACGGAACGGTGGTGGAAGTAAAAAAAATACTTTGAATTTCTGAGGAGAGGGTAGGGGAAGTTGATGGAGGGGCGGGTTAGGGAGAAGACGATGGAGCGGGAAGGTAAACGGAAGGTGTGAGAGGGTAAAAGGGGACGGAAAGGAAACTTGGAGCCAGAACTCTCACTTAGTAATTCCTTCACTCCATTCGCACACTCGACCTTCACTCCGCTTCGAGGGTCAGCAGCTCGCTTCGCTGCCAGCAGACGGTATGAAGCTGCCGGGTCAGCCGAGTTTCTCTTTTGAAATCTTTGTATAATAGTAGTACTAATATTATACAAAGATTTCAAAACGAGAAAAGATAATTCTAACAGTATTTTTTTGTCATTTTCAATTACATAACAATTATTCAGTGGTATCTGTTTTTTGTATATTTGTAATGGATAAACTCATAAAAAAATGAAACGATTTATAAAATTCTCTAACCTATAGAAAGCTACATTATAAGCGAGTAACAAGGACACTATTTAATTTTTGAAGAAATTAGAGATCCCTTAGAAAGTTGCAATAATGTAACCCAAGGTATCAAACATTCGGAAAGAAATGACACGTTGCCAATAATGCAGTTGTCTAATATAAGGTCAAAAAACACCACGATCGCTGCTGCCAAAGATTTTGAATTACGATTACTGTTGTATTTTTTATAGAAGTTACGATGGGTTTAAAAATGCTGAAAGTGAGAAAAATGCCGCGGTGTGAGCACTACCCGTGCGAAGCCGGAACGAGTCACTAGTCGTACATAAATTCGTTGACAGATTGTTAGTCCTATTCTTATATGTACCACAAAGTTTGTGGTACAGTTTGTGGTACATATAACCATGAACTTTGTGGTACATATAACTAGGTATAAAATATAATGAGCTAGCGTTCTGCTGCATTTGTGCCAAAATACGCTGATGCTGATAAAATGGGATTTCATTGGTAGCAATTTCAAAAGAAAATTGAAATAATTTATATACAGGGTTTGTGGCATAAATCCTCCATTGTTTACCGAAGTCCAATTGCGACATATTTAATCATACAAGTAGGTTCTACCTTTAATTATGAAGTCCCAAGTAAGCACTTTTGTACTTATGATGTTTTTCTATGTATAATGCGCAGTTCAGTTTACTTTACTTGTTCACTCGTTCATGTTTTTCTCGATAATGTATGAGAAATTAAACTACTTAGTTGTATACAAATGTAGAATTTACTAGAAATCGCCTACGCATTTAAAGAACTTATTTAGGGAAGTAATTAAGTACAAATTGACATTATTTTATCTTTGCTTGAATTGTACGGTAACAAGTAAGACCAATAAAATTAACTTCAAATTCAATTTGTGGTGTATTTTATTAAAATCTCGTCTCCGTCCAATTTGTGTATCTATTTACCCACAGAGCCTCTATACAAACATTTTCTAAATGTTTTTCTCGCGCAGTCAGTATAGAATAATTTTATTTATAAATAAATTTAAAAAAAACTGGACAATTCCACACCAATTACCTAGCCCCAAACTAGGATACCCTGTACTATGGGTACTAGATAACGGATAAACATACATACATACGAATATTATAATATCCATGACTCGAATATGAATATTATTTCACTGTCAATTTTTACTTTTTGGTCCTTACGCCAATTTCTATTCATATTTTTGCCAAAATTATAATAACAAATTAATCCCCGGCCTCTTTCACCAAAATCCTATAGGATTTTGGTGAAAGTAGGTAAGGTATATTAACTGAAGGGTTCAAAAATAACTCAATTATCTGAAGCTTTAAAAATCTTCTTTGACAGTTTAATTTTGTTCGCAGCCCGGTTGTGTTTTACCGGTACAAGTTTAAGCTGAAATAATACTACCTATCTAAATTTTTATTGATGACTCCATTGTTCGTTTCTCTTGGGTACTTATTTGACACTTAAGAATCTTATTATCATTAGTAGCTACAGTTTAAACTTCAATGATAATTCTATTAATTTTCAGTAAAGTGACGATGAGTTTGATGATAGACCACAATTGCCTAAAAGATTCTTATTCATTTTAGAGTAATTATTGATCAAAGGTCTTTACAAAATTTCTCATTCCTCGTTTTTACTTTATTATTTTCGTCAGCTAATCCATCGCTTACAGTGAAATAAGATTTCTAAATATCGTCAAAAAGAAAGCCATTCAACTGGTATTGATTGAACACTTCTGAACAAAACCACTTCCTCGTCCATTCTATGTAAATTGAGAAAATGCCCTCCTCTCGCTCGATTTGCGAGGCTCGAGCTAATCTACCGCCAGTCGGCTACAATTTAATCAAAGTAAACAACGATGCCCGTAATTTATCTGGATTATTTCGCGGCGAACGATAGTAATCACCTTTTTTTCTCCATCTTATTCCCTACATGCCTATAGGGTTGCATAAAATAAATATCGATACGAAATAGATATTTAATTCACCTTATTGTTGAATTACTCGTACTATTGTATTTTAACGCATACCGTATCCAAAAAATGGAATTTGTAAATAAGACTTATTAAATTCCATCTATTCTAAAAACTAAACTGAACAAGAGAGACAAACCGAGACGCTGAACAAGTCAATAATGGTGTAGAATAAATCATAAGCATCATGAAAGCAGAATAAAATAAATTTAAGTAGTCCTAACAATATTTTTAATATTTACATGAGATACTAATCTCAATAAAAACATCAATATATTTGCTTCAATAAAAGATATATTCGATATCATTTCCGATTTATTGTTGCATCCCTATACCGAAATGGGAACTCGTAATGTGTCTTGATTCCCAAGATACATAGATGATTATTATCTACAAAAATGGCAACATGCTATATAAATAGCTCTTTTATATTCCTCCAAGGGAAACGTGCGTTTATAGAAATAATCCCGGTCGAATTATATAATAAAACATTGGATACCTAGATAGATACGAGTAGATAAGACAAACACTTTATTGCACACCAAAGAAAATACACAATAATCAAAATATAAACAGAGTACACTGAGCGGTCTTATCGCTGAAAGCGATTACATACCGATGTACCGAATATATTTAAAGCAAAATGATTGCGCGATGTACATAATAAACATGATTAAAGCATTAAATTTGGTAGAAATGATTTTTTCATTAATTAATATTTAATCTGTAATGCTCCTTAGAGAGCTACAGGCTTTATTTAATTCTGTCATCAACTGTGAGAGAACTCCAGAGGCGTGGAACAGGAGTGTGGTCGTACTATTTTTCAAGAAAGGGGACAAAACTTTGCTCAAGAATTATAGACCCATTCCTGAGTCACGTCTATAAGTTGTTCTCAAGAGTCATCACCAATCGTCTCGCTCGTAGATTTGACAAATTCCAGCCACCTAAGCAGGCCGTGTTTCGCGGAGGATATGGCACCGTAAACCACATTCACACAGTGCGCCAAATTATGCACAACTCAGAAGAGTATAATCAGCCACTGTGTATGGCTTTTTTGGACTACGAGAAGGTCTTTGACTCCATCTAGACCTGGTCTGTTCTGGACTCGCTACAGCGATGCCAATTAGACTGGCGATAGATTCAAGTTTTAAGATACCTATACGAGTATGACACTGCTATGATGTCCGTCCAAATTCAGGACCAGCAAACTGAACAAACGCAATTGCTCAGGGGGGTACGACAGGGGGAATTTATATCCCAGGGGCCTAATTCTCTAATTTTAAGACGCCAATTCCACGCCAATTCCATGCCACCTGCGTGGAATTTGTTCGTGATTCCACGCAGGCAGCATGGAATCGGCGTGGAATTCGCGTGGAATTGGCGTGAGTGGTCATACAGAATCCAGGCCCTGAAACTGTTTACCAACGCAATGGAAGATATGTTTAAGATGTTGAACTGGAATGGAATGGCCATCACTATAAACGGCGAGTACATCTCACACTTCAGATTCGTAGATGATATCATCCTAATGGCGGAGTTGCTGCTAGAGTTGCAAAAAATGCTGACCAGCCTAGCAGATGCCTCCTAACGTCTTGACCTCCAAAGAACAAACAAAACAAGATGCATGATAAATTAACATATTACACTGGAAACAATAGTAGTCAGTGGCTAAGCCAAAAGCAAACATATTGATGTTTTTGATCTCTAAAATTTGTTAAAACTCTTGTTAGGCAGAAACAACTTTGAGAGGAAGCTGATACGCGGATTCAGACGGGCTGGGCAGCATTTGAAAAACTTCGTCATGTCTTCTCGTCGCCCTTCCTACAGTGCCTAAAGACGAAAGTCTTTAACCAGTGCGTTCTACCCATAATTACATACGGAGCCCAAAAGTGGACAATAACTGTGAGACTAGTCCACAAGTCTAAGGTCGCTCAGCTAGCTATAGAACGGGCTATGCTTGGGGTTTACCTGATGGATCACAACCAATACGAGGTGACCGGCAGAAAATTAAATTCAACGACAGCTCATAGAATTAGCAAACTAAAGTGGCAATGGGCTGGTCACATATATATAAGTCGAAGAACCGATAACCAGTCGGGTAGACGAGTTCTTGACTGAGACCACGTATAGACAAACGTAGTGAAGGACGCCCACCAGCCAGATGGAGCGACGATTTATGCAAAGTAGCTGGCAGCAATTACATGGAAAGAGCCGAAGATTGGGCTCAGTGGCGCGCATTAGGAGACGCCTATGTCTAGCACTGAACTAGGTGCAGGTTGATTGATTAATCTGTAATTTACATTTAAGTCTGGAGTTCTCCATGAATTTTCATTAAGACTTTGTGTATGACCTACTCCACTAGAATCCTTACACCGTATGTAAAAGGAGTGAGGAATAAAATCGACTATTAAAGGACTACTCCATAAAGAGCCTGTATACTCCTTTGTCCAAGCTCACAAGGCATGTCAGAACACCGAAATATGTCATTCCTATTCATCTATCTTATATACATGGCGTATATAAGATAGATTGCAGCTGTGGTAACTCTTACATTGGACAAACTC
Organism: Alsophila aescularia; assembly: GCA_946251855.1. NCBI lineage: Eukaryota > Metazoa > Arthropoda > Insecta > Lepidoptera > Geometridae > Alsophila > Alsophila aescularia. The sequence goes on from OX276376.1 coordinate 52,362,881, forward strand.
AGCAACTATCGCGGAAAGGGTCAAAGAATACAATGCAGCTGTAAAGAATCGCCACATAAAAAAAAAACTGGAGTCGTTGAGAATTTGCTCGAATCAGGCCCTTATCACTGGATTGAACTCCACTAACCAAAGATCCTCTACACGGAACGTCACTTCTACTCCAGGAACTACCACTACGTGAAGCAGTTGAATTTAAAAAGCGTCCCAATTTCAACCGGGAGGATGGTTTCTAGTTGGCTGCGTCGTGACAAATCAGAATTTTTACAAAACTAAATGCGGGTAGTTTTTAAGCAACATTCGCCATTCTCGACGCTGACACCAGCTACTTCAGTCTTCTCGTGATCACGATCAATGCAACTTGATCGAAACGTGGAAGTAAATAAAAATAATGTATTTAGCGCGATTATGACCCGTTTAAATATTTAACTATGTGTTCGAATCGCAAACATGTAAAAGTTACATATGCGAAACTCCTAAAATAGTATTTAATTATTTCTAAGTACCAGAGAACGTGGGGTCAATTAATGTACCATAATTATTTAAGTAAAAAAATATATATGAAAGTTCAAAATAATTCTTAAAACTCAAACAATAGAGCGTGCTGCACAAACAGTAAAAATAAACAGCGCTTCTCCTTAAAGTTTGTACCGGACAATTAAATTATCGTTTAAATTGTTATGCTTCAAGTTCAACGTGAAATAATTAAAAATTTACAAATTGTAACTTCACCGCGGCACAAGTAAATTGTGAAAATTAAAATTGTACGTTATTATTTCGACTGTAGTGTAGGAAATTTCGTTTGTAAATATTAAAGCCAGATGTGATTTAACACCTTGCGTTGGACGGCTATTTTGCCGGAGGTGATGCGAAATTTCACGTTGGCTAACGACGTGTGTGAGGTACTATCATTTTCATCCCGATTTCTGCTCATGGGCTGAACATGGACAGTCAAAGACAATTTAATTTTAGTAATTTACTGGGAAGATTTAGAATGTACTAGCTTTCCCGCCCACGACTTCGGCCGTGTGGACTGCTGTTTATCGCGAAAAAAAACAGCCTATGTTCTTCTAGGATATTAAAAACCAATGCAAAAGTAGGTATAGCACCACCCTTGATGTTTTTTGACAGACTTGTTATTTCGTTTCCATGGCAACCGTTTCTAAAACGAGTAGTCAACATTTTCCCAGTTTTCCCGTGGAAACTTGCAATTTTCCGGGATAAAAAAGTATCCTATGTTTTATTCCAGGGTAAAAGCAATCTCCATTCCAAATTTCATCAAAATCCGTGAAGCCGTTATCGCGTGAAATCTCCTCAAACAAACAAACAGACAACGTTTCACTTTTATATATTGGTATGGATACAAGATGTTCTTAATGTTATATTTTATTGTAATATATTTCTTACATTTCGTTGGATTATTACTCATGTGTACGTAATTAAAAACTAGACCCCAAGACACAAAATCCAATAGATCAGAAGTTGCATTGATTTAAATCTACAAATCATTTATCTAACTGCAAACATAATAACATTAATAACATTAATTCAATTCAAGGCACAAAGAGACCGCGTGTGAAACAGGTTTTCAGTAGTTGCTTAACAGTTAATTGCAAAAAATATAACATATCTCAGATATAATAACATAATCTCGGAGGGAGTTCTACTCTTTCTCTCTCTCCCCCCTACTCGATCCTCCTTTCCCCTCTACCCAAAAATTGTGGGACAAGCTTGTTGAGTTGAGCCCTCTTCTTAAACTTTTTTTTAACTGGCTACATCTTTATAACGTAAAGCTGTAAAAAAACAAAGACCTTTTTGGTTAAGAAATTAGTAAGGATTATTTTTGCCTGTAGGTAACACTTATTGTATTTATAATAGTTTTCGAAAAAAGTTTAAAAACCGGTAAAGGAGACACACTTAAAAGTGAGGGGGTTTAGTGTACAGTGGAGGGGGAGGGAGATTCGTGAGTTTTGAACAAAACATGCAAAGGTATAATGGCACAAAAGTTTCAAAACTTTATTAATTTGTTATTTACCATAATTTGATCACATAGAATTACCGGACTATTGTATACGCTCGACCGACGTTTCTCTTCTTAGATTTATATTTACTGTCTGGACATGTTCGGACACTAGTCATTATGAGACACTGGACATGTTTGGACACTAGTCATTATGAGACACTGGACATTGTGGGACTGGACGTAATAGGACACTGGACTTTTTAGCATACTAGACACTAGACAATGTGAGCCTGAACGGTACGTAATAATACTAGAAACAATTTGTCTACGGAACATTTTTTCGTCTTAGACGTCTTTCAAAAAGTCAACATCAAAGCGCGATTTTAATAACCTAAAAGGAAATAACTGAATACACCTCAGCTTAATGAATTATTCCTAGAAAATTATGCAAAGCCAATGGGGAGGTTAGGTTCCCTCTCAATTCTAACGAAATGTTTCATTTTTGGTTTGATTTGAGTAGCCAATTAAATCAGGAACGTGGCCAAGGCTAGATTTTGGACTGTACTATCCCTTGAGTGTAACTTGAAGCTAGAAATACGCTCGTGAGTAATGAACCCGGGTCACCCTGAGTGCGCAATAGGAGTTTTTATTTCGTTATTATCGTTTTATTTAATAATGCAACCAATTATTTCTAAAATCTTCATTTATTAGGTCTTCAGGAAAAAAAACCTACTAATATTATAAACGCGAAAGTTTGTAGGTATGGATGGATGGATGGATGGATGGATGGATGTTTGTTACTCTTTCTATTTGTCTTTTTATTTGAATGAATTTTGGTGGGAGGTAGCTTGTACCCTGGATTAACACATAGGCTATTTCTTACCCCGAGTTAATGCAGGCGTCCTGAGGGACGCGGGTGAAACCACGGGGCGCAGCTAGTATAATAATAATCTGACATATAACACTGAAAATATATACAATTAGAATTACTTAATTCATGAAAATATTGTTCTCCTGGCAAGTTGCGCAACGCGACAGCTTATAAAATTTCCGAAACCTAATGTTTTTATTGTAATTTTACAGTATATCGCTAGGCTACCATCGCTCTTTAAATGTTTGACAAAAGCGATGGTAGCTTAGCGATATACTAATGTGACTTAGAATCCAACGATACAGGGTTCGGTCCTAGGCTCCGCACCTACGACTTTACAAAGTTATGTGCGGTTTTCCATCGTTCCGTGCTTCAGTGTCGGTCCCGGCTGCTATTGATTTATAGCAGTTGTTAAGCCATGTCAGAGGCCCTAACTAATGATTCCAATACTCAACGCTACCATTTTTCTTGCACGTCCAGGTTGACTGGTAGAAAATGCTAGTAGCATCATTTTGTACCTACTTTTACGTTGTTTTTGTGTGCTAAAGAATAAATAAATAAATTCAGTGTGTGGGTGTGTTTGCTTTCGTGATTTTAAAGCTTGCTGTATCTTTCCCTTTAACTACATCTATAGATTACTCTGAACAATCGATCACTGAAATATGATAGATAGATATAGAAGATAGATATGGATTTTAGATATAAATTACAAATTAATCTTACCTTTTTGCCGTCTAGTTCGTGTGTTCCTTGAACTAATACTTTGTCTACGCTAGCTGGATCGCTGAATGTGATGAAACCAAAGCCCCTGAAACGAAATAAAAGATTTGTTAGGTAAGTTGTTCCATTGCTATTTCTGTTATACATCAAATGAGACTTATGTTTCTCATAGTTCTTGATTCTCTAGTTATCGAGTAATTATATAAAGTTACGCTGAAAGAAGGGGGCGAGATCTTTCCTCTAATTAGTTATCATTTTTAGTTCCTTCTAAAATAATAGTTGATAGATTCACCTTTTTACTTTTAAAAAACCTTGGTTACTTCTAAAATAATTTGAAAGCTTAAACTTCGTTTCGTGCTTGTTTCTTTTACAATCACTTTCACTTTGAGTTGCACCTAAACGGATTGAACTCTTTCGAACAGGTAAGAAATTGGAGTGCAGAGTGACATGCCGATAGGAGCTGTCTCACTGATTGCGCGTTCTCTTCGAGTTTATATACTTTAAAATAGTTTTCAAATAGTTTTTAGTTTTTTATTCCATTTAAATTGTATGCAATTTAAATTCAAATCAACCCGTTTGTTTACTTTTTTTTTTAAATTAACTTTTTGCAGCTACTTTTTGCCATTTAGCATTCATTCATTTTAACTCATGAATTGAGGCAGTTAACTGATGAGACGTACATTTCTTAGAGGGACATGCTGCCATAGTAGAAGCCAGAACCAGTACAGTCATTCAGAGCTATTATTATAGTACACAATGTTCATAGTTCCGTGGGCGGTTGCAATAGAAGCAGTTAATTTCAAGTTTATGTCGCAGGCGGATAGCTTAATCCGCCGTTTCATTAACTGCCTAGGCTTATGATTAAATGATGCCATTCAACTAACGGCCTGAATGATATTCAGCCGTATGACATTTAATAAACTGACTGGCTATTTGCATAGGCCATTTATATAAAAGGTGAACATGTGACAAAAAATGAAGCAATTGTATCAAATATAGTAGTTTGTAAACAGACAATGTTTATAAGCAGTTTTGATTTTCAACCTAACAAACCTACCTAGATTTTAGGCACAATTCTATTAAACGGTAGGTTTCAAACAGACATATGTTTATAAACAGTTTTCATGTTCAAACTAACCTAGTTTTTAAGACGCATTTCTATCAAACATAGTAGTTTGCAAAAATACGGGTCACAGCTAAATTCACATTATTTTTTTCACTATACCCTTCCATTGTACAATTTTTGTGCGTGAACGTAATCAAACTGTGAGACACACGAACAATACTGTTGCTTCCTTACGCTATATTGACCATGGACTAGATAGCGATACCAAGTATATTGACAGTGTATGGACTTCAGCGCCAGGTGGCAGAAAGTGAAACTACATTTAAATATGCAACTAAATATAAATGAATAGCCTAGACAAGCAGTTAAACATGATCGATCCAAAATCATTTGCCTAGCTGTTTGATTAAATGACTGAATATTATTCAGGCCGATAGTTGAATGGCATCATTGAATCACAAGCCTAGGCAGTTAATTAAACGGCGGATTAAGATAACCATCGGTGACATTTATATATTGTAACCTAAAATACCAATGTACCAACATTTGATCAAAATTCCTTCAGCCGTCAAAAAGATTTTGTTTCGATTGCTTGGCTTCTTCTCATCGGATTGATATACCAAGTACCTTATTCGGTTGTCATTTCACTGTATATAATTTGTTTCTATATTTTGTATAAATATGTGTAGTAAATGTAATTATGTTTATTATTGTCTTGTATACATTTACATATTTATGTGTAGGTATTATTAGTATTTATTTTTTATTATTTATTTATTATATTATAATGCACCATCGTCTTTGACGTATATTAACTCCTCTCTATCCAAAGGTTGTCTGGAAGAGGTGGCTTTTTAGCGTTAAAACTGCCCATTGTACCATAAATTATGTATAAATGTTTTAGTTATTTTTAAATTTTGTTCTATATGGTGTACAATAAAGAGTTATATATCTATCTTAGTTTTTAAATCAAACCCTAAACTATTCAACAGTGAAAACCGAATTGCAATCGGTCTAGTAGTTTTTATGTGATTCGCGAACAAACATACAGAGAAACAAACTAACAAACACACAAATAGACAAACAGACACACACGAATTCAAAAAATGTTTTATTCTTGTTCAGTAGCTTATTTTAAGTACCCTAAACAATCTTTTTTGAAATTATCTTCTATGTACAGACTTTTTCGTTCTCATTGCTTTATTATAAGTATAGATAGAGATAGATTAAAGTAGAGAAACCAGTAGAGAAAAATTTGTGGACACCTTTATTCCGATGACACAAATGATACCATAAAACATATTTTTTTCCGATCTAAAGCAATCCCCTTCATGACTGGTCTTGAAGTTCATAACTCTATAAATACTATGAAATATGATAGGAGTCCTGGAGATGATGGCATCATGACGGAAGCACTTAAAATTGGCTCACGCACTTTACTCCCGCACATTACGAATTTGCGAGAGTAGTGTGGTGTCGTTGAGTCTGCTTGGGCCAGATAGTCTCCTTCGAAATCTGGCAAGATAAAGAAATCGGTCGTCGTATTGAAAACGCCTGGAAGAGCTACTGGTCCATGAAGACTCTAATGAAGGATGACTTTCCTCTGTCGCTGAAGCGCACTCTCATCGACATGTGTTCTACACATACGTTCTACGGCCCCTATGGTGCAAAAACTTGAACATTGACTGAGGCGCAGAAGTTCAAACTTGTCAAGACTCCTCAACCAAACTTCTCAACTTTGTCAGAGAGCCATGCAACTTGGCATGCATCTGGTGAGGTGGGAAAAAGTACCCACACAATGGGAGCCTGCAGATGGTAGGCGACGTTGTGGTCGGCCTCGAAAAAGGTGATGACTTAAATGTTTACAGAATTGGTTAGCAGGACCTAGCCCAGGATAGAGACTTATGAAAGGAAATGGGGGAGATCTTTGCCCAGCAGTGAGACATAACTGGTTAAAAATACATTTAAAAAAGAAGGTAGTTATAATTTAATATTGATCAAATATGGTTTTAGGAGAATAGTTGTTACATCATGCGTTCACTCGAGAACGGGTGCTGTAAGTGGGAGTTGGTCTACATAGATAAATTAATTATTGTAACCCTTTTGCGTATCGAATAGGTACGTAATTTGTAATATTAATTTTATAAGATAACTAGCTAACTAGCGCCCCGTGGTTTCACCCGCAGTGATGATGATAAAAAATATCCTATGTCTTATTCCAGTAAATAAGGTACCTGCATACCTAACATCAAAATCTGTTGAGCCGTTTTAGCGTGAACACCGGACATATAAATACACACACACTCACAAATTTTTGTATTTATAATACGAGTAGGATAACAAAATAAGTAGGTAGGTTTAGCAAAAATCTGCGCGGACAAACACGCATGATTATTAATTATTACGCTTACTTACTCCCACTACGGATAGACCATTATCGCAGGCTAAAACCAGAATACATCCGCTTACTCATCGGTTAAAATAAACAACACGGGGCTATGGAAATTGCTAATTAATCGTATTCCTTACGCGTACAAAATTTCCTTTTGGTTGTACAAAATTGAACAAAATCTGAAGATCTCTTTGAGTCTTGTTTGGAGTCGGTACAAATTAGGCTGTCGCCACGTGGTCTGACCGCATAATCACAGTCCGATCAATTGGACTATGTGAACTTTTTTCCAATTGGTTCGATCGTTCAGACCATTAGGAATCTCAAAACACATGTCTCGATCGATCGGACAATGCAAACAAAGAAAAAAACACCCACCCGCATTTACGTCATTTAATCCGCATCATGGCGCTTACAACAGTGCTGAAATATATACAATTATATACGGTAAATATCCCGTTTCTAATGTTGACTTCAGTGTTAGCAACCATGTCAGTTCAAAAACTTCTAATGAAGACGTTCTTGTCAGCGGACTCTATAATCGCGTTGATCGGACTATGCGGTCGAACCATTTGACCAAGGCCACAGGAAGGATAAAGCGTTACTAGACTGTCTTTACATTATTTGAGGACTCTTTTTTTTTAGTTATGTTAAGTTGCTATGTTTGCGTGACGGAAACGCCGCGACTACGTCTCAATGTACCTACATATTCATGTCAAAGCGACAAGCGCCCGTTCTTAAAAACGCGTATGGAAATCGTTCGTATAAGCGTTCGTAATATATACATTATAATAAAACAATATGAACGTCCATACATAAAATTTAACTGTAACCAAAGTGAAATCTGTACAAGGAAGAACATTTTGAAAAATCTTGGACCAAGTGTAATACGTGATAGAATCAGAAATGTGGAAATCCGTAGAAGAACGAAGGTTACCGACATAGCTCTCAGAGTTTGAAAGTTGAAGTGGCAACAGGCAGGCCATATAGTTCGCAGAACCGACAACCGCTGGGGAATAAAGGTTCTCGAATAGCGACCACGAAGTGAAGTGTGGGGAGACCGCCCACACGATGGACCGACGACATTGTAGCCATCGCAGGAAGTCGGTGGATGGAGGTGGCACAAGATCGCTCGTCATGGCGCTCTTTGGGGGAGGCCTATGTTCAGCAGTGGACTTCTAAAAGCTGACATGATGATGATGATGAAGTGTAATAGTGAGTTTCCATGGACCCCTCAGGGGTTCCAAAGGGGGGGGGGGGGCGGGGGGGTTTGGTTTCAAGTGGAAAGAACGGTCTTAGAGGGGACGGGGTAAGGAGGGGTATGTGGAAGAAGGGGGGAGGGAGAAGGGGGGAGAAGGGGGGAGGGATAAGGGGGGAGGGAGAAGGGGGGAGGGGGGTGACTGGAATGGGAGAAGGGAGAAGGTGAAATCTGTACGCGTGGAAAGCCGCGGGCCCAGCTAGTAAGGTACATTCTTAAGAGTTACGAATGGCGTTTATAGATTTTGAAACATATATTAATAAACGTGACGAATAGGAAGATTATATATTTTTGCAATTTGTGCATCAACAAAGACAATGTACAAAATGCTTGTAACTGTTTGGCTCATCGAATTAGCATTGCAATTCAGCGGGACAGTTCCACCAGCATGTTGGGTACAGTGGGCTGTGCCCAACATACATATATTTTGTAGTTGACCGAGCGACTGCGAAGCGCGAGCGAAGAGCGAAGCGTCTTCGTTTCAGCTAGGGCAAAAATGATTTCGTATGTCCGGATGTCAGTCCGGATTTCTGTTCTCCTCACAGTTCACATTTTTCAACCGATCTAGACGAAACTTGGTAGGTATACAGGTTAAATGAATTTTTAGTATTTTTAGTCGTCGGGGATTTTTGATTAGATGGGTACTTCGCCCAACAAGGGGCAAAAAGGGGGCTACTGAATATCTCCGCCTTATTAGATCCGATTTCGATTATTCTTTTTTTATATGAAAGGTAGTAATTTAAAATTGGTCTCATAAATAATATGGTGAAGATCTGATTAGGATCTTCAGCGTGATGAGCAGAATAGCTCCTCAAAATGCAGTAAATTTCTCACTTTTAGGTTTCTACCAGTAGAATCAGCCCTTTGCCCTCTAGATAGGGATTGATGGAGCACCTTAGTTATTAATGTTAGTTACAATAAGGTAACTAGATGGCGCTACTGTGCACTGCTAGATTGTTGGCAAAAAAGTTTGTGCGCGCGAGGTGTACAGCTCACAGTGCCACTAGTAGTTAGTTGTAAGTTAATAAAATCAATTGCCCTGTAGACAGTGTACAGTTCGAATATGCAACAGGCGACACCAGGTTTATTACAAAATTTGGTTCGTTCCTTTTCCACTTCGGTGGTTGAACCAGTTCTATGTGAAGATGAATTAATGGTTTCATTACTATATCGAAAACCTTGCGATTTTAATATGTGTTAACTTACAAAATAGAGATTCAATTGAACTAACGCACTACTTACCGATAAACCTTTATTATACCTATATAAACATTGCACCATAAATCCATTGAAAAAAAATTACGTTTCGTGTTTTTGTGGAATGCATTCTAATAGAAAATCCATGATTATGATGTTAGTTTTGTTTGCTGAACCAATATTTACCCATCGGCGGCGTCCGTCCATGTATACCCGTAAGTTACTATTTTTCACACACTAACTTTATAAACAAACAAACGTAAACGCGCATGTTTCAAAAAAACAAATATGATTTTAATTTGTATCTGTGTGTTTATTGGGCAGGGGATTATGCAAAGATTATTCATATTGTGTTAATATTTCAAAAAAGTAAATTGAATAATAACACAGCGATTTTCGGTAAGCGGGCGCTGGCCACCACCGTCCGAGCGATAAATAATAAAAGCCTTCTCCACTTTAGGACTTGCAAAAATCACAATTTATAGAGCATTTTAATTTCACTTAGCCGATCCATATTTTACATGTGGCGGCGCGCTCGGGCGTGCTCCCGACTCGAATTAATACTAAATTGAAATTGTAAAAATGGAAATACAATTTTCTCGTTGTACTCGGGCGGTTTGCTGCCTACAGGTGCTGCCAGAAACGCGCCATAATAACACCTTCCCTAACATTTTAAAGTGGGGATTCCTTGAAAACGGAATGGCCCGTGGAATTCTCTCGTGTTTTATTGTTATACGAAAGAGTTGCCATATAGTTTGCTGTTACTAGAATTAATCAACATAATTCGGAAGAAAAAGAAAATGTATACGTAAACATCACATGAATTATTTGTATTCATACAAAATTATGACTTTTCGAGGGACTTCCAGGCAATGTATATTTCTTTTCGTACTGAATTGCCGTCATTTTTATCTACAAAGCTATTATGTTAATGTTGGATTAATTAATTTCCTTTATGTAACAAATTTCCCGAGAGCATCGTTCAGGTATAGCTGTCCAGATATTTTCGAGTTTAATTGTTGATGTAATTTAATTTTCCACAAGCATGTTTGAGTGAGCTTTTAGTTAGGATGTAAAATGTAATAGTAAGAACATGTTCGAGTTATGATGAAATTTACTAGAAAAAGTTGGTAATCCGAATAAGATTATTATGATGTATCTTTGTCTAGTGGGTAAATAGTCAAATGGTAGGAATGTATATGTCATAAATTATATGCCTATCATGGCGATATTGGTGAAAGACCAAAAACTTTTAAAAAGTATGCCGCTTTGTTCATTAAATCTTTACCGATACCCTCAACTTCAGGAAAAATACATTAATGTCGAACAAAACGAAGACTTGCTAAGCATAATAATCCCAATCAAATCGCCTACAGCGAACAATGTAATAAACCTTACAATATAATAAAATCGAAGGCTAACACAATCCTCGATAAATCTCTCTCCGTCGTATTACAGAGGAAACAATTGTTGCTACAGCGTTCGGTATCGTATTAAATCAGCCCAGGTCTTTATAAGATTCATGGGTTAATACACTCACTCATACTCGTATGCGAAAACGTATAGAGTAGGCGCTCGTGTATGGAAATTGAAAATAACGAGGGCCTCCGTTCACACCGCGCGTCAAGCCGACTACACAAGCTCCCACCAATTTTAATCGAGCTCTTCCACACCTTCCAATATCCCCTATCTGGTCTGATCTTCACACCGATACAAGAGACTCGGGGGCTCTTAAGATATTGGAAGCACTGCGCCAGCTAGGAGTGGAGAGGCCCTTTAGCGAATGGAGTTACGTCCTACTTATCTTTAAGAGGACGCTTCTTATTTTCTCCTTGCAATGGGGGACGTCTCAATTCTCTATTTGATGCATTAATAAGCTATTTTTTAAAACCATTGACACCCAAACCATTGCTGACAGACTGAATTCACTTGCAGTGTTAGTTAATGATAATAAAGTAAAACTTTAAAAATCGATTTGCTTTATTTGTATAAATTTGCACACCGAGTTAGTTGACGCATATTGATAATTTCTCACGTCATACTTTTCAAAACTGCTTCTTATGTCCAATAACTTCCCATCCCAATCTGGTAAAACCAGCTTCATTTAACAGACATATAAATGTCCGTTAAGTGAAGCTGGTTTTACCAGAATCAGTTAATCAGAATGCGAGTCATTGAAATCATTGTTTCCTGTCCTCGTCAACCATGCAGAGGAGCTTAAGCGACTCAGCTGGCAGCAAGCGTTGCCGCGCACCCTTAATTTATGGATGACGTGATTTTGATATACCGAAACTCCAGTACAGGTAGTTAACTAGTTCCAAAGTTAACTGCCCAGTGCCCACCTGTCAGTTGCCGCCCGTGTTTGACCGAAAGGGGTGTTGTTTTCAGCGCTTTTTTGGTTAGGTATTTACACGAAAAGCGCAGTTTTCTAACAGGTTGGAATAGAAAATGTTTACGTGCCGCTAGTTTTATTCTCGGATTTGTTTGTTGAATGAAACCTTATCAGAAAAACATGATGAAACTTTTTTTATTATAGTTGGCTTGGCTTATTACCACTTCCTCGCCTGATGGTAAACGATATATCAATATTCATAATTGCTGCCTAATGTAATTGTTATCTATAATCTATCTGTATTTCCTTAGAAATAATTTTTAATAGTATAATTAAGAAAAAAAAGTTTTATTAAAAAAAAACGTGGGGTGCATGGGTCAATAGTTATAAATAATTCATTGATAGATATGAGAAGCACCCCACGCTTTTTTTTAAATAAAACATTATTTTTCTTAATTACACTATTAAAAATTATTTTCTATTTTTTAGTTTGGTTTTCTATATAAAGCGTGTTTTTAGTTTTTTTAAACTATTATTTATTTTCTACTTTTTAGTTTTTTTTTTCGAATTATTGCATTGTCATCGGTCTTTGACAGGTGTGCAAAATTTGAATGAAATCTGACCGTTTAAAGTGGGTCAAAATAGGTCCAAAGGAGTCGGTTACAAACATACATATAACATACATATTATAACCCCGGTGTTCAAGGTAAGAGTGAATAGGTATCTACTAGGCAAGCGTGCTACACCTTCGACCACATCATCGCTTTCCATCAGGTGAGATCATGCTCAAACGATTGCCTATTCAGTAATAAAAAAAATACAAACATACAAACATACAAGTGAAGCGTATAAAAAGGACAAAGTAACAAAAAAATTTGTAAAAATTCTGTACAATGTAGATAATTTAAAAAAAGATTAGGTGACTTAAAATTAACTACTGAACAAGAATATAACGTTTTTTAAAATCGTGTTAATCTGTCTGTTCACCCATCACGTAAAAACTACTAGACCGATTGAAATCGGTTTTCATTGTTAAATACACAATCCGATGAGTAGAAGCCGAGCAATCGTTAAAAGTATTTTTGCAGGCTAAAGGAATTTTGATCAAACGATGTATAATGGTATTTTAGGTCCTGGAATAGCACAGACAGTAATTTATAGGTTCAGAAATTAACACGCGCGAAAGCCGTGGGCTCAGCTAGTACCTAATAATTACGTTCATATTAACTAATTTCACAGATAATGTTTGCAATACCCCACTTATGATAATTGCACGCTTAAAGCAAACAGTTATTCAATATAAACAAATGGAATTAGTGTGTCAATGCCTATGATTTGAAAACGTCTGGCGTGCGTACCATAGTTAAGCTATAGGCTGCGTCACTGCAGTCTAGCCACATATTAAATTATAGTTATTTCAAAGTCAGGTGTCTAGTACTGTCACCATGGTGTTAAATAATAAGTACAAATTTTAAAAATATATAAATCCTGAATCCCCCCCTCGCCCTCCCCCCCATTATTAGCTAAGAAGCATCTCGATCACATTAGTTATCAAACATAACACCGCATCAAAATCGGTCCATTCGTTTGGGAGTTACGATCCTCACCCCCATTCCATCTCGTTTACCTTTACCTTTCTTTTACCTTTCTCGTTTACACTTTGGAACAATAAAAACAGCAGCTAAATCGTTCCATTCGTTTTCTCACCCCCCTTTTCTCTACTCTCCCCATATAGCTAAGAAACATCTCGATCACATCAGCTTTCAAACTACGATGCCACAGACACACACACGCTAACACACACACACACTTACACACACACACACACACACACACACACACACACACACACACACACACACACACACACACATAAAGTGATACACACCCTAAACTTATAACACCCGTCTCTTTGATCGGGGGTTAAAAAGCCCTTCTTTGTTCCTTCGATATTTCAACATCGATACTAAGAAGAATAAGCACATTGTTGAATAAGCGAACTATCTATAAAGTACTATTTTTTATGTGCCACTAATCCACTTGTGTGAATTCAAAGGAAATAAAAGTACGAAGAACCCTTAACCGCAACGTCAGGAACAAATAGCGGTAACTCTCACATTCATGGCTCACTGCTGCAGGCCGGTCTGAAACCGATAGCAATTACTGGCAAAATTAATAACACGCCCGAAATGCTGCTCGCACATTTATACCGCTTATGCCTTCGGTGAAACAAAAATGGAAGATTCAATTGCCTTAGCAAAGTTTTATTTCTACAAAGGACTGTGGAATAATCGGGCCTCTTCACTCAACTGGATAATATATAAAAATCTATTTTAGATCTTTTTGAGCAAATGGTTCCACTGGTACACTGCACTTGCGCCATTCTATAGGTCAATTGGACTCTATGTTACGCGGTAGAGGTCGCGCACGTATCTTTTCAATTCATCTAAGGTGTATACCTATAGAGTGCAATATTGTCTCCTTTATTAGTTGGTGGGACAAATGCCGCTGTCGTAATACCGACCCGATCGATTGGCGTTTCTTATTTAATCTCGGTGATAATTAATGGGGTGCGTTTCTGGGATTGACGCGTCGTCACACATTCTCGAGCTTGTTTCAGGAAATTCCGCTTCATAGTCAATAGTTCTGATATTATATTGAGAGTAAATATATGTGGACATATTGAATGAAATAAGTAGCATAAAAAGTATGCGACTATTAATTTTCTAGTAAGCAGTAGGGTAAGGTTGTTCGTACTACAGCTTAAGTCGTACCGCAGTAATATATCAGCTAATAATAATAATATAAAGTGACAAGTAGTGTATTCTGAACTATTTAGTCACACGAATCACCAAAAAGGAGTGGGTTACGCAAGGCAAAAATAATTAACAAGTAAGTTTTTTCCACAGTTTTCATTAAAATATTTCACTCATTCGTAATCTTTTCCAAAGAGAAATATCATCATTAAGTTTGTTTTTCTTGTTACCGTCTATTTCTATAGTTTTGTGGCAATTATTTAGGCACACTCAAATGGTAGAAAATGTTGAGGTAATGTCAGGATTTTAGTTTTAAACTTTGAATACCTCTTGGCTTAACTCGTACCTGTGGCAAATTCTTTAGTCATACCTATAATTTAATATAGAAAAAATATATTTATATAAAATATATAATTTTATTTTCAATGTATAATTTAATTGGTTAATAATTAAAATAATTCAAATGTAAGTTTAGACTGAGTTGCTTGTCGTTTTTATTTTTTATTGTGTTATCTTGTATTATTAAGTATTATTCTGTAGAGTTTATCCTAAGTATGACTTAGGCCTGGTCGTCTAACTCATATAGGTGGTATGAGTTAGACGACCAGGCGCCTTAGTCGTACAGAAGTGATTTAAAAAAAACGCCTATTTACTTAATTTATTACAAGATTTTCCGATTTTTATATATGGTAATTAAAAGTTAAATAAACAAATATTCAGTTACCGCAGAATATTTTGTTTCATATTAATTATACTCAATATTACGGTACTTCTTTCTTAGAGGGTACGCCATAGACAACCTTACCCTACTTCATATAAGATTCAACTTTTCAATTTTCTCAGATACATAAACAAAGATTCCATTACTAAGTTTATCTTTAAATTATAAGCATCAACAAGCGGCTAAATTAAGTTGATCTACCAGCAGCTATGTTGGCCACCCGAATTATGATCGACTATGCAATTTGTAACGCAAACAATATAGAATCTAGCTCCTCTATTACTTTACATAAATTGTCCGCCATCGAAATAGTGCAGATTAAATTACATACTCATTTTATATGTGTACATTATACGTTCCCTATGATGTCACATGATAATTAACTTTAATACGCTTTTGGGTATTACAATTATGTATAGTCTATGATTTTGTATTTTTTAGAACATTAGTTTAGATGGGGCATTCAATTAATAGTTTGGCGAAATAAGCTGCCTAATATGAAATGTTTGTGTTCAGGAATTTTGTAAAGGGCTTAATATAACCAATATGTAATTACGCATAAATTATATTGTAGGTTAAATATTTTTATTCTTCTTCTTCTCGTATATAGCTTATAATTTAAAGGTTTATATATGAAAAAGAACAGTAATCTCATTTTCGCAACACCTCACTGTAAATTTTCCCAAGCATTTTTTATCTTCCCAACCTCACGTCAAATCCGCTTATCCGTGCAACTAATCACGATACAAAATATTCTCCAGCGGAATTAAGTAATCCAATAATTAATCTAAATGGACCGTACAGGCGAATGGTTCAAAACAATCAGCTCTGCCACAAAATACGCGCAGTAAATGAAGTGAATGCCCGCCTCCGGGGATCCCTGATAAATTAAATTGATTAGAATCCCGATGTTGCCCGATGTAGGCACAAAAATAAAGCCAAGTGAAAAATAACACGTCTGTGCTCGCGTATTCTGTACCTGCTGAGTTATGATATTCGTTTGATCGATTGTTATGAAGCTCTTGTATTTGGTCTCTTGAATTCAAGTAATGAGATATGATTATTCCGTCTAGTTTTGATCTCATAATATTAATTTAAACGAAAAATACAATATCGCCTACACAATTTTGTGCACGCACTCATTAACTCTTTTAATTAAATAATATTAAAATATTTCATACAAAAGAGAAATGAGATAAAATTCATTTAATACCAACATAACCAACGTGCCCGAAATTCAAGCCAAAAGTTTTAACATAATTATTCCACCTTGATTAAATGTAATATCGTATGATGGCATACATTCAAGAAAACGTCGCTTAAATTTTCTTTACAGGCGCTTCCCGAGAAACCGGGAGTACAGGCGAGCTTTAACCGGCGATTAAAATTTAAGCCCGAATTTAGACGACCTAATCTCGTCGTTGCGTCGCTTCAGTGCATTTTGTGACCTGACGCAAATAAAAGACAATAGGTTTGGTGTAACTTGGTATAATGACTCGCGTCTAGGTACGAATATCTATGGCTCAGAATGGGGGACGTTGCTGTCGCAAGCCATTGCTGTATGTCGCTCCGACTGAGCCTTATCAGCCTGAACACACGCCTTGTTTATTTATTACCAACCTAGTAGCCTAGCTATAGTTTCACGAGTGTTAGTTACAAGTTTGGCAGCGATGTTTGAACTGTATGATGCCAGCTGTCACACATATCCGCTGGAATATTATAGCTGTTGTTTGTCTACAGCTAAGTGACAATGTGTGTAATTACCTTCGTAACTAATTAGTAAACAGAAATGTTGGAGTACATACAAATTCGATTAGTGTTGAATGGGGGTGGCGGGTGTTTTAATTACAGTGCATGTTGGATGATGTTTTGTCCATTGCTTTTATTTGGACCACTGATGGTGTACGTTAGCCTCAAATCGGAAGGATGAAATAATTGATATTTCGAAACCAAATTCAGTTCATGGTAATATAGTGATATCTATTTTGTATCATAAATACCTATAGTAAAATATATTACAGGTAACCTATATTAATTCTCAATAAGACCGCCGATTGCATTATTACACGACTGCTCAAAAAAAGTTGTGTAATGTTTTTGGGATTCATGTATCTTTGTATGTATGCATGTGAGTTTCTTTATTCCACTATAACTTTTAAATGCCTGCACTGATATAGACGTATAGGGTATCGTTAGAATCCCTACATAGTAACATAGGCTTTTTTTCTGAAAAGATTTATTATGTCGGTAGTTTGGCTCCGTTTTCGATGCAAAAAAAAGTTTCTTCGAATTTCACAATATGGGTATCAAATTGAAGACGTTTATAAGCGCATTCTAACCAATGATGTTATATATAAACTGAGGTAGATACGTTGTACCCCGCTCTGCGTGGCAAAGTAAACACAAGCTAATCAGCCTGTGTCGACTTAGTCCCAAACAGAGTGGCAATGACGCAACACGTAAATACACGCGACTTCCGAAACATGAAAAATTAATCAAAAATGCCATCTTGCGTGCTTAGAAAGCGCACTACATACACTGGTACGACTGTGAAAAGCAGGAAGGATGTGTCTTTTCATTTTTAAGTACTGTTTACGATATTGTAAATGGAAAATAATAAATTTACTTTTACTGTAAATCAACTGCTGCGATGTTGCCGTTTCGCCACCTACACGAACGAGACAAGTAGCTAGTTACGTGTAAGAGCGACAGAGAGAACGCGATAATAGCGCACAGCTTTGTTAGTTCGTATGATGCTAGGCGATGTTGAGGCTTACCAACGGCTGACGATCATCAGTCTGCGCTCCGACCCGTAAAGGCCACGGCTGACGATCTTCAATCGGCGAGTCTAGCGGAGTTACAACCCTATTTGTATTGGATTAGGATAGAGTATTGTATTTTTGTTACATAAATTTGAAAACAGCTTGAAACGATTGATTTTATTGGATAATAAAATGGTTCGGTCCTAGTTAGTCCATCAACCGCGTAGTAAGTTTTTATTTGCTTTGTTTTTAGTGATTTATAGCTTGTATTTTGTGTTATTACGTCTAATAATACTGTAAGGAACATATTAAAATAATTTTGTGTTTAGTGTCCCGCAAGTGACGATTGTCACAAAGTGCTTCAAAGTGCCTTTGTCGGGAAAATGTTAACGTGAGTATATTTTTGATAGTTTAATAGTATCTTTTTCGATGTTCTTTATAGTTTTAGCTATAAAATGGGCTAAATTGTAGTTGCTATACCGTCGATTTTGGGGATGGGGAGAGGTGGAGGGGTAGGGGGGGGAGGTAGGTCCGACGCGTGGTCCGATTTTGATGATTCTTACGTCAATCGATTTTTCTTAACCTTGCAAGTGCTACTAAAGACATGACATTAATCAAAATTCATTATGGCGACAACCAGACGCCATATTGTACGTATTTCTAGGAATCTACAAGTCTGATTGAAATAGTTATTATTGTACTAGTTTCAGTATATTTCAGCTTAGGGAATAGTTTAAGCTTCATCAAAATCTGTTTAGTAGTTTATATGATATGGACTGTTAACTGTTTGCAGTAGGTCTTTATTCTTAACGACCAGAATCAAGTAGGTATTTCATTTTCTTAGGTCTACTTTAACGAAACTAAAAAGTTGGAAAAAAAACTAATATAAAAAAATATTACGCACTTCAAATTATATATAGAACTTTAAGGAGAAGAAATAATTCATTTTTTTGTGGTATGTGCCTGGTAAGTGCCTATACTTACTTACTTTAGTCGGTTTAGGCGTAGCACAGACCTAATAAAAAAACATTATTTCTTTCTTATAAGTTATATACGATTTGAAGTTGCTTTATTTATTTAAATTAGTTTTTATTTTCCTAAATACTTAAATCATTCGCATTGTGAATAAAATTCATGCAAAACGTAAAGGCCTCTTCTTCTCTGTAAGTCTCTCATAATGATATATTCTATATTTAGACTAATAATGTTTGTGACCTTTAAAGAGGGACCTTCCCGGCCCGTCTATCGTCAACGCGAGCATGTTCGAAAATCTTGTTGTTTCATCCAGCGCAATGTTAGAAAAAGAGGCAAAGTGAAAAACGAGAGATAAAGAGAGATATAGCGTCTGACATATACCATATGTTGGCATACGGTAACTTCCGCATTATAACAACATTTCACGAAAAATAGTGTGCGGAAATTTAAAAAAACTTGTTCCAGAAAATACGTGTTTTTGAGTAATCCATACAAGTTTGTGAAATAAATGTTTTTTATTTAGAATCTACGTTACATATGCAAAGTTTCTACGAAGATGTTTACTTTACTTTGTCACGTAACGCATGTGAAGATTGAAGAAGGGGAGAGATGGATCTCTCTTAAATGGGAGTAAGAGGAGGTATCTACGTGTTACACCGTTGTGTGACGTAACGATTAGGTAGATAGGAGGTTTTACCTCTTTACTTTATATTATGACGTAACGCTTGGAGGTAAAATCGAAGGATATCTAGAGTGAGATAGGAGGTCTCACCTTTTTGCTCTACGCAGTGACGTAATGCTCAGAGGAAAGATCTATAGCCATAAGGAACGTGGTGACTTAACCCTCAAGGAAGGACTGGACTGTAGAGTTAAGGTTTTTATCTTATAGATTATAAGATTATGAATTACTTTACTTCCAGTTAAAAGCCTTTAGGCTACGACTAATGCACCGTAGAGGTAAGGTGTTATCTTACAGATTGCAAGATCGTGAATTACACTTACCTCTGGTTTAAGGCCATTAATAATATACTCTTTAGAGGGTATGAAGTCTTATTGTTCTACGACTATGGCTTGTTACTCTAGGAAGATCTCTCTAGGAAGGCGGAATTATGCTTTTTAGACATAAATCCTCATGAGCATGAGACGTTAACCTGGCTATGGTACGCGTTACGTACAAAAATTAAAATTAAAGAATAAATATTATATATATATCAATATTCTTTGATTTCAAGTATAGAAATAAGACACGAGGGCCTTTTAAAGATATGTTGAGGATCTGTTTGAAGTCTAAACAGAATTACCTCAAGATACCAGTTTCTACAAGACACGAGGGCCTTTTAAAGATATGTTGGGGATCTGATATATACAGAATTACCTCAAGATACCGGTTTCTACCATCCTGGTCAAAAGGAATAAGGTAAAAGCAGACTCCTAGAAAGACTTTGAGACTCTAAAGTTTCCCTGTCAAGTTTTCCTAAATTTATTAAGTTGAAGAATTACCTAACCTATAAGGGGAGGATTCCTGAGTTTATTAATATCGAAGAAGTAAATATTTATATGTAAGGTTAGTGGGGTAAAATGTTCTTCGTCAGGAGCGAGCGAAGCGTCTGGAATTGTTCGAGATGGATTTCCAGCAACTCGGAGTGAGGAGGGGAAGATAGCAACTCGTACACAACTGCCTCGAAGTAGGTTTCGGTCTTGATGTAGAGTTTCGGTCTTCAATTACTCGCTCAACTTCAGTCCTCGGTGATGTGGTGTAGCCAGTCCTGGAGCCGCCTTTAATTCTTGAGGATCTGCGGAGTAATCAGGTGCCTTGGGGCACTATAACTTCCATACCAGATCACAATGGACGAGCTCCCTTTCAATTATATCCGTCTTGATCTTCAACTGGTCAATCTTCTCCGAAGTACTCCGATGACAGGTGATTTCACTACCCTGGTGAAGTCGTCGTAACTGGTAAGGAGTTGGTGTAACGTAGCCTTGTAGATCTTCTACGGTGATCTATGAGTTAAGTGGGATTATTTAAAAAATAGTTCAACAAATTCCAGGATGTGATCAGTTTACCGTTGATGAGACTAAAAACACTTATAACTTTTAATTCACTTTTTACATTATTTTATCATTGTTTTACATATATTTTGAAAGATCAAAATAAATCTTTAAGACAGAATGATATCTGGTAATTTACTGTTCACTACATGCTAGCTATCTGATAACTCATTTTTACACTGTTTCTCACTGTTCTCACACTTTTCTGTATTATAGAAGCGGCGGATGGCTGAACCATTAAAAATGTATTATTGTAAGTATACCTAATGTCTATAAGAAAAGAATTAAAGTAAATTTTCAATCAGTTTCATAACAACATCAGATTTTAAGTTGCTCAGATAGACCAGAGTTATTCATAAGTCATATCGCCATAATAACCATATATTAATGAACCGAAATTAAATAGCAAGCTCCGTTATTCCGTCGGACGCTGCTGCAATAAGCACTATCTAAATCGCAACCTCCGGTAAGGTCTGCGAGCTCCAAAACTATTCCATTTCTCCAAAATACATTATGCTATAGTTAGCCATTACGATCGTATTATTTGACCAGCCAGAAGTGGCGTGCTACAGTCCCGTTTCACCACAGCAAAATTTACAGATATACCCACCGTGTTACCAGACGGTCCGATATTAAAACGTCTGCAGCTTTTGTAGAGGAAACTGACTGTAACGGTTCAGAGCGAGATCCTCGACGTCGTTTATAATATACATACAGGCTGTCCCAAAAATCAACGACGTTCAGTTTAGTTCCACTTAGATGAAGGCAAGTTGTACGAAAAAAGGATAAATACATATAATACTTTTTAACATTAAGTGTAATTCCTACAATTGAATCATATATAATTCTTATTTTTAAACGCACTCCGTTTGGGCTCCTTAGTTTGGAACTCCTCAAATGTTTAATAGCATAGACACGAAATGTTGTAAAAGCATTTAATTGTGATAGCTCGTTCCAAGTTTCATCATGACTTGGTTATTGCATATAAGTTTTTTTTAATGTTCTTAAATTAACTTTTTATTACTGAAATGATCAAATAGCTTTTAAGAATCTCTAAACTTAACTTTCTTTGAAGTATTATCATCTAATGATTACTTAAACGGCTTACGATAAACAATATTAGCATTCACATAATGTTCTTTTTTTTTTATCGATTCGATTATGAATAAAAACCCAATCGATGAAACCGGACGCATCTGCCAATCGTACCAGTCAAATCTTACAAAATCAATCTCATCACTTTAAACTCTGATTGTCATTTGTGACTGTTTGTTTGTTTGTTTGTTTGTTGTATGAGGTAGTGCTGGCCTCTGATGTCAGAGTTTGTCAAGCCACCCGAGGGCCTTTGACTTGGCTTAACGACTGCTATTAATTAATAACAGCCGAGACCGACCGCTTAACGTGCCCTCTGAAGCACGGAGCGACGGAAAACCGCACATAACTTAGAAAAGTCATTGGTCCGGAGCCTAGGTTTTGAACCCAGTATCGTTGGATTCTAAATTGCACTATAGGACCGTTAGGCCACCATCGCTCACTAGTAAGCAATGCATTTGTGACTGAGATCATATGATTCGGCGTTTTTGGCGAAATTTTAGTCAGATATTTTCGGAATGTTCTTGTCTCATTGGGTTCCAGGACACACCATAATCACCGTAATGACAGTTGAGTATTACGAACCCTTTAAACAGTACGTTACATAATCAGGTTTTAGTGACACATCATTCGTATTAGAGCTTAACGTTTGGTTCAGCCTGTATACATAAATACATAAAACGATTTACAAATCATATTTATGAGTCATCCAAATATCTGCAAGTTTATTTGCGAGGAAATTGAAACCGCCGAGTGCATGGCGTTTTCACGAACAATTTAAGTTGGTATTGTGCTCACGATGCGCTTTTTGCAACGGTCAGCAAATGCCTCCAAGTTTCATGTGTTTTCTGTGTGCGCCTCTTCGTGTCTCTTGCGGGAACGGTTGCACAGCTGTACCAGGCTGAACTTGTGAACTTTAGCGGTTTTATATGATTATTTGGAATTAAGTGAAATTTACTACTACAAGCTCCGCCCCGCGGTTTCACGAGTGTTTAATGTTAATGATGATGTTGAAAAACAAACTTTCCTATTTATAATATTGATAGGTTTATTGACGACTGCTTAGTGAAACAAGTGATCAAGACTTTTGTGTCTGTGACATGCATTCAAAATTTACGTACTTCTTTCCTGTAACAAGTGCTACCTATTTTTCCTTAGCGTTTGTTTTTATTTAACTAGTGGCTCTGTGAGCTGTAGACCTCGCGAGTACAAACAATCTAGCGGTACACAGCGCCATCTAGTTGCCTTATTGTAAAACTAACGTTAATAATCGAGGTGCTCCATCAATCCCTACCTAGTAGGTAAAGGGCTGATTCCACTGGAAGAAACCTAAAAGTGAGAAATTTACTTGTTTTTGAGGAGCTATTTTGCTCATCACGCCAAAGACCCTCATCAGATCTTCACCAAATTTTTATCAAACTAATATAAAGTTACTACCTTTCAAATAAAAAAGAACCATCGAAATCCGATTTAATAAAGCGGAGATATTCAGTGGCCCCCTTTTTACTCTTTTTTTGGGCGGAGTACCTCCCCACCCCAATCAAAAATCCCAGACGATTAAAAAATTCTGTAAATTATCTTAACCTGTATACTAAGTTTCGTCTAGATCGGTTGAGAAATGCGACTTGTAGATGAAAACAGCCGGGCAGACATCAGACAGACATCCGGACATACGAAAGAATTTTTGCCCAAGCTGAAACAGAGACGGTTGGCTGGCGGTCAATAATAATAGCATAGAATAAGTTAACAATAAACTTTTATGCAGTAGCCATGTCATGGAGAAACCTAAAGCGGGCTATCACAATTAAGTGCGGATACAACATTTCATGTCTGTGCTGTTAGCCAGGACCTAAGTCACTCTAGTCAGACACACTAGTAGACTCTAGTCAGGACCTAACCCTGAGCAACCATGACATGGTAAAACTTATCATAATAAAATGTTATGGTAAAACTTAAAACCGACTATCATAATAAGATGCGTACACAAAATTTCGTGTCTGTGCTGTTGACCGTTGAAGAGTTCCTTTCTCTGGAGGCCATGTCATGGTGAAATTTCAAACCGTCTATCATATTTCAAGGCGTACACAAAATTTTGTGTCTGTGGTGTTAACTGTCGAAGAGTTCCTGGAAATCGATACAGATCATGCTTACCCTAAAAATGCATTGTCATCCACCAACCAAAATGTATAATATGTTTTTATCAAAATGTAAAAATTCAACTCCGTAGGATAAGATAAAGTGGTTCTAATTCAGCTTTCAAGATTTGATCTTAACAAACATACATACATAAAGACATAAATGTTTTTAAGGCTTTTAAAAATATAATACTAATTTTACTCTTAGCTGAGCCTGTTTCTTTGTTTACGTGTGTATTTGACTTTTCTTGTAGCTTTAGGATAAGTAAGACCTTGTAACTTTTAATTCTACCTTCATATATTTGTTTACCTATATTTTGTTAAGCAAAGTATAGCTAAATAAATTGATTTGTTTTGATAAAGGAAGGTAAGTAGAGCAATACCTATTCCCTAGTTCACACAACATTCACGCATGCTCGCTCATTACAGATAATCTTTAGTACGTACCGATGTAGCTGCGAAGGAACAGGCCACCGCCGCTACTGTGTGGTGGAGTCAGCAAAACTCTAGAGTAATTTAATTTGCATAGGGTCTAAGTCAAAAGCGGTGGACAGAGTGAAGAGCGGGAAATTATATCTGCGTTACTTCGCTATCTCTCAAAGGGAAGATACTCGTAGAGTGACAGTAAAAACAGGGAGTCAGAGCTTTTTCACTATCTATACCTTTTCTTTTGTTTTTCTTTGTTTTTTCCAAGTTCTATGATAGTCTATGATATTCACGTTTAGTTTTGCCAGAAAATCAAATCAATGAAATCCCTGACAATAACGCGAGGCTTAAGAAGCCTCGCGTTATTGTTTTACTAGCTGTGCTTTGCCCATGTGGACATAAAAGTACAAAATACCGAATCTATTGAAAATTCGTTTAGCTATCAAACATTGTTTTATCGAATGCTCAGTTTCTATGCGCTCCGAACACTAGGCTAGTTTGCGAGTCAGTTCAGTCACTGGCCTTTCACTGGCCTCGTGTACGAATACATTTGAAGACAGTTTAGTGGGTAAGTGTACTGACTCGTTACATGGCCTCGTGTCCAGAGCGCATTACACATCCCATCGAGATTCTAAGTTCATCAGATTTTAAGTTAAATCCTTAGCTATCCAACGGTGAAACCCGCATTTTAATTAGTCCAATAGTTTTTACGTGATGCTCGAACAACCATCCAGACAGACAGACATGATTTAAAAAAAAAAGGTTATATTCTTGTTCAGTAGCTCATTTTACGTTTACAGAAACATTAAAAAAAAAACTTCTTAGTCGGTAAATACGTTTTGTTACTAACTGCTTTATTATAAGTATATATAGATAGACAGATAGTGGTATAACTAGAAAAGAACTCCTCTTTGCTACTGTATGGCCGAGTCAGCAAAACTTCAATGGCAATTTAATTTGCATTAGGGCTGATACATAAGCTGAAGCGAGAGCGGGAATTAAAAGAGATGTTCGAAAAATGTATGAAGGCTGGTACTAAAATAATTTAAAATTCTAAACAATATATTAGATATTTGTGAAGAAAGGGAATATTTTGCTGATAATGACTAGCAAATGAAAACAAAAAAAATGCCTCCTATTTTATTTTATTCGAGTTTTGTTTTTCCTTTAGTAGAAAGAATAAACTTGCCACACTAGGTTCTTTACCTCTGGCAACTCTGATTTGACACTATGACCACAGTGACATTCAACACGGCACAATGTATATAGATCTGGCACTGACAGCTGATGACATGACCTTAAGTATTTTTTTCTATGGGCTTCACACGGGTTCTTTTTTGATGACATTGCGCTATGAACGTTTTGTTATTTTATTATTATTTATATTCACATGTTATAATATAATAATTGAAATAGCAAAACATATAAAATATAGAAATCTGTTTTATTTTATTTCCAGTGCACGAAAAACGCACTAACTCAATAGAATGGAAAATATTAAAAGTTTTGTTCATTTTTATGTGTAGGAAAATATTTTCTCTTTTGTTTAAGAAATGGAGGCTCAATAAAATATAAATTACATATATTTATGTAGCCCAGTATATAAGCTTTTAAATGAGTTATATATCATAGCTGCTGGAATTTTCTCGGAATAAAGTACCACTTCTGACCATCTCCTTTATCATTTTTTTTACGCTATTATTAATATTGTCATTTATTATTTCATGTTATTGTTTACAGTAACTGTTTTGCAGGAATTTCCTGTCCTAAATCAAAATTGTTTAATCATTTTAATTGACACTAACCAACATTTTAAAAATTAGTGATTAAAAAAAATGAGTTTTTTTACATTTTACACTAACTTCTAAAATTTTGAGTTTTCATTTCCGTTCATTAAACTATTAATAAAATTGATGTTCCATTTGAAAAGCTTAAAATTTATTTAACATGTAGGTATTATGCATTATGGCTACATTATATCGCGTCCCTCGCAGCATCGCATTGCTCGTCATGCTCGAGGACTCAAGCTTTCTGTTGCAACTAAAACATTTCTTAAAATTAAGTAATCATAGTACTATTCCAACATAGTATGACATAATTTTTGATTGCATACCTGCAGTTTAAGGTTTATAATGGCTTAAATATAATCGTCTTGGACGTGGGTATATCCAAAATAGGTGTGCGATATCTTGCTTTAGTACAGACTCAATCGTTTTTTGCTTCTAAAAACAAGAAATATTATTTAGGATTTCTCATTGCGCGTGAACATGTTTAGAGTAGGCGACATGGACCTTAGATTTTCACTTAATTAAAATAAACACTGAATACAAAATAAGTAGGTTCTCAAATTCACAGCAGAAGTAGCACCCGCAATCATACTAATATTAACCGTAAGAGGCTATTGCTGAAAATGGAACGCTCCTTTAATTTTCTCGAAACCACCCGAGCTCGATCTTGGTTTTAATTCGACAAGGAGGAGCTAGCAATCAAAAGAACTAACGGCACTCCAACGAGGCATTACCATACGCGAGGGGGGCTTGCGAACGACACGGTATTAGTTCGCAACTGATTACATTCCTCGCCGCCTCCTGCAAACGACTCACAATGAAGTAGCGACGAATAAACTTCATTACGCCGAGTTAAGCATGGGAAATTATAAGGAGGAATTATCTTCGAATGGCGGCGGCGGTGGCACGTACGCGAACACTTCTGGATTATAGCCTTAGGCAGTCGTAGGACACGTCGCCGCACCAGGCCAGCTCATTGTTACGGGCTTGCATTATATGAACCGGTGCTAATACGAACCTGAAATATTCTCTATATTCGATTTGGTGAGCTAGAGCGCAGGTTTTCCGCTTTGTGAAATTGGGTGCGGACGCCACGAGCTGACGAATCCCTAGAGAAAAGTAAATAGTGGTCCGGTGGAAGGCTTCACAGAGGAGATTTAGATCAGTCTTTGTCTCTCACTAAACGCTATTCTTTTGAGAGATTTTTCCATCTTTGTGGAAGCTTGAGGTGGATTCTATTGGGATGATGAAATTTAAAGCTGCAGTGAAATTTTCGAAACTCTGTTTGGTTTATCTCATTTGCTTCTACTGCATCGCTGTATATTCATGCGATTATGTAAAGTAATATAAAATACAGCCTTATATTTTGTTTGTCTTCCAACCGCCCCAAGTTTTACTGAAGCTGCAAATATCTTCCCAAACTTGTAATCGAGGTCCAAAATTAATCAAAGTTCCTTTTAATCAATGTGACTTAATCAAGCTAATCTATTATCCGAATGTGCTCCATATTCGTAAGTAAGTTGAACTTCGTGAACTAGACGCGTGGAGTACATGTTTGTCGACGTTCGGTAATCGCATTTGCCGCTACAAAATAAGTTTTAATTAATGGATTGGCACTTGGAGAGACGCGTAGAGGCCAGGGACACCATTCTATTACGGGTGCGTCAACTGGACACCGCTGACCTTTGCTCGATGAGACTCAGCTTAATTAATATATTTTACAACAACCATTTATCACAACAAAGTTATTTTTTAATCCTCGCGTCGGGGAACGTGCAAATAGCAGGAACGAGAGAAACGTTCCGTACAGTCTTACATTTTATTCGTCCGAATGGACTATGGGCGTTTCACGCACCATTGACCGAAAGGATAAATAAAACTATTCGTAAACTGGTTTTATTGCAGGTATAATTCTATATGTTTTTATGTAAAATCGATAGGAACAGGCAGGAAAGCGTAAAAAATATATTTGCCAACATAACTAATAACAGGAAGTCACCTCGTTACTCACAAGTGAATGGTAGGTCGGCAATCTCGCGAACGCGCCCTCCACTTCTCGACTTAATGAATGAGAATAATTTTGGCAAAATACTTTGGAGAGACGGGACACACGCCCCGGGAATTTTTCAATTTGCAACTGACATAATGTAATAAGAGTTACACCGTGAGATGCCGGAGTAACGTAATTAATAACCTGTGAAATATTACCTGTTACAATAAATTTAGAGGATAAAAGTTGAGTGATAAATTTAAATAACAAGGCGGGCGTGTGCCCGGAAGTGCTTGAAAATGCCCGAAATACTTAGGAATAGTTTGTCCGGGGTGATAAGTGGGTGTGTCGGCGAGTGTTACGGGAATCGCAAGTTTGTACTCGAAGCCTAATGAACGCGTGAACGCGGAATAACTTCGCAAAACCTTGAATAATGTATGTTTTAACGAGATGTTTTTCTTGAGGGAATAGCATTAACCCACTTTCTGATTGTGTGAATGTAAACTTTGGCAATTTCTTATTCTTTAGTGAGTGGAATCTTTTATGAGCTCTAAATTAAATCACCTCCGAATTAAGGTCCGCTTCGGAACCCGATTCAAAACAAATGTAAATTTGTAATAACTGAACGTGGCCGCGGCTGTGTTCTTATTGTTTACAAAACAATAAAGGTTCTTATATTTAATCCAGTCTTACATAATCGGGTACAGATGACTGGCTAAAATCGAATTCCCTTTATTACTGCCATAAAATTTACCGATATTATCTCAAGCGGGCCAACCGGGCTATAAAAGTAATCCTTCTATTTTAATGGCCCTCCAACCTGCGGGATGCAACAATGTGTCCAATTTGCTCCCAAACTAACCCCTTTTCCTATCACGATCATAGATATTCTACAAGAATTTTATTTACATGCAGTATTCATTTTTTTTCTGAAAATTTGTCAAAAAACTAGTTTGGTAATTTATCACTGAGCGCATAATCGTATTTTATTTTTGCCATAGAACTTTACGCGTGGCAATCTCCTACAATGAATCACGATTACAAGATGTTACGTAAAAAACTGTGTTGTTTTTCTGCACAACTAAAACCAATATAGCATTTTAAATATTCACATAAAATCCTTCGCTCGGCGTTGTTTAATCGGCGCGTTAAATTCGAGAAAAGTCGAGAATATATCAAATATTAACACAGCTCGAGCGTTGTTTCGGCAAATGGGATAATATCGCTCTCATGCATCTAAATCTAAACTCACTCATTCTCGTATAAAACTAATCCTTCAGCAGTTTCATTAATTCTTCTTACATCTGGCACAGATAAAATAGTAGTACTATGTACATCAGGCTTATTTTCGTTAAGGTTTTTTTTAGTTGTTTGCACTGTATCAGTAATTCGGTGATCCGAAGCCGTTTCTTTTCTTCGGATTCCCGTCAAATCACCATTAATCAAGTGGAACTCTGAAGTTTCTGAAGCTCCTGAATCTAATTTCGCAAACAAAGAAAACGAAAACCTGTCTACCTTTATCAATCAAAACTGTTTGAAAATTCTATTCCGTTAGTTCGCAGCCGGGAGTCGTGCAACGGAGACAATTGGAAAAATGTATCACGAATAAAAAGTCGTATTGGAATGTAATATCGAGAGCACACGGAATATTCTTGTCAAGTGAAAATAAAGGGCCAGGGAAATACAGTGACAGGTTGTGAGCAGACAGTGGTCATCCGACGTGCACAAGATTCGAATAAATAAAGTGGGGAGCAAATAACTACGTCAACACACGTGCGCCAAACTGACATCTCTTTACCACCTGTTATTATTGTATGACACATTTGTGACATAGAAGTCGGGCTATTGTTAATTTCGAGGAAACGACTCAGATGGAAGTTTTGTTGCGTACAAGACATTGTATTGCCTCTTTGGAGTGGACATCACGGGCGCCTTAACGACAAGCTCGGAATTTATGACCGCCCCTTGATTGTGTTGTACCAACCTATTGCTAATTTTATTGCAAGCCGGAAGTTTTGTATGTAAGATTTATAATGTTCTGTGACGATATAGTCTGGTTTATGTCTTTTCAATATTGCCATCAAAAAGTAATAGGTGCGAGAGTACCTTTAAGATTATTTTACTGCGTTTGCTGACAACATCAATTGCGACGGAGAACGGCAAAAGTTGGCAAAGTATTACAGGGACCTACAATGCAAAGTTACAATAAGCGTGACAGGTGGTATTCCAATCTTCGTTTACGATTGTGGATTCCGAGAAAGCTCAAAGTATTTTTACGATTTTTATATTCATTGAAAACTTTAATGATTAAATTGGGTAGTTAACCAAGTTCTGAAAAGTCGTTAGTGGGGCCTCTGCGGAATAAATTTATTTTTGCGTAAAAAAGTTTTAGTTACAAAAGCATCTAACACGATTCCAAAGTGATTTCAATTTGTTAAGGCTGCGCCTTGTGATAACAGTCACTATTATATTTTAATCCTGTTGTCAGTTAAATCATGACCAATAAACGATGAAAAGACGAATTCATTTATTCAATTTTATATGGCAGTGTTTCAAAATATTACTATGGCAATATTTTTAAGAACATAATGAATATGACACATAATTATTTTAAGATACTACCGTGACCTACAGTCCTACACTACTAGGTACAATAAAAAAGCCACTTGGCAGAAACAGATTGATAAACTAAAAGGGGTGGTTCAAGTAAAGAAAAGCATTTTACTTTCGCATTTCCATCGCATTTGACTAAATAAACATATCAGCCTCAGAGCCACTATGCTGCGACTTCATTGACTTCTCGCACTGTGAAAAAAAGCAATTTCGACTCGGTCTTTTGTCTGTGGTTGGCATATTAAGGAAGCAATATTATGCAAAATGGCCAGCTAATACTAAATTTTACTTAGGTATACAGCTGAAATTAGGTTTACAAAGTCCTAGTCATCTAGATTATGATAATGACCAATTATGATTACTAGACTAATTGTTTAAGTTCACTTACCTTTTATATTTATTTATTTTTGTTTATGATTGAGCACCACAGTCCATGACAACTAAATGTATTCCTCTCCATTGAACGGTTGTCTGAAAGAAATCGCTTTAAGCGATAAGACCGCCCATTGTATTATATATAAGTTAAATGTCTATTCATGTGATTTATTTGGTGTGCAATAAAGCTTATAAAGTTTATCTATCTATCTATGATTGTGCATGTTAGATCCTATGTCTTTGCATAAAGCAAACGCTCATTTTCACATTCTTCTTGAATCACCAGCATGACTGGAAAAATATACTCTCATAGCGTTAAATCTTACTCTGCTAACTTTCATCATCATCAGTCTATACTATACGAGTAGGTATTAATAATTCGAGGATTTGAACATCGTTGGGTTGTAAAACGCACAAGTGACCGCTCGGCCACTAGTACTACTAGTACATAGCGGTGGTGGTCACAGGATAACAAATACAGTGTAGTTCTTTACTACACTGTTTTTTTAGCTAAAAAACATCAACAGCGAACTGGTATTTCCAAGAACTACAAATTTAAGGCTATATTATATCCAACACTGAGCCTGGTAGATTATAGTCCAAAATATATGTCTCCGTTTTTATTACTCTTTAAATTCTCAACGCCATTTCTCTTCTTTGGTCTCATCTATGGGATGAGACAGCTTTACAAAATATAGCCCCTTCAGCCCTAGACATGTACCGTTTTGTTTCATAGTTCTGCACAGCGATGTTAAGGAAGCAATATTATGCAAATCCGAGCGTCGATCCCGCAAATATAAAAACTTTAGTGTTGCAGAGTTGTGATTTTGCCGGTTAGCTTAAGCAGATAATAATAGTCTTATCGTTAACTTGAGACTGATAAACATTTTATTGTAGGTAGTGCTAAATTTGTTACAAAGCTTGCACAGTAATATTACAAGAAAAGTTGAATGGTTGGATGTAACTAGACTTTTTCAGATTATCACAGAAGCTATTTTGAATTATTTGGTTAGTCACCTTACGATGAGTTTTCTATAATTCTTGTGATTACACGATGAACCAGGTTTTTTTTTTGAATTTGTTATCATAAACAGGCGTTTTGTTTAAATGCTTTTTGGCAAAAATGAACAAAATAACAGTGAAACAGAGCATGAAACATTTGTGTCCGGATAACATCTGTATCTCTAAAGAGCTCTAGCTCTAACACTTTGCATCTCAAGGCTTGCATCCGACTGATATCGGGATGCCCCTAGAGAAAAAATGTAAACGCAATTTGAAATTCTATGCTATTCAAAGGCACCTGCGTGAATTTGGGTTACAGAGATATTTTGCGAATTCGTATCATAAAGAGCGATATTTTATTTTACGGAGTAGACCTAAGTTGTAGCACCAATCATGGATTTATCTTTAGAATAAGGAGAGCCCATCAGTTCTTAATCTAGACAGCCTCCGTGTAGTCATTGGATAAGTTTACTCAGTTGTCGGGATTGTTTGTCAAATTGATATAACGGATCACTCTCCAATCATGGTAAGTAAGAGTGTCTCACAACTAAAACGTGTCCACCCAAGCTGCTTTGCAACCAAAAGAGACTATGGTTCTATTAAAAAATATCTGACAAATGTCGACTGGTCTGTGGCTAACAATAATGAGGACATTAATAGATCTAACGGGCGTCATAAGATCTGATATTGTTGCCAAACATTCACATGAAGTAAAGATAAGTCAGTTTATATATAACTTAAAATCTTGGACATACACGCGTTATCAGAAGTTTTTCACAGTTTTGTTGCGGAAGTTGAAGACAGAATATGAAAACAGAAAACTAAAAGCTCATAAAAATAGCCCCAAAGAGCTTTTTTTATTTCCTCTCTAATTTTTCATAATATGTAACCTTTTGAATTACTAACGGTTTCAGTTTGCTAAAACACGCAGCAATTCATTGATAAGACTAATAATCACTTTTCAACAGCTGCCCAAAAACCATATTCTCTCTAAAATTAACAAGAGTGAAACAGAACTTGTGAAAATTGCTAGAATCAGTAATGCTCCAGCAAATTCTATTCTTGTGAGTCCTACAGGTTATGAAGAAGTTGAAAAATTGATAGTGAACTTACAAAATAATAAACAAGAAATTGACGGTTTAAGAAACTCTCTCATCAAACCCATTGAATGTACATGTTAAAGACAAAACTGTTATATTACTAACGTATATACTTAATCTGAGTCTATCAAATGGAAATTACCCTCATGATTGGAAAATTGTTTTGGTTTCTCCAATCTATTCTGTTGTTATTGATCGACCAATCTCCCTGTTATCAAATTTCTCTAAACTGCATGAAAGGCAGGTTTTTTTTTGGTTCCTTTACATTCTTCAAATACATATTTTGTGTATGGCAACCTTTTAATCATTATGTATTAAAAATAAGTCCAATAACTCTAAAAACGCATTTTTCCATAGATTAATAAACGCCTGGTTAATGTTTTTTTAATTTTTGAGCATTAACACCTGCTTAGCGAGAACATATCTAATAATTTTCTTAAGGAAACATTTGGATCACGGGTAGGACTCAAACCTGCATCATTCCGTGCCTCTGCGTGGCACTTACCTTTAGCCAATTCGACTGCCTAATCTTTTCTAATTGCGGAATGATGCGAGTTCAAGTCCCGTCCGTGATCCAATTTTTACCTTTAGAAAATTATTAGGTATGTTCTCGCTAACCAGGCTAAAATCATAAAAATAATTGATTTGGGAGACGTTAGCTTTATGACACGAAGTTAATTGCAGTATTAGCCGTATTTGGTTGTTTAGTTCAGAATACTACCAATAGATGGCGTTACCGTCTACGTGAGATGGATTTAAAAACTGAAAGAAAATGAGGTAACAATGCTGTGTTGGCATATTTTTAAATCTGGCGCAGGCTTTCGATACTGTCTCCGTCCCTATATTTCTGAATAACTGGAAGGCATGGTAATACAAGGTTTTGCCTTACATTGGTTTAAATGTTACTCAACAAAACGGAGACAGTGTGTTAGGATTGGTTTGTAACTTTAACTATTAATAACTTGCAATCTATTAGATTTGGTGTAAAACAGGGTACTATACTTGGACCCACACTATTTTTCATAAACGATATTCACGATCTCCCAACTAAAAACGCTGATGTAATATATTATTGTGCTATGCTGATGACATTGCAATAGTTTTTTATGGACTTTCATGGCCTGTAGTATGTTCCGCAGCCCAGCAAGGTATTGCTCTAATTTATAAATAGCTGCAGCAAAGACTTTGTGTGCGCGGACTCAAAAGAAGCTTTGTGGTAATTTTTTCCCGCGATTTTTTCCATGTGGATTACATAAATGCCTAGTGGTCGTTTTAGCCCTCAAATTTGACCGGTGGACTTGAAAACGTCTATTGATCGTTTTTTACGAATTATTTATTTATAGCTTACGTTTTTTATTTATTTTAGTACTGCTTCTCCACAAACTTTGCATTCAACAAGTATTTAGCCATGAATACGATAAAAAGAGCATAAAATAATGAAAAACGTAATATTCATTGGTTTGAAAGCATGTTTTTGCAATGCTGTAAGCAGTTGTAGAGTAGATAAAAAACATACCTCAATTTGTAATTTGAAACATAAGCTATCGAACGCTGCAAACTTCACTTAGTCCGGTCAGCACTTTTGGAGTCATTATAATTATATGAAAAAAAACATCTAACAAGTAAAATGATTATAAAAATACAAAAACCCTACTGCGAATAAAATTATTAATACGAGCTGACCGCCCGCAAAAATAATAACACTAATATTATAAAGGCGAAATTTTGTATGTACGGGTGTAAGGGTGTGTATGTAGGTATGTTTGTTACTTCTTCACGCTTAAACGGTTAAACGGATTTGAATCAAATTTGTTACGAGTGTAGATTATACCCCGGATTAACACATAACGGAAACCTCAGGCGCAGCTTATATTTATATAAATTTAATGTTTCTTTTATAATTACATATTTTACTTTACTTTAATAGTTGCAATTGCAACATTACGTTATAGTATTTACATTAATAACATGAATAATATAAAATTGAAAATTTTGTAAGACGCTTAAAAGAAAATTGCTTCTGTTTAGTTATAAGAATTATATATTTTTGAAATGATATTATAAATACCTGTATTTTGATACCTTACTCGATAGGTTTTGGTCAGTTTTTGTTCCGTCGGAAATGCAATATGGCAGCTGTAAGCCGCCATATTGGTTTTCTTGACATTTCATATATCCTATAGCACTTTCGTGATCAAGACGAATCCAATGATACCTTATTTATCAAATTCCATCAAGCTTATTAGGCTGTAGACCTCGCCTAGTAAACGTACAAACAAACTAACATAAGTACAACCCAAACACATAACTCTCCTCAGTCGGGTAAAAATGATGATGATGAAATAATAGCCGATGTAAGTCAGTTTTTAATCGAGTTCCAAAAGGAGGCAGTTATATGTTCGACTGTATGTATGTTTTGTTTAATATATGTACACCGATTTCGGCGTCAATTGTATACTATTTCAAACAAAAATTTTTTTTTTTTTAAATAGATACTCTCCAGGTGGTCCCATATAAATTGTATCAAAATTGATTGAGTAGTTTTCCGAGAATAAATTTATTTTGAAATCCATTTGATTTTGTGTTTATATTAACTCAATTCTCTTGAGATTTCTAAACCGATTTGGATGGTTTTTATTTTACTCAAAAGAGTAGACATTCAGTGTAGTCCCATATAAAATTCATCTAAATTAGTTCACTCGTTTTTTTTGTTATTAGCTTTTAATCCATTTGAAGTCGATTTTTTGTACCATGGTATATTATACAGCACTTGTTCAAAAACTTCACTCGTACATACTTGGTACAATATAGTGGAATGTAATACTTGAACCACACCACAGCTCTCGTACTGTATGAAAAGCTATCTTTGAAGTTAACCTCATTATATTGCCAGATGAGCTGTAGTTGCTGTGTTGCTGTGTTGCTGTAGTTTCTCTATCGCTATTAATTACTGACACGTTTCAATGAGCGTGTTTTTTTAGATGAAGGCAGGAGAAGGTAAGTAAGGTAGGTACTCAAACTATCTTTCATAGGACTTTCAAACACGTAATATTTGTATACTCTTTGATACAACCATACAAAATCCACACAGACTCATACTTCATTGATGTCTGTAATGTCCGTAATCACATTATGGAAGTGAGATATGTCACAAGCTACATTTCCAGCATAAACTACTTACCCACATTTTAGCAGCAGCGTTGTGTTTTTTTATTGTTTGCATACAAAAACACATCGGTCTTCTAATGCCTTTTTATAAATTTGTATGAGTTGCTTCTATAAAAGAAAATGCCTGTACTTTTCTGATTTCCCGTTACATTTATGCAATATCATGTTACTTAAGTTTTTTTATGCGTGTACACATTGATAAGGAAGGATAGGCAATTAAGTGATGCAAATCAGTTTATATTATCAGACTGTCTGCAGTGGGAAAACTTTTCTTTTTCAATATAAATCCATCCTGATTATGTATTGGTGAGATCCACACCAATATATAAAAGTGAAACGTTGCAGGTTTGTTTGTTTATTTGTTTGTTTGGAGAGCTATCACGCCAAAAAGGTTGATCCGATTTTAATACAATTTTTTAGCCCGGAAAATGGTAAGTTTTCATTGGAAAACTGGAAAATGTCGATTACTCGCTCTATGAAACGGTTGCCATGGAAACGAAATAATAACAAGTCTGTCAAAAAGCATCAAGAACGTTGGTGCTATACTTTTACATTGGTTTTTAATATCCTAGAAGAACATAGTATGCTTTTTTAATATGTAAACTGTGCTATTCAATAAACTGTAGTCCACGCGGACATGTCGCGAGCGAAAGCTTGTAACTAATACAGATTTGTTACTGAATAAGGACAAAAATCCATACTAATATTATAAGAGTGGAAGTAAGTCTGTCTCTCTGCCTGTCTGTTTGTTTCCATTTCACGACAAAGCGGCTGAACCGATTGTAATTAAATTTGGTGTGGAGATAGCTTGAGCCTCGTTATGCAAATTTTAGGGACTGCAGTACAGACATTAACAAAAATATGAAATGGCGCAATATATTCACTAGACCATGACTGTATTTTTTTATTTTTTTTATTATTACTGACTAGGCAATCGTTTGACCACGATCTCACCTGATGGAAAGCGTTGATGTGGTCGAAGGTGTAGCACGCTTGCCTGATGAACCTTACATGTACCACCTTATCCACTTTACCACTTGACGATGGCTAATTAATCAACAGCTTTATTATTTTTGCGTCACATGAACTTTTCAATCGACTCGACGAAGGCTACGACGCCATATTATCAACAATACTATTATTTTTAATTATATACTTACAGTGGATTATCACATCTGCTTCAACCCCTGGTGGATGATTACTAAACACTATTAAACAATTACCTTTTGTTGTATTTTATGGCACTGATGTAAAATTTTGATTTTTATCAGATATTCAAATTTCAATGTATTTTTACTCTTTTTTGTGTTTTCTTACATAATGTATTTTTTTGTTTATTTTTAAATCCTTAGTTTGTATTGAATACTGTAATTTTGACATCTTAAACCTTAATAGATTTCGAGATACAGTCGTTTGCTGGAAAATATTCGCTTGCCTTTTTTACAGCTTTAGCACCAACATTTTGAAAAACTCTGTAATAACTTTTATTTCTTTGCAATGTAAAATCTACACGATAATTTTTTTTTATGTGTAACTTGAACTGTTTTGGAGATACATGGATTATTAGATTTTTAGTACCAAAACTTCGAATCCAGATTTTCATCCCCAATGAAAATATTTTTGAAACATGATGATAATACAATATGCCTATGTTTGTTTGAAGATACTATTAGCAAAGTTTCATGTGTATATATGTATTAAAACAAAATCATATAAAATATTCATTAAATCATATAATTTATTTTTATTCCAGTTGCTGGCCGCGCGCGCACGCGCATTTATGCGCTCAGTACTGCGCAATGTTCGATATTGCGCCACCCGATAATATACTGGTTATGAGATGAATTTCACAGAATCGCTTCATATCCTACAGGTTCAATATGATAGGAATCTCCTGTCCTAATTTTAAGTTTAAGTTTTGGCGGTTTGACCTGTGCGATGATTAATAGAACCGAGTTCATCATCAGCCTATATCTGTCCACTGCTGGACGTAGGCCTCTCTTAATGCACGCCACTGAGCTCGGTCTTCAGCTCTCCTCATCCATTTTCTTCCAGCCTCTTTTCGCAGGTCGTCACTCCACCTGGCCACAATGCGTCCCACACTACGTTTGCCTAAACGTGGTCTCTGCTCGAGAACTCTTCTACCCCAACGGTTATCGGTTCCTCGGGAAATGTAAACTGCCCACTGCCACTTCAGTTTGCTTATCCTTTGAGCTATGTCGGTTACCTTGGTTCTCCGTCGGATATCTTCATTACGAATCTTGACCTTCAGAGAAACTCCAAGCATAGCTCTCTCCATAGCTCGCTGGGCGATCTTCAATTTGTGGACTAGTTTGACCGTGATTGTCCACGTTTCGGCACCGTAGGTCATGACGGGTAGAACGCACTGATTGAAGACTTTTGTCTTCAGGCACTGTGGTAATATGGACGACGAGAAGAACCGATTTACTCTTTTATAAGTATAGATTATTATGTAAGTACGAGTAGGAAGTAGTAGGTTGATTTTACATTCTGATCGATATTGAAA
Source organism: Alsophila aescularia (assembly GCA_946251855.1). Classification (NCBI taxonomy): domain Eukaryota; kingdom Metazoa; phylum Arthropoda; class Insecta; order Lepidoptera; family Geometridae; genus Alsophila; species Alsophila aescularia. The sequence goes on from OX276376.1 coordinate 52,402,152, forward strand.
TGAAAATACGTTGCTATACGAAACGAGAAGCAACCTTCACTAAGCCATGAACACAAGTAACGTTCCTTCTCTTATCTGACGTTTGGTCTGGCGAATAGACACCGTCGGCGGTAGTGAACACCGCTTTGTCTTGTGCACTGGCGCTAGCAAGCCGAGCCAGTATTTACATAACAATGCACTGAATTCGGTGCGTACAAAGCTAGGTCCTCGAATATGTCGGAAGGGTAAGGTTGGAGGTTTTGAGATGGATGAACGTGGCGCGTATTTCCAATAACTCGAACGTTTGTTGGTGAGAAAATTGACTTGTAAACTAAACGCTGGTGACGGTTGAGAATCAAGTTTAGGAGAAGTCAAAGTTTAGACCCAAGCCCCAGTTATTACTTAAATACTATTTTTGACTTATGTATTTATGTGAACGCAGCTGCAATACCTATAACTAAGATGCTTTGATTTTCCAAACTCCTAAAATAATTATAAAGAAGCTTGTACGAATTTACGTAGGTTTAATATAACATAATATCTTATATAACGTAAATTTGTTTACGTTAAAACTCAAATTGTAAACTATCAGTTGCTATTTAACTTCCATAAGAATCTCAAAATTTTGTTTGGTAAGATATTGCAGCGTTAATTGTCTGAGGAATACTCTGGATGAAAATATAAAAAAAAGTTTCTATTAATTTTCACGACAGTTTTGAATGAAGCGAAGTAAACTTGCATAAAGAACTAGACGGCAGGCGTTCCATTGTTCATTTGACAAAGCGCAAGAGCATGACGTCGATCTTGATCAAAATCAAACCCTGGAATAACATTTCAGTGCAATTTCAGCGCACGAATACATGGCTTGATCGTATTATGCCAGTTAGCTTCCCACGTATGAAGAAGCAAATACCTTCCTCACATAATAGAGCTATTGTCCGCAGCCGAAGATGTTATCACAGAAGCAATTCGAGCGCTTACGAAAGCAGCATTAATTGATTTAACGCCGGCATTCACTCAGTTCCCGTATCGCTGACAGAATTACGCGTTATCTTAGCTTTAAAAAAAGTTAATCCACAAAAATGAATACCGCCCGGCAGTTACATTTTTTTCCGAGATACCGCAAGTAATCTGCTAGACCAGCAGAAAATCTTCAGCCTCCACTCCTTCCTTAATTAGCAGAATATTTCAGTGAAAAAAAGAAGCAACAGGAAGCATTGCAAAGTAATAAAAAGAAAGCGGCTTGTGCCCGTTATGGCCGCCTAATGGAGTCACGTTATCTAGAAAACGGGAATAAAGAAGTTAAGAACGATAAGGTTACAAAGTTAAAATCTAAAACTGCCCTTAAGATTGTTATAAATTGAGTTTGCGAATTGATTTAAATTATTTTGTTTCATTTAATTTCCAAGTTTCCTTTTGAAGTGTTTTACTGGTTTAGTAATAATTATTATAAGTGTAAAAAAAAAAAACACTGCACTTCTACCTTTTAAGATACACAAAGGAGCTTTAATTATATCGACTTGGTATTGCCACACTTTTATAAAATTTATGTTGTTCCATTCTAAGGTTTTCTGGAAGAGATCGTTTTGAGAGATAAGTCCGCCCATTTTACCAATTTATTGCTTGTAAAGTTTCTATTATTAGGACTTCGAAGTCAAAAAAGGAACCCTTTTAGTTTCATCATCTACGTCTGTCCGCCCATCTTTCTGTGTCACAGATATTTTATTCGGAAACTATTAACAATTCAAGGTTGAAATTTGGCTACTACCTAAACCGATTAAATAAAAGTTAGTTTTGAATTCGTCTCGATTGACCACGTGCCATTTTTTACTAATATGGCGACCACAGACCGTTTAGAAAGGTATAGACATAAAATAAAAAATAAACAATGTTTGTGAGTTTTGTAGAAATCCATACACACTGAAATAATAACTCCTCGTTATTCTACTGTCACAATAATTATGTGTACTGTGTAATAACTGTAATGGTTTAAGAAACCACTGAACAAGACATAATCGAAAGTGCTAAAAAACACGACTGCACACAAAACTAAAAAGAGGCAATAATTTAAGTGAGAATGGTAACTATATAACCAACCTTAAATCAATAAAGATCCTAAATAGTCATTCGAAATGAAAATTGATAAGAGAAACTCGAAGATAATTTTTAAATAACTATTTAATGATACCCACTTAACATAGTTCGTCGACTTTCACTTTTTTCTTTTTCACAATATGGCGTCTGGTTGTCGCCATACTGAATTTTGATTACTGTTATGTCTTAAGTGACACTCGCAAGATTCAGACAAATCACTTGACGTAAGAATCATCAAAATAGACACACGCGTAAATTATAATTATAGGCCTCTAGAGCTCCACAAAGGAACAGACATACATCTGTAGGTTGATAAACACATTACCGTCCTTTGCGTTGCGCAGTCTGGTAAAAAGCAACCATGCTATGAACTTCGTGCTTCGGAGGGTGCGTTGCAATAGCTTAAGGTTAGCGCAGAATTATCGCCCCGGCACCGGATCGGCATCGCATCGCCGAGGTGTCAACCCGGCTACGCTGGGGTGACGCTGGGGTAAAGGCTGGTTGACGGCTAGGTGTCCACCCGGCTATGGTGGGGTGGCTTTAGGCTAGGTGGTGGCTGGTTGACGTCTAGACTTAGTGTAGACTTTGTCTTTCCTGTAGTCCCGCTATGGTGGTTCCGTAACGGAACCTACGGAACTACTAGGATTTTTTAAATGGGTCTCACTCGTGGTCCTACAAAAAGGACAAATTAGTAGGTAACATTAATAACCAAGGCGCTCCATCAACCTCTTACCTACTCGTAGTAGGTAAAGGGCTGATTCAACTGTTAGAAACCTAAAAATAAGAAATTTACTGTATTTTGAACAGCAATTCTGCACATAATTCCGAAGATCCTCATCAGATCTTCACCAAATTTTTAAGAGACTAATTTTTATTTACTTACTATCTTTCAAATTAAAAAAGAACCATTGAAATCCGATCTAAAAAGATGGTGATATTCAGTAGCCCTCTTTTTGCCCCTTTTTAGGGGAAGTTGATTGGGGGGTCCCAATCAAAAATCCTCGAAGAATAAACAAAAAAAAAAGTTTAACCTGCATACCAAGTTTCGTCTAGATAGGTTGAGAAATGCTACCTGTAGAGGAGAACAGAGATCCGGACAGACGGACATCCGGACATACAAAAGTATTTTTGCCCAAGCTGGAACGGAGACGCTTCGCTCGAGCTTCGCGCTCGCTCGGTCAATGACTAGCTGTGCCCCGTAGCTTTGCCCGCGTGCACCACCCCCTTTCGCCCCCTTAGATATGTTTTTATAACATATTCTCAAAATTTCAAACCTCTAGGCCCACTAGCTTAGGCTGTGCGTTGTCTATCAGTCAGTCAGACAATAAGTAGGTATATCACGTACTTTTTATAGGTATAGATGATATTACGCCACTCTTGAAAAAAGATTATCCCTTTGTACAAACTAAAGTCCACAAAAAATCTATCTACAGAGACCAAAAGGAACTTGATTTGCGACTTTACTTCCATGCTTTGGCATTTAAGTCAACCGTAAAAGCATCGAATTGTAGGTCAGAAGGGACAGATAAAGCGAGGAGCGTATTTTCACGGGTTTTTTCTTTTTAATTTATTTGGTAGAATATTGACTGGCTTATCTACTTATTTCTTTTCACTTGAAGTTGTTTGAACACACCTTTTATACCACAAGCTGAAACTTATTAAGTGAAATAACTTGGTATGTTCGGAAGCTTAAAGAAAGTAGGTTTTTATTGGAGATCTATTTGTCTCATTAAGTGATGTCTTGTTATTATTATTATTTTAGACAATAGTTATATTGGTCGCAAGAGAACACTCATAGACACATATCTAATGTTATCCATGTTGAGTCACATGCAAGCAAGCCTGCAAGTTCGTAAAGTGACGAAACGAGCGCAATACCTACCTCTCCAGTACTTTAAGACCTCTTGGCGCTGACCAGCAATTTTGCAGATTTTGTACTTAACTAAACTAAACTGCCTGTTTACTTTACGAAGAATAACTGAAAATCCTGTCATACTCTTGCCTGCAACGCTCTGAATTATAAAGTTCTAAGTTGAGAAAACAGCTCATCCTTGGCGCTTTAGTTAGCTAAGTCGCAACTAAGACATCACGACTCCATCCTCAGAATGAGTATCGGAAATTTACATCAGCTTGTAATACAGTGCCGGTTCAGCCTTTATTGTAAACGGCGTAATTTGAATTTTCGTCTTTGATATTCAAATGAGCCTCTACTTGAGACACTGCCTTAGTTATTTGAGTTTTTGTAAAGCAATCAAGTTTGTTTATAGGAGCCGTGTAATTGTAAATCTCGGTCTGAGGTCTTAATTAATGCATAAAATCACCATGAGGGCCTTTGACGAGCCGCCTTTCTGTAAAACTGAACGAAATAAACAAAGGGAAAATCGGTTCTATTCCGAAATTTTGTTCACCGTAGTTATACGTTATTGTAGAATACTTTTGCATTCCACATAAAATATTGCAAAATTCTTCCCAACCCAAGTAAAATCAAATTTCATCGAAGCATGTAAGACATAATTTAGACATGGTTGCCGTATTTGGAAAAATATATTGAAATAGTCTAATTTCCATGCGAGCACGGTTCGCGTGCGTTGTATCCCTTTCCGTGTTGTAAACTTTTCTGTCAGGTCGTGTCTGCATTGAGATCGAATTGACATCGTATCGACAAGTCACGACAACTTTAACGGGGGAATTCGAGGCGTCCGATGGCGTACCATCCGAGGATCATACAACCTGTGCTACAACGTTCAAACGTGATTTTGATAGGCAACTCGATTAAACTGTCGTAGAAAGCGAACGACGCTGCCTCTCTCGATACGATGTCAATGCAAATGTAAACAATCGACGACGAAACTGTAATAAAATAGCCAATGGCTATTAGCACCTCAGGTTCCATGTTTCTCTGAGAATACTGTGAAGATATTGTAGTTTGTGAATTTAACCTAACATTTTATGTAAGTACTAAACAGAGTTAACAGGGCAACGCAGTTTGAAAACAAACAGATACTTAATGTAGCCACAACATGAGGTATGTGTAAATACAAAACTTTGTAAGTGCTTGCTTTACGATAAAGATACCTACTTCTTAAATAAAAACAAAAAGAAGCTTAACTAACACTTCGAAGAACTTTGGAATGCTTTAGATGTCAAAAAAGATTAAGCAATGGTGCTAAAAAACAGCCTGCGGCTTACATTAGAGTTGGCGTCCAAGTACTAGAATAAGTTACATTGTTACTTGGAACATTAATTTAAAGTGATGAGTATTTAATTAGGATGGGGTGCGTACAAAAAGCTGGAAGACGTCTTCAAGCTTAAATACCGCAATGTCTTAAAACCATGGTCTTCGACCTATGTGCCTACCCTCACCTAAGCTGCCGAGACGGGACGCTCACAAACGAGAAAATGCACAAAATAAAGGTTACACTACGTACTATGGAGCGTGTCATGCTCAGCATTTCATTGAGGGACCGAGTTCGAAATGTGGAGATCCAACGCCGGACACGAGTGTTTAATGTCGGAAAACGCATCAGAGCTCAAGTGGAGGTGGGCAGGACACTTGGCTAGGCAAGCGATAATAGGTGGACAAAAGCGGTAACGGAGTGGTATCCTAGGGGATATACAAGACCAGTTGACAGACCACCAGTGCGACGTGTGGATGATATCGTCCGAATTGTAGGCAAAACTGGTATATGTTCGCTCAGGACCTGTATTAATGTCACAATAAAGAAGAAGCCTATGTCCAGCAGTGGATTGATACGGACTAATGGTGTTGATGATGATGCTCTTTTGCCTTAAAACTGCAACAATCTATCAAGAATTGATCGCAACGTAATTTGATCAAAGCGTTTGAAAACAGCACCAAAATCCCTCAACCTCACCACAATTATAAAGGAAGCGAAGCGAAAATATTGCAAGCACGACGACGTGTTGACAAGGCATCGCGTTAACACATTAGCGTGCATTCTTTCTACGTTCATTAACATAACAAGTAGTTTCGTTAATCAAATGTACGAAATTAATAGCACAGTTTAGAGCCGAGCGACGTTCCGCCCGACAATCACACGGCCATTACAAATTGCTAGCAATTACCGCGACCCCCTCCCTCTACCCCTTGACTTCTGCGTTCATGACGCCATTTTTTTACGCTCGCATACACGGCAATTTACATATTAGTTCTTTACGTATGTTGTAAATATTAGCCTGAGTTTTTTATTTGCACCAAAAAAACTGTCTAAAAAAGATCACAACAACAAAAATACTCCTTACATGTTTTGATAATACCATAGGTTACCACGTTTTTATTGAGTCACTTTCTTGATTTTCTGTCGTTCCGGGTGGAATCTTGCAACTCTAATTTCGAGCACTTCCCGATTAGCTATCCGACTGAAACTTTCAGGGTAGCTCACAACTCGATGACAATGCATTTAAAAAAACTGGTTTTTAAATTAGTTTTTTATCTACATTTGCTGCTTGTTGATTGTATTTAATGAGTTCTAATGCATAGCGCGGTTTGTGCTTTCCCAATATAAGTTTCAGGAAAATGATTACCTTTACCTTATCACTACAGTGGAATGAATGGGAAACTACGAAATAACCAAACACTTTTCTAAATTTTATAACCCAACCTTTAATAATCCACTATTATTGTTCATTAGCAATCGAATAAACAAGTTTGGGTAAATAAAACATGCATGACATGATTTCCTTGTTTTCCGTGAACCCTAGTCTAGCAGATTTGAGTAAGTCCATTTGGGTAGGAGTATAATTTGTAGTTATTCTATGATGTGGGTTAAATTTCGCATAAATACTATTTACATTATGTATGCTATGCTTATAGTTGGAGCTCGGCTTAAAAAACACGCTACTTTATATTCTAAACCTACCTACTATTCCACTCGAAAACATGCATTGCAGATCCGCTAGATATTTATTTTACCCATTCAAAGGTATATAAAGCTCGCCATTCCTTATCCTTTGAATGATGTTATCGCCATTTTCCAAATGTTTCGTTCTTTTTGATCTAAATTCTTTACATTTCGCTTTGCATTCGTTTACGTTCCCACACATCACGATTCTTTTGTAGCACGATAGATTTCAGTATAAACAAATGATGTTTATTTATTGGACTGCACAAGGTTTGTTCATTGTATTCAGTTTTTAGAGACCGTTTTTTTAGATTTGTTAAATTACTTCATCAACATTTCCTATTTCCTATGGTAACCAGAACGCACAAGAATTAATCATAATACGTAATCCCCTGATAATCATTTATAAATATTATATTATAACGTTATATTCATGAAAATGTCCTTCAATGATAACATATAAGATACTTACAAAGTAATATTTGTCTATCACTAAGCTTAGTCAAAATATATTCACGGCCGAACTTTAGAACAAGGCGCTTATCTCAATCCTTAGTAAAAATAAACGATTTAATAGATATTTTATGCCATAAAAAGTGAGCGAATCCGCCAAAAAATGGGAAACTTTAATTAAACTTCTCAAAATCATTATAAGATAACATTATTCATTAATTTTAAATAGTCTCAGTGGAAGATGCCTGATAATTTATCCCCATCTCCAAGAATACAGGAAATGACGTTAAATTTATCTTCGAACCGAAGGAATTACTTTCCACCAACTCGACGAAGAAATGGAAATCTGTAGGTTTATAACTTCGGGGAAAATTGTTTTTTCTGAATTGGAATAATATTAGCCTTTGGTGACGCGGCAACTTTTCGCAACAAACGTTATTAAATCTCCTTAAGAGGTACTACGCGGGGTGCTCATTTATGTTCTGGATCCCGAAGATTTTCATTAATAAAGGCTTAAGGAGCGTCAAGATAATGTTGGCGATGGGTAAGTATTTATTGAAGGAACGCGCCTCACGGACGACGCGTTGGTCGCCCATAACCCAAAAGGAGTATAACACATTCAAATATCAACGAAATTTATCAACCCCCGAACATTGGTTCAATACGTTTGGGTCGTTTATGGCGTATTACTGTCGAAGGCTCGTCAGCTCTCTCCGGAAAAGTCAATTTGAACCAGATTACGGGACGAATGTGAGTCTTACCAAAACTCGAGTATTTGTAGACGCCACGTTTGGTATGAATAATGAATGGTACGGCGGCAAAATTGAACTTATGCTTACGTTTTATGGTGGCTGAATCATGAAGGGCCGTAAAATTTATCAAGATCGGCCCAGTGCGTCTGGGTTAAGTGTCCGATTCCAAGAGGTGATTTAAAGCTAGAGCTTTAGAGATAGTAGCTTGCTACACACATATTATTTAGATAGGCATGGGTACTTGTAAAAACTTGCCATAATTTAAAATTAACTTCAAGGTATAATTAAAAGGATCATTTAGCAAAACATTTTTAACTTTTTAAACATATAAAACAGTTTCAAATAACAGTAGTAAAAGTATCAATGACCTAGTATCTAATCTCAAAAGTTTTTAAGTTTGTAAAATACATTCAGTACAAAACACCTCAGCTCAATCACAACTATATAAAGAAATTTGCAAAAACAAGTAAACTAAACAGTTTATCTATGTCATTGTGTTATTGTCCGACAATTCTGAGCACAAATGTTGGTAGTGCATGAGTGCCATAAATAAAGTGACTGTACAAATAGGCGGGCACATGTGTGGACGGTGCCTAAATGTCGAATAAAATGTTATAAGCGGTAGGGACGCTACGGAGGAGCATTACGATTTGGCTCACGCATACCAACGCGTCAGAAAATGAGGAAACTAGACGGAGGGTGAATACAGGGGTAACAACGTAGCGAACGTGCCTGTACAAGTGTACAGTCATTTATCGATCGACCTATTGTTAAATAAACATTTTCATTATGGTCATGTAAGCCTTTATTAAATCTGATTGAATATTCAGATTTGACCACAGTTTGAATGCTAACAGTTTTTGTGTTATTATTTTGCCTTGCATAGAATGCAAACATACATCAATGGACAGTTAAATGATGTCAATCTGCGGACAGACCCCTACTGTTTAATTATATCGCACACCCTAAACGTCCACTGAGTGGGCAGTGTAACTCCATGGGCGCGTTTCGCGACGATGTTCTATTACAAAAGGGGATTGGATCTTGATTCATTGGTTCGGAAAATCGGCAGCGTACCTTGATAATTTCATTTCTGTACAATTTGACCGCGTCCGTGGTCAGACGATTCTTAGGGGCCTCGACGGACCCGAGCACAATACTCGGACTCCCTCCCTACGGCTCTCGCACACAATACTAAGCTTTTATTGCCTCCTTTTACAATCTCCCATTACCTCCAAGGCTCCGGAGGCTGGGAATCAGTTTCGTTACAGTTTTTTTTCTTATTTTCCCTTTTGAGCGATGTTCGGGTCCATCAATTTCAGTAGTGACTGATGTTACTTCAGTCGCTCTCGGACCGTTACCCCTTTCCAAAGTATTAGTAAATCAAACACAAATACGATTTTCCGGGAAGCTTTTCAATGCGACATGCTTTTACCCACGATGCAATCTATACAACAAGAGATTGGAAATACGTCCAGCATAGCTGGATATATTGTTGATATCCAACTGGCACGAAAAATATCGCATTAGAGGCTAGCTTTATCGCCAGTTTGTGCTATGACATGGCCGGATGCGACTCCCTTTTCAGCTTTTACACAGATTGTATTGACGCAAATACGACACGGCAATATAATTGCTGACGGCACAAACCGAACATAAAAGAAGAAATTCATGAATATGAATAAGAGTTCCATAGCTATGAATCGGATATCTATTATGCAAAATTTAGGTATTGGGTTTTGCACTGCATTGATAAGTGGGTGCGAGCACTAGTAGTTCAGGATCGAATGCAGACCCAATCCGATGCGATATTGAATCGACATTATTAATATTATCGTGTTCATCGGACGTAGAGTTATATTTAATACTCAGTCAAACACAAACAATTTCTCGGGCCATGTTCTTCAATTATTTATCTGATACTGATACTGTTGATCCCACAATATGCGATGGGCAATAAAGAAAGATATAAAGTATAATTCATGCAACATCATTGCATCATCTTAATTGTAAGATATTTATTACATTGTTATTTTCTCGTAAATTGTCGCATTTTCAGTAAAAATCCATGCAAAACCTTTGTAAAATTTTGAATAAAAACTGATTCCGCCAAATGCTCTTTCGGTCATGACAGGGGTCTTTTCGTAACTGTGACGCACGCAGACCATATAAGTGATACGGGGCTTTATGACGTTATTATTTAAGTAAGAATCCAACGATACCGGGTTCGGTCCGCACGAAGCGCGAGCGAAGCGTCTCTGTTTCAGCTTGGGCAAAACTGTTTTCGTATGTACGAGTCGGATGTCTGTCCGGCTGTTCTCCTCTACAATTCACATTTCTCAACCGATCTAAATAAAACTTGGCAACTTGGCTTTACAGGTTATGCGAATTTTTAGAATTTTTTAGTCCTCGGGAATTTTTGAATGGGGGGGTACTTCCCCCAAAAGGGGCAAAAAGGGGGCTACCGAATATCTCCGCCTTATTAAGATTCGATTTCGATGGTTCTTTTTTATTTGAAAGGTAGTAACTTTAAAATGGTCCCATAAAAATTTGGTGAAGATCTGATGAGGATCTTCGGCATGAGTAGCAGGATAGCTCCTCAAAATGCAGTTAATTTTTCACTTTTAAGTTTCTACCAGTGGATCAGCCTTTTACCTACCAGGTAGGGGAAAACCTTTGTTATTAATGTTAGTTTTACAATAAGGTAACTAGATGGAGCTACTGTGTACTGCTAGATTGTTTGCAATAAAGTTTGTACGCGCGAGATCTAACAGCTCACAGAGCCACTAGTTAATAGCAGTCATTAAGCCATGTCAGAGGCCTCAGTGGCCTGACGAACTCTGACAACAAAGGCCAGCACTACCTCACACCACAAACAACAAATAAACATGCAAATCATCAACAAAGAGTTGCTAATGGTTCCGCCAAGACAGGTTTTTTTTGAAGAAATGGTGCATAAGTTACGTCACATGGTCTGCAATCAAACATGCAGATTACTTTTGCGATCACGGGACCTGTAAAGGTCAGGTTAGTTTTTTTTAGGTTTGGTGTAAACCAAACCTAAAAAAAACGATTGGTTTTGCCCGCAGCTTTACCCCCGTGGGATAAAAATACCTATAAAGTACAAAATATCAAATTTAATTAAAAATTTAGCTGTTATATAGTTTTGTGTCGATTGCTCGGCTTCTACTCATCGCATTGAGATTCAAACTCAGATTTTAAGTCAAATCCTAAGCTATCCAGCATTGAAAACCGCATTTCCATCGGTCCAGTAGTTCTTACGTGAAGCGCAAACAAACAACCATCCAAGCGATTTAAAATGAATATTTGTCAGTAAGTTACACATTTTCAGTCATTTAAAACCATATTTTTTATACTGAATTGTTTTTTAAGACTTTGTGTTACTTACTGCTTTACCATAAGCTTGTACTATTATTTATTCTGTGCCATAAGTATAGATTTAATATATGTACCTACCTACTAAAAATGTCCCTATTAGTAGGCATTATTTTAAGACGAAACAATCCGGGCTATATATTTATTACAGTCAAGTAGCGTACAGTGTAATGCAATTATATCACAAGAGAAAAAATCAAAAACTAAAATCTGACTACGGTCGGGTAAAAATATAGCCTATGACACTTGCGATGAAGACGAATCGATTGATACCTCGCTTGTCTAAATCGGACCAAGTTTTTAGTTTGAACACATAATTCTTCCTTTGCCTTGCCGTAGTCGGTAAAAAAAATAGCCTATGCCACTCTATACATAAAGACAAATCGATTGACACCTGGAAAATCGAACCAATAGGGGCGACGCTATACTGGAACATCCACATACCCACATACATACATACATACATAGATACATACATAAATACATACATAGATTGTTAAACTCATTACCCTTCCCTTGCTTTGCTGTAGGCGGGTAAAAATATTGAATTTTTAGAGTGATAACTTAATTACTCTGATATCAAATACATTGATATGGATAGAAAATTTTCCCTACCACCAGTAGCGCCACATAAAAAATACCAAAAATGTCAAAAGCCATTTTGTCATTTGGATGTAACAGTTACTATAAATAAGTTAAATAAAGAACGTTTAAAAAAAACATTTTTGCAATAGCCATGTCATAGTGAAATTTAGAACGGGCATACGCATTGTATACGCATTTAAACTATCACAATTAAATGCGTATACAACACTTCGTGTCTGTGCTGTTAACCGTTGAGGAGTTCGCTAGTCAGGACCCAACCCCTGAGTGCAGCAACCATGACATGATTAAACTTATCATAATAAAATGCGAACACAAAATTTCATGATCGTTGAAGTGCTCCTTTATCTGGAGACCATGTCATGGTAAAATTTAAAACCAGCTATCATAATATAATGCATACACAAAATTTCATGACTGTGCTGTTAACCGTTGAAGAGTTCCTTTAACTGGAGCTAATCCTGGATGTCAATTCAGAGCATAAAATGCATTGTCATCGGAACTGAACCAACATGTAAAAATTCAACTTAAGCGTGGGTCAAACCGGATGCGTGTGCGTTGCAGAGCAGAGCATTGCAGCGCGGCGCGTTGCGTAGACTGTCACACCGGCCAGTTTGTCGCGATGTGCAGTGCTGCAACGCTCTGCGCTACAACGTTCTGGACATCTGCCATTTTCGTTTTAAATGGAATACAGTGAGCATAGCGTTAGCATTTCTGAGTTTTCTGATGAAGGATGGTTGTGTAGTATCTCATCTGATGAAGAAATTAATTAGGTATGTTCTTGTATAAATTCCGCATCCAGTTTTCTATTTGAATACAAATCACCGTTTTCATGCAGCAAGGTGTCGCGCAGCGCTGCAAGTCGACGCGCGTAGTCGTCTGCGGTGTGACATTAACTACAGAAAGTCATATGTATTATATGACTTTCTCAGTCATCAGGGCCTGGATTCTGTATGACCACTCACGCCAATTCCATGCAAATTCCACGCCGATTCCACGCTGCCTGCGTGGAATCACGAACAAATTCCACGCAGACGGCGTGGAATTGGCGTGGAATCGGCGTCTTAAAATTAGAGAAATTAGGCCCCAGGGCACGAAACGCGCGCGACGTTGCCAGACCGTGCAAGACCGCCTGCTGCGTTCACGCATTCGGTTTGTCTCTGTGTGGCTTGATATGCGGTGACGCGCGTAGCTGCGCAGCGTTGTAAACACAGATTACCCCCTAGGGGGTAATCTGTGGTTGTAAAGCATCGTGCGTTTGGTTTGTTATTTCCCATAATATTCCTTATATTACAACGTCATAAGCTCCGATGCGCTGTGCTGCGCTGTGCTGCGCTGTGCTGCGCTGTGCTGCGCTGCATGTGGTTTGACCCACGCTTAAGAGGGGTTCTAATTCAGCTTGCAAGATTTGTCCTAAAATCTCATAAAAACACATACATACATAAAAACATTGCAGAATACATACAAACAATGTTAAATAAAAGATTTCTTAGTGAAAAAAATGAGGCGACGTGGTACGTCTGGCAGATGTGTAAACATAAAAAAATAATTAAAACAACAAGCAAAGTTTTGAACCGCGCGCTCTCATTGGTCAACTGTGAATCAACAACACTTCATCTGATCCATACTTACTTTTCGGCCAATACTATAAGTCTGGGTGGTACAACGGAAGACCGTTCGGCCACCAGTCTGTAGTACCGGAGTTCAATTCCCAACTGGAGTGTTTACATTCTGCTACATTAAAAATGATGCGGCGTACAGGCAGGAAATCAAAACTTTCGGTGGAGTCGCTGCAGCTCATTGAGAAACGACGCGAAGATCCAGCAGTCACTTTGTCAGGACAGCGGGTTTTGAATAAGCAAATAACCAAGCTGGTATGGCGAGACCTCCGACGCTCCAATACAAGCGCTATAGAAAAAGCAATAGAGCGAAATTGGGGGTCAAAAGTCTTAGTACAACAGTTTGGTCGAAGCCTTCTGATGAAGTTGACCACATCAAGCGGGAACGTTGTCGTTTCTAAGCCGGAGATTCTCGCGGAAGTTGAAGATTTCTATGGCCGACTATACGTCTCACACGCGTCGCAACCCGAACCCGATATCGAGGATACCAGGGCCACCATACTGAAGAGCTGCCAGAAGTCAGCCTTGACGAAATCGAGATAGCTCTGAAACAGCTCAAAAATGGAAAAGCCCTGGGTGAGGACGGAATTACTACGGAGCTCCTAAAGGCAGGAGGTACTCCCACGCTTAAAGAGCTTCAGCATATGTTTAATTCTGTTTTCTTCTCTGGGAGAACTCCAAAAGCATGGAACAAGAGTGTGGTCGTCCTATTTTTAAAAAAGGGTGACAAGACCCTTTTGAAAAACTATCGGCCCCTTTCCCTCCTGAGCCATGTCTACAAGCTGTTTTCGAGAGTCATCACGAATCGTCTTGCGTGGAGATTCGACGAACTCCAACCAACAGAGCAAGCTGGGTTTCGGGGAGGATACGGCACCATAGACCGCATCCATACAGTGCGGCAGATTATACAGAAGACAGAAGAGTATAATCAGCCCCTGTGCCTGGCATTTGTGGACTATGAGAAAGCCTTTGACTCTATCGAGACTTCGCCTGTTTTGGAGTCCCTGCAACGATGCAAAGTCGACTGGCAGTATATTCAAGTGTTGAGATGTCAGTATGACGCCGCAACAATGACTGTCCAAGTACAGAACCAGCAGACTAAGCATATCCCCCTGCATCGAGATGACGAGGGGACGTTATTTCTCCAAAATTGTTCTCAAATGCATTGGAGGATATGTTTAAGACTCTGGACTAGAAAGGATGTGGCATTAACATTAACGGTGAGTACATCTCACACTTAAGATTCGCAGATGACATCGTCATTGTGGCAGAAGCGATGCAGGACTTACAACAGATGTTGGACAGCCTAGCTGATTCTTCTCAAAGCATCGGTCTCCGGATGAACTTGGATAAAACAAAGGTTATGTTCAACGAACACGTTATTCCGGAACCAATTGCTGTTAACGGAACTGCTCACGAGGTTGTTCAGGAGTATGTTTATCTGGGGTAAACTTTGCAACTAGGTAAAAATAACTTCGAGAGAGAGAGACCCGCAGAAGAATACAGCTGGGCTGGGCAGCATTTGCGAAACTTCGTCGAGTCTTTCGTCGCCAATATCGCAAAGTTTGAAGACAAAAGTCTTCAACCAGTGTGTCCTGCCTGTTATGACATATGGAGCCGAGTCATGAACACTCACGGTACGACTAGTCCACCAATTTAAGGTCGCTCAGCGGGCTATGGAAAGGGCTATGCTTGGAGTTTCTCTGAAAGATCGTATCCGGAATGAGGTCATCCGGCAGAGAACCAAAGTTGTCGACATAGCCCTTAGGATTAGTAAGCTGAAGTGGCAGTGGGCTGGTCATATTTGTCGAAGGACTGATAACCGTTGGGGTAGACGTGTTCTTGAGTGGAGACCGCGGCTCGGTAAACGTAGTGTAGGGAGCCCTCCAGCTATGTGGAGCGACGATATACGCAAAGTGGCTGGCAGCAGTTGGAAGAGAAGAGCCAAAGATCAGGCACAGTGGCGTGCTTTGGGAGAGGCCTATGTCCAGCAGTGGACTGACACGGGCTGATGATGATGATGATGACATTAAAACATATATGTGATAGCTTACAACTTGAATATGGCTGAGCTGAGGCTCTAGATTGGAGCCCACGTAAAAGCAAGCGTAGTTTAGGGCGCCCGCCAGCCAGGTACTTGCAAAAGACTGCTGGCAGCTACTGGATGAGGGGAGCCGAGGATTGGGCTCAGTGGCGATCATAAGGAGAGGCCTACGTCCAGCAATAGACAAATACTGGCTAATGATGACAGTGATAATGATGATGATGAAGTTTTTGAGATCTATAATTAGGTAATGTTCTGGGTAGCACTGCAACTGTTATGGGCAGGCGTGACGCTACCATCAGGCAAACGAACGGCTCGTCTCGTTAGTCTATTAATTATTTTTTAAAACGGCCTAGTCCGAGTTGGACTTGACCGTTTTTCCTCGCGCACCGAGGGTTCCGTACAAACTTAACTTTGCTGTTGGAAAACTGTTGTCCCGTACATCGACATAGGTTAGGTTGCGGTTAGTTTACCAACTGTTTTTTTTTGTGATGTAACTATTTTTTACTTGTGCTTTCATCATCATCATCAGCCCGTGTCAGTCCACTGCTGGACATAGGCCTCTCCATAAAGCACGCCACTGAGCCCGATCTTCGGCTCTTCTCTTCCAACTGCTGCCAGCCACTTTGCGTATATCTTCACTCCACCTAGCTGGAGGGCGCCCTACACTACATTTACCGAGCTGTGGTCTCCACTCAAGAACACGTCTACCCCAACGGTTATCAGTCCTTCAAAAAATATGACCAGGCCACTGCCACTTCAGCTTACTAATCCTAAGGGCTATGTCGACAACTTTGGTTCTGTGCCGGATCACCTCATTCCGGATACGATCTTTCAGAGAAACTTCAAGCATAGCCCTTTCCATAGCCCGCTGAGCGACCTTAAATTAGTGGACTAGTCGTACCGTGAGTGTCCACGACTCGGCTCCGTATGTCATAACAGGCAGGACACACTGGTTGAAGACTTTTGTCTTCAAACTTTGCGGTATTGCCGATGAGAAGACTCGATGAAGTTTCGCAAATGCTGCCCAGCCAAGCTGTATTCTTCTGCGGGTCTCTCTCTCGAAGTTGTTTTTACCTAGTTGCAAAGTTTGTTTGCTTTAAGACATTGCTTCTTGCCAAATTTCAGGATTCTAGCTCAACGGGAAGTACCCTTAAGGTTTTGATTCCCTTGCGAGTTTCAAATAAGCGGCAAAACTGGCGTATCTTTTGATTGCGTTGCTTTAGAAGTTTGTTTTTTTCACAGCTCCAAGAGATTGCAGACTTCAGTATTTGATATTAATTTCAACTTGTTACCGTGCAACGTTCCTGACAAAAAGGGTCTTAACAGACAGACAAACAGACTCTCCACGCGCGTTCATCTCGCAATTGTCCGGTTTCATGTAATGTACATTTACAGGACCTATTTATATCGAACACGTTAGCGCCGACCTCTGGAATCAGTGTCAGGCCGCCCAAGGGCTTCTAACGTGGCTTTTTACGGCTGTATTAATGTTATTTAATATAAATAGCAATGCCGCGTTTAACGGCACAGTCGGCATTTTGGTATCGTTACCTACTGGTTGCGGTTCGTTAGACTAGGTTTAGTTTTAGAAATAAATTAGTAGCATAGTTATTGTTTCTAATATTTTAATTCATTGCTTGTTCTGTAAATAAAAGACGTTGAACTTGTATGTTTTCTTCTGGGATATACGAGTAATTAGTAACTAAATCAAATAACTCCGCTTAAAACTCGTGATAACAGTCCAAAATTAACAGAAAACTGTAAAATTATCTAGAGAAAACACAGAAAAGATTCACAACGTGAGAAATTAGTAATCCTACAAAAATGCATGTAAGCAATGCGTGCATTGCCCTAATGAAAGCTACCTGCATTATTCCAAACAAACATTGAACATTATTTACGCTAAAGGACCACCTACGTTTTGTAGACGTAGTAGGGATGCTAAAGGGGCCTCTCCTCCTACCCTATTAATATAACTATCATAGAGGGTAAATTGGACATAACGCCTTATAGTAAGAGATAAATCGTATGATTTTCATTGACATTTATCTAAGCCCATAACAAAAAGTCAGGCCTTGGGGGCCTAACTGAGGCTCCCATGGCTTGACTTTTGTTTCAGACATTATTGACCCCTACAATTACATCCTGACTACACCCTCAACATTAACATAATTAGGGTACGTAGCAAGCATAAACTCCGAACACGATAAGTGAAATTTATGCACAGCTAACTCGAACACGTGGATTTTGAGAAAAAATAAGTTATGTGTGTGAAATTCATATTAACACGCTTGCATGTTAGCTATTATTTATTACGTTGTGGTGATCGGATTGGGCTGCCTGTGATTTAATAGAGCCTAGAATTTTGCATAAATTATAAGGTTAATTGAGAGAATCCACTCGAATTTGTACTTGGTTTATTTAGGTTGTGCCTGCCTAAGCAACTACTGCCTTATTAAGCATATGAATAATAGCTAACGATCACAGGCATAAACAGCTCTAACATTTAACTTATATATACGTCATAAATAGGTACATATTTGTAGCTACTTATGGTCGAAGTTCTGGGTGGTAATATAAATATAAATATATTCGGGACAATTTCACACACAAATTCAATGATACCCCATTGACATAGTTCGTCGACTTTCAGTTTTTTATTTTTCACTTTATGGCGTCTGGTTGTCGCTATATTAAATTTTGATTACTATCATGTCTTTAGAAGCACTCGCAAGATAAAATAAAAAATAAATTAATATATTCGGGACAATTCCACACCAATTACCTAGCCCCAAACTAAGATACCCTGTACTATGGGCACTAGATAACGGATAAACATACATCAATACGAATATCAACATGACTCGGAAACAAACATTTCTGCTCATCACACAAATGATTGCACCTTGCAGGATTCGAACCGCGACCGTTTGATTTCGTTCCTAAGGTTACTAGCCACTAGACCAACGAGCCGTCAACTAGCTGACTAGCTAGCTAGTAATAACTAGCTTAAAAGTTAAAATAACACGCCTGCCCTGCCAAAAAAGAACTTATGCCAATAAATCATAATACTGTTGGAATGTGCTTATCAAGGCCTTCAAATTGAAACCCATATTGAAAAATACGAAGATAACCTTCTTTTCTCTTGAAAATACTGCAGCAATATTGACTTTAAAAACAAAAAACTATATTACTCGGCGGGGTGTAAGAATTATAACGATACCCCAAGCGTCTAAATCTGTTCAGGAATACGGTGTTACGGTGGAATAAATAAACTTACATACAAACATATACATGAATCATAAAAACATTACACTCCTTTTTTTGAGCAGTCATGTAAAAAGAGAACCAAGTATTCTTCTTGTCAGCTAAAAATGAAAATACTGAACTTAATGTGAAACTTTTAGCGTTTTATGAGATGTAATTAAAGTGACTACATTCACAAAGCCTTGTTTTAATAAAGTTCCGAGATGTAAAATGCGCATGAATTTTGGGTTACGTACCTTGCTTTACACAAAAGCTAATACGTTTATATGTCAGAGCTCATTTTCTCGCTGGAATTTTAATTCTCTTAACGCTTTACGTGAATTAAAGTTACGACGAACAATATAATTTAACGAGCGCTAAAAGAAATTCCCCTAAAAAGAGAGATTTTAACATTATGGCTTCAACAAATTTACCAAATCAAGCAAAATATTTGGACAGCATTAAAAGCAATTGAATCGTAACAGCAAAGGGCTTCTCTCTTATATCTTTCCATCTTGGGAGCGAATCTATTCGGGCACGTTCCGTCAATAATTTTCTTTGAACATCACAGATCACACTCGCGAACAAATCGCGATGCAATAAACATCGAATAAAGGGACTTGTCTATAAAATATCATTTCTAGCTCTTTTGTTTTTCCATCGAATCCCGTTCCACAAGTGGGCAATAATTGAAAACGAAACTGTTTTGCGCGGGGGCGCCAGGATCGCGAGACACAGCATAAAAGCGCTCCAAATAGATTGAACGTATAAAAATTTCAGTTGAAATTCGCACGAACCGCCGCCGCGGGATGTGCTCTGTGTCTCTGTTTTTACTTTGTAACCTTACTTTTTATTCCATTAGCGCGCGTGTGAGGCCCCTCTAGCCAAATATCGTGGAATAATAAAAGCTGTTTAGTAATGATAATGCGGAACGCAGCTCTCGCTTAAACTTGCGCGCTATGAATTTCGTGTTTATGCTTATTGCTATGGCAAATTTGTTTTTAAACTAGAAGAGGGTTTTGGGTAATTATGTAACGTGTAACTGAGAATTACAACAAGGAATTGGGACTGAAAAGATGAATATAAGCGTGGTTAAAGAACTAAGTTTGACAACACTGGACGATGTAAAAAGTTGGTCACATTATTAAGTCTGGAAAATCCAGGCGAGTTCGGAACTATGATCATCTTTGCAGTTTTCTTTTGCTTTATGTGCGCATGTAGAGGTGGAGTGCTATTGCTCTAACACAAAACTTTTTATTTCCGTTTATAGCGAGTCAATCGTCCGCAAAGATTTTTCAGGCAAACTTTAACAGTGGAGGCAATCGCTCCTGAAACTCGAAAATGAAATCGTTCCGAGCGTCGCCAAGATTTATCGATGGATGTTCGAATTTACTTTGAAACTTTCGGGCATAAAACTTATGACACGTAATCGTATATTCCGATCGAGATACCTATCTGCAGAGGGCATCTTCTAGAAAATTAATCTTGTTTCGTTTATTGTTTACTTTGTTCGTGAAATACTGTCATTTAAACTTAGTCTTACATACTTTACCTGGGAAAAACTTATTCTTGCAATGTTTGGACTTACGTCAATAATCTTTATTGATGATACCAGAACCGTCTGAGCAGAGACAAACATTTTAAAACTTATATTAACTGCAAAAGTTATTTTTGTTTCTGACATAATTCGTTCTGAATTTAGAACAAATTACAAACATTTGATTGAATATTGATTAGTTGGTAGAAACAAACTTTCTAAATAGTTTGGCCAAAGTTAATGTATATTTTTATTAACTTGCTTTACCGATAGGGCAATAGTTAGGTGACTCAGTACACCAGATGGTGACATCGAGGATATTTGTTAGCCGCAGTCATAACAAAAATGTTACAACTTGGCCGAATCCAGATCTCCTGTTTTTAATTAAAAATTTAAGCCATTTAAGTAATAACCTTTCGAAATAAAATTAAAAAAGAAGCCAATAGTTAACAGTTAACAGTTACTCAGATTAGACTCAGGCGTTACTTTGCAGAAATCAATATTTATGAACGAAGAAAAAATATGTAGGTTACTTTCTCAAATTATTGATAAATGGATAAATGAAAAAATAAAATAAAATGTGTAAACGTTAACCAACCTTTTATAAAAATCAAACTTACGTAAAATAAAAAGCCTCTATCCGAGTGGACTAGGTCCAGCACTCGACGAGTCAACTTCTCCTCAGGATGCCGGATGCCGTGCAGAGGCTAAACACGTGTTGTGTTGCTGTCAGACAGTGGTATAGGTAATCTTGAATAGAGTTTTATGTTTTTTACATTTTTTATTTGGGTTTCTTAATGGGTAGGAAGTAAAGTAGTTTGATAAGGTCTGTTGCCTTATCTTCTTTTTATTTCATACTAGCTGTGCCCGCGGCTTCGCATCCAGGTTAAAAGTACTCTATGTGCTATTCCATTGGTATATTGGTATCTTAGGTATTGACCTAAGATACCAATATACCAACATTTGATCAACATTTCTTCAGAAGGTTTTTTTTTAAAGATTTTATCTATTGCTTAGCTTTTAGTAATTGGATTGAGATACCAAGTACACCAGTTTTTTAAGTTTTACCCTAATCTATCTAACAGTCAAAACTGCATCGCAACCAGTCTAGTAGTTTTAACGTGAAGGCACACAAACAAACAGACATACAGACATGTTTTCAATAAATGTTTAGCTTTGACAAAAGCTCATATTATAATGTGACTATAAACAGGTATGGGCGCAGTTTATAGGTGGAATTAGGTATACGAGGCGCGTCGATACGAATCAATGACTTACTCGGTGTAGACAATAGCAAAGTTGCAGGCCGACTATCTACTCGACGAAGCTAGGTGGCGCGGGCGCACGGGAGGAGCCCGGGAGGGGCGTCGCGGGTTGAGCGGGGCGATGCACGAACGGAGCTCGCAGCGCGCCTTTGGTGGGCTGTTGCTAAGCCTAAAGAGCGCGAAACCGTCGAGGGAGCGACGAGCGCTACAAATGTTATATTCCTGTTCAGTAGCTTAATTTAAATACTCTAGACATTTTTTTTATCTTCTTTTTACAGACTTTTTCATACTTATTGCTTAATTATAAGTATAGATACTTGAAAATTAACATACCTTTCGACCCCTATCCCGCAGGAACCCTGTATTTTTACGGTAAAAAATGTATCGCTAATTTTAACCCCTCATACAAACTATCACTGTGTCAAGTTGCATCAAACTTTGTTGAGTAGTTTCAGCGTGATACGTAGTCTTTTGAATACAATCAGTAGTCTGCGGGAACCCTTCAATTTTTTGGGATGAGAAGTATCCAATGTTCTACCTCGTAGTATAAACTCAAATCATACTAAGTTTCAGTTGAATTCATTCAGTTGTTTTGGCGTTTAAGATACAGACAGATAGATGAAAAAAAAACAATTTTGGCTTCAGTATCAAATGAAGAGTACCCACCCTCCAAAAAATATTATTAATTACTTCAAAATTAACATAAGTTTGGACCCCTATCTCGCAAGAATCCTTCATTTTTTTGGGATAAAAAGTATCTTCAATTTTAACCCATCATATAAACTATGACTGTTTCAAGTTGCATCAAAATCCATATATTACTCGTAGTAACATCGTGATGCATGTTCGTTTAAATAACTTTCAACCCCTATCCTAATGGGTAACGTGGGATGTTTATATATTTTAATTTATTTTTGTTTTTCCATTTATCATTAGTTTTACTACCGGATTGACTAGCTACATATTTTTCTTCGTTACTTTTAAACATTATCATCCCACAAAGCACAATGTTTAGTTTTAATAATAGCCAAAGACAGAATACCTCTGGTGATTATTTTCTCACGCTCCAGCGGACATCAAAAAATTCCACCTGAAAACCAGACCACTTGAAAACAGTTCTGTACCTACGGAGTCGATAAAATATAATTCCCATTAATTCATTTCATTCACACTGCGTCTAGACTAGCAACGTTGGGATTGGTTATCTCTCACCATTAATAATACATGAGTTAGAAAATATGAGACCAAGCTTTCATTTTGTGCGAACCGCTAGTGAAATTAACTTGTTTTTATTGGCATTCTTCCCGCTTGTGGAGTTGTCTTAACTTAAATTACATGAAGCGATGTCCCTTGGATAAATATTGAACGATCCTAATATGAAAATGTTTGTATGTGTATTTGGAATTAGGTAGTGTTGAATGGTGTAAGAGTTTTTCAGGCCGTGTAGGACCTCTTAACGACTGCTATTAATCAATAGCAGCCGGGACAGCTTAACATGCCCTCCGAAGCACGGAGCGATGGAATCTATCTATACTTGTAACAAAGCAGTAAGTTACAAAAAGTCTGTCCTATGAAGATAACTAAAAGCTGACTGTTTGTCTCTCTGTCTTCTGGTTGTTCGCGCACTCCATAAAATCTACTTGGCCGATTAAAATGTGATTTTCAATGTTGAATAGCTTAGGTTTTAACTTAAAAATCTGGTGCACTTTGTATCTTATTCCGATAGACAGAAGCTGAGCAATCGATAAAAAAATAGTAGACAGCTGAATGAATTTTGATGATATGTATTTTTGTACTTAATAGGTGCTTTCGGTCCTAGAATACATGTTACTTTTACCCATAGAAATAACCACGCGTGCAAAGCCGCATAAATATAGAGCGCAGTGCAGTGCCGCGCAAGGATTTGCAATAGGTACAAAATTCTGGGTGGCGCTGCAATCGTTGGAAGAAAGTATTGCAATAACCATTAGGCGAATATTGTGTTGATTGTATTTTTATAAACTGCAGCCAGATACACCAAATATTCATGCGATCAGATATTGTGCCAGATCAAAGACTCCATTTACAGATGTCACCACAATGTATCTACCAATTGCGGCCCACATAATCTAACGACAACACATAATATCAGCGAACGACCATTGTCGTTTTGACACGAGAATCAATCACCTACTGATGTCTAATGGAGTCTATATATAAATGTCGGACATTGCAATGGCTAATCCTTGGCACACCGTAAGCGGCATGCTCTTACTAGAATCAATCTGAGCTGACATAGTGTTATTTTGTACTGTTTTGTGGTTTAGTTTTGATTCAAATTTTAATGGTTATTTAGCGGAATATGCGCAGGTATAAATTTTATTAGATTTTCTTAGGTTGCGAGTTTAATTGTCGCTACAAAACATTTTGCTGTACAATGAAAAAGGAGGAAGGGCAAGTATACTCTTTTGATATCTTAATTCTTTCATAATCCATTTCGTTTCATTTTGATAGTTCATTATTCATTCTAAATACAAATAACCTGTCATTCTTAAATTGTCATTGATTCGCTCAAGTCCGTGTTCTTGGACCTAACTTAAAAAGAAACAGAATACACACGCTATATATACTAAACTAAATATATTTCATTTCAAAACCTAAGTTTGCTGAATATAGCTGAAGGAAACGTGTACGTACGAAGACTAGCAGCTACGAAGCCTCCGCTGCCCGTTGAAAAATGAAGGCTCGCACTACTAAGTACAATTAAATTATTGTGAGCAAGGAGTCCCTTTGAGCTGGTAGACACCCTCGGGGGGGCTCCGGCCACAATATACAGGATGGAATTAAAAGTTGGAGGGTAAGTTCCATACGTAGTATTGATAGCGAATGCAAAGGAAACGTTCCTTCAATTTGAACTACATTACTAAAAGACAAAAGTACTAAAAACTAAATCATGTATGCCATAAATCGACAGGGTCAATAATGATAATCAAATGTATCTAAGAATTATTGGGTCTTAAATTAAAAAGAGACTATGAAATTTAACATATTATCGATTCAAAGCAAAAATGAAAATAAGTGCAATTTACTAAAATGAGAATTTATTTACATAAAACTGCAGTAATTGTACCTATTATACTAGGCTAAAGGCGGCCTGACAAACTCTGACACCAGAGGTCAGCACTACCTCATCCTCATATGACGAACAAGTTAATTTGAGTAAAAAAATCCTATTTTTTCCTTGATGTCCAATTGAATCGATAAAAAGTTACATTGCATAGTCTTCCTTTCATTTTATATATTTGTTACAGACATTTGACATTCATCATTGACCCTGTCAATTGATGGCATAAAATTACAGGATCAAGTTTGTGGTCTATTATCAGATCGATTCCCTGCAAAGGCAAGCAATTTATCAAAAATATTTGAATGCGGATATAATTAATTTAAAAAAAAGAAATGTTTTCTCTGAGTAAAATTCGCATTTATCAGTATTTAACGCCCCTGCAGTGTTGAGCCCGTCTAACGTGCTGTGCGTTAAACGCGCAAGCGCGTGTACGAGCGTGAAATTTCTAGAGTTAAGATACTTAATTCCCTCCACTGATTTCTTTTAATTTCCATCCTGTATATTGCGAAACTACAATCTTGTAGTTCTAGATGGAAGGAATCTTTGTCTAGAATTAGGACGAGTCATACAACATAAACATAACATAATAATCATAAACATTTTCATAATAATTAGACTTTATAATCCAAAAATAATGTGGTTTTACTTCATAGAAAGCGATAATGTAGTCAACGAATGAGAAGAAAGGGGGTATTTTCGTGTACAATGTTATAGACAAAAATACAAAACTAAACCAAAAACGTTAGAAAGTGGTACCGAGTGTGGTAACCTTATGATTTGTGATAACTAGGGTAGTAAAAAAATATGAAAATAGAGAAGTGAGTTGCATAGACGCAGCGAATGCAACCGTACAAGATCTTGTTAAAACCACCCCAATCTCGTCTGACCCAATCCGGTCTGAACAAATCTGGTGCGACGCAATCCACTCCGGCTTGGTGTGACTATAAAAGACTTGCACACACTACGTAGCAGCTGGTCTCGTTCGATATTACAGCTGTAAAGTAACAATAACTGTGGAATTGTAAAACTTGAAGATGGTTATTCTAATAAAACTTTAAAATATGCATATTCAAGTATGGTTATAGATTTTATAATATGTACATAATCTATTTCAATATTTACTTGTTAAGGTACTCTTTCCTGCAGTGATTTTATTTATAACTAGCCGTCCCCGCGGCTTTGCCCGCTTGGTCATTTTTGTGGCTCCTATGTGGTCTCTTATATATATTGTGGTTCTATGTCACAAGATAATACAGTATCCCAGCTAGAGATAGTAAAATCGGAGCTTGATGCATTAAAAGCTGCTTCTTTAGTGAATAACTATGATTGTATCAACAACAAACGTGGTGCCTACCTGTTGAACAGTTTTAATTGTGATAGCGGCCCTATGGGATTGCATCATACTAGCGTAGCCACAGAAAATCATCCGTTTGTGTCTACATCTTCGTCTGAGTCGGCTTATCGGGATTTGGTACAACAACGTCATACCCAAATTATTGATTGAAGTACCACGCTGCGAACGGGACTGGAGACTGAGAGTGCTAAGAAACCTGTTTCTATTATAAGTGGGGAAATAAACAAATCGCACGCATCGCTTGGCCGCTCGGTTGACGACATGTCTCGGCGCATTCAGTCGCAGCCGGCGGTGACTACGATGCCGCGACGCACGGCAGTCACGGATGTAAACAATGTCCGGCCGACAAATGAAACTGACTTGGCGAATATCGTGCAACAGGGCGAATGGAAAAACAGGCTCCTACAGAGGAATGGATCAAAGTACAAAGAAAAAGATTGAGAAATCGTTTTGAAGCCAAAAAAGGTAAAGCAACTGCAGGACCGGATGCGAGTTTTAAAGCAGCGGATATCAAAGTTCCTATCTACAATGTGGCGAAAGAAGTGCCTGTGAGTAACATATATAAATATGTTGAGAAGAAGATAAATGTAAAGATCACAGTGGAGAAAATGCACTTGAGGACCGAAAAATCATATTTACCCGATGACCTAATGTACACGGTAGTGGTACCTATAGTCAAGAATAAAACCGGGGACTCCTCCGACATGTCAAACTATAGGCCGATCTCCTTGACCAACGTCATTGCAAAGGTGCTGGACAGTCTGCTTGATCGGCATCTTGGTAAGCACCTGGATTTGAATGATGCGCAGTTTGGCTTCAGGCCTGGGTTACCTACTGAAAGTGCTATCCTGTGCCTCAAGCAGACTGTAAAGTACTACACTGACAGAAAAACCCCAGTTTACGCGTGTTTCTTAGATCTCTCAAAAGCGTTTGACCTCGTATCTTATGAGGTCCTTTGGGATAAATTAAAACAAAAAACTACCTTACCTTATGAACTAAGAGCACTATTTAAATATTGGTATAGTTATCAAGCAAACCGCGTAAGATGGGGTGGTGCGTTGTCGGAGGAGTACCACCTGAATTGCGGGGTGAGGCAAGGTGGGTTGACGTCTCCCAAGTTGTTCAACTTGTACGTGGATGGACTTATTGATGGGCTCAGTAATACTGGCATTGGATGTCATATCGATGGCGTATGTGTTAACAACATAAGCTACGCGGATGATATGGTGCTGCTGAGCCCATCAATTAAGGCTTTAAAAAAGACTCTTATCTCTTTGTGAGTCTTATGCGGTGGCCCATAGTCTCAGGTACAATGTAAAAAACAGTGAACTTATGATCTACAAGGCGCGCAATAAAATTTACACTCTGCCAGAAGTCACTCTCTGTGGCACTCCTATGACTGTAGTGTTAAAGTTTAAGTATCTGGGACACTGGGTCACCGATGACCTAAAAGACAACGTGGATATTGAGAGGGAGCGCAGGTCGTTGTCTGTCCGCTGCAATATGTTAGCCCGCAGGTTTGCACGTTGTACAGCACAGGTAAAGGTGTCGCTGTTTAAGGCTTACTGCCAATCATTTTACACGTGCAGCCTGTGGGTGGACTATACGCGGCGGGTGTACAGCGATCTGCGTGGCCAGTACAACAACGCGTTCATGGTGCTGTTGGGGCTGACGCGTTTCTGCAGCGCGTCGGGTATGTTTGCGGACGCTCAGGTTGATGGTTTTCATGCCATCATCCGAAAGCGGTGCGCGTCATTACTCGGCTGCTGGCGCGGCAGCGCCAACACCATCCTGGCCGCATTGGCCCACCGCTGGGACAGTCCTATGTTCAGTCAATGGATGCAACTTCACAATGAAAGCCCGGCTCATTAATATATTTATTAAAAAGTAAGTAATTACCTGCCTATTATTATATACTTAGTGATTATTTTTTAATTATTGATTGAATTTATTATTATTATTATTTTTGTGTTGATATTGTAAATTGTGTTTTATGGGTGTATAACCTGAAATAAATGAATATTTAATCTAATTTAATTTATGTGATTATTTTGGTCTTTTTCTGTGATATTGGGATCGTATGTTTTATTCCAAAATCTAAAGTACCAATATACTGTATTATTTAATACAGTATATTGGTACTTTAGATTTTACATCTATTTATTTATGTGAATACAGTGTATTTCATAAAACTTCGTTCAGATGTCAAATGGTTTTTTATTCTACTCATCGCATTGTGATACCAAGTACACCACTTTTAAGTCAAAACCTAAACAATCCAAAGTGAAAACCGCATTGCAATCGGTCCAGTAGATTTTACATGATGCGTAACAGACAGACGGACAAGATTTTAAAAACGTTATATTTTTTGAGCTTAGTTTAGGTCCCCTAAACCATTTTTTACCAGAATTCGCAACGCAAAGGCCCGGTAATGTGTTTATCAGCCTATGTATGTATGTATGTCTGTTTCTTTGTGGCACTATATAGACCAAACGCGTTGACTGATTTTGATGATTCTTACGTCAACACATTTTTCTTAATCTTGCGAGTGCTACTAAAGACATGACAGTATTCAAAATTTAATATGGCGACAACCAGACGGGAAAAAAACTGAAAGTCGACGAACTATGTCAATGAATAGGTATTTGAAAATCATGTTTAGGTTTCTCTCATATTTTTTTTGCATGACCTTTTAGGAACTATAACGATTTAATGGTAAGTATGTAAGTCAGTTCTTTGTGGCACTATATAGACCCAACGCGTGGTCTAATTTTGAAGATTCTTACGTCGATCAGTTTGTCTTAATCTTGCGATAAAAGAAAGGAAAATAAATAAAGTCGACGACGATGTCAAGTGGGGTATCATTGAATAGGTATTTGAAAATCATCTTGAGGTTTCTGTTATGATATTTCGTTTTGAATGAAATTTCGTATGATATTTCGTTTTGGGTCCAGTTGGGACCCAATCGGTTGTGATTTTTGCCAACAACTGGTCTGGCATACGACAGACGTGTTCGGCCCAGTCCCATTTCAGCTGTGCAGCTTTTTGGGTAACGTCAGCGATTTTGGTTTTAGAGCGGAGTATCAAATTCCTAATGCGGTCAGCTAGTTTGATGCCCAAGATACTACGCTACATTGCGCGTTGGCAAACCTCGAGCGTGGATCCATGCTGAACATCATCATCATTATCAGCCTATATCTGTCCACTGCTGGACGTAGACCTCTCCTAATGCACGCCACTGAGCTCAATCTTCAGCTCTCCTCATCCGTCATTCCACTTGGCCATAAGGCGTCCTACATTACGTTTGCCTAAACGTGGTCTTCACTCGAGAACACATCTACCCCAACAGTCATCGGTTCTTCGGAAAATGTGACCAGGCCACTGCCACTTTAGCTTGCTTATCCTTTAACTATGTCGGTCACCTTGGTTCTCCGTCGGATATCTTCATTACGAATCTTGTCGTTCAGAGAAACACCAAGCATAGCGCTCTCCAAAACTCGCTGAGCGACCTTAAATTTGAGGAGTAGTTTGACCGGAAGTGTCCACGTTTCAGCTCCGTAGGTCATGACTGGTAGGACGCCCTGATTGAAGATAAAAGTCTTCAATCAGGGCGTCCTACCATTCTGCTGAACAGTCAAAGACCAAGTCTGTGCACCGTAAGTGAGGATGCAGATAATGCACATGTCCACGAGCCTGCGCTTCAGGCTTAGAGGAAGGTTGCCCTTCATCAAGTCCTTCATGGCCCAATAGCCCTGCCAGGCGATTTCGGTGCGTCTCGCAACTTCTTTCGTTTTTATAATATTTTATTTTTATTTATTATCTTTTTTGTACTATTTGTGACTTACTGCTTTAATATAAGTATAGATAGATGATATAGATAGATAATAAAAATGACATGTTTTGTTTGTTTTTCATTTTCTAAAAGAAAATGAAAAACAAACAAAACATGTCTTCTTTTATAACTAGATACTCATATGTACTGAGTTAAGTTCACGCTCATTGCACATGTGTGTCAAGTTTTTTTATCTAGTAGCGCTTATGAGTCAAACTTTCACCATTTAGGTTTGCAAGTTTCTATTATATACCGGACTAAGTCAAATCAAATATTCTTTTTTTTTTTCTATAGACGGAAAACTTTGACGTTGCGTAAAATGGTGTACCATAAGTTATTCTGTAGTAAACGCTAAAATTCACAACAATCCCCATGATACGTCAAAAACTCATCCTCCGCTACAATCTAATTAGAAATTACCGAAAATGGCTACGCCGTAGACAACTACGCCGTAGCCCGTAGCCCCATCGTAGCGATAATATGTCGACCTACGTCATATCATAACCGGCTGATAGCTTCATTCGATGGCCGATTAATGAAGCCAGCGTAGTGCGCCGCAGAATGTTGCCGTAATAGCGCAATCTAGATGCTGTGAACAAGGCCCCGTCAATATACTGGATTTAGCTAACGCACACATATGCAAACATTTAAATAATGCCTGACTATGTTAGATATGCTTCCAGCAAGGTTGTCACGCTTTACTTTAAAATGCTCCTGTCGTTTTCAAGTACGAGGGGAAAATAAAATTTCATAGTGTTGGTGATGTAAATAATTTAGCTAGAGTGTCAGTAAGCGTTAAAATTGCCTCAAAAAAAATTAAAAAAAACATCTCATCAGAATCCGCAAGTAAAGTGAAAGAAGCTTCGATACAACCAAGTAAAAACCTACAGACCGTTTAGTAGTGGTAAGACATGTCTTTTATTCGGTTTAGTGAAGAGCCGGGTAGGTCGCTTGCCTGATGGCAAGCTTCACGCCTGCCCAGGGTGTCCAAACTGGTACTGATTTTGAGAACTGTGTTTCTCGGTTCTTTTGGTACTCTCGGTACTAGCTAGATTTTATTCACTAATGGTGCAGCAGTCAATCAGTCAGAATTATGAAAGTTTTTGTGACCAAAAGTATTTTTTGAAGTATTATTTTTCTTGCTTAGAATCTATATCTATCGGTACTTATAATTCAGCAATAGGTACGGAATAGTCAGTACAAAGAGCAAAATTAAATAAAAATAGTATATGTTACTTAATAAGCTACTTTTAAATGATATGCTCAGGAGGATAAATCCGCGGGCACAGCGAGAACTAATAACAAACCAATGAGTACGAAAAAGCTTGAATGAAGTAATATTTTAATAAAGAAATATTTTTATACGCTTTATATTAGCTTCACTTGTATATTTGTATGTTTGTAACCGACTCCTTTGCGCGCTATTTTGACCCACTTTAAACGGTCAGATTTCATTCAAATTTTGCACACCTGTATATATATAAATACATAGAAAATAAATTTTAATAATTTTAAATTAAGAATAGTGTAAAAAATTCTAATAAATATAAATGAATAATAGTGTAAATAAGAAAAAAAAGTTTTATTTAAAACAAAGCGTGGTCTATTATTCATTTATATTTATTAGAATTTTTTACACTATTCTTAATTCAAAATTATTAAAATTTATTTTCTATTTTTTAGTTTGGTTTTCTATATAAAACGTGTTTTTTAGTTTTTTTAAACTATTATTTATTATATTTTCATAATAATTTTACTTGTTATTAAATTAGTTTTTATAAACAGTTCTATTGATATGTTAGAAATAAGTGTTGGCTCCTGAAGAATCACAGAATCATTAAAACAAGCACCTACACAAAAAAAACCGACAGTGAACAAAACTAAAAAGAGTCAAACATTTAACTGAGAATGGTTGCTAACCAACTTTAAACCCTTATAGATCCTAAATGGTAATTCGAAATGAAAACTAATATGAAAAGTCTAAAGATGATTTTTAAATACCTCTTCAATGATACCCTACTTGACATAGTTCGTCGACTTTCATTTTATACTTTTTCAGATTAAGGCGTCCAGTTGTCGCCCAATTGAATTTTGATTACTGTCATGTCTTTAGTAGCACTTGCAAGTATAAGACAAATTGGCTGACGTAAGAATCATCAAAATTGGTCCACGCGTTTGGTCTATATAGCGCCACAAAGGAACAGACATACTTAGTTAAATAGGCTAATAAACACTTTACCCGGCCTTTGCGTTGCGCAGTTGAAATAAAATAAAAGAAAAGAGTGTCAAGACTTTTGTAACGAGGAATTCTAAATTCCCGGTTCTTGCAATACTTTAAATGGACCGGGAATTCCCGGTACATTAGAGACCGGGATTTCCCGGTTCTGAACCCTACTGCACATTACAATTGCAATGCCATCCAGAACTTTGGTTGCAAAATCTTGCACGCCACTGTACTGTGCTCGTCACCCAGAAACACTAACTTATACGTCTCATTGCCAGTAATTTAGCTGGATCAAACCGGGACACAGTAATGTTTGCACACTACTGTTTGGATGTTGTTACTCCAATAGCCAATAGCTGTAAAGTCTGATTCCCGATTCGCTGCAAGCTAAACTACTGTCAAAATCATCACTCTACGGTAATAGTTTTACGACCAACCCCTCCCCGCTCTCAACCCTCCCCCATGGACGAAAACTCGACTACTTGATTATGCATCCGCGGTGCTCCGCCGATTATCGAACTAGTAATAAATGTAGCGACGTTTAAAATTATGTAATCGGTGTTTTTCTAGTATAAATCCGTGTACACTTCTGCGTTTTTATTACCCGATTACGGCGAAGTAAGGGAAGGGTAATGAGTTTAACAGTCTATGTATGTATGTATGTATGTATGTATGTATGTATGTATGTATGTATGTATGTATGTATGTATGTATGTGGATGTTCCACCATAGCATCGCCCGTATTAGTCCGATTTTGACAAGCGAGGTATCAATCGATTCATCTTCAGGTATAGAGTGTCATAATTAGCTATATTTTTAATGACTACGGCAAAGCCTAGGGAAAGGTTATGTGTTCAAATGAAAAACTTGGTCCAATTTTGACAAGCGTGGCATCAATCTATTCGTCTTCATCGCAAGAGTGCCATAGACTATTGTTTACCCGACCGTAGTCGGGTTTTAATTTTTTAATGTATGTCTTGTTTGATACTGTGTTTTTTCTGTGCTACAGGACTGGGAATGATGACTAATGTATATTCTACTTTATTACTGTAGAATTTACTCGCCCACTCTATACATAATTCATGTTATTATTTATAACTATTCAATAATTATTAACTGTAATGTAGAATGATATTTTATATTAATTGTAGAAGAAAACAGTGAGATAATAAAACTGAATAGAAGAAAAAGAAGACAATAAACATGTTTAAAATAATACATTAGTATTACGCCAAAATAACAATTAGTATTATGCTAAAAATAACATTTTGTGTTTTTACTATGAAAACTCATACGATGGACTTTTTACACATCATGTTTACCTGCGTTTACATGAAATAAACTTGAGATCCATTTTTAGAGTCAGTCAGAGTATTTTAATTGCCTTAAAATATCTCTTTGATCTCCTTCTATCAAAAAGCGCTATAATCTTCGTATAATCGTATCTAATTTAGAACAATTAACGTTACTTAACGTCGTCATTTACTTCGTAAATCTCAGGGAAAATAATCACAGAAAACCTTTTTACTTAAATGTAGCTTTTAATTTTTCTACAAATTGTGAGAACCTTCCTATTGTTTTCTTTCATAGTTTAACTTTGACTATTTATATGTTTTATATTAGTTGATAGACTCAGGCGTTACTTTACAGAAATCTATATATAAAATAAAAGAAAAAATAACTAATGTAGCTTACTTCCACCAAACTGTAAGTCAAACAAATGATAACAAACACGTATGCGTTTTAATAGCATTAAACTTAACCAGGTTAACATCGCCTCATACGGATACGGCTTCAAAGGCTAAATTCAAACAGTCTACCATAGCCTCCTCTAGCATTGGAAATGTATCTCTCAACTACAGTACTGTCATCTGCATACCCAAAGGTACCGGGCTTCAAAAATTCTTTGATGTGCAGTAAAAACAGTGTAGCTGAGAGAACCGATCCCTGAGGTACACCGGCATTGATAGCCATTTGATCAAACAAACAGCTCTCTAGGACTACTCAAATAGATCGTTCCCTTAAAAAAACTGCTATCCAATTGCATAAGCCTACAGGTAATTCATATGAGGGAAGCTTGTTTACAAGGACATAGTGCCAGACCCGATCAAAAGCTTTCGATATATCAAGGGAGACGGCAAACGCCTCACCATGCATCTCGATGGCTTCACTCAGTATGTGAGTAGCATACGCGAGAAGATCTCCAGTGCACCGGTTTCAGGGAAATCCGTATTGCCGGTCACTGTCCTCAGTCCCTGACAATGATCTCCTGATCATTGTCCTCAAGATCATTGATCATTTATTCAGTTGTAAGCTATGCAAAGTCAAACTCGCGAGGTATACAGCTCACAGATTCACTAGTATTAAGTGATTACTTCTATGTTTATGTTAATTGCTTTTAATATTCATTCAGAATGCTTTTTGAGATGTCTCATGACTTAGAAAATATTTAGAAAGTAAGGGTTCAGAGAAACTTGTTTTTATGGTCATACCAATTAAAATTTCTTGAGCTGCGGTGGCTCTGTCTACCAGGTCACTCCCTTACCTCCAAAATGTTTGAAGGGTGGTATACAAGTCTTACTCGTGAACGGGTGCTGCTTTAGGGGACTGTTCTATCCAGGATTTTTATTAGTCATTTATTTTTTTGCCAAAGTGTTGCACGTCTCATTAGCACTTTTAACTTTTGTATTTGACATTTACATGTATTTATTATAATTTATGTCATTTTTTTTTTATAAATTATTGTCAGTACTCGTAATGGAGAAAATAATACCCTTGTAGTTTCTTGGTGCTCTCTTCTCTAACGGGCATATTTCCAAATCACCGGTAGAGTCAGAAGGTATTTCCTGTTCCTGTGAGAGATACAACTCTGAGTACACATAAAACGGAAATTTCCTTTTCAAACTCAAACAATACATAGTTTACCTAATTTTGTTGATTGGATCTATTTATAATAATGTTTTTTTTCCATTGTTCATGAGATGTTAAGTTTTGTATCAAAATATCATCAAACTTCGTTTAGACGTCAAAGTTTTTTAATCGATTGCTCGGGTTCCACTAATTGCATTTAGAAACCAAATACACCAGTTTTTAACTCAAAACCCTAAACTATTCAACAAAGAAAACTGCATTACAATCGTTTTAGTAGTTTTTAGGTGATTCCCGAACCAACAGACAGACAGACAAACAAACCGAAAGACGCCATTTAAAAAAATGAATTTTTGTTCAGCAGATTATTTTAAGTCCCCTAGACCATTTTTTATCATCTTCATTGTACAGACTTTTTAGTAAGTACTATTATAAGTATAGATATAAGGTAGATTATGAACTCTATTGTACCCTATGTTATAATGTCATAACAAAACGTGACATGTCAGATATTGTAACTTTTTCCTTTATTTTTATGCCCTATACCCAGACTTAATACAGCCTCACTCCATGAATTGTTGCGGAGTTAGTCCAGTCCAGAGGAGGATCAATCTACAACAGCAACTGAAGTAGAATAAGTTACCTATTTGTAGTAGATACATTGACATCGAAAACTCAAATAATTTATCAAATAATTAACAGAATAATTTAAATAAATAAAAAACTATTCATTCAAAAAGGATTTTAAAAACAATTACTATGCTAACCTAAAACAAAGTAATACTAAAACTAGTCTAACAATCAGCTAGCAGTGGGCAACGTTCGCAAAATGCTGGCAGCATTGCCACGTTGTATGGCAATGCTTAGTCTTTGGGCAAGGTAAAAGCCAGCACACTAGGGCCGTGGGGACCAGGAGCTCATCTAATATACAAAGATCTATCAGGGCGTCTGGAAGTTACACTAGGGCCGTGGGGACCAGGAGCTCATCTAATATACAAAGATCTATCGGGGCGTCTGGAAGAAGCAACACGTGACCAAAATGCTGGCCTGAATTGAAGTAATTGTGTGCTCTGAATCATTTCTATTGCAAATTTTCTTGTTCGTACTGTCTATACAACCAAGTTTCTTGTAATCCAACACAAGTATGTTATACATTTGAAACTATTTCAAGAACTAATTAAAATTATATCAAACCTACGAATTGCGAATTGCATGAAAAATATATCCACACTTCAACTATATTGCTTAATGATTCGTTTAATATGAAAAAGTGCTCCAACTGATTCAGCTGGTACTAGACACGATGTCTTCTTAAGTAGCGGTGAGGAAAGGGGGCG
The DNA here is from genome assembly GCA_946251855.1 of Alsophila aescularia. NCBI lineage: Eukaryota > Metazoa > Arthropoda > Insecta > Lepidoptera > Geometridae > Alsophila > Alsophila aescularia. The sequence goes on from OX276376.1 coordinate 52,438,726, forward strand.
AGACGAGGCGAAGGGGACGAGGGGCTCGCAATCCCTCTCATTTAACACTGCTCATTCCTCTGTAGGTGTTTGCCGAAGCGATTCCAACCAGGATCCGCCCTTTATGGCTCATAGTGATTCGCGGTTTTATTTCGGACGGCTCGTGTAAAGGCGCACACATTTTTCATGCTACGAGAGAAGCGAACGCTGTAATCTTTTGCATTTATGCCGTGATCCTTTATTGATTTTAGATTTTTAGTGGAACCCGAAACGAATGAAGCGCTGTGAATGGAGACGCGAGCGCTCAAAGCCGCAGTAAGCCCCCGCTATGATATAAACTGGTATTCAGCCTGCGCGTATCAGACAGCCGTTAAAGTTACCCTCACATGCGCAGAAATTCTCCATTTGGTTTCTTTCTAAGAACTTATTCAGAAATGAATCACTTTTAATGATAAATCATAATAATTTCATCTCCCGGCGACCCCGTAACACGAAATGGGCGTCGTGATAACTTCGCCCGTAAAATTATGATAAAAGATTTTATATTTAGGATAATTTATTTCGAGTGTCTACGATCACTAAACGCCTACACAGACTTAATTTTAATAAATAAATGTTGGATATTGTTGTGTTCCCTCGAGAAAAATTACGTTAATTAATTTTCATTCGCGTAATCAAAATGAAGCCAATTTATTTTCCTTAACACTTCGGCATAAACGCCGACGTTTATAACGATACGTTTATAAAAAACACATTTTTTTCACCACGGAAACCTCGTTTCCCTAAGCCTCAAAGAAAAAACAATGAAAGGAGACCTACCATTAAAATAAATAAAAGGAAATAAAGCAACGACCGCAAATTATTTCACTTACCTACTTCTTTTATAAAAATGCGAACGACGCATTAAATTTTGGGGAGAAAGGAAACTCCCTTGTAAGCAATATCGAGAAGGCAAATTTTTCAGATATTGCCTTCAGGTAGCGCACATTTATTATGTACCCGAATATATTACTCTTGATTCATTGACTTTCGATATTGATTTACTTTGCTTGCATAAGCTGTAGTTGGGATTCCGCGTGAAGTAAACTGAGAATATGATTGGTAGAATTAGAAGCAAAGGGTGTGTATTTGTGAACACATTGCTACATTGCACAAGTTTGTGAAGTTACGTGCCGCTGCAAGATTGAAACCTAATGCTAGTGCAGACTGCGAGTGGGTACAAATAGAACTAAATTGAAATTTTATTCATATGATTATTTTGACGGAAGAAACTTTACAAAGGTGTGTTTCTTGGCCTACTCATTGACGTCAACCAATTAAATATTATCACGGTTAGCTTTTAAATAGCTAGCTTACGTTTAGAGAGCTTGTTATAATACTTTAAATTTTTCCTGTTATACCAAAATAATGAATTTTGATTTATTAAACTGAAATGCGAGTAACCTAACAGTTTTCAGCATATTTGAAATTTATTTTAATGTTATTATTTATTAACATGAGAGCAATGGTAGCCTAACGGTTCAATAGTGCAACATAGAATCCAACGATACCAGGTTCGTTCCTAAGTTCCGCACCAGTGACTTTGACACCAGAGGCCCTCGGACGGCCTGATGATCTCTAACACCAGATGCCAGTCATACGACAAACAAACAAACTCATTAATAGAAGTAAAATGTTTTCCTATTGAACGTTGAACCTGATTTGCCCTTATCTCGATGGAAATTATGGATCAGCTCATTAAAAAAATATAGAAAAATGCGCAACAAAAATCTATATCTATCTTTAACAGCCTACATGAATCCACTGTTGGGTATAGGCCTCCACATGTGCACGATATTCTTTCCAGTGGCAAAAATACTAGTACTAATTTGGCTCAACGAAATAGCATTTAAAGTCGCTCAGCGAGCTATGGAGAGAGCTTTACTTGGAGTTTCACTGAAGGACAAGATTCTTAATGAAGATATCCGACGGAGAACCAAGGTAACTGACATAGCTTTATAAATAAGCAAGCTAAAGTGGCAGTGGGCTGGTCACATTTCCCGTCTAACTATTGGGTAGACGAATTCTCGAGTGGAGACCACGTTTAGGCAAAAGTAGTGTAGGATGCCCTGTGGCCAGGTAAGGTGGCGACCTGTGAAAAGCGGCTGGAAGAAACTGGATGAGGAGAGTTGAAGACCGAGCTCAGTGGCATGCATTAGGAGAGACCTACGTCCAGCTGTGGACAGATATAGGCTGATGATGATGATGATGATGATGATGAAATAGCCTTGCAATTCAACGGGGTAATGCTGCCTGTATGTTGGGTATGATGCTAACTGGTAGTGGATTAGAACACCTTGTACTACCTTTAAGCCTTTAATGGCATGTAGGTTGTCCAACAGTTTCTTGTTTCGTGATGACTGGTTTTAATACATGGCTGCCCAAAAAAAGGAGTGTATTTTTTTTAGAATTCATGTATGTATGTATTTATATGAGATTCTTTATTCCACCATAACTTTTAAATGCCTGAACAGATTTAGACGTATGAGGTATCGTTAGAATCCTTACAACCCCACGGCCATATATTTGAAATAATTCAATATGGCCGTAGCATGGCTCTATTTTCAAAGGCGAAAAAAAGAAGAGTTTTAAATATGGGTATCAAATTGAAGGCCTTGATAAGCACATTACAACAGTATATAATTTATTGGCATAAGTTATTTTTTGGCAGGGCAGGCGTGTTTTTTTTAGCTTTTAAGCTAGCTATTTTGTTTTCGTTAGTTGTTGGTTAATAAAAAGGCACTTGCCGTATGAAAATATATATATATATATATATATATATATATATATATATATATAAAACATATTAATTTGCGCGGCCGTGAATCTAGCTTTCTCTTATAACTTAGTTATAAACGAAAGTGAGATACTTATATATCCGCCGATGCTGAGGTATGCGAGCATATAAATATTTTAATGAGTAAACAAAAAAAACATATTCGTAACGAAAAAATAAATCAAGACCCATTAGAATTTAGATGTGGTTCCCTACCACGATCCAATTTAATTAATAAAACGCAGCGAAACTGATACCTAGCCGATATTCCCGAAGCAATAAGCATAAACAAAAGACGTTTACGTTACATTTGGCTGAGGCAGAGCACGTAATAGCCCAAGCCTGCATTTGGAATCTCAGCTGAGCTCTCCAATATCGGTCCCCGGTATATTATTTCAGGGTGGCGGGACTTGTTGGGACTATATTGAGTTGTGAAACCAACGATTTACCTAACAGGAGCGTCTGTTAACAGACCAACTTTGCGCCGACACTTTGACAACTTATTTCTTGTCTACAGAGTTGCTAACCCATTGTGATAGTGTACACAGCCTTGATTGTTCGCCTTAACTGCTATTCTGTCGACTACTTTTAACGCTAGGGTACGTTAATCCGCATTAATAGTGGAAGCAGAATCGATTTAAACCTTTAGGGTAACGGGTCGGGATACAAAATATGCGAGCCATCCCAATACGGCCATTACAAGAATTTAGTTCAGCAACCTGGTGAATACCGAAATCCTAATTCAACTCGTCTGAACGCTTAATTCAGTTGAAATAATTCGAGTTCTATTGTTAAGTTCCTAAATTTGAAGTCCAACATTAAACTGCTTACAATTCAAAGGTAACCGCAAATTTTGAAACGAGTATGGTTCTCAATAGAATGAAAGTTATTCGCAAACCGATAACTTTTGGGTTGTGTTGGTCAGTTCATGCCACCGACCAGCAGTCGACCGATGTTCGCCAACTATGCAACAAAGCATTTCTGCGCTTGATTATTGTAACAATATTTCAAAACGGGTACAATTGCTTTCTCCGTGCTCTTTTTTGGTATTGTATAAGGTATTTACAAAAACATTTTACTAGTTGTTTAAAGCCTACGAGTTTAATAATGCGCCGGGGGTGGTTGAGACTATAGATTATTTAATTCTATAGTCTTAAAAAATGATATTTTTAAACCTACCTAGCTTTTCTTTTACTTCACAACTCTGAGGTTTTTGAACACATTCGAACTATTAATTTATTTATTTAATACTTTATGCACAAAAACAGTGTACAGAGGAGGACTTAATGCTATGACAGCATTTTCTGCCAGTCATCCTGGTTGTGCAAGAAAGACATCATTCAACAAACAATCATTTATATTTGAAAGGGCTCCAGGGTAATCCCATATGAATTTCACGAAAATAGGTTCATTTTTTAAAGTATTTACCTATATGCGTTTGAATTCGCTTTTTTGGTTTAAATAAATATTTAACAGTATTTAAGTCTTGTTTTAGAAAAGGCAATTATTAAAATGTTTCGCCTGTCGTAGTCGTAAGTTGCTGTCGTTTGTATTCGAATCCTAACTTTAAGTTCAATCGAACTGTGATAAATAGACTTATGCTCTCTACGACAACGAGTTTCAGTACTAGTTTCTTGTTATCGCCTTGATGTTGAATTGTCGACACTGTGACAATGGAAATGTGTTTTTCTGAGTTTTTTTATTTACTTAACAGTCATAATAGCAGCTGATTCCATTCAATGCTTCCTCTCTTCGAGTACTCTATGCAAAGTATATGAAGAAGCACTATCACGTGGTAAAGAAGCACTAACTACCATAAAGCTGGATACTTTTTTACTTATAAACTAACTGTGCCCGCGGCTTTGCCCGCGTGGTCATTTCTCTGGGTTAAAAATTACCTATGTGTTATTCCAGGACTAAAAGTACCTATAAAGTCCAATAAGTTAATTAAAAAAAACATTTATATAAGTTATTTTTTTTTTTAGAAAAAACAAATATATATCTACTGTTGGACGTAGGCCTCTTCTTGTGAACGCTACTGAGCCCGATCTTCGGCTCTCCTCACCCAGTCACTGCCAGGCATCTTTCGGAAGTCGGTACCTAGACGAGCGGGTGCCCTACACTACACTTGCCTAAACGTGGTCTCCACTCTAGAACTCGTTTTCCCCAACGGTTGTCGGTTCTTCGAGTTATGTGACCGGCCCATTGGCACTTCAGCTTGCTAATCCCTTGAGCTATGTCAGTTACCGAAGTTTTCTTGCGGATCTCCTTGTTTCGGAACCATATACCTACATTGCTATTTAAAAAGCTTTTAAAAAACAAAATTTTGTCAGCCGTCATAAAGTTTTTATCTATTGCTCGGCTCCTCATCTTTGGATTGAGATACCAAGTACACCAGTTTTTAAAACAAACCCTAAGCTATCCAACAGGTATCCAATTTTATTACAATTGGTTCAGTAATTTTTACGTAATTCGCGATTGAAGAACAAGCAAACAAATAACGAGACACGTTTTTTAAAAACGTTATATTTTTGTTCAGTAGCATTCCCCAGACCATTTTTTTAATTGACTTTTTGGCACTTACTATTTTATTATAAGTATAGATAATTTATGTAATACTCCTATGATTATGTTATTTATTTATGTATATTTATATATAATGTTATAAATTTGCCTATATATATATTACTAGCTGTACCCGCGGCTTCGCACGCGTGGTCATTTCTCTAGGTTAAAAGTACTTTAAGTGCTTTTCCATGACCTAAAATAACAATATACCAACATTTCATTTCAGCCGTCAAAAAGATTTTTATCGAGTGCTCGGCTTCTTCTCATCGGATTGAAATACTAATTACACTAGTTATTAAGTCAAAACCTAAGCTATCCAACTGTGAAAACTGCATCGCAATCGATCCAGTAGTTTAACGTGTGGTGTGAACAGACAAACAAACAAACAGACAGACAGCCATAATACTTTATTTTATACCTTCATTGAATTTAATTTAGCCAAATACATAAAAAAATGCATGGAGTTTAAGTTATCTAAGATCATTTTAACATACCTTGACCGTCTTGTTGTCGGGTCTTTCATAACCATAACTTCTGTGATTTCGCCGAATTTGTTAAAGTAGTCTCGAAGGCTTTCTGCAAAGAAAAGAAAAGATTTTACGTTATTTTAGGTAAAAAAATCAATACATGCAGAAATAGTATTCACAAAAATCGTTGAAGAAAATATCGCCAGATTTATTTTAAGAGCTGGAGCTGCCGCTATTTCCGAGTAACCTATTGGTACATCGACAAAGAACGCTCATGGCACATTCACTCAACACTTTCACACAATAGAAGGGTCTCGTTATGTAGCGCCGAAGCCTTTCGATTCACACTCCATAAAAGTAAGACGATAAGAGTCATTCCCTTCAAATGACTAAAGGAGTCGTCGTCAGGCAAATGTTTGAACGCACTCTCAAGCACCGACCGTCTGTTTATCGTGTCACAAGAGATTTGGCTCGACAGAAATCTCGAGTATTTAGTGTCGAGTTTCTCTATTTATATTAGCTTGTTAAAACGACTGACTGGAACATGCAAGAAGCACGGCGAGATTTGTTTGCGGCCGCCTCCAGAGCTCACTAATGGATAGGGCGGGTAGGCCCCTCTAAAATGAATATGCTGATTTCCCACGTCCGTGTTTTTAGCTGTATTTTACATAATTTCCGGTCAGAAACCGACACATTACACTGATTAATTTTCTAAAATTGCTTTGAAATGAAAGGCTTTCATGATAATTTACCTGAGAATTTCCTTTTCCACCTCTTTGATGTTCATGTTTATCTGAATAAACTTATCTTCATACTGTCTAGCATTGTAACACATAAGATACCCTTACGATCCATAAAAAACTACCAGGTACAGTCCAATATCCTGTTCAAATATCTTTCAAGGATCGAATTAAATTCTATACCTATGTGAAAGTTTCCGATTAATACTAATTAAGAACAAACAGGCCAATCACGGGAGGCTTATTGCGGGATACATTCCAATTTAAACTTGCCTTCAATTCGGCAGCGGTTGTGCCTCTAAAACCAAATGTTGGTCCAAGCTTTAAAGTCGATTTTCGACTTGTTTCGCTTGGAACTTTTCTAATCTGACCGCTGCCGGCCTTCGGTTCTGCACTTCCAAACAGTAATGAAAAGTAACGATTGCATGCCGACTTCACTATTAATCACCAGCAACGTTTACAACAGTGGCCGTTTTCCGAAAGAGGAATGAACAAGCTATTTGCCAGATTGTCTTAGTGGATTTTCAAGAATTTCAAAAAGGGAAACTCTCTATGTTCTATTTTCTGTTATAATAATATTATTTTTAATAGGCAGCCAAAGCCATAGATTATCTATAGAAGAAGTTAATTTAAAACATGCAGGAATATATTATGCCAAGAGTTTCAGATCAGATACTTTCTCTAGATTATTAAAATTTGTTGTTAACCAATAAACTACATCTATGAAAGGCAAATACACTTTCTTAAAATATGGCATAATGTAGTTTGTTCCTCTTGGTTTCTAAGTGCCCACGAAGAAAGTTTTTTTGTAGAAATTCAGCCTGTATGTAAGATTGTATGGCTAGGCTTGGATGAAGGTCCTAAGCTAAAGCCGTCTAATTGAGAGATTTGATTATTGTTAGATGGATCGTGAGTTGTTTATTAGAGCTTTTCATTGGCCGCATTGCGCATGCATGAGCTACGAGAATGCCATGTTGAATTTAATTGTTTCAAACAGTGTACGTGTTTTTGATAGAAATTAAAACATTTACTAAAGGAAATCTCTTAATCTGATATCATCGCAGATTTGCAATATTTTTTGTATTTATCATCATCATCATGATGTCAGCCTTTAGAAGTCCACTGCTGAACATAGGCCTTTGTATAAGGATACATAAACTATTTAATTAACTAGGTACCTTTAATTCATACCATTATATAAAAGTGAAACGTTGTCTGTTTGTTTGTTTGTTTGGGGAGCTTTCACGCGATAATGGCTGGACGGATTTTGATGAAATTTGGAATGGGGATAGCTTATACAATGGAATAAAACATAGAATACTTTTATTCCGGAAAATTGTAAGTTCCTACGGGAAAACTGGATAAATGCTGAATACTCGCTGTTGCCATGGAAACGAAATAACAAGTTGTCAAAAAACATCTCGAGCATTGGTGCGAAGTCACGGGCGGAAAAGCTAGTTATTAATATTACTTTCTTTGACAGATTTCACAGAATCCGTGACTGAAATTGCATCACAATCCACCCAGTAGTTTTGGCATGAAACCTGTACAGAGAGCAGACAATCATTTTACAACTTATATTTTTACCCGACTGCGGACGGTTATGTTTTTGGTTGTTTGTACGTTTCTTTGGCGTGTACTACAGCCTAAACGGCTTGATGGATTTTTATAAATGAGGTATCATTGGATTCGTCTTACTCGCGAGAGTAACATTGATTATATAAAACTAATATGGTGGCTTACAGATACCATATTGTATTTCAGACGGGAAAAAAATTACCAAACCTATATATGTAGTGAGGAATCAAAATGAAAGTTTTTTAAATACCATTCCAAAAACGTATAAGAGAATCGTTTAAAATATAATAAATTATTATTAAAAAAAACTCGACCGCGAACAGAACTAAAATGAGGCAAACATATATATATATATATATATATATATATATATAAATATATATATATATATAAATATTATAATACTAGCTGTACCTACAACTTCACACGCGTGGCCATTTCTCTAGGTTAAAAGAACTCTATTACTATTCCAAGACCTAAAATATGAATATACTAACATTTAAACAAAATTCCTTCAGCCATAAAAAAGTTTTTATCGATTGCTCGGCTTCTACATATCGGATTGAGATATTAAATACATCAGTTTTTAAGTCAAACCTTAAACAATCCAAAAAAGAAAATAGCATCGCCATCGGTCCAGTGTTTTTTACGTGTTGCGTGAACAGAGTAACAGACAAACAGAAAGACGAATGTAAAAAATGTTTTATTCATTTTTAGTAGCTTATTTTTAGTACCCTAGTTTTTTTATAAATATCTTCCTTTTACAGTTTTTTTGGTACTTACTGCTTTATTATAAGTATAGATCCGGTGGACCTAGGTATTTCAAATTTGGAGGAATATTCCTTGAGTATTCTAGAAGTGACCTACGGAAGTAACTATAAACCGTAAAACATGAATACCAACTCCAAATAAAATACCCCTAACCTGTGGGGACCCTTTAATTTACCGGTATGAAAAGTATCCAATATCCTACCTCGTAGTATGAAATCTAATCGTGCCAAGTTTCATTTGAATTCATTCAGTAGTTTTGGCATGATGCGCGTCCAAGATACAGACAGACAGATGGATAGACAACAGACAAAAATGAAAAAAAACACAGTTTTGGTTTCAGTACGAATAATAGAACAGCCTTCAAAAAATTAATTACTAAATATCTTCAATGTACAGAATTTGGACCCATATTCCGCGGAACCCTTTATTTTATACGGTATAAAAAGTATCCTCAATTTTCACTGATTATATAAACTATGACTGTGCTAAGTTGCATTAAAATCCGTGCAGTAGTTTCAGCGTGATACGTGTTCTTTTAAATAAATTTCATTGCCTATCCTGCGGTAACCCTTTAATTTATCGGGATGAAAAGTATCCAACGTCTTATCGCGTAGTATGAACTCAAATCATGCCAAGTTTCATTTGAATTTATTCAGTAGTTTCAGCGTGATGCACGGCCCGGATACAGACAGAAAAAGAGACAGACAAAAATTAGTAAAATACAGTTTTGGTATAGTTGATAGATTCAGAGGATCCTCAATTTTCATCAATTATATAAACTATGACGTGCCAAGTTGCATCAAAATCCATCCAGTAGTTTGAGCGTGATAAGTGTTCGTTGAAATAACTTTCAAACCGTATCCTGCGGGAACCCTTTAATTTTTCTGGATGAAAACTATCCTATGTCTTCGTGGTATGCACTCAAATCATACCAAGTTTTATTTAAATTCATTCAGTAGTTTCGGCATGATGCCTAGCCAAGATACAGACAGGCAAACAGACATACAGATAAAAATGAAAAAATACCGGTTTTGGCTTCAATATGGAATACAGATCAGCCTCCAAAAGAAATTTACAGAATATCTTTAATGTACAGAATTGGACCTGTTACAGTTTTATTATAAGTAAAGATAGATATTATAATAATAGTCATAAAAATAGTTTTTAGTATAATTAGAAATTTAATTTAATGTTTCCCACTAGTATTTTTATATCATAGTGCACCCCATTCTTCACCATTATAACAAGCCCTCTCTATCCAAAGGTTGCCTGGAAGAGATCGCTTTTAGCGATAAGGACGCCCATTGTTACATTTCTGCTACTATTGTTCCTGTATTTTTACCCGATTTAGGAGGGTTATGTGTTTGGGTTGTATGTATGTTTGTTTGTAAGTTTCTTAGGTGCGTCCTACAGCCTAAACGGCTTGATGGATTTTGATAAATGAGGTATCATTGGGTTCGTCTTGATATATGATATACGTGTCAAAAAAACTAATATGGCGGCGTACAGCTGCCATATTGTATTCCCGACGGAATAAAATATGTCCAAAACCTATCGAGTGAGGTATCAAAATACAGATCTTTAAAAGACAATTTCAAATATATATATATATAATTGTTTTATCTAAACAGTAGCAATTTTGTTTTAAGCTTCTTACGAAATTTCAATTGTAGATTATTCAAGTTACTATAGTCTAATGCCTATATTGTAAATACTATACTCTAATGTTGGAATTGCAACTACTAAAGTAAAGTTAAATATGCAATTAAACAAGAAACATAAAATTTATATAATTAATAGCTGTGCCCCGCGGTTTCACCCGCGTCACTCGGGAAAAAAATATTTTCAGGAATAAAAAGTAGCCTATGTGTTAATAGCTATCCCCGTACCAAATTTCATCCTAACCCGTTCATCCGTTTAAGCGTGAAGAAGTAACAAACATACACACAACCTTACATACATACAAACTTTATCCATTATAATATTATTGTGATTATATATGCCGCTCGTATTCAACAATTTTGTTCGCAGTCGGGTTTTTTGTATTTTTATAATAATTTTACTTGTTGTTATTTTTGTTTGTGGTGTGTACAATACAGAATTTATCTATCTATCAAACAGGGTTTAGATTCTCGATTCAAAATATAATATGCAATCGAAGGCATCATGCATCTCCTTTTCTCCTTTGAAAGGATCAGCTAGAACCCGACGAGCCTCATGCCACCGACTGTCTAATATTTCAAAATCGAGAATCTAAATCATGTTTGCCTCTTTTTAATTTTGTTCGCAGTCATTTTATTAAATTTTATTTTTATTCAACTATATCATAATAATAATAATAATCATCATCATCATCATCATCATCATCATCATCATCATCATCATCATAATGTCAGCCTTTAGAAGTCCACTCCTGAACATAGGCCTCCCCCAAAGAGCGCCATGACGAGTGATCTTATGCCACCTCCATCCACCGACTTCCTGCGATGGCTACAATGTCGTCGGTCCATCGTGTGGAGGTCTCCCCACACTTCGCTTGCTTGTTTGTGGTCGCCATTTGAGAACCTTTATTTCCCAGCGGTTGTCGGTTCTGCGAACTATATGACCTGCCCATTGCTACTTCAACTTGCGACCACGTCTCAGTGCCGTAAGTCATCACTGGCAACACGCACTGATTATAAACTTTCGTCTTGAGGCTCTGCGGTATCTGCGACGAGAAGATATGGCGTAATTTCTCGAACGCTGCCCATCCGAGTTGGATTCGTCGGTTGACATCTTTGTCGAAGTTAGATCTACCCAGTTGGAGCACCAAACCTAAGTAGACATAGTGATCAACAGCTTCGATAATATCGTTCCTAACATAAACCGGCATAGGTACGGCATGGGCATTTGACATGATGGTCGTCTTGCCCATGTTCATTTTAAGACCCACCTGTTGGGAAACAATATTGAGGTCACTGAGCATTGTGCTTAGGTCTTCCAGGGTTTCTGCCATGATGACTATATCTTTAGCAAATCGAAGGCGAGTGATGTATTCGCCATTGATGTTAAGACCATATCCGTTCCAGTTCAGAAGCTTGAATATATCTTCCAGTGAACAGTTTCGGAGAAATAACGTCTCCCTGTTTCACCCCTTTTTACACGTGGATAGAATTCGTGCTCTGATCCTGAAGATGAACTGTCATGGTGGCCTTGCTGTACAAACACTTCAACACTTCGATGTACCGGTAATCAATCTGGCACCGTTGTAATGACTGTAGCACTGCCCAGGTCTCAACTGAATCAAAGCCTTTTTCGTAATCCACAAACGCTGGACATAGTGGCCGATTATACTCTTCGGTCTTCTGTATAATCTGCCGTAAAGTATGGAAGTGGTCTACGGTGCTAAAGCTTTCCGGAATCCAGCTTGTTCGGGAGGCTGAAAGTCATCAAACCTACGAGCGAGACGGTTTGTAACTACTCTCGAAAACAGCTTATACACGTGGCTCAGCAGCGAAATGGGCCTAATAATAGTACAGAATTAAAAAAAAAATTATCTTCCGTTTACACACATCATCCTTGTAACAGTTTTATTATACATAATAACTCTCACTCACTTGCTTTGAGCATAGTTTACTACCGAAAAATACCTATATTAAGCTTACCTGGACAAAGGTTACATCAACAGCATGCATGCATGATTAATAAGTAATCAGCCGCGCATTTATTCTCAGAGAATACCTTTATGAAAAAGAGATGAATTAACAACAATGATCGTATAATCCGTTAACCCGGGAACAACCCCTGTTATCTTTCGGCTTGGATGTATATTTTATTTAGATGACGCCTACGAGGCTACACCATTGTAAGCCAGTTTATCAGTATCGGAGATTGCGCGATTTTGAACAAGAAGTATTATAGCTTGATTATGAAACTATAGCAGGTGAAACCCCAACTGCAAGGACGCCACTAGAAGAGTTTGTGGTTCTACTTAATTTTAGAGTATTTTTGCCATAGAAAAACATGACTAAATCAAAGAAAGTTTGACTGTGCTTCCTTAATGACAAGCGATAAACATGAATTTGTTTTCATGCTGAATGATACTCATATAAGAATTACACTTCCACAATAATCCAAATAGTATTTTTTTATCTATAGCAGGCAAATTCAGAAACTGTCTTAGTCAGTTTCTTGAATGAGAAAGATCTTAGTTCGAGCATGTTCTACTACACTACTCCTATCTTAACTCACATGTCGAGCTTAAGCAAGCGAGTTAAAATGTGTATCTGTTTGTGTATGTAGTAAGTCAATGCCTTATTTGCACTAAGTCACTGATATCCAATGTAGCCATTCTGCGAAGGACAGACCGGTTGGATTCGGCATACTTGTTCAACAACCATAAAATTAGCATTCGGCTGGCTAGTAGCATTTTCCGACCACAAGTTGTCGAGGCACCTGAATTATTCGACCGAACTCCTCAAGAAACTGGGGATAGAGAAAGTGTTTTAAAAGGACGTTGAAAATTAAAATTGTTGATTCAGCATTTAAAGCTGATCCAAGGAGACAATTTTAAAAATACATCATAATAATATATTTGAACAGATCAAACTTTCTCTAGTTTAGTAAAATTGTTTACGGAAATTACAAATAATAACTATATTCTATACCTACTTCTGTGTTTAGTAACTGAGAAGGATAGTAATGAAAACTGTTTGAATACGGGAACTAAAACATACAGTATTTTATATATTTTTATACCATAACACTAGCCGAAGATAGAAATTGAATATTTTCAGTGAATTATCACAAACACCCACACCTACAGCAAATACCTACGGTTTATACAAATATAAGCACGCTGTGCTTTTCACTTCGCAGTCGGTTCACCACCAACTTCACCACGGTAGGCTGTATTAAATACGGATACGACTTAAATCTGTAGACTCTTTAGAAATTATTTTAAGAATGAGACAACAAAACTACAAACATTTCAAGGTAATATTATAAAAACACTGAGGTTCGATTAAAATGTAATATTTCCAAGTCATTTTCTGAGAAGCTCACTGCACTAGCACACATCAAGGATCTAAAATTATAATTAGTAATAGTATTAATATGATTGTTAGGAATCTATTCGACTATATTTTTATGTATTTTTTTTCCAGTAGAAAATTATTATATCTATTCGACTTTCCAAATTAAAATTATCCCTTTTCCGTATTAAAAGCATCTCAATACACCGAGTTTAACAGGAAGATATTGCTTGCTAGCATTAAGTTCGCCTATATACCTATCTTTTGTGTACAATAAAGAATATTCTATCTATCTATCTATCTATCTATCTATCTATCTTTGTATTTATAATCTCTCTAATAGTCGATCCTTCATGGCTGAATAACGCGATCACCATTTATATTCCAGTTGTTTATGAGGCGTCTCCATCGGTTCCTATCTGTGGCCATTCGGACTACTGTTTCGAACTTGGATGTCTTGTTTTCCTTAAGCTGGCCTGACCATCGTATCGGGGATCTACCACGCGCTCGCTTCCTTTCAACGTTCACGCATATGATCAGTTTTTCCAGGTTTTGGCTTTGACGTCTAACAGTATGCCCGAAAGAAGAATGCGGCGGTGACATATCGTGGACAAGCGGTCTTTAATTGCAAGTTCCGTGAGAATAGATACAAGGCCGTCCATGGGATCTCAGGACCACATTTCGAAAGCAGCTATTATCTCTCTCTCTCTCTCTCTCTCTCTCTCTCTCTCTCTCTCTCTCTCTCTCTCTCTCTCTCTCTCTCTCTCTCAGATTGTCCACGTTTGCACTCCGTACAATAACTAAATAATAATTAAATGATCTATCTATTGTATCTATAATTAGGAGAATGGAAAGGTTTTATTTCGCAATCTTTTCCCAACCAATATGACGTAGTTTAGTGAAGTACGTATTACGTGTAGCTTGCAATAAAATTATTAATATTACGGGGGTGGCGGAGAGTCGACGCAGCGGTTGTGCAACCACCATTAAATTGGAACTTGCCTCACTTCCCGAACTGGCACCTTACTGAATTACACCGTCATTACGCTCGGTTCACAGTATAAGTCAGTATTTGAGTTTAACTTGCACATAGTGACGCGTTCTTTAACTTTTATAGTAGCCTCGCTGGCTGAATTCTGCATACCAACTCACGTAGCTTGAGCCAAATTGTTAGTGTCTAATAGACTTTAATATTTCATTGATTTTCAATATCAAGATTGAATTTATTTTGCATGTGTTAGTGTTAACTCATATTTCGGGGATTTCTGAAACTATTTTTACCGTCACTGTATATACTTGTTTCTTTTTACTAAATCCATTCCATACACAATGGAACCATCCATTGTTTAATACAGCCATGTTTGGCGTGTATACGAAAATGTACACCACATATTATGTACATAGTAGATAAATATTTACACAATTTTAATAATAGTATATCAGCAAGGATTGTACTATAGAGAGTGTGCACAAGAACTGCACAATATGATTCCCTCATCACCTTTCCATCACCGTACGGCTAGACGATCGGCAAAGCGCTATCCTTTTATGGTTGAAATACCTCGCATAAGAACGAAGCGTTACGCTTCTTCATTTATTATAATAACTTCAAATGAGTGGAAGCTTTTTACTCAAACAAAGCACTAGTGCTAAAATAAATGTCCACAACAACCTCTTCCATTTCCAGCCAAGTGCGGCTCTGTGTACCTATCACTTCCATGTTTTTTTTTGCTATTATTTTCAAGGTTTATGTAAAATTTCGTTAAATTTTCAAATAAATTGTGATTTTTTCCAAGTTAATTATATATCGTAAGCATTTTACAGAAATTGAGAGAGCTCTGCTACTGTCTACATACATTTTATGTGCTCACTCTTGATGGTTGAAACAAAACCTGGTTAAAATTTTAATGAACATCGATCGGTGGAAGTGGCTCGATGACTACTTGGTAATTATGTAGTTACGAGGACGTATCGATTCAAGGTAACTAAAAAGTTATATGTGAAGATTAAATCAGAGGAGCAGAATCTATGCTTATAAAAAATGCAGTAAGTAACAATAAGTCTGTAAACTGACCGTCTGTCTGTCTGTATGCTAGTGCATCGCGCAAAAACTACTGAATCGATTTGAATGCGGTTAATCTGGTGTACTTTGTAGCTCCATCCAATGAGTAGAAGCCGACCAATAGATATAAACTATTTAACGGCTGCACGAAGTTTGCACACTAAAGGCACATTTGATCCTGTAGAATACTTCTAACCCAGAAAAATGACCACGCGGATAAAGTCACGGGCACAGCTATGTGTGAAGTAACTAAATTGAAAGTGAAGATGTACTTATTAAGTTTTGACACATAGTACTCAATATTTGTTTTTGGAGCTAACGCGATTGCTAATCTGATATCTTCATGCTTTTGAATAGAGCATTCAGACAACTCGTACAGTATGTACGCAGTATGTGGTGGTCAACTCGCTGACTCCATCAGTCAGAGACTGGTTTGCAGAGAAAGCAGTGATCCAGTTGGCCGCTCACTCAAGGAAACACTGCGCAGAATTAGCTTGAGTTATCCTCCGATTTGTAACTGAGACACAACCAGCAGGCAGCCAGCCGAAAACTATTTATGCGTCCGCTCTTTAACTCTATTGCTAAACAATATTATATCTTACATTATTTAAAGGCCATAAAACTTTAAGTACCCCTTAACAACCTTACTACGGTTAATAATAATATCCTCACGAAAATGGGGGCAATTATCAACCATTTTGATATTTAGACAATGACTGTCACCTTCAAAGCGAACAATACTACGTGTCACCTTGAATAATTATTTTTTCTATACATACCGTATCTTCCTTTTTTCTACATTAACCTCTTAAATTAACATTTCGTTTATCCCGAGACACAATCACGCTGAATTGCATTCAGAAACAAAGAGCGCAGCAACCAACTAAAAAATAATGTCAAATAAGCATCCTCACTTCAGCCCGCGGCGTAATTGTTCATCCAACAGTAATTACGCGAATTCTAAAACAACTTGGAATTCAAATGCTCTCTAATTGGCAGTTTTAATCTACTAACTTTTATACAGAATTCGCCAAAAGTACGGAACTTGTCGTGGTCGGTGGTAAACCGAATCAAAACCTTCTAACTGGAAATTTATAAATTTATTTTGCCAAATTATAATGACTGGAAAGGATAATTTGGTTAATTAATGTTTTGGATCGCTTTTCAAGTATATTATAATTGATGGACAGCTTATAACTCATGTCTAAGTGAAATTGTAGCAGATCATCGACAACCTATATAATTAGTCTACTGCTGGACATAGGCCTCACCCAAGGCGCGCTACTGAGCCCGACTGAGCTAGGCTAGTAAGCATTTGTCGCAGGTCTTGCTGCAGGTCCTCCATAAAGACGATTTCATCTGCGAATCACAAGTGTAAGATGTACTCTAACTGCGAGTACATCTTACACTTTGATGCTTTCCAGTCCAGCGTCCTAAACATTGCGGCCTCCATTGCGTACGTAAACAGTTTCGGGGATATACCATCCCCCTGTCTTACACCCCTGAGCAATGAAATAGGCGCATTACCCCGATTGGAGCAGACCTGAATGCACTTTAATATTCTTATGCAAAATATTTTTTTAAATAAATGACATGTGCTATAATAGTAAAAGTACATTTACTACTATTGTTCTAATAAAATTATAATAGTTCTGGAGGGGCAGGGAGCGACGTGCAAATTGTAAATTTTAATGGCTTTCCTGCTTTCACCGCCCAGCACCCGCTGCATTTAACGGACATAATCGTAAACTTAGATGAGGATATTGTCAACGGAAAAAATTACACAGGAACAATCAAGAGCAATAATAAAAATCACAGTCAAATCAAACCGTACGTATATTCTACGCAATCTGTCCTACCTGCGTTTAATGCCGAATAACATCCAATGTACATTAAAAAAAAACACACTGGAACACGTAAAAACTGAATTTTCACAAAATACTGAACAAAAAACGGCTTGCGAACTTATTACTTTGAAACGACGCAACCCTGTTTCTCTTTTTGCGCGTTTACTGATAAACAAAAACAGAGAAATGTTAATTGAAAACGGTGTGTAAAACAAAAAATATTGAACGTTCCTGTGTCAATTTAGTGCACTTCGTTGCAAAACTACTGCGGCACATTTTATTTGCTGACAGCAGTGAAAATTTGCGTCAGGCTAAGTGCCAAATTTATAACATTGGAAGTGTACTACGGAAGGTTTCTCGCTAATTGGTGCCGTACCCAGGATTGTTAAAGATAAAATATGCTATGCGGACTGTTTTCGTTTACATTTTGATTGATTGCTTCATTACTCTCGATATTGATAGAGTATCGGACCAGATTCAGATTTTTGGTGTGGCCAAGTGATGCAATCTTTAATTACTGTGATGTATCGTTTTTGAATGTAAGAGTTTACTGTTCTATCATACATAATTATACAGTGAGCAAGCGGCGTGCGACGTGAGAATCTGCGGTGAAAATTTCTCTTTAATTTCAGTACAAGTTCTGCCCTACTGTTTTGCCGGCGTGGTCAATTCTTTGGGCTACGGGGTCTTGTAAATATCCTCATGTCCCCCTTGAGGGAGACAAGGAGATTTTTTAGTGATCTTGTCCCCCTGGGAGAGACAAGATCGCAAGGAGAAAGTAACCCAAGACCTAATAAGTATAAATTAAAATAATTAAATAGCTTTTTTGGAGTAGCCAGCCATGTAATGTCACGAGAACCAAACGTGTGTGCTAAATTTTAGCCCGATAGCTTCAGTGGAAGTGGGTGAAATATTGATTGCAAAATTCCAGGATATACATACTTACAAGTGCAGTTAAATAATACATACATACAAACTTTCGCCTATATAATATTAATGTGATTATTTTTGCGGGCGGTCAGCTCGGAATCAATAATTTTGTTCGCACTCGGGTTTATTGTATTTTATAATTATTTTACTTGTTTAAAATTGTAATGAGGTTCACAAGAACAGTTTTTTTTTCTATTTCTATCCATTTACAAAATATTTTGCTCCCCTTCTCATAAAGAGGAGAAATTAAAAAAAAAAAAAAAAAAAAGTAAATTCGCAATATGCGCTAGTGCCCTAGCGCATATTACGAATTTACTAAATTATCACAGCTATCTAGGGTTTACTACGAGATATATAGTCGACAACCTAACGCCTAACGACTTTTATTTCCGCGTCAACTCTGAACAAATTCCATAGTGAGAGACATAATCATTGTGGACGGGCTACAATGTGGATTTCACAATTTATTTGAAGTTTTTTCCACGTCTTATGTTAGAAATTACCACTCACATGTCAAAATAAAAAGTAACTAATTACTTACCTATAGTTTCACCGTACAAAGTAGGTTATACTACAAGCAATCCTGCGTCGGTACGATCCCCGTTTTATTTTGCGGCAGGTGGCGCGCCCACCACGCATCTGTTCAACCACCATAAAATTGGAACTAGCCGCCGGATACGAAATGAACTGTCACATCGCACAGCAACAATACGCTTAACTAGTTCACAATCAGTTAGCTTGCGTTATCGAATTACGAAAGTGCGAAATTTGCAAAAGGCCATGTATGTTACAAGTTAACTCGATAAAGAGGAAAATGGTTTTCAGTCCCTAAATTTGGTGAGAAGATGCCTACATTTAATTTTTATTGCAGGTATCCTATATAAACGTCATATTCGTTTTTAACAAAGGGTGTAAGACAGGAACATCCCCTATTAACATTTACTTAAAGCGAGCCATATGATTATAAAACCGTCTGCCGCATCATATGACCGTCTGCGCATCTAAACTTCATTATAATACGCAGTCTAGTTGACCATAATTGCAATGTTTCACCCAAAACAGCCCATCACGGGACGAGACTACCAAAGGCGAGCGGTATACAAGTGCGAGTTAGAATCCAATGTTACCGATTTTGGTCCTCGGCTCATGACTTTTCTAAGTTATGTGCGGATTTCCTTCGCTTTGTGCTTCGGAAGGCACGCTAAGCTGTCGGTCCTAGCTTAAATTGATTGATAAGCTGTCATTAAGTCATGTCTCCCTACGGCCTGCCTACGGTCAAACAAGCAAGCAGGGCTACGGTTGAAACAAAAAAATGACGCGAGAAAGAAGAAAGTTTGCCATCCAACAGAGAAAGCGTACTATAGAAAAGAAACGGTCCACTCTTTATCCCGTCCGAATCCATTTTACCACGTTTTTATTAAGTCACTTTCTTGTTTGCCTGTCTGTCATTCAGGGTGAAATCTTGAAACTAAAATTTCAGGCACTTCCCGATTAGCTATCCGGCTGAAACTTTCAGGTTAGCTCACAACTCGATGACAATGCATTCTAAAAATGTAATTGTAAAATGTAAAAATTCTCGATGACAAGACGTGGTATTAAGATTAGATTTTTTAAAGCTACTGTCTGCAGCATTTTAATTATTATTGAATAGATTCAATGTTCGTTAAAACAATGATACAAGTGCTGCCATCGAGCATCGGCTGGCGTTGACATCATTTTCATGTTCCCATGTTGGCAGTTAGCCAACCACGTGCTCTTTTATCTTTACCTAGTGTGTCTTTCGGCCAGTAACCAATCGGAGTTAAACATTTATTTTGTAAAGATTTTAGTTTATAAAATAAATCATAAAATAGTTATGACAAAAAAAAACGGTTTTCTGGCACCTGCCATCAGACTATCATAATTTGTTGAAACAAAAATACGACTTCAAATGGATAAAAAAATAAGTGACCAAATGTTGATGAAATTCATATATGACAGTGCTCTAGCTAGACCTAGATTCTTCTTTTACTTGACCTAGGTCAAGTAAAAGAAGAATCGTACAATCACTGCAGAAATCTCCGAGATATAAGTGAAAATACACAAAAAATACACAAACTGATTGAGAAATTCCTCCTTTAAGAAGTTGATCAAAAAGATTTCACTTACTTTACTGTACAAGGTTGACCTAGCTTAAGCAACTCGATTTGTCCTAGAATCATAATATTTTAAAAAGAACGAAGGAACTGCAAAAAGAGTCAGAATCTAACTTAGTTGAACGACAGAATTGGACTATCCATCCATCGCACCTTAATAACCGCTTCAACGTTTTTTTAGCCGTACTGCCATCTACCGTATGTCTAGCATCAATATTCCATCGCTGGCAGTTCGCCAACCACGTCCTGCCACACATTCGAAGCTAGTGATCTGTCGGCCAGTCGTCGTCGACAATCGACACATAAATATTGAATAATCTTGTAACAGCCCGTCTGAGCGGTTTCGTGGGTATTTTATGCAATTTTGATTTGGTATAAGTGGCGAGTTTGTTTTGTTGTCTTTGAAGCAAAGTAATAACTTTTCTTTCCACTACACAGTAATATCACCATTGTTCACCTAAAACGTAAGCAGAAAGTACCTCATTACTGCTCATTATAACAACAGTGCGGTAAGTAAGTATTGAAATCCATTACTGTACTGTACTGTTTTTGTTTCATTACACTAATATTTTAAAGGTATGTATGTATGTATGCATGTGTGTTACTCCTCCACTCTCAAACGGCTGAACGGATTTTGATGAAATTTGGACTGGATATAGCTTACACTCTGGAATAGCACATATGATACTTTTCATCATCGTCATCATCATCATCATTTTACTTCACTCTCAAGCGGCTAAACGGGTTTTGATGAAATTTGGAATGGAGATAGCTTATACCCTGGAATAACACATATGATACTTTCATCATCATCATCATCATCATCATTTTACTTCACTCTCAAACGGCTGAACAGATTTTGATAAAATTTGGAATGGAGATAGCTTATACCCTGGAATAAAACATAGGATACTAACTTGGTGCAGCAATGAGTCACTTTCCGCTCGATGCAGTAATCTACTATTACTAGTTTCAGCCTAGATATCCATCCACTGCAACAATCTCAGTGCGGTGCTATGTGCACCCTGGCTTTGGACGGATAACATTAGTACAGGCGTGACGCGTATCATCAGGCGAGCAACCTGCTCGTCTCTTACATCGAATTCATAAAAAGAAGTTTGTAATAAAAATTACATTATTATCTTTAATTGTTCATCAATATTACTGAACATTATTTAGTTTGATTCCAGAACGACACGTTCAGTCTGAATCTTGACTAACACCTAGATTTCAATGAAAGGCACTATGGAGATCTTGGACTCATTATATTGAGACCAAGGCAAAATTAGCTGCTAAAAAGCTAGGATCCCAGCCAAGGGAAGATGGTATTTTGCACCTGAACTACTACTACAAGCACTATTGCTTACAATTAGACAAGAAGATCAAACGCGAGCCAGTAAAACAACAAACAGAAAGATCACCACTGAAATCAAGGTTCTACAGAATATTGGCAGTGTAGCCTTAGACTAGATTCTTATGAGTGCTTGAACTTTTCAAATACATGAAAATATTTTTACAGTCAGCATCACAATTTTTCATAGAATTTTAATTCTTCGCCCTCCTCTCAGACGCAGTTTAGTTTCCGCGCTTAGATCAAAGTGATTACGAGCAAAAAACGCTACACTGTCAAGTGGGTTCGTTGTAAAAATCACGACGACGTGTGAAGAGTCATCGGCGCTTCTCCATCGAGTGGCGATCGCTTGTTTTTCCCACTTCCCATTGAGTTCAGTATGTTAAGAGACAGTAATGCAGCTTTACTATTTTTCGGCTTGTCTCACAATTTTAGTTCGTACGTGCTCCAATGATCATAAGAATGAACAGGTTAAATTATATCAGCTATATTGTTTTTGATGTGTAAACATTTAAAGGCGCGGTACGGGGGTAACGCCGACTGTTGGCGTGTAAATCTAGCGGCCAGGCGACGCGGAAAGGTGGGATGGGGAGGGGGGAAGGGGCTGTCTTATTAGTATGCTGGCCACATAGACAACTGCACATTACTATTAGAGGCTGGCCACCACACTGCCCATCACAATAGTTATCTAATGAGACAGTTTTCAAAATCAACTTTTTAAAAATTCTTTATTTTTAATGTGTAAAATGTAAACACTTCAATGGGAATTGAACACTTCAATGTACATTTCAAACTGGCGTCCAAGCGGTCTTCCACTATGCCAACCAGACTTACGGTATTATGACGAAAAGTAGATCGATAGATAACACTTTACTGCACGAAAAGAAGACTTTAAACTTAAAAAATAGGATAATCGGCGGCCTTATCACAAAAGTAAGTATAGATCAGATGAAGAGTTACTGATTCACAGTTGACCAATTGGAGCGCGTGGTGCAAAACGTTGCTAGTTGTTTGGTTTCATCTTTCTTAATAATACAGAGTCGAATGAGTTCTATTTTTATTTACATGTTATTTTCCACACCTGCCAGGCGTCACACGACGGCTCATTTTTTTACTTGTACTCCAGCTGCGGATTCCGTACTAGCCATAGGCTTAGGATTTTTTCGCTACGCTCAAAAGACCAACGAAGCGTGGGAGCGAAAGGTCCTTATCAAGTACACACTGCCGTGAGAGAAAAAGAGATAGCGAAACAAGATGCCGGTAGATCATTGTTTACGCGAGTAAGAGGCCATAGCGTCCGGGCCTGTAACAAGTCCAGGTGAATTTTTTTCATTTGGATAATCATCTTACGATTAAAACATAAAATCTTTATTCTAACATCATGGTGTCTTGTTCAGTGTGTGAATGTGACGTAACAAGACGTAATAACTCGAATAAATACACGTTTCACAGGTAATTTATGACTATTTTCACTGCATTGTTGATTATCATTATTTTGTAACTTTTTGGTTGAAACTGAGGTAAAAGAACTATTGAAATCTTAGATAATAGGATTTTCTTCAGATTTATGATCAACTTACATTGCTAAATGAAGAACTGGTGGATATTTGGTGGAAAACTATAAAACGTTTGGTTACGATAGGGCTTGACAAAGTGCTGACGTCATAAGTATCGATAAATTGAGAAACGTCGATGTAAATAAATATTAAGTTTTCAGCGCGATTAAGTCCCGTTTAAATATTTAACTAAGTATCGATAAAGTCGATACTTCGTGTCTGATGTGTAGGTTCGGTATAGGTTCGACGTGTTTCATATCGTTACTTCTGGGTCCAAGGGACATACGTATTGAACAATACACGTATTTTTAATAGAAGCTTCTTTTTTCCTTTGTTTCCTTTTTTCCCTTTTTTTGTATTTGTTTTCCTTTTTCTAGAATACATTTTAAGTATATACCCTATTCATATTACAATCTAGCCATTAATTAGGTTAATAAGTAATTTTAAATTTAACTTAAACTGTTAGATTGAATAGAATTAAGAATGTTTTCAATAACACTTTTCTTACAGTCTCTATTAAGGCGAAGACTTGAAAGAAGAAACTTTATTTTTTGAAGATTTGTTTGTGTTTTTTATACGTAGCCTTGAACCACATTTCACTAATAGATCATGCGTATTCGTATGCACCTGTAAAATAATTGACAATGTGTTATATTCATATAGGTATCAATTGCCTAATATTCTGATTATATAAATCTGTTTGGGTATCTGAACGAAGTCATTTCATTAATAAACTATTTGTTACCTATAAGTATTTGAAATTGGTTCAATATGTTTTTAAACTATGTTCTCTTTATTCAATTCAATTCAATTCATTTATTCATCTTTTGACATATTACATGTACTTAGACAAGTCACTTACAGAACATTGTATCACAAAATATAAATTGGGTAAAAAATATTCAAATTTATTCTAAGATTCAAATAAAGTTTTCTGAAAAGCAACGTTAACACAAAATATTGTAAGCAATTAAGATAAGTACACAACACAATAAAGTCACTATATATCAAAGATATTTCTATCAGCAAAAGCTTCGTCAAGTTTGTAATAGCTCTTGGCTATTAAATGATTCTTAATACAAGTCAAAAATTCAATTTCATTTTTATTTCTTATTTCGAATGGAATTTTATTATATAATTTAACTGATATACATTAATAGCTTTTAGATATTTTTGCAAGTCTAGTTTTTGGCAATACTAAGTTATTTTTATGTCTTGTATTGTGATGATGTATATCCTTAAGAAGGGTAATATTAGATACATTTTCTCTTACATATAAAAGGTTCTGGTATATAAATTCCCCTACCATCGTCATAACTTTTTCTTTTTAACTTGGTTACATTAACTACTTATGTGTCTTATGATTTCGCCAATAAAACTATCGATAATATTATGCCAGACCAGAGTCATGACAACACTATTTCACGCAAACATTTACATTTGTTTTATTGTAATATCGTTCATCTGTCACTGTTGGTCTTGTACATTCTAAGCCTATGGTACTAGCCTATTTTTGCCATAGGTAGACTACAAAAAAAGAAGAGAAAAGTTTCGATTGTAAGTAAATGTGAAACAAGAGACAGTGTTTTTTAACAGTTCCATATTTTATCATTTTCAAGTTGACACAAAAATGTAGTCGAGCGATAGTGATATGACTCCTGAGTTTAAAAACACTGTCTCTTGTTTCACATTTACTTACAATTGCGCATTTTTTCTTCTTTTTTTGTGGTCTACCTATGGTGGCCAGTTCAATTTTTGAATAAACTCTCTTTACAATGTCCGTATATGCTAAGAGCTACGCTAAGAGTCATACGAACTTTAAAGTTCCAAATTCAAATCATATTATATCCCTTGGGAGTTTCATATATCATTATCTCCCTTGAAATATAATAACTTGCTTTTTGTTGAGGTTTCGTGATATGTATTTGGATATTGTCGAGCAGGTGGTATGAAAAATAACTATGACTCGAAACATGTGGTAAAATGACATTAGTTAATAAGATCAGGCTTACCATATAGTAACTTCAAACCCAACGAGAGCTTATATACTGCGATGAAATGTAGGACGCCCGAGCCCGCCTCTTCGAGTACCCTCGCCTCTGATTCCCTGCAGCGGCCCTGTATTTTATGAGGTCAAGTGAGAGCCTCCACAAAAAACACGTACCGCGATAAATTACGCACTGACACATTCAGATTCGCCCATAATGTACACGATCGTAATATATTGTTTTTTTACGATTTTTAGCCTTGTTGTTATGCTGAGCTAGCTGTGGTATATGGTCAGGATTATTATCAATTTGCAGTTGCCCTGTATTTGATAACTTGGCTCTATGACGAACCATCTGGCATCAGAAGAAAAAAACAATGGTGTCTGGTGATCATTATGTAGGTAGATCATTCCGTGTGTTGCAAGGAAAACCTAACCTTTGTTGATCGGAAGTTTTTAACATATTTATCGATATCATCATCACATACTCAGAGGAATAAAAAACGTAATATAACTAATTATTTAAAGTGGTTTTCCATTCGTACGCTGTTTTACGCGTGCTCACTTTGAACTTTGGAAGCATAAACAGAAATTCCTTAGTTATTATTAACTGTTAGTATGTTTATTTTTATATAATTTATGGAATTCAATGAGTTAGCATGTTTTAATACATTTTGCAAAGCTTCTAAAATCAATATTGAATGTGAACCTAAGCACACTAAACAAACCATTAAGGTACTTAATGTGCACTAGATTGTACTTTGTATTAATCATGTCAAGATTAATTATGTTCCTTCCTAACCATCAGCTGGTGCAGATGTTGTGTTTGTACTACTGTTTCAATTTAAGGACGCACGGCACAAGTTTCCTTGAACTTTAGACGAACTTTGTTCTTAGTGACATTGTCAACTAATCTCTCAGTCAACAGTAGGGCAACGACAATGGCATAAATTTTGAGTTTCAATGGATAAAATATTGGCTAGCTCGTAAAAGGCAGGATGAATTTTAATGTTTTTTTTATTCAGATAGGTACTTACCTATTTTATAGATAGAAAGTAACACTTAATTTTCAGGGTTCTGTACGTCCGAATGAAAATAACTGACCCTGACTGAACTGGACCGATTGAATTTGGTACACATATGAGTTTCAGTGACCCAAACACGGACATGTAATGTAAATAAATGAATTATGAATATGGGGGTCACTTATGGGAGCAAATTATAAAATATAAAAAAAGTTTTGCATGCTGTACCATTTGACATATCAAATGAAAGTGCTAGTTGTGAGTGTGTTTTTCAAATAATTTGTTGATAAATAGTTAAGTTATTTATAATTAAGCACCAATGAATTAAGTTTATTATAGTTATTATACATGATAATTTACCCCAACAAACTTATATCCGAAACAACTGAGCCTAAAATATTGAAAAAAATACAGAAAATGGTTCTTTACTTATAAATTACAGAAAAACCTATAAGAAGTCTGTTATGGTCTTAAAATGACATCTCTCAATATTGGGAGATAATATATTAATCATACGGAACCCTCTCAAAGCGAGTTCAACTCTCGCTTGTCCTGTTTTTTTCATGTTCCTCACTAGAGTAACGTAATTGTTTTTTTTTCCCCTAAAATAATATCAAATTGCTTCAAATTGCCGCCCAATCTATCTCTCCCAACTAAGTTCTATACATGAAAACTTGTTCTAAAAAATTTGTTTTTTTAAACATCAATGATCAAGCTTGGCACAGACTTACGGCAACCCATATGGCCTGACAACATCATCGTGTAGTCTAGCAATTTTCGAGTGGCTATTTAACATAATAAACAGGTAGCCATTTCAATTTCCATATAGGAGCATAGCGTGCGAAATGCAAATTGCTGGCCGATACAATATCAGTTGATGGCGGACGCGTCGGCAGGAATGATTGAGTGGACGATAGTTGCATACCCCTCTCAATATTAACAAGCACAATATAATTGTCAACTGGGGGGGATACAAAGCTGTGTCTCGACTATGCTACAAAAATAAGGAAATATTAATTGTGAGCCTTATATACATTTTCACTGCTAGTTAAAGACCCCTTTCGAGGTAATCTAAGTGTATCTTTCTTCTGATTTATCTTGAGCTCACTCTCTTCGTGTATGTTTCGTAAGCGTATAACTCATCCCACCATCTCATTCCGAGTCAGTTTCGGCAATAAATAAAAATTGAAACCAACAGAACATAGGTATTTTTCCACGATTATGCGTTTTTCACTCACCACGGCACCAGCAACCGCACTGCAAGTGGAGTCAATATAGTATAAAAACAAGTTAACCAATTGTCCATAAGCCAGTTGCCGTGCCAGCGGATTTACTCAAATGACTGCGAGCTGGTGCCGGTTCAGTAAAGGGGCGGCAAGTGTATAAATACCCATTAATGGAAAAACACCCAATCATTTTACTGGAGTCTCATGTTCTAGATGCACGTTCCAGTCTTCACTTGTACTCGTAATATGTATCCAATCTTGCCATTTCCCAGACACCCTAATACGTTCTGCCCAGAATGGCATCTTCTATTGTGTATAGTTGTGATTGCACACGTCAAATCCAATCTTAGCATTAACACAGATTAATATCGAACCACATGAGCTTAATATAACATGTACTACATATACTGGGCGACTGTCTTCCACATGAGATATGAGCTGGCACAAGCCACGTTGCTAATTTCGTGACGTCCATTCATTTGCCCATTGCTATGCTGAATGGGCTACGACGCAAACATTTATTGAATCTGGTTACAGTATATCTCAGGAATGTGTGTACTAATTTCGTAATAGGGGTCTTGGTTGCATGTATGACATTTATCTTGAAAGACGGGTAATTATTATCATAGGAACATCTTTATTTAGTTTAATGAAGAATCACACAGGTGTACTCTATTTCGTTGGTACTGTGATTTTGCAATATAATGCTAACCCACAAATCAAATTAGTTCATAAAATCTGATGCTTTATTTTAATTAGGCTTAAATGTTTTTCGAGGCTTCTAAATAAGTCAACGTATATCTTCACATGAATCTTGGTTATGAATTTTGCACTTGAGCTCGCAAAATGCACTTGAGCTTTCAAAATGCACACTGATGTCATTTGTTTTTTTTTATATTGATCATCACACCATTTGAACACAATAATGTTCATATTTCCTAACCATATTTTATATTATGTTTTATATCACGCCTTCACTCAATTTAATTTTCAGGCCTTTTTGAGATACGTTCTAAGTGTGGTGTTCTTATAAGCCTAGGATCACTTATGGCAGCATTATTAATACCTTTAATATCCAGGGTATCAAGTTACGGATACCGACGTATTACTGGGGAATTTACATTATTACTGTAATAAATTATTATGAGTGAGGAAGTATATGTCATCCACACCAATGTATAAAAGTGAAACGTTGTCTGTTTCTTTATTTGTTTGGGGAGCTTTCACGCCACAACGGCTGATCAGATTTTGATCAAACTTTGTAAGTAGGTACAGTACAATATAGACACCAAAATAGGATACTTTTATCCCCGAAAATGGTAAGTTTCCACGGGAATCCTGGGAAATGACTATTACTCGGAATGACGTTGCCGTGAAAACTAAATAATAACAAGTCTGACAAAAGTCATCAACAGCGTTGGTATTATACTTTTGCATTGGTTTTTAATATTCTAGATGAACATACGATTCTTTTTTTTTCACGTTAAACTGTAGTCCGCGTAGACGAAGTCGCGGACGAAAGCTACTAATATAATAGACGCATTTCCTATTCTGATGCTCCCATAAAAGAGGACATCTCGGTCAAAGTAAAAACATAATATGTGCCAAGTTGGTTGAAGCATAAACTATACAAATTAAGCTGTGCCCCGCGGCTTTGCCCGCGTAGAAGTAGGTAGTTAAACATGCCTCACAATATGTTCAGGGTTCCGTACTTCAAAGACCTTTCATCATAATCTCCAAATTTAATATCTGCGTCTGGGATGCCAACGTCTGGTCAGTTTATATCCGTTTTGTTTCAATACCTGTCATAGTCTTGTGTGCCGTGACACTCCTGTATTTTTACCATATTACGCAACGCAAAGGACGGTAATGTGTTTATCAGCCTATGGATGTATGTCTGTTTTTTGTGGCACTATATAGACTAAGCGCGTGGATTTTGATGATTCTTACGTCACTCGTTTTGCTTTGAATGTCACTAAAGACATGAAATCAATCAAAATTCAATACGGTGGCAACCAGACGGCATGTTGTGAAAAAGTAAAAAATTAAAGTTGACGAACTATGTTAACTGGCCTATAATTAAATAGGTATTTGAAAGTTACCTTTAGATGTGTCTTATCATTTTCCATTTCGAATTACCATAAAGAATCTATAGCGATAGTTGGTTAGCAACCATTCTCATTTAAATTTTCAATACTTTTAATAAAGCTGTGATTAAGTTCTGATACAGAATGGATTTTTGAGACGGGACAGTAAGGGCAGGTACCTTAACCGTTATAGTAAAAGGAAAACGTTCCTAGGAGACCTTCCATACATTTTTGAGATATTCTGAACTGCATTCACAGATTTTGGAAAAAATGTACAGTCAGCAAGAGAATGGTAATTTTACACAAAAACTTTTTTTGATGCTAATCGATCGTAATTCTTATAAGGATCAAAAGTCTCTATCGGACCGACTGAAGTTTGAGTACTAGAAATGACAGAAATTGCGAAAAACTTTTCCTATACATTTTTTAAGAAATTACCTTAACCGTTGCAGCTACAAGCAAATATTCTTAGGAGGCTCTCCTTAACTTATGGAGATATTTTGGCATTCACAGATATTGTTAAAAAAGTTCAGTCATCGAGAAAATAGTCAGTTTACCCAAACTTTTTTGTACAAAATGTATGGGAAAAGATTTTCGCAATTTCTGGCAATTCTAGTACTCAAACCTCAGTCGGTTCAATGGAGACCTTTGATCCTTATGAGAAACAGAATCGCATGACATCAAAAAAGTTTTTGTGTAAAATTACCATTTTCTTGCTGACTGTATTTTTTTTCTAAATCTATGAATGCAGTTCAGAATATCTCAAAAAGTTATGGTAGGTCTCCTAGGAACGTTTTCCTTTTACAATAACGGTTAAGGTACCTGCCCTTGCTGTCCCGTATCAAAAATCCACCCTGTATTATAGCTTAATATGTCTTATTAACATGAAAAATAATTATTAGTTTTGTGCTTCAATTAACTTGTTACAAGACCAAATTCGGGTAGTTCGATAAAACGCTCGCCTTTGTCCACGATGATGCCAGTCTTCTCGTGACTGCGATCCAATGCAAATTGATCGAAACATCCAGATAAACCAGTCCAATTATAATTATCAACTGGGTTTGCACCGCGAAAGTAGAAAGAGAAAAAAACATTTATTAACTTAATAAAAACTATAAATTTTGAACGTGATTCTACCTACCAACCTAGGCGTTCCTGTATTGTGGGAGCTAAGTGACAACTACTTACTATATAATAATTATATACTTACTAAAAATCATCATCCATTGTTGTTATGAAGCTGAGTGGAACCTAACATGATATCAGTAGATCTTACGTGATGAGAGTTTAAACTATATAATAATTATATACTTATTAAAATTAATCATCCATTGTTGTTATGAAGCTGAGCGGTACCTAACATGATATCAGTAGATCTTACGTGATGAGAGTTTAAACTATATAATAATTTTATACGTACTAAAATTCATTATCCACTGTTGTTACGAAGCTGAGCGGTACCTAACACGATATCAGTAGATCTTACGTGATGAGTTCAAACTTAAAATCATTTTTATCAGTTGCTCGGCATTCACTAGTTGTTATTTAAGAGCAAAGTACTTATATCAGATTTTAAGTCATTGCCTAAGCTAGCTATGCAAGGTTAGCTAAGGATATCACTGAAAATCTGTTCACCTTATCTTGCCCTGTGTTCATCTTTTCTGTTTTGTTTGTTGTTCACTCAGTCCAATAGTTTTTACGTGAAGCGAAAACAAACAAACCAATAAAAAAATAACATTTTCTGTAGATCACTTTAAGTCCCCTAGACAGGACGTATAAAAGATTCCTGGAATCTCGAATAATTAAAAATTAATCCAAATTGTTGAAGCTCTAAACTTGCACTTTGACTTCAATCATAAATAAATATATTCGGGACTATTCACACCAATTACCTAGCCCCAAACTAGGATACCTTGTACTATGGGTACTAGATAACGGACAAACATACATAGATACGAATATCTATCTAGAATATAATAAAGCAATAAAAGTAAAAAAAAAAAAAAAAAAGGAAAAAGTCTGTACAATCACAATAATTTTAAAAAAATGTTTAGGGTACATAAGATAAGCTACTAAACAAGGATTAAAATCGTGTCTGTCTGTTTGTCTGTTAGTTTGTCTGTATGTTTGTTCGCGCCTCACATATAAACTACTGGACCGATTGCAATGCGTTTTTCACGGTTAGATGGCTTATGGTTTGACTTAAAAACTGGTGTACTTGGTGTCTGAATTTGATGAGTAGAATTCGAGCAATCGATAAACAACCATTTGACGTCAGAAATAAGTTTGATGATTTTGGTACTTTTGGTTCTAGAGTATCACAGGATGATATAAGGAATATAAGAAATCCCAGAAAAACGACCACGCGGGCAAAGCCGCAGGCACAGCTAGTAGTTGTATAAAGTACATACTAAATAGTGTGGGAGAAAAGTCCCAGTTTTTTTTTATTGAAAAGATACTTCCTACATTATCGAAATCTTGAAATAATAACTCACTAAAAACACAAATTTTAAATATAAATCAATCGCTTAACCAAAACAGTCAATAGCAAGACCATCTAAGCAGATTCTAGACAATAGATATCTCCGAGTGCTCTCGAGTCAACTAGTCTGAGTGACTTTAATTCATCGCAGAGGAGACGCCATCTGGGATTACTTGAGGCCATCACAAGATGGTACGGACGTCGGACCTTTGATAGGAACTTGTTGGTTAGTTCCGAAATTGGGACGGCATCGGTGAGATGAACTAGCGCATGTGTACACGTCACCTTGTGTATGTTTGGATATTAGTTAAGTTAATTTGTTATTCTTGTTCGACAGGTAAGTTGCTAATTCAATACAAACTTTTAAAGTGGTTTGAGGTAGCTTCTGCAGCCTTCATATTGTGTATTCATCCGTCACTTTCAGATAGAGAAAATAACTAAAAATATTGTGTAAACTGCGGAATTCAACGAAGTAGGAATGCACCAAAGAAAATATAGTTTTAAAAAGTGTATGGTTTTAAAATTGTATTTAAATATGATTTTTATTTTTAAATGATAATAATTATTGTTCACTTCGATAATAAACCTTTTTTTTAATTACTTCCGTTTCAAAATATAAGCCCTTATTTATTAACTCGTGGTAATGGATTTGGAAAACATTAAAGTCATTTCTTATAGAATCAAGTCTGAAATTTGGTACATCCGAAGTTCGAATGCCAATTAATTGAAGACATTAGTGGCGGGAGAGTCCCCATAGAGTCGGTTGGTAGAGTCGGAGACTGGAGCGTGTGGGACATACTGTGTAATGCAGTCACTGTACGCTACATCACTCTACCAATATTAATGTCGTTAGTGTAGAGAATCAGAAGCACCTCTGGTATATAGTCATAATAAAATTTAATGGATTAAAACCACCGTCATCGAGTACCATATTCACATTGAATTTCAAAGTTAGTAAAACTTTGGCGATCCCATGCAACATGTAGATGGCTCAACTAGTCCACTCCTTGAAGTACCAAATTTTCTGTCTCGAATTGCTATTCAGTTGTAGAAACTAACGAAAAGTCCAAGAAAGGTCAAGTTGTCTTAGAACTGTTCACATTAACTCTATTTTGGTGGACTTTAATACTTTTGTAAACTGAAACAAGACAGAAAAATTAACACACAGAAAAATAAGCAAAGCGCAGTCACTAACTGTAAGTAAGTCTTTCCTTCCAGCGAATCATTTACACAGTAACCTATTACTCGTATATTCTCGAAATTAATAGGCAAGTATCATACTCGTAAATTATAATAATACATATTTTATTTTGCAACCATATCACCTCTGACGACACCAATAAAGAATGTCAACACGTACATAATAAGGATTTTAAAACACATTTAAAGATTCATAACGCTAAGCTTTTTGCTTCTTCGAGTCGTAAACTCCACTGTAACGCGTCTGAATATCATATTAGGTATAATATAATGGCGAGGTTAACTTTGTGCGTGATGCTTACTCACACCTGGTGACATGGATACACCTTGCTTTGTGGTGTAATATTAAGTTTGAGTTGTTTACGGTCTTGCTTCAAGCGTGCTCTTATAGTGTTTTATATGGTGTCACCTGTTTTACTTTTGTATTTTTGGCTTAAAGTGATTGAGGCGGTTGAGAAATGTACGCTTTTAAATTAACAAACAGATAAGATTCTAAAAGCCTAGGTTGAGTGCTGACATAAGAAAAAACATTCGTTTGTCTGTACTATTATTTGATCCACAGTAATAAAAATTGCAAAATCTCTTGAGACACTGCATTTTGCTCATCGCCTTGAGAAAATCAGTTCTTAAGTCTTATTATACCGAGTAATCTTCCCGGCTACCGAGCTCCTCAAACTTGAGCTTATGCTTGCATTCACATCCAGTCGGGTTCTCCCACAAAAACTGTTGTAAAAGAACTGACTTGACTTACGTCTTCATTAATTTAAATTTCCTATGCTCACAAGCACGCCCTTTAATTATATCAAAAGCGTAAGGGATCATAAACCTATTAAAGACAAAGTTCTACAATGGTTCTAGCGTTCTATCAAACGCCCCGATTTAAAGAAGCCCTTCAAGGAGTTGCTCTATGACTTGAACCGTGCAAAATATTATACATTATCACAAGCTGTGTGCTCACGAAAATGCCCCAGTTAAAATAATTACTAAATCACACGTTTATAAGCAAAATTAGAAGCAATCTTTCAAACGTCTTCAATAGCTAGTTCGATTGTTAATAATAAAGCGAGTGCCCGTGCCCATTTCAATTTAAGCACAGGGCTTGCGCAGAAACTTATCCAACTCTCAACTAAACTTTACAAGAAACTCCTTCCTTCCAGCATTGTCTATTAAATGTACAAGATACACTAGATACCGAGAGGTTTTCGGAACGTTATACAATTCATTAATAGTTTGACTCGGCTTGCTTTACGAATGTTGCTTTTGAATTATTTGCAGAGATTCGGCACTGTTTGGAATTGAGCAAGGGATTGTGTAGCTTAAGTTTGGTAGGGTTCTGTAATTTATCCTAATAACGTTGTGTAAACTGTATCTGTAATTCTCTACCTAGATACTTATATGATTGTCGTGATTCTATCTTGGTCTTTACGAGATGAGAATTTTTATAAAAAAAACATTGTGGTAGGTTCAAACCACGTCTGGCTTGTATGGCGTTTTAATTTTTATATAGTTTTATCAGTCACCCTACGTGGTTCCAAATCTTAACAAAAAAATGTCATCTACAGGATCAGTTTGAATGAATCGCAACCGCATTCACCACTCAAAGACTACATAATATGAGATTTCAACCTATATTCTCTTCTATTTTAATCACTAAAAATCACCCGTATATCTCCAAAACATCCCTTTTACGAATCGTGTACATCGCGTGACATTCCTCCATACTTCAACCAAAGGAGAAGGAGTACCCACTGTATTTGTTAATCTTGCTTTCATTGTGTGAAATATTAACCCAGAAAAGCTTTAGGAAAATACTGGTTCATCATTATAATAAATGTTTTCGCATAAAAACGTAAGAAAAGTGAAACTACATTCATTACATTAAAACTACATTCTATAAATCACCTTGAAATTTAAATTTAAGTTGCTGACCGATACTTCTAACACGCCAATTTCTAGCTATTTGACTTAGGTTGATTTATTTTAGACTTAGCTCTTGACTAAACGTGTTCCAAACAAGAGCCTGGTTGGAGTAGAGTCAAATGGGGCGAATATCCTTGTAGAAGCGAAACAATTGCCGTATTTTGAAGTATAGGTAAACACTGGCAATTTGTATTATTATAAGTTTACTTCTACACATGACAGGTTTATGGATATTTCATTATCATGAAAATAGCCTCCAATAACATCCCTCACAAACATATTACTGTCTTTATCTTTATGGATACTGCAGATATTTACTCACTTGTAAATTCTACATTCGAGGCGTCCAGTCGGGTGCCGCAAGTACGTTTAACATTTTACAAAGTCGAATCACGCGCCATCTTCAACGGGCCCTGATTGCTGTCCGATCGGAATTATATTTCGCAGGCGCATTCAAAGCTCCGGACAAGATTGCCTTGCGATCTCCAGCTCTATGAGACATATAATACTGGTATTTCAAATAGGCGGCCCGTTTGAGGACACAATTCTATGGAATTGTGTACTTGTTTCTTGTAAATAAAGATCAGGTAGCCACAAATTAGCATTGTTCTGGAAGAGCTTACTGCAAGACATTGGTCGTCATGTTGTTTGAAGGGATAAGATTGTACCAAATGTTCCATAAAATTTATAATTACTCAAATTCCATAAAATTTCTAAGTTAGTTTCCCGGACTCGGTGTTTTACGATTTTATGTTCTCTTAAAGTGATAATGCCAAGGCTATGGAATGTTTAAGTAGGTCTTTAAGTTGAATGTCAAACTGTGTTATTTGAAAGCGGCTTATTTTAATAGTTACGTGATTATGTCAGGGTTCAAAGCTGACAGGATCCGTTTAGCTCATAAGTTTCAGGTACTTATGAGCTACCGAGAAAAAAACATTATCAGGTTATATTTTTGGTAATATAGTAAAAACAACAATGAAACAAGTCTTTTAATTCTAAAACAATAGAGAGGTTTTTATATTGTTCAGCTGATCAAAGTAAATACAAAGACGCACACCGGCAGTTTAACAAATATGTATTTTTTTGTTTGTTTTATAGGCTTTTGTTTGACCAATACCTCACCTAAGTTAATCAAGGTTGGGTTTGTTTGTTTATTCCATCATCCCCGGTTCATATCGTCAGGTTTAACTTTACTTTTACTTTTGTTTGACCAATACCTCACCTAAGTTAATCAAGGTTGGGTTTGTTTGTTTATTCCATCATCCCCGGTTCATATCGTCAGGTTTAACTTTACTTTTACTTTTGTTTGACCAATACCTCACCTAAGTTAATCAAGGTTGGGTTTGTTTGTTTATTCCATCATCCCCGGTTCATATCGTCAGGTTTAACTTTACTTTTACTTTTGTTTGACCAATACCTCACCTAAGTTAATCAAGGTTGGGTTTGTTTGTTTATTCCATCATCCCCGGTTCATATCGTCAGGTTTAACTTTACTTTTACTTTTGTTTGACCAATACCTCACCTAAGTTAATCAAGGTTGGGTTTGTTTGTTTATTCCATCATCCCCAGTTCATATCGTCAGGTTTAACTTAATATTTTAGGGGTATGTCTTTTTTTGATATACTAGACAAAAAAATAGCTAGCTACGTAATTACTGGCTTTCCTCTAGGTAGCCCACGTCCAGTTGGCAAAGTACCCAAAATGCTGGTGGCATTGCCCCGTTAAATTGTAATGTTAATTTGAAGAGCCAAATAAGTAGGTTCCAACGTTGTGGTAACGGTCGCATCGAGCGGTCGCCAAAAAAAGCGATGATGCCTAATTTACCAAACGAGTCAAATAATAATATGTTACCTCTATCGATGTTAAAAGAATGTATTATCTCGTAAAAATACAAAATTTACAGCGTGTTGAGATAGAGTGCGTCAAAATCATTTTACAAATAAACAATAAAGTGATTGAAAAATCTTGTAAATACGTTTTGGATTTCCATCTATCAATTAACTGTATCAGACACGCGAATAGACGCGTTTTAGTTTTATAAACATTGTAATGTTTTATTATTAAACCTTTGTATGTATGTATCTATGTATTTTGTCCTGGAATCTTGCTATTCAAATTTTGAGCACTTCCCGAATAGCTATCCTGCTGAAACTTTCAAAAACAACGAACACAAACACAACAAACACACACGATGACAAAACAATAAAAAAACAAACTTAAAAACGTAAAAAATTAAAGTGCTTTAAAAAGGGATACTCATTAAAAAAACAGGTATTTTTGTCCCAATGCTTTTTAACCCGTTTTAACTCTTAGAGCACCGCTAACCCGATACCGCACATTCACATAATTTGCGCTAGCATGTGCGGTGCTCGATGGATCAGTCACAACCTGAACCCAGCCTGCTTTGAACTGGCTTCAATAGAATTTTAAAAGTGGCTGTAAAGTTTCGCAATAGTTACCGCGCAATTATTGCCATTCGAGTCCTGATTGAATTCTCAGGTCCAGTTTGAGCAAAAAGTTTGCATAAAGACCGCTGCAAATTAATAAGGAGAGGTCATAGTTAGTGGAAAAGTGGAGAAAAGTATTAAAGCGTATGTCTACGTTGTTTGATTTAACGAACGAATCTGTTGCTAAAAGTAGCTCGTCTAAGGTAAATTATATTATATTAACATAGATCAAATAAAAAATGAGGAGATAAGATATCAGCCCTTCGGGGCGTGGACTACTTAAATGTAATATAGTGTAAGCACACAATTGGCCTTCTTTGGCATCAGTCATTTTCGGCGTGGCGTGGTGGCACGTGTTAGTATTGACTCTTATTCGTGCTGCAGTCTGCGTATGTCTCACTATCTTTGTTGTTGATGAACATGAAGCTCGACGATGGAAATGTTGCTGTGTGTGTGTGTGTGTGCGTGTGCGTGTGCGTGTGCGTGTGCGTGTGCGTGTGCGTGTGCGTGTGCGTGTGCGTGTGCGTGTGCGTGTGCGTGTGCGTGTGCGTGTGCGTGTGCGTGTGCGTGTGCGTGTGCGTGTGCGTGTGCGTGTGCGTGTGCGTGTGCGTGTGCGTGTGCGTGTCCGTGTGCGTGTCCGTGTCCGTGTCCATGTGCGTGTGCGTGTCCGTGTGCGTGGCGTGTGCGTGTGCGTGGCGTGTGCGTGTGCGTGTGCGTGTGCGTGTGCGTGTGCGTGTGCGTGTGCGTGTGCGTGTGCGTGTGCGTGTGCGTGTGCGTGTGCGTGTGCGTGTGCGTGTGCGTGTGCGTGTGCGTGTGCGTGTGCGTGTGCGTGTGCGTGTGTGTGTGTGTGTGTCTGTCTGTGGTTGTATATAGTTTAGGTTTTGTTTATGTGATATTAAAGCGCACCGTATCCCCATTCTCCCCATTCCCCATTTCCCCATTTCTTTAACTATATGTGTATCATCGATGTGTATTGTGTTATAGTACGTAGTAGTATTACTTATTCTGTGGTTTTAGTTTGTGATAGCAGTCAGCCAGCCTGGTAAAAACCATATAAAGACCATATAAATGGCGTTGGGACGTTCTAATCAATATATATGAAAACATGCAATTCCTGGAATTTGTTTAAAGTACCTATATGATAAATTTTTGTAAAGAATATTTGTCAAGCATAAAAAATGTTAAATGTTAGTAAATTACTGTTGTTATATTTATACATGTAGGTACTGAAGAGTTGGTCTGTGCGACTGCAGATCAACGAAATTAACCAAATACATAATTAGGATAGGAAGTATATGTCGGAATCGAGTCATCATCCGAGTGATTAGTCGATTAATCGGAACGCCAGTGTCATCTAGCGGCACTCGATGGAGTCTATGGTGTGACGGTCGGCTGGAATAACTTTTACTTTGCCTGCGGCGGTCGACCAGAGAAAGCACCTAGAAACTGTCTTGCGATCCGTATAGTTGTGCATAGCTATATACAATGTGATTTAGTTGTACAATAGTTAGTTATTAATCAAGAAATACAGTTTAATTTGAAGAGTTAACGGTCTTCTATTATTTGGACTAATATCTTCAATCGTACGCCCACATGAGACTAGATTACTATCATGGACGATAATGAAGGTAACCTATCGCATTCCCATCGATATCAGAAGGTATCCTACCTTCTGATATCGAATGCGATAGGTACCTTCATACCTTCATCAGCCTACAGTTTTATGATTTGATGAGTGTCACCTGAAACTGTCCCTATAAATCAGGTGTGTCGTTCTAAGTGTACTTCGGTACCAAACATTCTTGCACGTGACGTGATTTACAATGAATGTTTAGTCCCTACCTACTTTTCAAAATTCAATAGAAGATATTTGTCCAAACCGTTGCCTTTGGTACCATGATTAATCCCTCGGCAACGCGCTAGCTCCAAATCGAATCATTTAATTGTTATAACCAATGAAACTCGTAAACAACGGTGCGGAAGAATATTGAGTCGAAAATATTTACCTACCTTCATTTTTGGTTGTAAATTCTTAGCTAATATTACTTGGCCCTTGTTAAAATTTGCTTTGGTAGTTTAAATTGTAGCTACAAGTCCCTACTTCTTAGTGAAACAAAGATTTGCTTTGTGAGTGCGTGTAAATAGCAACTGCGTTTGCTATGCTTGCAGAATAAAATCCATCCATGCCTGGATGACTGCCAACTTCATCTAACTCCTGTTTCAAATGCAGTCGCGTGGGGAACTACGCGTCGAGGAGCATGCTGCAATGAGACAAGCCAGGATCAGAGGTTCGCACTGGGAGCTTCAGGGCTCCAGGGCATCGGAGCTCTAGGGCTAAAGCGGAGAAGTGGGTGGACATGTGCGTAATCGGAACAGATTTTATGTTGTGTAACCATTGACGATCATCCTCTCGTGGTTTTATCGCATGTTTTAAGTGGCAGTTCCTTGCAAAATGAAATCATTATCAGATGTGAAATCTTAATCCAAGGCTTTTCTATTAAAATGATGGCGACGCAGTTTACACTGAATTAAACTCCTGTAGTAAATTGTATTAAGATACGACAATGAACGGCAACCTGATTTGAGCTTCGGGTATCGATACGGACGTTTCGGGTAATGATACATCTGAGCTTTTGCGTACGTTGAACCAATTTTCAGAGTTTTTCATTACCGGCATGACTAAATAGCGAGTAAACACGGGTGAGTTTAAAATCAGATTGATCGATACGAACCGAACAGTACAGCAGCGACCCTATAGGATGCCTGCGGATGAACGTAGCGTAACCGTGTGAGAGAGTTTGTGGCAAAAACTCGCGATACATTGTACGATGAACCGCGTGACGAAAGCTTCACCTCTCGAGCTCTTAATCGGTACGGTTGCTAAACCATTATCGCTAATGTACAGTGATGTTCATACTGAAGTTAACATTGACGAGGTTCACGAGATTGCGCTGGAAAGTATTCAGAGGTGTGCGGAATATGATAAGACTCAATTGGATAGTAAGTGGCAAAGATCACAAAGTTTGCAATGAGTGATTTCGTATTGTTAGAAAACGAAGTTAAATCCGAAGTAAATAAGGGTCCATTTAAAGTAGTAGAGATTTTGGATGGTGATCATTACACGTTAAAAGCCTTAAACTGTAACCTTTATTACAAATACGCTCACGATAGATTAAGAACGATGCCAGTAGGTCATGTACCAGTCAAAACCAATGTAAATGATGATCATAGCGCTAATGAGCAAGCCTAAGTGATGTTGTGAACACGAAAAGAGTACTCTATCGGCCATACCAGTCGACTGTACCAGTAGCTGTAACGTAGTCCTAGCCCGGTAGAAACCGGTGTCTCTTGGGGCAACTCAAGTTGTCCGTGGGTGCGCGGTGCGCGTTCAGCTCTGGCGGAGGTCGTGGTCTGCAAATACCGTAGTGTGTAGTCAGTGTACACATGGTGATCCTCAGTCATCACGGATGATAGATGAAGCAATTGTGATTGCTGTTCCGCTATAGAAGCCGTGGTGATAGAGCGGCTTACTCTTCAGGTTCTGGAGGCTTGGTTGGTTGGTTGGTTGTTTGTCATGACGTCGTATTTTAACCTGTTTGGAAGATGGTACATGACTCTGGTTGATTATTTTAGTTCATCATTGTTTCCTGTTATTACAAATTGTTCATTAGTTTTGGATAATTTAAAATGTAAAGTGATTCCTACTTAGACTTTAATCTAAGTTCTTTTGATTTGTCTTTGAAGATCATTTCCAGTTACTTTTACAGTCCTGAGACTTGAAAAAAATATGACAGAGATTGAAATTTTATTTTTTTCATAAATTGGTACAGTCACAGTCGGTCAGAATTGGCCGAGTCAAACAAGTACTTGCGGGGAACATTTGGTTGCAAAATAACACACGACGACGTATGCAAGCAGGATGGCCGTGTCAGAATCGAGTCATCATCCGAGTTGATTAGTCGATTAATTGAAACGCCAGTGTCATCTAGCGGCACTCGACGGAGTCTATGGTGTGACGGTCGGCTGGAATAACTTTTACTTTGCCTGCGGCGGTCGACCAGAGAACGCACCTAGAAACTGTCTTGCGATCCGTATAGTTGTGCATAGCTATATATATTTTGATTTGGTTGTATAATAGTTAATAATCAAGAAATACAGTTTAATTTGGAGAGTTAGCGGTCTTCTATTATTTGGACTAATATCTTCCATCGTACGCCCACATGAGACTAGATTACTATCATGGACGATAATGAAGGTAACCTATCGCATTCGATATCAGAAGGTAGTATAAAGAGCAAGGAAAACGTCCACAATACAGAAAATCTCTGAGCAAGATGGAGAATCATACGATGGCGATTGGTTAGTTGAAGCGAAATAATGGTCGATTTGAGTTGTGCCGCTAAGTTCGTGAATGTCCGGTAAGAAAAGAGGGTCTAGAGACTTTGACTAGATAGTACAAAGCACAGGCTAATTGAGCCTACAGTTTTATGATTTGATGAGTGTCACCTGAAACTGTCCCTATAAATCAGGTGTGTCATTCTAAGTGTACTTCGGTACCAAACATTCTTGCACGTGACGTGATTTACAATGAATGTTTAGTCCCTACCTACTTTTCAAAATTCAATAGAAGATATTTGTCCAAACCGTTGCCTTTGGTACCATGATTAATCCCTCGGCAACGCGCTAGCTCCAAATCGAATCATTTAATTGTTATAACCAATGAAACTCGTAAACAACGGTGCGGGAGAATATTGAGTCGAAAATATTTACCTACCTTCATTTTTGGTTGTAAATTCTTAGCTAATATTACTTGGCCCTTGTTAAAATTTGCTTTGGTAGTTTAAATTGTAGCTACAAGTCCCTACTTCTTAGTGAAACAAAGATTTGCTTTGTGAGTGCGTGTAAATAGCAACTGCGTTTGCTATGCTTGCAGAATAAAATCCATCCATGCCTGGATGACTTCTTCTAACTCCTGTTTCAAATGCATTCGCGTGGGGAACTACGCGTCGAGGAGCATGCAGCAATGAGACAAGCCAGGATCAGAGGTTCGCACCGGGAGCTTCAGGGCTCCAGGGCATCGGAGCTCTAGGGCTAAAGCGGAGAAGTGGATGGACATGTGCGTAATCGATGCCCCTTTTGGTCGTTTATAAAAACTGATTTGTGTTTTGCCGAAAATCCACTTCATGGCAGTCAACTTGTTCGGGCAATTAGTAAGGCGTAAAGTAGCGGCATGATATCACAGCTAGCATACCAAGGAGTGACATGGAGTGTTTGTGAAGGTACTTTTCACCACAAGATTTGTTTCGACTGAAACATTAGCGGGT
The DNA here is from genome assembly GCA_946251855.1 of Alsophila aescularia. NCBI lineage: Eukaryota > Metazoa > Arthropoda > Insecta > Lepidoptera > Geometridae > Alsophila > Alsophila aescularia. The sequence goes on from OX276376.1 coordinate 52,482,235, forward strand.
ACCCTCATTTTCCTAAACCGATAAACCGACTGAAAAAGAAACTCTTGTTGCCTACGCAAATCGATTAATGACGACACTCACTAACCAATGGAAGGACGTAGATAAGGAGCAATGGTACTTTCCCACGTATCGCAATTCGATGCGAGATTACAATGCCTGGCATTTACGACCAATGTTATACTTCGAGGGACAGATTGCAGCAAGAACTTCAAGATTTCTCGTACTTGAAACGCAAGATCAATACTCCCAAAGAATCATCAAGTGCATCCAATGCCAAGCGAAAACGATAACCTCACAATAATGTTTTAACTGCGGAAAAATGGGTAAAAAGCAATCGGAGTGTAGAAACAATCCCGTGGATATTAGAGGAAGACCTACGAGGTCTACAGCATCAAGTCAAGCAGCCCAGCAGCCAGCAGCTAAGCCCCTTGTGTGCTTCAAATATAAGAAGCCAGGGCACATCGTGATCCGGTGAACGAGTGGTGGCAGCCAACTGGACGGCAGCGTGTGCGCGGCGCAGAGCGAGAGGCGCGTCGATATTCGCTCTGTACACCCACCTTCAGGTACATTAGATCGTTAAGGTGAGCCGTATTGTTTTTCTTATGATTCTGATGCTGAACGCTCGTTGATGCTGAATGCTCGTGCTGTAAAAAAATTGTGCAGTGAAATTAAGTAAAAAACGTGTTACTAATGTTATTGCGATGACCGATATAAGTCGAACACGTGTATTCAGTACGGAACAGATTTTATGTTGTGTAACCATTGACGATCATCCTCTCGAGGTTTTATTGCATGTTTTAAGTGGCAGTTACTTGCAAAATGAAATCATTATCAGACGTGAAATCTTAATCCAAGGCTTTTCTATTTTCTATTTTCACATGAGACTAGATTACTATCATGGACGATAATGAAGGTAACCTATCGCATACGACATATATAATTACTAGTTTTCCGCCCGCGACTTCGTACGCTCGAACTACTGTATATCGCGAAAAAAAAGCACCTAGGTATTTTCTTCTAGGATATTAAAACCAATCTAAAAGTTGTTATAGCACCAATGCTCTTGATGTTTTTTGACAGACTTGTTATTTCGTTTCCATGGCAACAACAGACCATTATATAATGTTAACCGTTCCTTACAGTGAGTAATCAACATTTTCCAGTTTTCCCGTGGAAACTTATAATTTTCCGGGATAAAAAGTACCCTATGTTTTATTCCAGTTTCCAGTTTTATCTATCTCTATTCTAAATTTCATCCAAATCCGTCCAGCTGTTATCGCGTGAAAGCTTCCCAAACAAACAAACAAACAGACAACGTTTCACTTTTATATATTGGTATGGTTTATGCAAATTTCTTGTAAAAAAAAAAAACAAAAATGAACAAGTCGCTCTCGGCTCAGATCATCCTATGTACCAGTCAGTCTAAATTCCGTCCATAATTTAGCACTGTAAAACCCATCGAAATTTACCAAGCGCCAACGTTTCGTAAACACGCATATCATGTCTGGAACTTCCTGTCCGTGTTGTTGGTAGACCATTCCGAATTTAAAATGGATTCGTTTAGAAGGCATTACCGGGCATCGAATTTTCGGCGAGAGAGAATCGTCAGGAGTGACTTGTTTGCCGGTAGCCCACGTTTGCAACAGAAGCAAAAGTCTGGACAGTTTGCCCGGCACCGCGTTCGGAGCTCCCTCTATAAATCAGCCCGCGATTGACGCCTTCCTACGGGGAGTGATCTATTCAGCCGCTCCATGATACAGCTTTACTTGCAAGGATTTTTCTGTTACGGGCAAGTTTCGATGTTGGAAACTTGAAATTCACAACAATAGGCTTATTGATGGAGACTTGTCGATGAAGATAAGTTTCTTGGACATGTTTCTTGTTGTGATTTTTAAGTCTGGTTCACCAAAATTTCAAAGTAAAACCACAGTTAACTCAAGAAATATCAATTTAAGTTAAATATTTTACCAAGTTACTAATGTTGGTCTAGTCCAGATTAAATAGAAGACGTTACGTCCATTATGTTTGGTAGTTACAGTAATCACACAAATATTGAAAAATGTGAAAGATTCTAAATAAGTGAGTGTGGTTGTTTGTGTGATGTTTGTTACCTATTTACGCTGAAACAGCTCAACGGATTTTGATTAAATATGGTCTACACACATAGGATACTTTTTATCATCATCATCAACGCGAGGTGCAGTGACAGGTGTCAAAGTGACAGATGTCAAAGTGACAGGTGACACTACTGATTTAATTAAAATGTAACAGAATCACATCGTTTCGAATGTTTCGTTCGATTTATAATCGATATACAGGGGTTTCAATAGATAGTCTTTTTATTTCACCATTTTCAATATGGGTAATTATCCACGCGGGTTATACACCACGGGGTGCAGCTAGTATTTACATAATTTCAACACTACCTACTTAATCATACATGATAATAAATAACCAGCAACTGGTAAACTACATAAATAGTTCAAGGAAACTTATAATTAAATCTAAGACTGCAGGTCGTTGAATTACGACTTGATTTAAACAGTTTCTTGAACAGGAGATAACAATGGGACAGTCTTGGATGAATTTAAGTTTGGACTTACGAAGCGATACACTTTTAATTACGTTAGCTAATGACGAGCAAATAAATTCACAGTGGAAATGTAGTTGACGAAAATGATATTTATTGTTAATGCAATTGTTTTTGAATAGGTACATTTAATTATATTGGCGTAAATCCAGTTTTTTTTTAAATTAGGTCTGATAATTTCACCACCACAAGGCCTGTTTACATAATATTATCAGTACATTTTCACACTCAACGACACAATTTCATCAAAGTTAAGGCCCTATGATAACGACATCTTGTCTCAAATCTTGTACACTCCTTAAATTATGGGACCAGCCAAGTGTTGTTAGCCTAAAATGTCGGAAATAATTGAAACGTTTTGCGCGCATTGAAGAAGTTTTTAGTTCAATTTAGCGGCAATCAGGACGACCGTTGAAGACGGAGCGTGAGCAGAATACCTAAAATATTAAATGTGCTGAAATGACGGTACTCTGTGGGACAGAGCTCCAAATTTGATGTTTTACATTCCGCCCATTGAGAATGTTGTCAGTTTGCAAAATGATGTAATGGATGGGTTGGCTCAAAATTTTAATTGTATTTACTGTTTTTTTTTTCGTTTTTAAAGAATTTAATAGAAGACATTTTAGTGTTCCTCACTGAACAGTTTTCGGAGCTCACTTTTGCGGCGGTACCAGGATCGGACGGACGTTTTGCTTTCACGTGTCTATACTTGTAAATTATTTTTGTAAATTTCTATCATTCTTAGTGGTTACCTGTTTTTTTGTTTAAATGATTATTTTAATATACTCCTCATACTCCTTTACTCATTGTTAATCATAAAGATAAACTCAATATATTAGACGAAAAACATTATTGAATAGCGATTCAACATTCAGTTGAGTATAGTATTAGGTAAAACCGTGCATGCATCATGATTTTGTTCATTTATATCTTACGGAACCATACGTCTATTTATTTGGAATAACTTAACTTTTCAGCAGCAAAAGAATTTTCAAAATAGGTGTAGTAGTTTTGAAGTTTTCTTCATAGAAATAACCACATATAAATCCACGCTTTCTTTTTATAATGGGTATTATATGGAAAACCACCGTTTAAATTTTCTTTAAAACTAAAATGAAAGTGGTTAAAAGTCCAGCTTAGAGTCAAATAACGTCTAAATAAGGAAAAACGTAAAGAAGTAATAATTCAAAACTGGGTAAAGATAAAATTGTGACAGCTAGATGGAAACGCGCTCAGCCAGCCGTAACTCACGAATGCAACGCTCGTTTTGATTTTAATAGAAAAAATATATTATTTTTAATGCATAGCATCGTTTAGAGGTTTTTTTAGATCATCGTATATGTTTTGGCTGTACTGTCTTAGATATTTAGTAGCGTTTTACTTCTAAATAAAAAAAACATCCATACTGGTTTAGAAAATCTGGAAATAACAGGTAACAAAAACACAAAAAAAATACACTGTATTTGAGAATCTCCTCCTCTGTAAAGTCGGTCGAAAATAGAATTTCAATTTGGAATGTGATACAAAACCATAACATGTTAATTTGAAAATTTATTGTCCTTTATGTCTTCATCTATATACTTTTAATAAAACTGTATCGGGTCCAATTCTGTACATTGAAGATATTTAGAACTTTTGTTTTGTAGGGTACTTTTTATTCGATACTGAAGCCAAAACTGTATTTTTTCATTTTTGTCTATCTGTCAGTCTGTCTGTCTATCTGTCTGCCTGTCTGTATCTTGGCTAGGCATCACGCTGAAACTACTGGATGAATTTAAATGAAACTTGGTATGATTTGAGTTGATACTACGAGGTAGGACATAGGATACTTTCATTCCGAAAAATTAAAGGGTTCCCGCAGGATAAGGGTTGAAAATTAATTAAAAGAACACGTATCACGCTGTAACTGCAGGATGGTTTTTGTTGCAACTTTGCACAGTTATAGTTTTTGTAATGGGTAAAAATTGAGCATACCTTTTATCCCGAAAAATTAATAGTTCTTGCGGGATAATGTCCCAATTTCTGTAAATTCATGATATTTTCAATAATTTTTTTGGAGTCTGTTCTAAATTCAATACTGAAGCTAAAACTATATTTTTTTAAATTTTTGTCTTTCTGTCTGTCCGTCTGTCTGTCTGCATCTTGGCAGTGCATCACACCAAAAATACTCAAAAAAAACAAATACAAATAAAAAATAAACGCTACAAATAAAACTTGGTATGATTTGAGTTCACACTACGAGGTAGGACATTGGATACTTTCATCCCGAAAAATTAAAGGGTTTCCGCAAGATAGGGGTTGAAAGTTATTAAAAAGAACACGTATCACGCTGAAACTACTGGACGGATATTTTGATGCAAATTGACATAGTGATATATCTATACTTATAATAAAGTAATATGCACGAAAAAACCAGCACAAAAAAGATGCTCTTGGGTACGTAAAAAAGCTATTGAACAAGAATATAATAACTTTGTGAATCGTATCTTTCTGTCTGTTTGTCTGTATGTGTGTTTGTTCACGCATCACGTAAAAACTACTGGACCGATTGCAATGCGGTTTTCATTATTAGATAGCTTAAGGTTTGATTCAAAAACTGGTGTAATTGGTATCTCAATCCTGTGAGCCGAGCAATTGATAAAAGTATTTTAGACGGCTGAAGAAATTTTGATCAAATGTTGTCCTGGTCCTGGAATAGCACAATTTGACCCTAAAGAAAAGACCACGCTTGCAAAGCCGCGGGTACCGCTAGTAAATAATATAAATTTAAATTATTATAATGAGGAAAGATTACATTTCTTTGTACAAGAAAAATATTTATGAATTCAAAAAAGAGACACCTACCATTGCACATTTAAAAATAGGTACAAACCCAATCACAGTTTAGAAATATACATCGGTGCACATAATTTGCAGTTTTTTTTAAATAAAATACTACTACTGCTGTACTACTGTATGTAGGAAGCCTGATTCCTTATAATGTTTAACTTTTAGATACTCAGCTGATAGAGAAAGTTTAGATACCTACAAACACAATAATTGTAATAATCAGATTTATGTTTTGACAATTAATTAAGAAAAAAAAAGTATAAATAAGTAATTATGATATTTATATACCTAGTATAATTAATAAAACATAAATTATATAATATACATATTATTATTTGTAATAGATAAACAAAAAAAATTCTGAACCAATTTTAAAAATGCTTTCACCTATAGAAAGGTACATTATCACCGAGTTTTTAAATATTAGAGCTTCCCACAAAAATTGCAATAATGTAACCCAAGGTATCATAAATTTGGTTACAAAAATGACGACTACTCGCTGTTTACAGCGAGCGTTCCTTAAAACGGAAGTCATTCCGTTCGTCATGTTGCCGTGGAAACGAAATACTAACAAGTATGTCAAAAAGCACCACGAGCGTTGCTAGCAAAGATTTTGAATTACGCTTACTAGCGAATTTTTTATTAGAAATTACGACGACGGTTATAAAAATGCTAACAGTAAGAAAAATGCCACGGTGTGAGCGCTATCGTGCAAAGCCGGGGCGAGTCACTAAATAATTTCACTAAGTAGTCTTCATAAATATTTAACATGATATTAAATTGCTGTAACACACACCATGTTAAATATCACAATATTATTCTTCAAAAATGAATGTCATCAGTACTACAGACAGACCGAAATCACACGATCGTTATTGGATTGTTTGTTTTGAATGTATCAACATCATCAATATGTGAAAATTGCATACGGCATCGGCCGAGGTCGTAAAATATTTAGACCTGCAACCGATACAGATAGAAAAACAAACTTTTTTACCAATTCATAGATTGAGTCATTTTATGCTTGGTGAAAAAACGTTTATTGCTTGTTTGCTTGTCGTGTGAGATAGTGCTGGCCTCTGGTGTCAGAGTTTGTCAGGCAGCCCGAGGGCCCCTGACATGGCTTAACGACTATTATTAATCAATAAAAGCCGGGACCGACAGCAACAATTCCTCCGAAGCACGGAGCAATGAAGATCCGAACATAACTTAGAAAAGTCTTTGGTGCGGAGCCCAGGACCGAACCCGGTGTCGTTGGATTCTAATTCACACTAACAAACCTCTACTCTACTAGGCTACCATCGCTCCATGGTATAACGTCAAATTAATTGATGTTAAAATAATTCTGACGATGATAATAACAGTTACTGATGATAATAATAATTGACAATGTTTGTGTTCATTTTACAAATGATTTTATTATAATGTTAATTAATGCTGTATGCGTAGTACTTTTATTTATTCTGTGCTGTAGGTACCCACACTTTAAACATGGAAATTAAAAACACGGTGTTAAAATAACATGTGTAAGATATTTATACATACTATAAACTGCAATAGCCAGTTGCTTGCCACGCGCGCACGCGCATGTATGAGTACTGCGCAATGTTAGAAATAGCGCCACCCGATAATCATGTACATAGCATCTATTGTTATTGTTATACCTATCACATCTAAATATCTCTCAATCAAAATCAAATGTCTTTATTCACATGAACCCCAAGAGGGTACTTATGAAAGTTAACTGACTTTAAAACCGGATTTACAACCATTCGAGAAAAACAGGCAAGAAACTCGATCAATGGCGTTTATTAACGTTTCTTCAAAACTGTTTTTTATTTCTAAATCTATCATCGATATTTCAACAGCCTGTATTAGACCACTGCTGTACATACGCAATTGCATACTCTCCCAAGACGCACCACTGAGCCCAATCTTCAAACCAATGATTACCATTTACCTTGCGCATATAAATAAATAAGATAAATAAATAAATTACCTAGCCCAAACTAGGATACCCTGTAATATGGGCACTAGATAACGGATACATAAATACGAATATGAACATTCATGACTCGGAAACAAACATTTCTGCTCATCACACAAAGCACCTTACAGGATTCGCACCCGCGACTGTTGATATTCCTTTGATTTCGTTCCTAGGGTTACTAGCCACTAGACCAACCAGCCGTCAAATGCTATCGTCTCTCTGCCGCTAAATAGACGGGAAACTCAAAAACTACTTTTAAAAAATTACAACTTTCACAACCAAAATCAATTTTGTGTCCGATGATGGTACAAAAATATATGTACATATTTTTTGGCATTAAAAGGTAATATTTTCTGCGGAATCGTAGGCTGATGCAATTGCATCCCCTTGCCGGGCCGGGGCGCACCGCCTTGCTTTATTTGCTTCATTTTCAACAAGATTCAGATTGCCAAGAAGTTTTGCGTTCAATTTATATAATATTACCTCATTTTGAGATGCAATGCTTGTTCAGTTAAACGGTCTTTCAGCTCAGTCAATTTGACAAGCAAAGGTTGCGCAGGATATTAAAAAAGTGCAGTTAACGAGTTAATCAAATTAGCCATGAGAGCTGTAAAATATTGTAGTCATATTGGAGAAATAACTATTGACGAATTATTGGTAAATGGTTATATTGACGTTCTTCTATGACGATGGCGTAGTAAATGTAAATGCCTAAAATCAACGAAATTTCAGGAAGTCCCAAAATAGAAGACAATCATATTAAGTGTCAAATTTACTTCGCATTATGCTGAGGCATGACCCATTCAACGCTTTGTCCTGACTTATATTTTATTTACTGTTATTTAGTTTATCTATTATGTTGTTACTTTAATTCTATGTAAGCAGTTTTTTATATAGTTTTTTATACATAGTTGTTGAAGACAGCGAGCCTGTCCACCTCCCAGATGCCGCGTGACCCCGCGATCATAGATCACGTGACCGCGAATGTGTAATTAGTCATCGGGAATCACCGGCCAGAGCATTTGGACCGCGACCGACCGACCGACGTGTAAGCACTTTGGCTACGAGGCTTCGCTTCAGTTATTTTGTATAAAACTAGAATAAGATTAAATAGTAGTACACCAAGAGTAAGTAGGTAGATTTAACGTGTAATTTAAGGGAGATAGAAATAAAGTTACCGTTAGGGAAAAAACCTCCGTTAGTTTAGAAATAGATAAAAGCGCCAAATGTTTATGTTTAAGCTTGTTAGACAATGCAATGCACAATGTGTTTATTACAGGAGCCCTTAGCGCAGGTAGGGCAGTTGCCATTAGACTAAGTACGGCTACGTTCCCACGATCTTTAGAATAGTAACAAGCGCAATACGCCGACAAAGTAAAAGCCGTTGATAATAAAACAATTAACGAACGATGGCCAGTTGTTAATTGCCCTTGCTCCCGAGCTCTCCCTGTGACCAAGCAGGTACCGTTCCCTAAATTGTATTTTATATATATATATATATATATATATATATAAGAGCATTTTTGTAAATAAAGGCAGTCAGTCAGTTGTTATACCCGTCGTAGTAGTTTCATTCGTTGAATCCTCGAAGCTCCTGAACCACGAATAAGTTATTGCTGTTAGTTAATATAAACCAGTGACCTATGACCGAAAAAGTGTATACGTGATTTAAAATTGTAATACAGTCCACTCCTCCGAAAAAGTAATTCTGAACAATAGTGTTGAATAAACGATTTTTCTTTGTTTTCTTTTTCTTTCTATATAGAAAGAAAATATTCTCAGTAAATATAATCAAAAGAGAATATTATCTTCTGATTGTTTATATCAGTGTTTGGATTAACATTAAATCGCATCTATTTTCCATACCATAAAATTCAAACAAAACTTACAGGTAAAATCCTTACAAACAAAAAGGAGTTTTACGACAAAATCCCTTGAATAGGTAAGCAAATCGCAGATACTCAGTAGAAATCCAATTATCGTCTACACAATGGGTCACGAAACAATCTAAACTAAGAAAATTAATCTTCCAAGTCCAGAGAGGAGCACTGTCTGCGCAAACTTAGACAATGGATTTATAGTTCATCGATTTGGAGCCATCGTTGGATCCTGAATTAATATCTGGACACCATACTGGGCTAAGCTTCTACTGGCATCGCCAGATCGGATTTCTCAGACGTCTGTATGCAGATTATGTTACTTGAGATGATACGTCTGCGATATCTCAAGAACGCCTATTTGTGTATACTCAATCCTCCGGATTTCTGCTGACTGCGTGTGTATGTCCGTTGAGTTTAAGGGTATGTCCTTTTATAGTTTTAAAAGGTACGTAAAAGGAGATTTGATCCTAATGATATGTACATAATCTGCATAATCTTTATTGGGATAGCAACCAAAAATGTTACGTTTAACAATATTATTATTCAAACGATCCTCTACTCATGGCGGTGACATGTTCGCTTTACACCGACGGTACCCGGTTCAATACCACGACTCTGCACTAATGATATATGCAGAAAGTTAAGTAAAGGAAGGTGAAGAAAACCATCGTGAGGATAACGCGTCGATGAAAAGTGTAAGTTGGAACCCGGCTAGCATTGTGGATCACGGCCCATCCTCTCTCTTTGAGAGACGGCCTGTATGATAGCAGTGGCAGCAAATCTGATCATGGCCCGTCCTCTCTCTTTGAGAGACGGCCTGTATGATAGCAGTGGCAGCAAAGCTGATCATGGCCCATCCTCTCTCTTTGAGAGACGGCCTGTATGATAGCAGTTGCAGCAAAGCTGATCATGGCCCATCCTCTCTCTTTGAGAGACGGCCTGTGTGGTAGCAGTAGCAGCAAAGCTGATGATCATTCTCTCTATTTCTGTCTTCTAAGAAGTCTTTCTTCCCAGCTATGTGCGCTGATAGTGATGATTACAAGGATTATAAGATAATTTTAGTATTATGTTAAAATTAAAAACATTAGGATTAATTGTGAATTTAGAAATCCTTAATTACTACTATACATTACTACCGTGTTGTATCAACATTGTCACCATAACTATTCCTTTTTGCCAGTAATAAAACTGTTAACACAGTCTATAAACCAAGACCTGCGTGTGATAGTCACAAGTGTACCAGCGCTGTTTAATTTTATTGACGTTTCAATTTGTTTCCTAAAGAATGTTTAGTGACAACAGTATGGACAATTTTGGTTGAGATACTCGTTCCGTATACATGTAGTAATAAGGTTAGTATAATTACGACGATTCTCCCGCGGCTTTTTACGTACCAATCCTATTTGATAAGTAACAATTATACCAACATGAAAAAAAGAAGTCAGCCAAAACGTACATAATATGTTTAACCCAACCGATGTTACCGCACACCCACTTCGTCCCGCATCACCACATGTTTCTTGAAATTGTTTTTTGTTTAAAAATAATAGATTGCTTGTTGTATGAGATAATGCTAGCCTTTGGAGTCAGTGTTTGTCAGGCCGCCCAAGGGCCTCTGACATGGCTTAACGACTGAAATCAATCAATAACAGCCGCGACCAACAGCTTAATGTGCCCTCGGAAGCACGGAGCGATGGAAAACCGCACATAACGTAGAAAAGTCGTAGGTGCGGAGCAGAGTCCTGAACCTGATATTTTTGGATACTAAATCGCACTAGTATAGTATACTCGTTTCTGGCTACCAACGCGATAAGAAAAAATGAAATATAAAGAATTAATCGTTCTTTATATTTCATTATTTTTTTCGCGTTGGTAGCCAGAAACGAGTTAAATTAAAATTAAAAAAACTAAAAACTGGGCGCACGGCCATCTAGCATTTGTTTTTTTGTTTATAATTAATATAAAAATTGGAATCGCTTGACTGCGATGAATACTCGTAGCTCATTGACTTATAGAGAGAAGGCGCTTCTCTATATAAATCAATGAGCTACGAGTATTTGTGGCTTCCTACTCATTGCAAATCCGTGTGTGTACAAGACATCTCGTGTCGTTTGTTGCTCAACTGCCCATATGTCTTCATCAGCCTATTACGTTCCCTCTGCTTTGATACAAGCCATCTTTCAAAGAGAGAGAAAGAGAGAGAGAGAGAGAGAGAGGCTGAGCTATGGTCCACCACGCTTGAACCGAGTGCCGTTACGTTTGAAGCAAACATGCTACCGCTGGGCAACCACCACTCTACACTCCACCCATACTGCTCTACCTTATATTACGCTGATACTGTTACATGCAAAATGACATGAATGGTCAAATTAGCTCGAAAACAAATCCTCGGATACTTTAGGAAAACTTTTGGGTCAGAAGTGACACAGTGTCATGTTTTTACACGACTGCCCAAAAAAAGGAGTGTATTGTTTATAGGATTCATTTATGTATGTATGAATGTATGTATGTATGTATGTTTCCACCATAACTTTTAAATGCCTGAACAGATTTAGACGTATGGGGTATCGTTGGACTTCCTTACATCAAATACGAAAAAAAAACTTCGTATTTTACAATAAGGGTATTTATTCCATTGGAGGCCTTCATAAGCACATTCCAACAGTATATAATTGCAGTATAAAAGTTATGGGCATAAGTTCTTTTTTGGCAGGGCAGGCGTGTTTTTTAGCTTTGAAGCTAGTTATTCTAGAATCAAATTACAAGTTATCATAGTTTCATTTAGTACCTACTTACTAAAATTGTACGAGGACTTGGGATACCAGTAAAGTTTTGTTTAAGCAATGCTGTTTAGCGTGGTAATGCTGCCTATATGTCGTTGGGAACTTAAAATTTAACTACTTATAGATAAAGGTTCTTTTTTCGAACCTAAGGCCCTTAGTCTACTGGAAAAGTAAATCTAATTTAATATTAACTTTATGTTTCAATTTAGTTCAACAGCTAACTCTCACTCAATCAACTTCAAAAGAAAAAGAAACATGGAATAAAACAGCAAGTGAGCCGTGTAGCCTCAAAGACATGAATAAGTAAAGCGACAGGTATTGATCTTTTCTAATTGTGTTGCGGCTCTAAATGTCGACAAACAGACGGGCCTTTCATTAAATATTTCTTATCAAAATTGCGAGCAGGGGCGCAGCTAGGGTGGGGGGTTCAATAACCACTACAATATAATCGCAACAAACAAATTAATCATGAATTTTTATTTTTTATTGATTACAGGTTGTCAGAATGTTTCTTCAAAACTTTGCAAACGACGGATAGGAATCCAAAGGTCTTGGTTGGCATTTACTTTAGGTATCCATGGTCAAATAACAGTGTCCGTAGTCAGAGTGGTGCACGTGGTCAGATCGGTTAATTTGTTTAATCTGACCACGGCCACTGTTTAGTGTCCTTGGTTAGACTGGTTTAATTATAATACCTTTAGTCAGAGTGGTGGACGTGGTCAGATCGATTAGTTTGATTAATCTGACCACGGCCACTGTTTAATGTCCCTGGTTAGACTGGTTAAATTATAGTGCCAATAGTTAGAGTAGTAGACGTAGTTATATCGGCTTATTTATATTGTTTTTAGACATATTTCTCCCAACCCCTCTCCCTAAATTGAACCTGACTACGTAATTAATGTGAGTAACTTGCTAAAGCTAATAATGTGACAATGGTTTCTTTACTCATTCCGAGTTTTGTGATTGAACGAAGTAGCTTTCTTATTAGTCACGACCTACGCCCCGCGTCTTCACTAGCGTAGATGATGATGATGATTAAAAATATCCTAGTGACATTCGAAGATCTAAAGTATGTGCATACTAAATTTTGACAAAATCCGTTGAGTAGTTCAGCTATTTTACCATGGCGTTTGTAAACTGACGAGTTCTACAAACTGGCTACGCCGTCGTAGGAAGTTGTCGACACGTTTTGTAATTTGCCTTCGGCATTTCACAAACAGACGAATTTTTACAAAGAGACTACGCCGTTTGAAAATGGAGGAGTTTTACAATTTGCCTGAGAATCGCCGTAAAACAACGGGTTCTACAATTTACTTTTCATTATTTATCTTAGAGGACATATTGACATATTTCTTGATTCGTTTCTTTCATAAAGTAAACTCGATAAGGGTAAATTTTTGGTGGTTTTCAAAAGCTCCACAAATATCTGTCTAACTATATCGACTCGCTTCCTCGTTGGGACTAATGAAAAAACTCAAACAGCGCCTACAAAAGAAACTTTTTGCATCCCGCGTTCTAAAGGCCTCTTATCTAAGATTGCAAATTGCAGAAGGTACGTAACCAGTACTCGCTACCCGAAAAAGGATGGAGTAAATGTCTCAAAAGGAAGGGGTAAATATTTCAAAAGGATGGGGTAAAATAGACTAGTTATACTGAGGCTCAACAATGATAAACTAAGGCTCCAAGACGAAGAGTCACAACGACCATTAAACTTTCAAAAGGCAGGCTCTTCAGAACAATACAGTGAAAATAAAATAATTTATACACGAAAGCTTAACTTCAAAAGAGTCTTTCACTCAAAAATAAAGCGTGTTGTAGTACCTAAACAAGGTGGAACATTGTTTTGCATAACAAAGAGAAAAAAAACACCTAAAGGAAAACATAAAGCCACACTTTATTCGCAGAATACTTATTCAAATGAGGCTGTCCCTTCTAAGTTTGTTTTCAATCAAAAACTCGCGCAGCTTTGTGCGCTAAACTTTATAAATGAGGCGATTATCCACAACGTTGAGGTTCCTCGCGATAGGTGAGTGCTAGCTGCTATGCAACACCATCCGTGGTGTTACCAGAAAGGTGTATCATAATCCCTCAATATATTATCCAGCTCCTCATAACAGAGGTAATTTAATTGTACATTTTTTTTACATTTACTCATTTTTTATTTTTAGGGTTGTATAACAACCTTGCAATAATAAGATATTTTTTCAATATTTTCTTTAGGTTTTACCCACATTTTTCACTTCAACTCAGTTATATTTTTTAACTCCAAGGAAGTTTAACAATTCTGCTCGCTTAGATTCTTGGATGTTTGTTTAGAATTTAGCCCTTTTAAATTGTATACTAGCTATTTCACACAATAGAATTAAATTTAGCCCAAATGTTTTTTTAATCCAAGGCTCTGATGTCACCAATTTAATTTAAACTTATTTAATTTTAATTATTTTTCAATTAATAATATTCTGATCAAGGAAGTACTCACTCATAGTAGACAATACAAATGAGGCTAAAATTGGAAAAAAAACTCAAACCTAGCAACACAGCGATCCCCCTGCACCTTGCACACCCCTTGAGTCCGCGTCCGCCTGCAGTGTGCTGATAAACCTTTGGTCACCTGCGCTGCATGAATTGCACCGCTTTTTAACTTTCATCCCGCTAAGTCCTTTAAACTGCATCCGCTTATACCACTCGCGTTTCATTTATGATTTAGACGTTGACAGCTACGGCAACTTTGTAAAGTTAACCTAAAAAAAGCGACGGCTAGTAAACAAAAACTGAGCTGTTAAAAAGTTTTTCAGCGTGCTTAAAATGAAAAGTAGAGATTGTCTCTACGTGTTCTATGCAGAGGCTCTATATCTATGCCTATATAGTGACTGTAATAATAGGGACGTGAAAGGAGTACAATAACACGAACATATGCGAGTCTACGAATAGTACATCAAGATTAGCTAGCTCGGGGCTGCAGTATGATTACGTCGTCTCTATATAAGAAGAGCTTCGTCCTCGACCTGCAGATTTCTCCAATTACGAGATGCAGCTTTTTAAAACTAGGTAAATAACTTTTAGGAACTCAGATTCTAATTAAAACAAATCAATGTAGCACAAACTTAATTTTTCGTTCTGTTAGAAATTGTTTATTATTGGTTTTGCACTTAACAGCACCTTGGGAGCATGAGGATCATAGAAGCATAATATATATTGTTTAACTTCCGACTGTATATATTATTTTTATTTCCTTTTTAATCCTGTTCCTATCTTTTTAGATCGCTTTTTACGCAGTCGGATTTTTAATAAACTTTTATTTATGTATTTTTAGTTTTCGTGTTGTTAATCTAACGACATCACCTCTGGTGAGCTCCATGTATCATTTTAACTTGTTATGTTTTTGAAATCCTCATTAAATGGATTTTGAGCCTGTCATAATTATGAGCCTCCATTCGAAAGGATTTAAAGACTTTTATCTTTTCGCCGCAACAATTTAACATGACGTCTAAAGGTTTTTTTTGCATTTAATATTATCCTAAGTCACTCTCGGCATTAAGACAAAACCTAACCCACTTTCTGGGCAGTCGAGTAAAAATGTGAAACAAACGTTAGGTTACTACAACAAGACATAAGTTCAAAAACCCTACTACGGTCGGGTAAAAAATTGCCTATGACACTCTTGCGATGAAAACGAATCGATTGACACCTCGCTTCTCGAAATCGAACCTATGACTATGGGCGACGCTATGGTGGAACATCCACATAACCACATACATAGATACACTGTTAAACTCATTACCCTTCCCTTGCTTTGCTGTAGTTGGGTAAAAAGGTAAACGTTGTTTAACAGTTTTTTTAGTAACGTAAATAAAATTGTGAAAACCTGGTATCTTTTAATTTGAACAATCCTCCAAGAAAGTTTACCTACCCGAGGAAAGTAGAGGCAAGTGTTATTGACGCTCTACAAAAAAGTCGACGCAACAGGGTGCTCTCGCGTTTGTCTCAAGTATTATATTGTGCCACGGGCACTTCCACTCGCACCTCTCGCAACTTTCTTTACAATTTCCTCCAAGAGATTTTCCGTTCAATTAAATTATATGAATCCAATTGTATAGTTTTCCTCGGATTTCTATTATACGAGTTGGGGCCGATATTAAGTTAGTGTCGGCAAAAAAGCGATATAAATTGGGCAATCGCTTGTCCAAAATGAATTGCAAACAATATTACATTTTGGAAGCAATCTACGTTAACCCAAAAGGGAATGATGTGGCAGCTCTTTATATTGCAATTTTTGTGTCCAAACAAAACGAATTTGCCGCGCAATCAAAGCGGGAATCCGATTGATGACATGGCGGAATAATTGTTTCGTGAAATTGAAAATATCGCGGCTTGTATTGTCTGTAACACCTTTGGTACCATACTCTGTTTTATTTCGTCGATTTTAACGAGCGATTTAATAAAGTGATGCTCACAATATATATTAATGAAATAATCTATTTGTTACCATCGAAAACAGGGCTGGCAACATGTAGGTGCACTAAACTCGTAAAAAACTTATTTTATAATTCCAAAAGATGAATACAGAAAAAAAGCTATCTACACTAATAATAATAAGAGGAAATTTGATTTTTGTTGTTTGTTTCTAATGAACAAACTCAAAAAATACTGAAACGATTTTAAAAAATCTTTCACCTATAGTAAGCTACATTATCAGAAAATAACAAGGGCTGTCTTTTTTTTTAAATACGAGCTCCCTACGAAAATTGCAATAATGTAAGCCAAGGTATCAAAAATTTGCATATAAAAATGTCGATTACTCGCTGTCACTGTATGGAACGGTCTGTCAAAAAGCACCACGAGCATTGCTGCCAAAGATTTTGAATTTCGCTCGCTGGCGTCTTTTTTTATACGCTTTATATTAGCTTCACTTGTATATTTGTATGTTTGTAACCGACTCCTTTGGACGCTATTTTGACCCACTTTAAACGGTCAGATTTCATTCAAATTTTTCACACCTGTCAAAGACCAATGACAATGCAATAATTCGAAAAAAAATGCTAAAAGCAACCAAACTACCGCGGTGAGTCAATTGCTACCCGTGCGAAGCCACGGCAAGTCACTAGTCTACACTTCTACAGTAATATTTTAAAGAGGAAAAATTTGATTGTTTGTATGTTTGTTTGTTTGTCAGTTTGTAATGGATAAACTCATAAAATAATGAACCTATTTTAAAAATTCTTTCACCCATACCAAGCTACATTGTCAGCAAGTAGCATGGGCTGTGTTTTATTTTTCACTAAATTAGAGATGTCTACGAAAATTGCAATAATGTAACCCAAGGTATCAAAAATTTGCGGAATCACATGTTGATAGATATGAAAAATAACAAGTCTGTCAAAAAGCATCACGAGCTTACACATAGAAAGCGTAATTCAACGTCCTTGGCGACGCGTTGCTGCCAAAGATTTTGAATTACGCTATTTTAAAGATTTCGAATATTTTGTTTTTAGAAGTTAGACGGGTATAAAAATGCTATAAGTAAGAAAAGTGCCACGGTGTGGGCGCTGCCCGTGCGAAGTTTTTAAGTGTATTGCTTAGTAGTGACTCGTCACTACTAAGCAATACACTTGAAAACTTAACTACTGAATGATGACTAAATTTTGTTCATAAGGATATGCTCACACTAATATTATAAACGCGTATGTTTGTATATGTGTGTTTGTGTGTGCGTTAGTGAGTCTGTGTGTTTGTATGTTTGTTACTACTTTTTGCTCAAACGGCTGAACGGGTTTTGATGAAATTCGGAATGGAGATAGCTTATATCCTATAGCTTATATCCTATTGCTTTTCACCTTAATAAACGATAATGTTTACAGAGGTGAAAAGGATAGAAGCAGAGCATAATCGAGTCCAATAAAGCTCTATAAGTCATCGTCTATTCAAGAGGTGTAATTGGAGATCAAGAAGAGTTAGTCAAAGGATTATTGGTAAATTTATAGCTCCACCAAATAATTGTAAGTAATCAAGCATAAAATGAAATACTACAGTATAAATAAATACAGAATATATGTAATCTACTGAATATCTCATATCATTTTCATAGAATGTTCATGCGTTTTTTGTATTTCTACAGGTGTTATGTAAAAAAAATGTAAGTAAAATTAAAGAAAATTTTAACAGTGTATCACTTTGTTGTATTTCATTCAATGCATCCTTTACTACAAATTAAAAAAAAACATAGGCCTTAAAATATACGACAAACAAGCCTGGTTCCAGAGACCGCGCGCGGGTATGTATTTTTTCTTACGGCGCGGGTATAGGAAGGTTACATTATAGGAAATTGTATATAAGGAAACATAATATATATCGCGCCCAGTTTGCTTAGTTATATCCTGACCAGGTTAATCATAGTTAAAATATATTTGTTTGTCGATCGGGTGATCATTTGTTATTTCAACAAATTAAGAAGGTACCAATCGAAAGATATTACAAAGTTACCAGGATAAGCAAGAAAGTTTGTGTTATCCTAATAATGCTATTTCATTAAAATATATTTTAAAACACAGGCATTTTATTTGTCAATACGATGATATTGGTTTAGGTTGCCGAAACAAAGTTGTCCAGGCCCAGGGTTGTCTAGATTTTAAATATAAATGGCTCAGTTGGAGAAATATGTGTAAGTTTAACGGAGAAGCTCTGCATGCACTAGGTACTCCATGCAACAGAGAAGTCAATCTTAGGCCGGATATTAGTATATCACGCCGTCAGTGTAATGAAGAGTACCGTAGCATAACTATTACATATGTACATATTTTTTATTAGTTAAGCATAAAAAAACAATAGATAACAGAAAACACACAATCTTTACCGATTTTGGAACTAAAACACGAGTAAAACATTCGGATATCATTGCACCTGTGACAGGCACAATAAAACTTTACCAATAGACCATAATTCAAAGTCGCGTTCAATCTCAAAAGCCAATATATTATGAGGCTATTCTTCGTATAGTACATAAATCAAGTGGATAAGTTATTGAAGATTCTCGCGTATTCTTTCGCCCTAAGTTATAAGACCAAATTTCATAAAAAGTTTTTAGTATGTGAGCCGAACTTAGCACAGCCATAAATGTATAACACCTACTCTAAGTGCAATTTATAACTTTAAAATTAACACAATTGTCAAATTATATATTTTTTTATTTACTAGAAGAAATCGCTTTATAGATAACTAGCTGCACCCCGTAGCTTCCTCCGCGTACGAGTCAATTTGAAACACAAATTTGTGTCGTATTGCAGTCAGACAGTGGTTTTGTTGTTTGTTTGTCGTATGAGGTAGTGCTGGCCTCTGGTGTCAGAGTTTATCAAGCCGCCGGAGGGCCCTTGACATGGCTTAACGACTGCTATTAATCAATAACAGCCGGGACCGACAGCTTAACGTGCCCTCCGAAGCACGGAGCGATGGAAAAGCGCACATAACTCAGAAAAGTCATTGGTGCGGAGCGTAGGTTTTGAACCCGGTATCGTTGGATTCTAAATTGCACTATAGAACCGTTAGGCCACCATAGCTCTTCGATGTGACAGACAGACAGACAGTGGTATGTGGAAACTTGGATAGAGGTAGAGGTATATGTATTTTTTTATTTATTTATATTGGGTTTCATATATTGGGTAGGAAGTAAAATAGGTAAATAAAGCCTGTTGACTATAACTTTTATTTTACGTTAGTTTAGTTTTTATAAAAAGTTGGTTGGTTGGTTCCCACGATAACCAACCCATTATTGTTTATATTTCCTTCTTTTTCTTAATACATTTCGATTTATCACTAGTTTGAGTTATAGTTTGGCGGAAGTAAGCTATATATTTTTTCTTCGTTCATGTTAAATAATGGACTTCGTTATGTGTAGCCCACATTGACCAGAGAGCGTGCATTTTTTAAATTATTATGGACCTTTGTAATTGGAAATTTAGTTACCTAACAAGTTTTTTTTGTATCGGAGTCAAGTTTAAAGAAAATGTTGCATTCTCGTCGAACTCCGCCTATTTTCTTTTTATCATTCTTTGTCTCTACGTCTTACTTCATTCAGATTTCGATTGCATTCAATATTTGCTTCACCATAGTCCAGTTAAAAAATAGCTTAAGACGCTCTATACCTGAAGACAAATCGATTGATACCTCGTTTGTCAAAATTGGACTACTAAATCGGAGCGATACTATGGTGGAACATCCACATACATTACCCTTCCCATGCTTCACAGTACTTGGCAAAAAAATCGCTATAACCAGTGAATCACATACCTTTTATGCTAACTATTACGACAATAAAACTATTAAAATTAATTGCTGAATATGAGCAGTTAATGATGCGAATCCAAGCAATAAAACGCAACGGTGAACTAACTTAATTCATAAACATGATTGCAATGAAAGTATTCACTATCAAAATGGCAGCAAAAATGTTCACGCGTCCATAATCAGAGCATTTAGCTGCTTATTCAACGCGTCAATATGAATTCGTGCCTAATGAAAACTCAAATTTGAATACTGACGAATGAAATTAAGTGAAATTCATCGAAATTGGGCCGGGAATAGATCGCAATGCAAACCGATAATTGAATTGTGAAATATTACAATATGTAACAGATGCGAGCGTAACAAAACTGTCTATGTCAATTTTGTTAGTGCATTATAAATGTGTCACATTTCAATAATTACCAAAGACAACTGCATTATTACTCACGTACTTGACAGACTTGTTATTATTTCGTTTCCACGGCAAAATGTCATTCCGATCCTTACAGTTATGCAAGTTGTTGATACCTTGGGTACATTATTTCAATTTTCATAGGAAACTCTAATATATCTTCTATCTATACTATAATAAAACTGTAACTGGGCTAAATCTGTACATTAAATATATTTTGAAAATTTTAATTGAGATGAACTTCAAATTCGATATGGAGTGCAAAAAGTTTTTTTTTTGTCTGTCTGTCTATCTGTCTGTCTGTCTCTTTGAACACGCATTACGTTGAATCTACCCGACGGATTTTGATGCAACTTGGCACAATCATAGCTTATGTTATGGATTAACATTTAGAATACTTTTTATCCCGAAAAAAACAATGGTTCCCGCAGGATAGGGGTTGAAAGTTATTTAAAAAAACATATTACGTTGAAACTACCGGACGGATTTTGAAGTAACTTGGCACAGTCAAAGTTTATAGTATGTGTTAAAATGAATGATACTTTTAATCACGAATAAATACGGGATTCCTGCGGGATATGAATAATAATTGCACATCCGTTTATAAAACGTTACCGTAAATTCGGCACCTATGCCACAAGTCAGAGTGGCACAGTAGAAGCGGTTTTACTTATTAACATTTAATAGGTACTAGCAGGATTTGCCCGCGTTGTCTCTGGGTTAAAATTTCAATCGATCCAGTAGTTTTTACGTGATGCGGAAACAAACATCTTAACAGATAGACAGACACGATTTTTATGAATTTTATATACATGTTCAGTAGTTTATTTGAAGTTTGTTAATTTGGGTAGGGTTTGTTTAGCGTGGGGTTTTACTTTTGTTAATTTTACCATTTATCATTTGTCTGACTTACAGTTTTGGCAGACGTAAGCTACATATTTTTATTTTGTTCATTTTAAGTTAATAGGTATTAGTTGTGTCACCTTTTCAAAAATTCTCAATCTTGGGACAACCAAAATACCACAATGATAACCAAACTAAGATGAGAGTCACAGATTTAATTCCCGGTACTTCCAGCCATTTACTATACGTTCTTATTAGTATTAAGGTTAGAATGAAAGAAAAAAAATTGGAGGCAAAAAAAAACGTTGCAATCGTGAATGCAATTATTTTGTTAATTTTAAGTAAATATAGGACCTTTTTATGGCAATTTTAGTGTTAAAACTCCGTTTTTTCTCAAATCACTTAGCTTTTTTTAAATATCTTGTTGTTTTACTCTTTTTTTTTAATTACACTTGTTTTTGTTAAATATCTCAGATTAAGGGTGAGTTGCACTATCTTACTTTAGCAATAACAAACATCGACATTTCAGTTAAAGTACCGGTTAGGCAAAGAATTGTTGTACCATCTGACAATTGTTAAATGACGTCATAAATTTAACTGTTAACCGTAACTACCCATGCTTCGCTGGATAGTGTTATTGTTTATGTTAAATATCTGTCAGATACATAAAATTTAACCTCCAAACTTACATCATGTCCCTGCTCTGAGAAAATCGCGGAATCTAGTAATATTTACAAACATGCTTGAGAAAAATATGCCTAGTTTGATTTTATGAAAATCTCGCCCTGTCTTCGACTTTGGTAAATAAAGTTCAGTAGTCCCAATTCCTAATTTGATATTCCCTACAATAAATAATAATGATAATAGTCTATACAATGAAAATAATTAGTTTACAACTTGCAAAGACACGGTTGGCACACAAAATTAATCCTATTGATCTACACTAAATGTCACTATTCCAGTGAATATAATTTCAATTTAGAAATCAGATATTAACGAAACAGAACACAATTGATTTTCCTTTTTAATTTGTCAAAGTTATATTAGTACTAAAACGTAAAAGGTCCAACAGTATATCATGAACAATTTATGATGTAGTACTAGTACGTGTACGAATATATTTGGATACAGTGCACGACATTTGTGTGCGTCATCGAAGTAGCTCGTTAATCCTGTCACTACACGATGTTTCAATAGTGTTTCAACCAAGGAAGTTCTATGTACTTACGTACAACTGGAACGAAATCTCTCGTAAAAACCTCTCACCGAAAACGTAATTTAAAAAGAAAATGCGAGAAAATGAAGTATACGGTGGATCGGAAGTCTCTTTCTCTCTCGTACAAAGTTTCAGAGTTTTCGCACAGACTAAAATAAACTTGTGAAAATATAATCATCACAAAGACAACTGTACCAAAGAGGTTACCTATATAATATATTTACATAGTACATCCTCTTTGGTGTCAGATGAGATTTTATATACTGTACTGGAAATTAAAGAAGTTCTTGTCCTGTTTGTTTTTCGAAGTATTTGCTGTCATCTGAGATTGGCACTATAAATAAGAAAGAGACAACAAGGGCTTTCGAGCACGTCCTTGTGTTTTTTTATTTTTAAATCGTTTTCAAGGTCAAATAATTGATACCCTGCTTTTTCTTTGAAGAGATCGTTCCAGTTGTGCGTAAGTATACATATAACTTCCATGGTTTCAACCAACACCACCCATCTCAGGGCACAATGCAGTGCCTTCAGTAAAAAAGGCTATATCTCAAAATACACACTTTTCGGAAGAGGCAAAAAAGGTTTAACGCCAGTAAGCGTAATTCAACCTCCTTCGGTTTAAAAACCGCACGAGGCTGTATGGCGCACGGCCGTTTGCTTGTCGTGAAACGTCTATGCCACGTAGAAATCGCGAGTTATACCGAATTAACGAGCACAAAATCAAATTTGGCTGATTTTGCTCTGTGTGTCCTGTAACTACAAAGAAACAAACATACAAAAAGCAAAAGTTTTATGTTTTTTAATTGTTAAGGTTTAACGCTAGTAAGCGAATTCAACCTACTGTGGTTTAAATAACCGGGTGGGGCTGTGTCGGGGCGCATGGCCGTTTGTTTGTCGTGATACGTCTACGCCACGTCTAGAATATTTAAAATCGGTTAAGTTTTTTTGAGTTTTTTATCGGTATCCCACCGTGGCAGATTTCTTACTTTTAGAATTTTTATACCCGTCGTAACTTCTAAAAAAACACCAATAAGCGTAATTCAAAATCATTGGCAGCAGTGTTTTTTAATCATAGATAACTGCATTATTTTGTTGTTATTATTTATATTTTTGTTTTTGTTGTTGTTATTGTTCCTAAGACAAAGTAATCGTCATTTTTGCAAATTGTTGATACTTCGGGTTACATTATTGCAATTTTCGTAGGGAACTAATTTTTTGATAAATAAAATACTTGTAACTTTTAAACTTTCACATTAAAGAAGCTGAAGAATCTAATTATGATGCAAGTTACATATAATTTCCTCGACCGATTAACCTTCACACTGCTCTGTCACAGTGTGACGATTAAAAAGAAAAAATCTTAATCTTCATGGTGTTCGTATAGCAGTGTGAAGGCTAGGAATAATTTTATTAAATGGTTTGATTTAGATTGCTGTTTGTTGATATTTTTTTTGGTTTTTCTTGCCCCACCTGTTGACCGATTGATCTGAAATTTGGTGTACCTTAAATGTTGATGGCAATACAATTATGTATATTCAGTATCACTGTAAATTCAAGTTGATCGCCGCCACAAAATAGAGAATTACATGTATTTTTTAACTTCTTTAGGGTATCAAATGAAAGGGTTTAACTAGTAGAATACAGTGCACTATGCAAATTGCATTGTCCACTATTGACGACAAATCGATTGATACATCGCTTGTCAAATAGGACCAATAAGGGCGATGCTATGGTGGAACATCCACATACACAAATATATATACATACATACATGCATAGACTATTAAACTCATTACCCTTCCCTTATTCGCCGTAAACGGGTAAAAATTATTGTATGCACATCAAGGTAAAAGAAAAGTAAAACAAGTGCAATTTAACACAAAAATTGGTTAGAAAATAATTACTGAAATGTAAATTAACTATAGATAAACAAATAAACAACGGTATACATACAGACATAACATTTATATTTCACTCTTTGCAGAAGTTAATCCAACATTAAATTAAACAATAGAACGTCAAATTATTTTAGAGGGCGTTAATAACTTTACAGAACCAGAAACTAATCTAACTTCACGTATTTAATTATATTCAGTTTTATTTAGCTTGGTAAGCACTTGCAACATTTTGCTTACTATTCAATTATTGAATGTGTATTTCAAGACGAAAGTTGCAAATTGCACAGACTTACCGTGTATGTGGTATTTTTTAAATAATTATTATATTCAACCAAAATGTATGACATATTAAATAATGACTCATCCATTTCATGACAAATTGTAGGTTTTGAAAAGTTAGTTATAATCCGATAAATGTAAAACTTAAAATTTAGTTTTTCATACCTTTTTCTTTCGTTTACTAAGAGATTTGAGTAAGTTATGTTTTTATTTCTGGTTTAGTTTTTCGTTCGATCCATAATTATTTGTTAGCTTGATTATATTTACAGAGCTTTTTTAAGTATTTAATAAATAATTTGTATATTTATTTATTACTTAAGTTATTGTACAATGATGATCATTTAGAAAAAAAAACCGTTATGTGTTAACTCGTGGACACGCGATAGTCCTTACGGGCCAAAAGTTACATATTTTTTCACTTCATTTGTTAAATTATTACCTTCCTCAAATCCAGTTAACAAAGCTTAACATAAAGCCTACTCCGGCAACATTACTTTGATGCTACCGAAAATAGATCACAATAAAATTCTTTTTACACTTTTAAAACCTCTCTATTTTAGCGCAAATCTTTTAAACTGAGTTACATCATACCTGAACTGAAATGCAGGCAGCGAAATTCACTGCTACGTAATAATATGATGGACAGGGTAATCTGACTAGGAAATCTAGTTTGCCTGTTAATCGGCCTACCCAGCTTTTGTAATCCGTATCTGGTACTTTAGAACTAGCAAAGTTTAAAAATTAATTATTTTTGTATATTTTATTAACACACATACTCCCAGACACACGCACTAACGCTCATGCCCGTACATACCTACTCTGAACCACAATTATTCAGAATAGACGAAGAATAACTTATACTTATTAATTAATCCCTCGCTAATCAGCAAAAAAACATAGTGCACATTTTGAATGAAAACTCCCCACGCGTCTAGTGAGGACACAATGCACATGTTGTTCGACAAAAACATTGAATCATCAACACTTTAAAAAAAGTACGCGGAATAGTCGCAAATAATTTGCACGTCAGAATACACAAAAATCGTAATCAAGCGACAGTCCCTTTACCATACATCACTCGATTATCCGACACTCGATAATTTCATGGTGAATTTTAATCGAGTACCAGCAGTAGCGAGTCCGGCGGAGCGTCGTCAATAATTCATGCGGTAGGCACGCGCCGTGGCCGCCAGCCGTACCTAATTGATTCCTGATGCGGACGAGGCTCATCGCATCACTGGCTCCTTATACTGCCCTCAGAGATCCGCGCGCTTCATTACGTACTAACATCGGCAAATCATATCGCGTTATTAAATTCATAGCACGTTAAATCAGCACGTAAAATCTAATTGGAGTAAGTTAAACTGTGACGTATCTTTACTAAATACTCTTTTAGTATCTTCTAAAATGTTTTGGTTTCTGGTGATGAGGCTCATTGAATCATCCTTCTACTGCCCTCAGAAATCAGAGGATCAGATCACTTAATAATTGTTATATATTATACTACTGTTATGGATCTACTTATGAGTAGGTACATTTGAAATCTTGATAAGGTTTTTAAGACCTAGCCATCGATAAAATAATGATCACGTTAGTTAAAATGATCGCAAATGTTTAAAATCTGTGCACAAACAAATTTCTCTGCAAAATTACTAGCCAGGTTAAGTATCGAATGACCTGCCAAAGGCTGGCTCGGACCAATTAATTGGTCTTAGTCGAAGCTCATTAGACTAGGCCGTCGATAAAAGGACTAACAGATAACTTGACGATGATGAACATTTTCTACTCTCTGACCAATGATCTTAATTACCCCAAACTGAATCATAATAATTATCCTTGGTAGATAGAGTAAATTAACTAATGTCTCTACTCAGTAATCAAAAACAAACTCTCTTTTTAAACCACGTTCAATTGGCCTTTCTCAAGGCTATTTGGGTAGGTACTAATTGATTTCGAATCAAATCAATCCATCGATAAAATACCTAGAGAAAAAAGCGTCCGTTACAAGTAACATATTACAAAATAGATAACTATAAATGTTTACAATCTTCGACTTAAATGCCCTTCATTAATGAAAATCTCGCTGAGAGACGCTTCGTAATCTCTCAAAGAACACAGTTTCAATAACAAAGCTGAAATCGTCGTACCTACTCCGCTCGGCGGGTAAACAAGAGCTAATTTCCATTTTAAATTCAGTTAAAACGTTCCATTTTGTTCGATGTAACTTATGCAGCTCAGTTGTTTGTCACTCGGGGCACATACATAATTCCGAATGAGAAGCCATGGTCTTGAACGCTGAGTGATAGCGGCTGTGGCCCTATTCTGGAGAAACATGACGATGTATGTAGAAAGAGAGAGTATCTACTACCATCGATGCGGTTTTATTGGATTACGCACACAATCGACCTTTCAATCTTCGAGTCTCCTCGTTCGAGATACGTTAATCTCTGCCCTTTTGCTGTGTGTTCGGAAGTCCTGCCTTGTTGTGCATTCTTAATCAAATACGAGTGGGTGAGTGGTGGCCTGTCCGTGTCTATCATAATTAGCAGTTAGATTGCTTCCCTTTTTTTCGCATTCAACTGTTTTTTTTCCTCCAAAGTTAGCCACCATTGGAGAAACTTTTTAGCAACGCAAAATTGGAAAAAGTTCATTGTTCAGTTATAAAGGGTTTCCATTAAGAGCGCTCGAACTTTAAACCTATATAAAAGTAGTTGTGTATATTATTAAATATTCATTATTATTTCAAAGAGTATTTGATACCATTATGTATGGTAAATTATATCGGCCAAATAGCTGCTGCGGCTTTGCTATAACACAAGTATCCAACTTTCGAATACTCGACTGCTTAAATCGGGCACATTATCATGGATGGCATTGTTTATTTTGACTTGTAAGGCATCAATCTGCGCCTTATTCGCATAGCCCCTGGATTTAACGTAGCCCAACAAGAAAAACTAAAATGGCATTAAATTTCACGATTTCAAGGTGCAGTTAACGACGCCGTAACGCGAGGATATGCCGTATAGGTATGCCGTAGAATTTGTCGTGCAGAATATCCATTGTTGTATGAGTAGCAAGTAGCGCTGCGCTGTCTTGTTTGAACCACATACCGTTAAGATCCGTATCTTCCAATTCAGGTCACAACAATTTAGTTGTCATTGACCTTGTACCTCTTGCCGGTGACAGTAACGGCAGCGTAAGCTTCATTTTGGAAGACGTGCACTCTCTTGTTCACTACAGCAATCTTTTCCCGAGACTTCACGTTTGATAACGTATGGGCGATGTCTGATTGTTTATGAACCAGATGATTCGAGTTTGTATACGAAATTACGAATAGTCGACTCAACAGGACGATTGTGTGCACCATAAAAATCATCGAGCGCACACTACGTCGTATCTCAAACTGTGCATTGATTTTGATAGTTAAGTTAAATGATTTGTACTCGTTGCTCAACACTGTATCTTTCCATGATGATCGGCGGGCACTACGTTTGCTCATTAAATTTCTATGACCTCCAAATTTGACAGCTGTAGTAACATGGTCATTATACACTGTCAAAGTTCGAGCACCCCTTTGCAATTGAAATGTACTGAAAAGGTAGTTCAAAACTTAGCACGTCTCCAAATAAAATAGCAACAGAATTAATTATCAAAACACTCACTCTGGTTATAATTTTACAAATTTATAATAGCAGATTCGACAGTCAAGACCGGCAGCCATTACGTGCGACGTTGGTTCACTCTAATTGTCCAATGTTCCCTTTTATTGAGTCAACGACACATGAAATAATAGACGTATAAAACGGAAACGTTATATCTTTAATATCCATCATTGCGGTCACGTAATAATAGTCAACGAAGAACGATGTTTTAGTAATTTGTGTTATTTAGAAATTACTATAGGCATACGGGAAAAGGTAAATTTTAATTTGTGACAAGACGATCAACATTAATGGCATATAATTACTTTCACTTGAACAATAATAAACTAGTGACTCTGTGAGCTGTAGACCCTCGCGAGTCTGATAGCGTTTTTTTTTTCTTCATTATTTTCCTCCCCTCACACCTCCGACTTCTTAAAGTTTTTGCGTCTTAGTAAGGATAACAAACAAGTTTTGTGTCATTTTTGAATATTTTTAGTAGAGGAGAACAGCCCGAAAACCGCCACCCGGACATAGAAAGCATTTTAGCCTGAGCTGAAGCGATGCAGCTTCGCTCGCGCTTCGCACTCGCTACGTCAATTAGAATACGTTTCTGAAAGGTACTATAATACTATAATATACCTAGGATTAATGAAACATCATATTTCAATCCTTCATCAACGCCTAGCCATCTATCATTTTATATTATAATAAATAAAAATCAATTGCCGAATGTATGAAAGATCATCACTTGCGAATGGCTGTTGGTAACCCTACCAAAACTTTATTTAGGCTGCGCGGCTGTACTGCCGGATGCCTCGCTTAGCGTCTAGCTTCTATCCACTTCCACTTGGTGGAGGTGACTAGCGAGGGCGCTAAGCGCGCAGTGCGGCCGTTCCCATAATTTTGTTTTTGTACGTTTATTTTCTCTTGGCGTCTCGCTAGACGCCAGGTCACTAAGCCAGACATCCAGCAGTGCGGCCATGGTCTTAAAGGGCATGGAAGGAGTTTTCAAAATTTGCACGCGGTACGCAAAGCCGCTGGCCGCATCTATATTTATTACAGTTACATATTTTATATTTATTATTTTATTCATTTCATGTGACACAACCGACCTGTTTCACTCTTGAGCCACGTCTATAAGTTGTTTTCTAGGGTCATCTCAAATCGTCTCGCAAAAAGACTTGACGAATTCCAGCCTGCTAGATTTAGCACCATAGACCACATACGTAAAGTGAGGCAACGATAACACAGTACATTATATCGAGACTATATATGTACTGGAACGATAGGGCTCTATCGTTGTATCTTTTGTTTTTGTTTAGCTACACAGACACAAAAGACTAAAGAGTGAATGAAATTGAACAAGCTTATCAGGATCATAGCAATAAAATAATTTCTTGTTAACAATCAATTAGCAAATTTTTAGATCAATGGCGTTTCAGAAACCCAAAGAGAGAGTTATCAGACTGTCTGATTCTTGATGTGACACGCATTTCGGAAACCGGTTGTTTATCTCTTGCGCTGGTAAACCATGTATTAAACATTCCCGGAAGCAGGCATCAATCCTAAATTAATTTGAAAGCTGGTAAATTTTCGACGTTTAACTTTCTAGAATTCCGTACCCCTAAACTAGAGTCCTAAACGAGATAAGGTATAAGGTCTTGAAATTTATACATAGTTCTATGTTATGTAGGTCCATAACCTCAAATGAAAAATCGTATTCAAAATCATATACAGAAAACTGATGTACTGCAGCTTAATTCCATAATAAGTCACTGCAACCCAACATCACCACCGACCGAGACATTAATAGACATTAATACTAGTCACGGTCATGTAATTGAATACAACGTAGCATTACATTGTCATATAACACCGGAGGTGAAAACTTACACCTGGCGACACTCCGCGACTAAAGTGCGCTTTCGCGTCAATTCTCGCGTGTCGAGTTACTTGATTGACACTAATGATGTACTTGCGAGAGGTCATTTGTATAAGCGCTCGCTTGCATACAGGATACAGACGCGCCGTAAAGTTTAACAAAACAAACGAAATTCACAGTGGACACCATTTTTTTAGGGTTCCATAGTCAAACATGGAAACGTCAGGTCCGTCTGTCCATCCTTATGTCCGTAAGTATGTCACAGATATTTTATTAATCTTAAACGGCTACATATATGAAAAAAAATATAGAAAAAAAACAGATCTCATACATGAAAAGTGAATAAGATAAAAAAATTGATGCCCTTAGCTTGGCGTTGAAAAGGTATTTTAAAATTATTTATTAGGTTTCTTAGAGAGTTTTTTTCTATTTAGTTCTATTTACGAAATATTTGGCTCTAAAAATTACCTAAAAAGGTCAAGCAAAAGCTTGAGTTGCTCCCCACCAGTCACAAAGTACAGAATATAATAATTAGTTAAAATCTAGGCCACTAGCGCATAATATGAATTTTCTAACAAAATTATAACAGCTATCTAGGGTTTACTAGTTTTACGAGATATAGCCAACCAAGATAACACATTTTATGCCCGCGTCAACTCTGAAAATAATCCAACCGTAAAAACAACTTTATTGGCGTATAATGTAAAAACTAATGGACCGATTGCAATGCGGTTTTCACAGTTGTGTAGCTTAGGGTCTTGGCTACAGAACTTTAAGTCTATGGGTGTGTGATACGCACTTGGCCTGTTTTTTTGATAACATTCGTGTAGTTGTTTATAAGCTCTGTTCAGATGTGATTACGAGTTTTCAAATAATAATACAAAAGTGCATTTTTTCTGTACACTGAAGATACTTTGGAAGCTTTGAGTTTGAATAGACTAAACCTAAGTCAAACAGTTTTACAATGTATGACTATTTGTTTTTTCATATACGAGTACTTACTTACTTTGATACTGAGACACCATTGCTAAGATAACTGTTGAGGTTGCTTACGAAGTCATGTGAATTATGTTAGTTCAGAAAAAAAGTAAGTTGATAGAAAATCATAACAAGTATGTTAATTTTACAAGTTGATAGATTGAAAGAGATTCTAAGTAGGTGCACTGTAATAATGCAATATCCTAAAAACCTACTGCAGACCAGAAAGTTCTTAGAAGGCAGTTTTGAATACCTGTCGGCTTCAGTAATTACTGCATTTTACCTTTTACACTTAGCAACTATGTTCATTTAATACCCTATTAAATGCGTTCCTTACACGCTTTATTGTGTCTTTAAAGCTATCGTAAAATAACAGCGAGTGTTATAAACCGTTGTTAAATAACGTTGCTGATAAGTAGTCAGTGCAGCGTACGAAGGAATCAAGCTTTTACGAAATACTTACCAATAATAATTACAGTGTGGCTCTGCTGTTGACCAGCTTGGTCACCACGGCTTGTCCTGTTGCAGAAGCGCAATAAAGATTCCCCGGCAACCCAGCCTTAATAACAACATCAGTTGGACTTTTGCCACCGCAAACTGTGCAGCTATTTTAGGACCAAGTGGCCTCTAACGTAACGAGGGTAAAAGACCTGACGGAAGGACTCTTATCTATGGAAGATGAGGCAAACTTTGGTATGGGATGCTACTTTCGTAAACACCCTTGCGCTCTCTCATCTTCCAGAAACTCAAAACAAGGCTGGCGCGGCGGCTGAATCAGGTGAGAGCCTCAAAAGACGCAAATATAGTACCCTCGATAGTGGTTACATATTTGAGCCTTCAGGACTGTGGGGGCCAAGAACACATCATATTCATCATCATCATGTCAGCACATCATATTATATTATGTTTATTAAGACTTATCGAAGCGTCCGGTCGAAGCAACACGTGACCATTATGTTGACCTTTATATTGGTTAAAGCATTGCCATACAACGTGTCAATGCTGCCAGCATTTTGGGAACGTTGACTGTTGGTAACGGCTTTTTAGACTAGGTTTAGTATTTGATAGGTTTAGGATAACCTAATAATGGTTTATTGTAGAATTGTATTGTTTTTTTGTTTCCATGAAATCTCAATAAAAGATAATATAGTAAATTAGAATTACACAATTAAATTTTATCTTCTGGTAGGTAATATTTTTTACTAGCATAATCAGAATCAGAACAACTTCTGCAATGCAGTGCCCATAAATCACACAGCACAAATTAATTAATAATTAGCATGACAGCATCATTTTCTATCAAATTTTAAACAGTTCTTGTAGCAGTTGAAACTCTCTTATTTAAATATATGCTGACAAAGAACAGTACTCTTAACTGAGTGTATAAAAATGTTACAAATTGCGAAAAATTAATCAAATTCATACTTTTACTATCGTCAAAGGAAAACCATGCTGATCACGAATGTCGAACTCGGCAGACCACGAAACAGTCTCCTTTGTTGCGCTTATCAATGTTTAAAGCATAAAAATCTCGTTGTCTTGTCGTGTGTCGTATACAATAAAATGCCCGCCGTAAAATCCAGTTACGTGGAGCGAGCCTCGACAATTGATAGAGAAACTGTGTGCAACGATGAAATTTAAAAAGTCATTTATTTTGAAATGCTTTTTCTCGGAACGCTCGCGGCGGAGCGATATCAATTTTATTTTCTGTAGCTGCTCCCACCGCAAGGCTAGTTGGTTGGATGGTGCAGCGACAACAGTGGAATCACTGCAACAAATGAATAACCTAGGGAACATAGTGGCAATGGAAAAGACATGATGTGCCTGCGCAAAGTACTACCTAAACTTACTATGCGACAAACCATGCTAGTAAACATTATAAAAAATGGAAACTGTAAAAATATAGATGAAATAATTGACAATATTATTGTCAATTATTTCATCTATATTTTTACAGTTTCCATTTTTTATATTATGATAATCAATTTAAGGAAAAGCAGCTTGCAAGTGTTATTTTTTATGTGAATATAAGAATCTATTAAAATACAAAAATAAGATAAGCTATACCAAATAGCCATAACAATTTATTTGCATCCTCTGAATTTGAGCCATATCTAGACTTATCTATTTTTCATTTCAGACAGGAGCCACGGACACATCATTAAAGTGAAGTATAACAACTTCCACTCTAAATGTGGAATAGAACTTTTGTATCAACAGGTATTTCCAGCAAAATCATCCAACAGCAATCCACTCTCGCAATGACATTCTCACAAAACCTAGAAACAAGGAATTGCTACCAGCTACTTTCCTGAAAATAGATAAACAAGAAAGAATGTCTATATCGTGCCGTATCTACACCACTTCCGTAGTTTCGACGTCGCTTAAGGTAGCTATTTTTATTTTAATCCATTTTGTTCGATGTCGGAGATCACCGGACATCCGCCGCCGAAGCTTGGTCAATGCAATTAAGTTTTGATCGTATAACGACACATTTTGCAGACATTTTTCTCCGTCGACAATTACGTAATATCAATGCAGTGCTCGTGGATAGTTCGCGGTAATATTATTTCAGTCGCTCAAGGAGAACGAGCATTTTCTGATTGATTAAGCATTAGTTGGTTTTCTGTTAAAGATTTTGATTTGTGGCGTAGTGTAGATCAATATTATTCTATGGTATGGCTTTAGATTCTCAACAAAGACGAATTTAGTACAACCTAAATGTTATTTCCAATAATAAATTTATATTGATATTAATATTTTATTCTATGGCACAGAATATTAATCGCTCATTAGCTATGATGCAAAAGTTAGACTAATGCCTTAAAAATTGACGTAATGTTATCCGTTTCTCAGTTTTTCATATGATGCATATCACAACATTGCGTTTGAATTTTACATCCTAATTCCCCAATCTCCTTTCCACCATCAGATTTTAAGACGTAAGACATCCGCAGGTATATGGTTGACGTTCCACCGATTTCTATTAGGCATTTGCTCCTACATTTGTTATGCGAACATCCAAGGAATGGAACACCTTCCTAGCGCCTTTATTTCCCGACAAGATTAAATACAGTCTGGATATCTTCAGGTCATGAGTGAAGAGCTATCTTCTAGAGAGTAGCAAGCTCCATCTTCGACTGCTTCGTCATTTACCTTGAGGTGAGATCGCGTTCAAATGAATGCATTTCTATAACTGTGGTCAAATGTATTTTACGTTTTTCTTTCTCTTTATAATAATTAGGCTTACCCTTGACTACTATGCTATGTTCTGTGTTTTTTCATTATTTTAAACATTGCATAATAATCGCTCCGTTGAAGTTGTCACCGAAAATTGTTAGGACTGTACCCTTAGGAAATGTATAGGAAATATTCAAAAACTATCTGTATCCGCGGCTTCGCACGCGTGGTAATTTCCTAAATAATACATAGAGTACTTCTAATCTAGAGGTTAAAAGTACTCTATGTACTATTCCTAGACCTAAAATACTAATATACTAACATTTCATTAAAAAACTGCTGGAATTTTGATCATAATGTACAAATCAATTGATCAATCGAGTTTTTATCGATTTCTCGGCTTCTTCTCATCGGATTGAGATACCAAGTACTTCAGTTTTTAAGTTAAGCCCCAAGCTAACCAACAAACCGCGTCGCAACAGGTCCAGTAGTGTTTACGTGATGCATGAAAAAAACATACAGACAAACAGACAGACTCAGAGAGTCATGAATTTTAAAAATGTTATATTCTTGTTCAGTTGCTTGTTTTATGTAACCTAGACCATTTCTTTTTAAATTATCTCCGTTGTACAGACTTTTTCGTTTTTATTCCGTTATTCTAAGTTTAAATAGATAGATGGTCTCTTACTGTCTTCAAATCAAACGTCAATAAGAGAAACATTTTTCGAGTATCTTCACTGACCTTTCTTTGCATGTCCTACATGGCAAGAAAGGGATAAACCTAACGTATCATACAAAAACTAACACGACACAGAATGTCTCTATAATCATACTACAACCTTCATAAATACTGAATATGTATCAGCAATAGTCCTTTTAGCGCCCGAAATTGGTAGAAATAAACAATTCACATACAAGTAGTAGACTGAATCGGGGACGAATACAATTCTACTAGATATTGAATAAAATCTCGATTTTTTTCCTATTTCGCTTATGGATCATCTCATCAGTATTCGGAGCTGGCATTTGGGTCGCGTCCTATCCGCGTTGTCCTTATATCAAGAAAATATACAGATGGTTCGTAGAAATTAAGCTACCAAAACCAAAACTGCTGCTAATAGCGCAGAATAAATAATAGTACAAGCTAATAGTTACATGATCCCTCAAAACAAGTGCGACTCTAGGATCTCTCTTTGTTTTGTTATTTGTAAATCTCGGCAACGGGAGTCAAGGTGTCGGCAAGGTCAACTTGTTTACTCCTCACTGATACTGTTACAGAACAGTTTTGACTTTTAAAGCTATGCTAATGCGCGTTGGCTGTCCATCACAACCATGCGTTATCGACAGCTTTCGTTTTAATCAGACAGTTTTAGTTGAAACTTTTCTAGACAGACGAATATTTTCCACATCTTTATTGTTTTGAATTTGGATACATTTGTTTTTTTTTGCGTCGTTGTTTCGCCAAATAGATCGCGCGATCCGTTACTTCAAACCCGTATTTGTTGTTCCAAGTTTTAATTAATAGTACTTTTGTAAGGCCCTATTTATGAAAATAAATAGATTTTGGTCCCTAAACCCTTTCATATCAGATTTTGTCAACTTTAAGCAATGTTAAAAAGCAATGCTTAGTAATCGTTTAAATATTTTTTATAATTTATTTGGTATACTTGAGGGAAATCTTAATAAATATTACATATTGTAATCAGTTCTTGTTTACACTGATAACTTCCTTTACATAACAGTATCGTCTCTAAAAAAAAACAATTTATTTTATGAAACGCAAACAGTAAATTCGTTGTCCCACCAAATCCACACTCAAACCTAATCATCACAAGGGCAGAGAGGTTTAGCTTTCAGCCATGACATATTACCGAAATTCACGTTACACTAACACCGTTCGGGGCCCAAGGCATCTATTATGAGATATGAAAAATAAAACGTTTATAATACGAGCGGGAATGAAGTATGGCTGGTGGAGTTAGAAAGAGAAAAGATAAGAAAATAATGCGGAGCCATATATCATCACAATCGCCAGAGTTGTGGCCCGCTGGCCGGCCACCGACCCTCCTCACCGTGTGTGATCTCCGAAAATATTTAACTAGCAAGTATTGCAGTGTTGCCAGATTTGGAGATATTTCTTAATTAAGTTATACATATAATATTATTTCATAAGTTTTGTAGTGCAAAGTATTTAGGAGTCAGGGCTGTCCTTTAAAACATCCGGAAAATTCTAGACAATCCATATCAATAAAAATATTATTTATGTTAAGGTTTTCCAATTCAGAGATTCCATTTTGAGGTAATTTTGACAGCTATCTGAAATTTATATTAATTTTCACCACTTACCACGATTTAAACACCAAATTAATTCCCACTAATATATAAAAGTGAAACTTTATTTGTTTGGGGCGTTGTCACGCCAAAACGGCTGGACCGATTTCGATGAAAATATATATCTACACTGTAAATAACAGAAACCAACATGGGGTACTTTTCAATCCGGAAAATGGAAAGTTGCCACGAGAAAATGTGAAAATGTCGATTACTCGCTTTTAACTAAAACAGCTTTGATGAAGTTTGAATATAAGTAGGTAGGTAATTTACAATACAGACATCAACATCATCATTATTAGCCTATATTTGTCCACTGCTGGCCTCTCCTAATGCATGCCACTGAGCTCGGTCAACATGAAAGTCATACGATACATTTATTCCGGAAAATGGAAAATTCAATCGGACCTTAGGAAAATTTTGTAAGATTGTTTCTACTCGCTTTTACATCAAAGCGGCTAAACTGATTACGATTACAGAGTGCCACTTGCCAATAATCCCCATCCCCATTAAAATATCAAAGTGAAACGTTGTCTGTTTGTTTGTTTGGGGCGCTTTCACGCGATAACGGCTGGACCGAAATTGATGAAATTTTGTACGTAGATTCTGTTAACCATAGAAGCCAACACAGAATAATTTTTATCCCAGAAAATTTACCAAGCGAGCTAAGCCGCGGAATGCAGCTAGTTCAAACTAAAACTAAAAATTAAAAGCGTTTTTTTTTCAAATGGTGACCTTTAGTACTACTAAATGCCTTGTACGTTTTTAAGAAAGGGTAAAATGACCAAAACGCAGAAATAAGGAGTGGTATTTGACCGAGCGAGCGCGAAGTGCGAGCGAAGCGTCTCCGTTTGAGCTTGGGCAAAAATGATTTCGTATGTCCGGATGTTCTCCTCCACAGATCGTATTTCTCAACAGATTCTCGTGAAATTTTGTATGTTTTTTTTCGTTGATTGAGATTTTGTATATTTTCAAAATGGCGGAGATATGAGGTCCATATTAATTAGTATCTCAGCTTTTAGTTTTAAGGTGCGCTGTGAACATTTATTCAGTTTTAAGCTATGCATATCGCAAGGACTATAGCTCACAGAGTCACTAGTAGTAGAGGGGATAAGATCTAAATAACTTATCAATACAAAGAAAGGAAAGTTTGGTTGGTCCGAGGTAGGATCAGCATGATTGCTCAATGGGAGAGCACTGGAACTGATCAACTGTGGACTGGAAGACGCTGGTTCATGTTATTAAAGGTACTGTAAATGTACTTTTAAACAATGTTATTTTAATATTTGTATTAACAATAATATTACAAGATATGTTTTTTTATTAAATGCATTTGAGCATACAAGGCTATGCATGAACCTACGTTAAATTTGGTAAATCGCACTACGT
Source organism: Alsophila aescularia (assembly GCA_946251855.1). Classification (NCBI taxonomy): domain Eukaryota; kingdom Metazoa; phylum Arthropoda; class Insecta; order Lepidoptera; family Geometridae; genus Alsophila; species Alsophila aescularia. The sequence continues at coordinate 52,520,633 of OX276376.1, forward strand.
TAAGGGTTATTTAAAAATAACGTCTTGTAATATTTATTTATTCTTTAGCATACAAATACATTGTACAATAAATAGCATAATGTACATAGTGTAGCATTTTTAACCAGTCAAACTGGACGTGCATGAAAAATGGTAGCGGTGCAGTAAAATATAACGTTAACTGATTAAAAATAGGTAGCTATAGGTGCTAAAACTAAAATTGAAAGAATAAATAAAACTAAAACTATAGAATATATAAGAATACTTTATGTAATACACTAATATCTATACCAATATATAAAAGTGAAACTTTGTCTGTTTGTTTGTTTGTTTATTTCTTTGTTTGGGGAGCTTTCACGCGATAACGGCTGGACAGATTTTAATGAAATTTAGAATGGAGATAGCTTATACCCTGGAATAAAACATAGAATACTTTATATCCCGGAAAATTGTAACTTTCCACGGGGAAACTGGAAAATGTTGATTACTCACTGTAAGGAACGGTAGCCATCACAGAAAGGTCTATGGTTGCCATGGAAACGAAATAACAAGTCTGTCAAAAACATCAACAGTATTGCTGCTATACCTACTTTTGCATTGGTTTTTAATATCCTAAATGAAAACAGGATGCTTTTGCGCGCACGAAGTCGCAGGCGGGAAAGCTATTAAAGAATATAAATAAAACAGTTTGTAAAGAATGCATACTAAACCTAGGACAAAGAAAAAGGAAAGGTTGAAATTATGAATGAGATACCAAGGAGTATTTGTAAGTACCGAAAAAGAAGGCCAATAAACCTAACATTTCTTCGCTCACGAATATACGGAATATGGTTAAAATAATAATTAAAATTAACTTAATAGTAGATTACTGCATCGAGTGGATAGTGACTTATTGCTGTTCCGAGCGTTAAATTGGAGCTCGAGCTTTAGAGAGGGCTCTAAAACCACGAGTGTAGCAAGAAGTCACTTGAGCGAGTTTCAGTAATTTGCTTTACTTTCTACTAAAAATTTATATTACAATTGTCCACCTAAATGTAAGCAGTACAATTTTCAGTCACATTGACTTTTAAATACGCGCCAATTACGTAGCACTCATATTTAAAAAAAATAAGTACATTATATTTATAAATCTCTATTGTACGAATACATTCATTCAATATGAAACTAATAAATACTTTTCTGTAGTCTCTGCTAAGTTTAAAAAATTAAAACAGAACTGGGAAACGACTAGGAAATTAAAGAAAACTGTGCAGTAATGGATTTCAATAATTACTTACCTGTGAAAAACTGTGTAAAATGTACACTGTTTTATGATGAGGCACTCTCTGCTTACGTTTGAGGTGAACAATGGTGATATTCCTGTGTAGAGGGAAGTTTTTTTTTATTTACATTTACAAAATAATATATCCCAATTGCGTATTAAAACAAAGATAATTACCAACCAAAACCCGTATTCTGCCGGAATGTTTGGTGCGGTTTCGGCTCACTACCCAAACACAGAGTCCGAAAATGTAATTGACAACCCTCTTGCCATTTACTAGAATTGGGCTGTCCAACGGATAGTGGATGGGATGAGTGAAGGATGTTTGAAGACAGGCTTGGACTACAACAAGTAGGTATTTTAATTCACATTACCGTGTAAGTTATAAATGTATCTCTCTCTCTCTCTCTCTCTCTCTCTCTCTCTCTCTCTCTCTCTCTCTCTCTCTCTCAAGCTCTGAATGGGACTGATTCTTAAGATAATAAAAAAAAATGGTTTATGGTACTTAAAATGGGATACTGAACAAGAATATAAAAAATTTAAATATCGTTTCTGTCTGTTTGTCTGTACGTTTGTTCGCGCATCACGCAAAAACTACTGGACCGATTGCAAGTAATTTTCCCTGTTGGATAGCTTAGCGTTTGACTTAAAAACTTGGTTACTTGGTGTCTTAATCCGATCATTAGATAATGAACAATCGATAAAACTATTTGTAGGCTGAACTAATTTTGTAAAAATGTAGTATATTGGACAGTATGAGCTATTTTTAAATGAAATGACCATGCGTGCGATGCCGCGGGCATCAGCTGGTTTAGAAAAGTCTGAAAATATTGAAAATCGCGTGATATACTCGTAGTTACATAGAGCTGATCCCGGAAGCCCTTGGGGTCCCCTACCAACAATTTGCAGTTGTACCATATTTTTTGGCACCAAATTCCAAAATTTGGAAAATTTTGGGGTTCCAAATTTTGGAACCCCTGTATAATGAGTGTATTCTAGTATTCTAGTGACTAGAATACACTCATTATACAGGGGTTCCAAAAAAATTGGTACAACTGCAAATTGTTGGTAGTCTATACACGCGGCATCGCACGCGTGGTCATTTCTCTAGGTTAAAAGTACTATATTATGTGCTATTCCAGGACCTAAAATACCAATATACCAACATTTGATCAAAATTCCTTCTGCCGTCAAAGTTATTTTTATCGATTGCTCGGCTTCTACTCATCGGATGGAGATACCAAGTACCCCAGTTATTAAGTCCAACCCTAAGCTGTCCATCATTGAACCGCATCGCAAGCGGTCCAGTAGTATTGCCGTGCCGTGAACGCACGGCACGTCTCTAATGAGAATGTATGTCATTATGCCACCATATTTGAGTTCATAATCTGGATTTTACGATATGAGTGTAGATAAAATACTATTATGGTGTTCATTAAAGCATATTAGCAAATAATATAACAATCCCAGTAAAATCTTCAATAATACTCAATTCCACTTTCATTATTCTCCTATCACTCGATGAGTAGCGGAAAACATTAAGAAATAACTACTCGCTAAAGAGCCCACTAAGTGAAATTACATAAGCCGATGACAGCGCGATTTCAGAACGGGGGTAGATAAATAACGCAATTAGTAAAGTGATTGATAGTTGAACCAGAACACGGTGGATGGTTATCTAATACGGGTTTGGATAGTGAGCGTTTCCCCTCACATATTTCACTATACATTTATATTTTAACTGGTATCTGATATTCAGATTTTCAATATAGGCACCGAAAATACGGCTAATTATTTCTTAACTAGCTAATGCCCTCAGCTACGTGTGTCGGCACTTGTGGTGAGGTTAAATGTACTCTATGTGCTATTCCAGGACCTAAAATACCAATATTTGATCAAAATTCCTTCTGCCGTCAAAGTTATTTTTATCGATTGCTCGGCTTCTACTCATCGGATTGAGATACCAAATACCCCAGTTTTTAAATCAAACCCTAAACTATCCAACAGTGAAAACCGCATCGCAATCAGCCCAGTGGTTTTTACGTGATGGGTGAACATACATACAGACAAACAACAGACACGATTTTAAAAAAAAACTCTTCTTCAATAGCTTAATTTAAGTACTGAAGACCATTATTTTTTATTATCTTCTTTTTACAGGCTATTTCGTTTCTATTGCTTTATTATAAGTAAAATAAGAGGATAGAATATAAAAGATTAGGGGTTACGGTGCAAATAGTCCATGACTCATTCTCTAGGCATCAAGAAACCTATAGAAAAAGAAAGGGATTAGATGGGAAAGGGGGATGTATGTGATGGTGTTTACAGGACAATATAGATATTCCTAAATCTGACCAAACCATAAGTCTTGACCTGTCCATCTCGACCTCTGTTGATGTTCATGACCGCCGCACTGTTTTTTAATTATTGTCAATGTTTCAATATCATCAAAAACATATACCTTCGGTTACAATAAAGCAATTTCAGTAAACGAAAGATTTTGTTGATTATCTGATTAATGTACATCACTCTTCGTGAGCACTGAGCCTAATACATGTCATAATACACCAATTTTTAGCAACCTGGGAGTTTATTTTTCAGAATTTTTCAACGCACTGCGCCGCCCGTGATGTCCCCATTCATTGCGGTGAATTTGGCGTAATGTAATCAATTGCTGAACCAATAAAATAAATCACAGCAGACAGTTTTAATTGATACCGTACAGTATTAACTACGGATCCGGCCCTTTATACTCGTACCTAACGCAGAAAAGATATTGGGAATTTAAAAAAATAAAAATATTAAAAACATTAGGCAAAAGTACGTCATGTTTTAATATATTTTTTAAAATCCATCTTAGCGTGAACATAGTGTTATCTAATAATGTTATCTTCCATTCCTCTGCGCGGCACATGCTTTTACACGCTACACTTCAGACACGCAATCCAAATTTTTCCTTCCGTTGCGATTCCGCCTTACGGAGACGGTAGCGCTATCTATTAGCAGCTCAGCTGAACTAACCAACCAACTTGGCTAAATACTGATTCAGAAACTGAGGGGTTTTTTTAATAGCACTGCAGCTGTCACTGTAGCTAAAAAGAAGCATGTGCCGCGCAGAGGCATGGATGATGCTGGTTCGAGTCCCGACTCCCGAACGTGATTCATTTTATTCTTTAAAAAGTATTTGACAGTACTTTCTTGCGAAGTTAACATGATGTCAAAATATTTTTTCCTGTTGTTACGTGGCATTTATAAACGAAAGTAAGTACCAATTTATGTCCTCAAAAATAAATAAAGCTAGTTTTCAATTTGCTATATGCTAAGAATATAAAGGTATATACAGGAAATAGTTTATGTTAGGCCTATCTAAGCAATTTCTTATTACAATACAGCCCAAAAAAAAAGTTTTTTTTGTATTCATATATGTTTGTATGTACTCGTATGTATGTGAGTTTCTTTATTCCACCATAACTTTTAAATGCCTGAACAGATTTGGATGTATGCGGTATTGTTAGAATACTTACATCATCCCGAATACCCTAGTAACCAGTCTATTTTTTTTAGATAAAATTCAATATGGTGGCAAAAAGGACCCATTTTCAAATTAAAAAAAAGTTTCTTTATCGGTTTTATTTAGCTTTATTTTTGTTTGTAGTTTTTTCGTCGAATTTTACAATATGCGTATCAAATTGAAGGCCTTGATGAGCACATTCCAACAATATATATTTTATTGCCATAAATTCTTTTTTGGCAGGGCAGGCATGTTTCTTAATTTTTTAATGTATGGCTTGATTGTAATTCATATTTTAGTTTTTTTATGTTTGAAGCTTAGAGGTTGAAACATAGAAATGCTTACCTCTAAACCTCTAAGGTTCAACTATAAGCAACTAAGTTTGAACGCAAAAACTATTTCATCGTTCACCAAAACTCCTTCAATTTAACCAATTTTTATTCAGTACGAATGAATAAATAGATAATTAATTAATGTAAATTAATTATTACAGCATATAAACCGCAAATTGAAACGTGGACGCAATGAATAGCTGAGTGAAATGACACTTGAGTTGAACTAAATGTTACAGGTTGTATTTAAAATATACTGCTAGCAGCTGTACATACCTACTGGCCTACTGTACCTACTTAATTTTAGAGTACCTACATGTAGCTACGCTTTTATAGGTAAATTTTCGAATGCTGTGTTTGATATAGTTATCTAAAAGTAACAAACTATTGTTACCCAACTACAGCAAACCAAGAAAAGAGTAATGAGTTTTCTGTATGTATCTATGTATGTGGATGTTCCACCATAGCGTCGCCCTTATTGGTACGATTTTGACAAGCGAGGTGTCAATCGATTCGTCATCGTTCATAGAGTGTCATTGGCTATTATTTTTAGCCGACTACAATGGAAGGGTTAAGCGATCAAACTAAAAACTTGGTCAGATTTTGACAAGCGAGATATCAATCGATCCGTCTTCATCGCAAAAGTGTCATAGGCTATTTTTTGACCCGACCGTAATAGGGTTTCAGCTTTTGAACTTATGTCTTATTGTTATGTCTTGATGTCATTGTGAAACAGTACACTTTTGTCTATAATTTATTTTAAATTGGATCTGATAGGCACCAAATTATGTGACCATCTTCTACCGCTGTTTTATATAAAAACAATTTACAAATACGAATCACTAAATGGGGGCAGTGTGTTTACGCAGTGACTATTACGTATAAACTGAAAATAAATATCGTTCTGTCAATCATTCTTTAAATTAATCATCCTTTTAAAAGCCCTCCGCACAAACAAATCAAATCTAGGTATTCGCACTACGTTTACTAACAATCAGAGTCGAACAACAATAAAATAGCGAACCAGCCTTTGAGCCTGCAATGATTGAGCGAGCTCTCGCGCCTGTTTATTTACATATCACTCAATTAACGAATACTGAAGCTCATTATCCATTCAAATCGCAATCGTAGTTTTCCCACGTTAGCAGATTTTCAGGCGAAAACTCGATGAAAACTTTATAACAGTGTTGGCTTTACGCTCGAAAAAGGATCGCTTAATGACCTTTGTCGAGCGCAAAAAGCGACTGATCCGGCCCAGATCCGCTTTGTATACCGTTTCAGTTGACAATATAATTATCGACTGTTGTGTTGCAACGACTAAATCACAGTGCGGAGGCAGTGCTTGAACTCCATAGAAAATAATTAATAGACCTACATACACAAACACATACAGGCTTTAAAAGGATAGAGTTTGTTTAGAGTGAGTTTTGAGTTTCATACGTGTAGGGTTATCCACACCAATATAAAAAAGTTAAACGTTGTCTTTTTGGTTGTTTGTTTGAGGAGCTTTCACGCCAAAACGGCTGATCCGATTTTGATGAAACTTTGTACATAGGAACTGTACAATATAGAGACCAACATATAGTTTTATTCCGGAAAATGGTAAGTTTTCACGGGAAAACTGGAAAATGACGACTACTCACTGTAAGGAACTGTTGCCATGGAAACCAAATAATAACAAGTTTTGCAGACTCTCACGTAGGCGCAGGGTACCAGTTGCAGAGAAAATCAGACTTGGTTGAGCTCAGGATAGGAGGAAGAAACGAAAACGCACTTGTTGACACTTTAAACGGTATATTCTTCACAATTTCGTAAAACAAGGATAGTATAGAACTCAGCTTTTGTTATCCCGGTTACAAATGTTGGCTATCGGAGCCTTAATATAACTTTGTAGTGCTACTAGTTAATATTAGTCACTTATAGGAGAGCTTCTTGTCGTCGACTACTTCAGCGAACGGGTACTAGATGAATGCACGATAATTTTTGGAAGTATGGGCTTATATAGTTTGCCCGAAACACGCGAAGCTCTTCTATTGAGCTATTTATTCTACTTTATAGTATAAGTTAGCCCCTTTGTTTTTCAAAGTATACGTTAGCACCTTTGTTGTCATCCACGGAGAGTTTCAGTCTCTCTGTGGCTGCATGTTCACAGTTATTACCTAAAGAGGTACGGCCATCCATACGCGGCCATCCCGTATCCTATAGACGACATACGTGATTGCACGTAGATTCTACAGTATGTTTTCCTATTTCATAGGCCCGCACGAAATAATATTGATCTCGCTCACGCGTTAATTTGCTAACGTGCTGAATAGCGCAAAGCGTTCGCAATACTCATGCCTAGCAACTGTGTTCCTACTTTCTGATTATACTAACTATTTAATAACTTAATTTCTAAGATTCTATACATGACTACCCTGCATATATATATATATATATATATACCTATCCTTATAGCTATATAGTTCGGTTGTTATTGCGCTCGTTAACAATAAGTCTGTCAAAAAGCATCAAGAGCGTTGGTGCTATACTTTTGCATTTGTTTTTAATATCCTAGAAGAATATAAGATGCTTTTTTTTTTTCGAGATAAACTGAAGTGCGCGCTGACGAAGTCGCAGGCGAAGCTAGTAACGAATAAAATGTACAAGCTTCATTTCATGGTATGATAAGTCTGCAAAATACTGATTAAGCGTTGCGGCTTTCAAGACGTAGGTAGTAATGTAAGTGTAACCCAGCAAGGTAAGGTACTGCTCAGATTCTGACTATAACGAAATGGGCCGGTCAACGGACCGCACGTCGTCGTAATCGAAGCGAGCTCTCTAATCCTTTAAAGGCTTCTTTGTGGACGTGCACTCCTGTGCAGAGGGAAATAAGGTTTAAAATGGATTACGCTTTCAATATGCTGCACATGACCGCTTAGCACTAATTCGTGTCAACTGTCAAGTGCTGACCTTTAAATTTCGAACTCGCCGAAGTTATTCATTTGACATCCCTATTTTCTCATTTCGTCATCAAAATTCTTTAAACTTACCCTTATCCTGATAGATATAAGACCTATTCCTTCACAAATGAAGAACGTAGGTCATTTGATAAATGAGTAGTTATGAGCACCGAAGTACATAATTCAAAGAATCCATAACCACTGCAAGCGAAACCCTCATCTCATCTCGGCAATTTTTTAGTTAGGGCGGCCTTGAGATGCTCTCTGATGCAACTCGTCACTTCGTCTCTTGCAGTGAGGAAATGAGTCCGACTGCTTCAACTAGATGGCGCTGAAATAAATCCTTTATTAGATGGGAAAGCTTTGAAACGAGATGAGGCGATTTGTCATGGTTGTATGCGAATAGTTTTTGGAATAGAATAACGAAAGCCGTTTTAACATTTTGTAGCATAGCAAAAAAAAAGGCTATCTTGAAAAATAAAGTTAATCTTAGGTACTGATCAAACCTTAATAAATCGATAGAGGACTTCAATCAAACAAAAAAATATAGGAACACTAGTATGCTAAAGTATCGCGTATGTGATATTGGAGCTCAAAGATAGCATAAGACCTACATCAACCTAGCTCTTTCTGTCATAGTATACTATTTAGTACCTACTTCAAATATTTTGCAGTTTTAAATCTATACTTATAATGAAGCGGTAAGTTAAATAAAATCTGTATAAAAAAGATAAATAAAAAAAACTAGGGACTTAAAATAAGCTACTGAACATCTAAGTATAACATTTTTAAGAACTACTGGACCGAATACGATGTTTTCTTTGCTGGATAGCTTAGGTTTCAACTTAAACAACTATAGTACTTTGTATCTAAATCCGAAAAGAAGAAGCAGCTATTGATAAAAAACTATCTAACGGCTGATCAAAATTTGGTATTTTGTACTTCAAATGTTAATTTGGTCCTGGAAAAACACATGTTACATTTATCTTATAGAAATTACCACGCGGGCAATACCGCGGATACAGCTAGTTCAAGCTAATATATAAAAGTGAAACGTTATCTGTTTGTTTGTTTGGGGAGCTTTAGCGCCAAAACGGTTAATCCGATTTTGATGAAACTTTGTAAATAGGTACTGTACAATATAGAGACCATCATAGGATACTTTTAATCCCGGTTGCACGGGAAAACTGTAAAATGTGTATTTTGTTACAGTTTTTTACAGTTATATCCCTTCTCTTAGATATATCTGAAAAGTAAACCTTTCAGGTATACCGTTTGCGTGTGTGGCCACCATAATAATAGGTCCACCCCTACTCATCCCACGGGCGCTGTGATATCGAGCATAAGGAATTCAGGAAATGGGAAGCAGCTGTGTAATTATATAATCAACTACTGCGATCAAGAACTTCTGCTAACTTGAATAGGTAACACTTCTTATGAAGGAGGCCCTTGTTCAGCAGTAGACTTCTTCGGGCTGATGATGTGATGTTGATGAATATTGTAAACCACTATTTCTGCTCATGAAAATAGTCAACTTTCTCCAAGAGGCCAACAATGAATATTGTTCCTTAGATTTCCTAACCAATTAGATCGAACAAAAAAAGGGCGAAAGTAAAAGGGCGGCTCGCCGACAAATTTTTAAAGAATGAATGGCGCGCAAAATTACAATTTGAATTGTACTGACAAATTATATTATTTTCGATTTTGTTTGTTATTTGCGTTATTATTTTTAAATAATATTGACACTTAAAACATTCATATTAGTGGACAAGGTCCACAATTATTTTTTGTGGTGTATTTACTGGTCCAAGCACCTTACCCGCATGTAGGGCTCTTGTGGATACACCCGCTTCTAGGTGGACCTATGTGCTGGCGGGAAGCCGTTAAATTTTAATCTGCTCGCATGACTGGCCAAAGTGTTGAAAGTCTATCTCTAGTTGTGGACTTGTATGGGTTGAATGAGATGATGATGCTGTTGATAATGACACTGTTTTATCACATAACATTAATAATATTTTTACACGTTCATACCCTCGCACTATGATTCCCCATGCGTAGGTGTCATGGACTGGACTGTGTCTATCAACAACCCCCAAACATCCAAGACCCGAGAACAAACATTTAAGACCATCACACAAATATTTCCCACGACCAAGATTAGAACCTGGGATACTAAGCTTAGAAGTCAAGTACTGTGCCAGCTGAGCCACATTATCGTATATACATCTCATACAGTAAGTACGTAGTATAACGTGAAAGTAAGTATTGGAGTACCTACCTACCTAATATTATGTCTTCAAAAGATCTAGGTTGGTTTAGGTCTATTTTTGAGCTTTAATATCTCAGAAGCGCGACCTAGCTTTATTCTACTTTGGTAAAACAAGTTTTAACGACCAAACGTCTCAACCGATATTGATGAGGTTAAAACCAGAATAATTATTAGACCAAGCAGGTAACAAAGCTTATTTGCTTTGTGGTGTATGCTGTTTGTCGATGACATTAGGCTTGTTGGAGAAGATGGACTTGAGGTACAGAGCAAGCAGTGACAATGGCAAGAGAAACTGGAGAACTGTGGGTTTAAAGATCAGTACGATCAAAACGGAACAAATGTTATGTGATTTCAGAGGTGCCTCCAGTTACTCTTCAATTACCTTAGACGGTATGTCTTTACCAGCCTGCTCCGATAATCGATACCTCGGTTCACTTGTACAGAGCGATGGCGAAATAGTCCGGGACGAAATTAAAAGAATAAATGTGGGATGGACGAAATGGCGGCAGGTCACAGGAACAACATGTGAACGGATCACATGTTGTTCCTGTGACCATGCCACTGACTTTGACTGACTGTGGCATGCCTCTTAAACTTTAGGGCAAAATCTATAAAAACATCATAAGACCTGTCGTCATGCATGGATGTGAGTGTTGTGCCACCAAAGGGTCAGATGAAAGAAAATTGTATGCAGCAAGAGATGCGAATGTTGAGATAGATTTGTGGAGTGACGAGAATAGATACAAATAGAAACGAGTAGATCAGAGGAAGTTTGAAAGTAAGCGCCAGTGACTGAAAAGTTGAGAAGTAAAAGATTATCTTGGTATGAGCATATTATGAAGAGAGAGGAATGTCATGTAACGAGGAGAGTGTTAAAAATGTCAATGCTATTAAGCGTACAGAGGAAGATCAAAATATATGTGGATGGATTGTGTGCGAGATGACATGTATAAGAAGGGAGAGAATACCGAGATGAAGGCTGATAAAGAGAAATGGAAGAAAAGTACAAAAGAAAAAATAGATAAGGGTAGAGAGATGATGAGGTAACAAAGCTTATTAGAAGCTGTTACGACAGTTAAATTTTACTTGTTAGTTTTGATATTATTAAACCACTCATCTGACAAAATGACTTGATTCTAGAAATGTCTCATGTACCTACAGTAGTCAATATAAGTATCTAGTAAGTACTTACAATGTATAATGGTAAGTAATATTATAACTTTTAATGACTTAGAAATATTTATACTAACTTCATATTTTTGTAGACCTGCAAGGTTATAATATACTTTTTCTACCCGCGGCTTCGCACGTTTGGACATTTCTCTAGGTTAAAAGTACTCTATGTACTATTCCAAGACCTCAAATACCAATATACCATCATTTGATAAAAAATCCTTCAGCCGTCAAAAAGTTTTTATCGATTGCTCGGCTTTTACTAATCGGATTGAGATACCAATTACCTACACCAGTTTGTAAGCCACCCTGAGCTATCCAACAGTGAAAACTGCAACGAAATCCAGTCCAATCCAGTAGTTTTTACGTGACGCGTGAACAAACAAACATACAGACAAACAGACAGATAGACACGTTTTTAATGATGTTATATGCTTGTTCACTAGCTTGTATTAAGTACCCTAGACCATTTATTTTTATTATTTTCTTTGTACAGACTTTTTCGTATTCATTACTTTATCTATCATCTATCTATCTTATTATACTCTATACTTATAATTGAGCAATAAGTACGAAAAAGACTATACAAAGAATATAGTAAAAAAAGAAAGTGTAGTGTATTTAAAATAAGCTACTGAACAATAATACTTATTGTGTCGGTCTGTTTGTCTATATGTTTGTTCCCGCATCACGTAAAAACTACTGAACTGATTGCGATGCGGTTCCGCTGTTGGATAGCTTAGGGCTTGACTTAAAAACTGGGGTACTTGGTATCTCAATACGATGCGTAGAAGCCAAGCAATCGTTAAAAAACTTTTTGACAGCTGAAGGAATTTTGATCCTAAGTTGGTATAATGGTATTTTAGGTCTTGGAATAGCACATAGAGTACTTTTAACCTGGAGAAATAACAACGCGTGCGAAGCCGCGGGCACAGCTAGTACTTATAATAAAGCAGTAAGTAAGTACCAGTAATAATAGGCTACTGAACAAAAATTTAACATTTTTAAAATTCGTATCTGTCTGTTTTTCTGTTTTTCTGTTTGTCTGTTTGTCTGTATGTTTGTTCACGTATCACGTAAAAACTACTGGATCGAATGCGATGCGGTTGGATCACGGTTGGTTCATTGTTGGATAGATTACGGTTTGACTTAAAAACTGGTGTAATTAGTATCTCAATCCGATGAGTAGAAGCCGAGCAATCGATAAAAAACTATTTCACGGCTGAACGAATTTTGAAGAAATGTGGTATATTTTATTTTATAGGTACCTACTTTTGGTCCTGGAATTACATGCATGAGCTACTTTTAAATGAAATGACCACGTGGGCAAAGCCGCGGTTACAGCTAGTTATTATATTATAAGTAAAGATAGTTAAGTTAGGTATACACTCTAATTAAAAACAAAATAAATTATAATGACTCGCTTCATTATATTGTTATTCCACCGTTTGCCCCATGTGCACAACATATGTTGATGACAGGTTACTTTTTTAAATGAACTAGAAATAGCATTCGTTTTTTTTCGGTTAAAAACAGCGTTGTCACTCGTCAACTGTGGGAGATGTATCGCAACCGTTGTAAGTCTTTACAACGTTGCTGGTATAGAGGTGGGGAAAAAGTATAAAACATTAATAAATGACAACTTTCTTACAAAATACTGTTTGTTACTTAATAGTATATGTCAACACATATTTGTAAGTCTTTACAACGTTGCTGGTATAGAGGTGGGAAAAAAGTATAAAACATTAATAAATGACAACTTTCTTACAAAATACTGTTTGTTACTTAATAGTATATGTCAACACATATTTGTAAGTCTTTACAACGTTGCTGGTATAGAGGTGGGAAAAAAGTATAAAACATTAATAAATGACAACTTTCTTACAAAATACTGTTTGTTACTTAATAGATGTCAACACATTTTTGTAAGTCTTTACAAAAATGCTTTTATTGCTGGAATAGAGGTGGGCAAAAAGTATAAAACATTAATAAATGACAACTTTCTTACAAAATACTTCTTGTTACTTAATAGTCAACACATATTTGTTTATGACAAGTAATTTTAAATTTTCAAAAGAAATGAGACTTTAGCTGTAGATGTGATTTAACCCTTAATATGCAATGTATCATATATTTTTTCGAATAAATAATTTTTCTTCATCATCATCAGTAACATTTTCTTAAGCTCAGGACAATGTACTTAGACCATATTTTTCTCCTTCTTAGTTTGTGACCTTATGTAGTATTTATATACTCTTTGATTTGTGATACAAAGTAATCGAGTTTTTTTGCAAAATTTAATACCCGGGTTTCATTATTGCAATTTTCGAAGGAAACTCTAATTTTTTGAAAAATAAAATCCCGCTAGTGTTAATCGCTGATAATTTAGCTTTCTTAATGTGAAAGAATTTTTATAATCGGGTCTTTATTTTTTGAGTTTATCCATTACAAAAAAACTAACCATCAAATCTTTCCTCTTTATAATATTAGTGTAGGTTAAAATTAAATCACATGTTCGCTCTATGTCAAGTAATATTTACATCTGCAATTGCATTAGTGGTGGAATCTCTAGTTTTATCCAAACCAATATATAAAAGTGAAACGTTGTCTGTTTGTTTGTTTGGGGAGCTTTCACGCGATAACGGCTGAATGGATTTTGATGAAATTTGGAATGGAGATAGCTTATACCCTGGAATAAAACATATCCCGGAAAATTGTTAGTTTCCACGGGAAAACTGGAAAATGTTGATTACTCGCTGTAAGGTACGGTTGCCATGGAAACGAAATAAAAAAATCTGTCAAAATACATCAAGAGCGTTGGTGCTTTACATATGTTTGCATTGGTTTTTAATATCCTATAAGAACATAGGATGCTTTTTTTCGCGATAAAATGAAGTCCGCGCGGGCGAAGTCGCGGGTGAAATAAAAGAAGCCAAATGTTTTAGAGTAAATTGAGAAATTTCCACTAAAACTGTTCTACAGTGCGTACAACTGAATTGTTGAATCAACCGAGGTCATACCTAGGTATCCTTATTTACTGACGGCGAAGTGATAAGGTACATTATGTCTCATTATAAAATAATATACAAACTCCTACCATTAACTCAATTTTGTGAACTCCACAAATAATACGGTTGCACTGTAGGTAACTCTCCTGAAACACTAAAACTACTAATCATGTCATAACCGCGGTTTCTCCATAAATTATCATAACTTGTCGGCTGCTGTAAATACGACACGACACGTGTCAATCTCCAGAGGATCGATTATAATTAGTCAGTCTGGACATGTTCTACATATTTCTATCATCGGTTTCTGCGATAGAGGCGTTTCCCTCGAAAATAACGAGAGTATGTTTTTTAATGGCCGCACCCACGGACAGCACAGACATACTTACGTTCTTTCTCTATAGGCTTTCTTTGAGAGAGATGAAAGAGAGAGAGAGAGAGAGAGAGAGAGAGAGAGAGAGAGAGTATGGACCATTATTACGTATCACGCTGACCGAGTACATTTCGCGCGCAACGTAGTATCAAAATAATAATGACTTGACTGGCACCCAGTTAAGGTGACGATCGGATGAGTACCACATAGTATGTGGTACTCAATCAATCGGGGTCATGAGGGGGGGTAGCACAGACAATTAGATACGGCACGCTATAATATCACGTAAACAAAAACCAGACTAGATACAACTACAGGGAAACACACCCGCACAGCTAGCTTTCCACCATTCGTGCTTCATGTGCATGAGCAACAAAGATAGAGAGACATACGCAGACTAGCGCGAATGAGAGTCATTGCTAACCGTGTAACGCGCCGTCGCCGCTCCGATTGTGACTAACGCCCAAAAAGGTAAAATTGTGTGCGTTGCACCTAATTTGTGCGGTCCACGGCTGAGGTGCTGGTACCTAATCGACTCACTTTTACTTAGATCCATGCCACATACCATATAAAATAGACTGCGTAGGTACTCTATTTATGATAGTAGCTGTTGTTGCTTTTATTTCTTCTACTAAGTATAAAA
The DNA here is from genome assembly GCA_946251855.1 of Alsophila aescularia. Lineage (NCBI taxonomy): Eukaryota > Metazoa > Arthropoda > Insecta > Lepidoptera > Geometridae > Alsophila > Alsophila aescularia. The sequence goes on from OX276376.1 coordinate 52,536,124, forward strand.
CTATTATGATTATAATGCTGAAAAAAGTAATTGCATTCTGTTTTTATTTTGTAAAAAAAAAGACAAGTTATTAAAAAAAGTTATTACCTAATTAATAGGTAATTAGTCACAGATAACTAATAGGTCGTATTACGTTTACATTATTATCTAAGACTTATCTGAGATATTAAGAGTTGGCAAGATTTAGTCCAAGCTTCCCTAAAACAATACTAATATTGTTTTATTAAAAACACGGGCGTATTTTCCAAGCACCGATATAGTCCGAAGGTTTTTTTCGTTTTCCTGTGTGTGATACAACATTGAATCAGTAAGTATGGTAAACCTAATTTATTGATTTGGTCTATTTTTAATATTTTTTCTTATCCTTGTTCAGGAGACATTTAATATTTTGACTTGTAACAGTGTGTTTATTATGTTGCCTATATAAATATGTATAATTTAAAAAATGAAATGAAAAAAAAGAAGGGTCATGCGTTTTTTTATTGCATGGTCACGTTTTATATCTTTGCATTATAACAAAAAAATATGTATTGTAATGTAAGCTACCCTGAAACTTTAAGCAAGATAGCTAATCGGAAAGTGCTCGAAATTTGAATTGCAAGATTCCAGGACAGACAGAAATACATTGATATATAGATAGATACATACATACAAGTGAAGTTAAATAAAAGCTTTTAAACAATAGTTTAAGAACTTTGAGTTTGAACAGTAGCTCTTACAAAAACATATGTACATAAGTAAAACTAAGCGAGCATTCCTTCAATCGAACAAATCACTTTCATCAATAAATCAGCGATCGCCCAGCGCCCTAACAATTGTCAACTAACTTCCTTCGCGTTTTCGCTTTAATCTTAATTGAAAATTCAATCATTTATTCATCTCATCGTCGTTAAGGCCATGCCGCATTTGCTCGAATGCCCCGCGTGCCCGAACACCTGCACTAGAAAGGACCTAATAGAGGCCACAGATAGCGCGATCGAGGTGGCAACTTTCTGATCCAACTATATATAAGTTACAACTATCGAATCATTGACACGATAGAAGAAGAAGAAGAAGGCTCTTTAATAGCTCGCGTGCCTTTTTACTTCACATCGCAATAGCCAATTAATTTTCTTTCTCGGCCCTCCGTATCGTTGAAACCGTTTTTTTTTTTATTACGGACTAGGCAATCGTTTGACCATGATCTCACCTGATGGAAAGCGATGATGTGGTCGAAGGTGTAGCACGCTACAGTAGTTGATGTGTTTCTGTAGTAGATTATAAATAACTCTAACAAAAATATTATCTATACCTATAAAACTGTACCGTGACTGTCTGACAGACAACGCATAGCCTAAACCAGTGAACCTAGAGATTTAAAATCGTCGAAGAATTGTTCCTTGAGTACCCTAATTAGGGATTTTTAGAAATTCCATCCCTAAGGGGGCGACACGGGGTGGCAAATTGTACACGCGGGCATAGCCGCAGGGCGCAGCTAGTTCTGTACAATGTCCGCCATTTCCTTCAAGCCTTATTCACAAACAACAACTATCACACTCCAAGAGCCTGATAAAAATAAATGAGATTGATTGACGCACATGCCTGCAACAATTTACGAAATACATCCTATAAATAAATATAATAAAGATTTCTTCAAGCTCCGAAGATATATCGCAGATGTTTCTGTCCAAAATACTATATCTATATCTACACTTCTAATAAAACTGTAACAGGTCCAATTCTGTACATTGAATATATTAAATATTTTTGGAGACTGTTCTATATTCTATACTGAAGCCAAAACTGTATTTTTTGTTTGTCTGTATCTTGGCCACGCATCATGCTGAAACTACTGAATGAAACTTGGTATGATTTAAGTTCATAGTACGATGTAGGACATTGGATACTTTTCATTCCGATAAATTAAAGGGTTCCTGCAGGACAAGAGTTGAAAGTTATTTAAAAGAACACGTATCACGCTGAAACTACTAGACAGTTTTTTTTTAAACTTGGCATATTCATAGTTTATATAATTGGTAAAAATTGAGGATACTTTTATCCCGAAAAATAAAGTATTCCTGCGGAATAATGTCCAAAATTCCGTAAATTGAAGATATAATGTATTTTTTTTGGAGGCTGTTCTAAATTCAATACTAAAGCCAACACGGTATTTTTTTATTTTTGTCTCTCTGTCTGTCCGTCTGTCTGCCTGTCTGTACCTTGGCAGCGCACCACGCCGAAAATACTCAATGAATTCAAATGAAATTTGGTATGATTTGAGTTCATACTTCGACATTGAATACTTTTCTTCCCGAAAATATGAAGTGTTCCTGCAGGATAGAGGTGAAAAAATATTTAAAAAAACACGTAGTACGCTGAAACTATTGGACGGATGTTGATGCAACTTGGCACAGACATAGTTTATAAGATGGGTGAAAAAAAGAATACATTTTGTCCCGAAAAAATAATGGGTTCCTGTGGGATATGGGTCCAAATTCTGTACATTAAAGATATAGTGTTTTTTTGGAAGTTACTCTATTTGCGATAATGAAGCCTAAACTGTATGTTTTTCATTTTTGTCTGTATGTCTGTCAGTCTGTATCTTAGCCGCGCATCACGCCGCCGGAACTACTGGATGAATTCAAATGAAACTTGGTATGATTTGAGTTCATACTACGAGGTAGGACATAGGATACTTTACATCTCGAAAAATTTATGGGTTCTCGCAGGATAGGGGTTGAAACTTTTTTAAAAGAACACATTCCACGCTGTAACTCATGGACGGGTTTTGATGCAACTTGGCACTGTCTTAAGTTATATGATGGGTTAAAATTGAGGACACGTTTTATCCCGAAAAAGTAAAGGGTTTCTGCGGGATATGGATCCAAAGTTATGTTAATATTTAAGTAATAAAAAATATTTTTTGAATGGTTCTCTATTTTCGATACTGAAGCCAAACTATTTTACTTTTTAATTTTGTCTGTCTGTTTGTCCGTATCTTGCCCGCGCATTGCACCCAAACTACTAAATTAATTCAAATGAAAAAAATGCTCTTGGGTGCTTAAGAAAGGTATTGAACAATTTTTTTTTTGTTAATCGTGTCTTTCTTTCTGTTTGTCTGTATGTTTGTTTGTTCACGCATCACGTAAATACTACTGGACCAATTGCAATGCGGTTTTCATTGTTTGATAGCTTAGGGTTTGATTTAAATCTGGTGTAATTGGTATCTCAATCCGCTGAGTTAGAAGCCGAGCAATTAATAAAAGTATTTTTGACAGCTGAAGAAATTTTGTTCAAATGTTGGTTTATTGGTCCTGCAATAGCACATTATGGTATTTTGAACCTAAAGAAAAGACCACGCGTGCGAAGCCGCGGGTACAGCTAGTATCTAATAATTTTCTAAAGGAAAAATTTGGATCACCGATAAACAGGCAGGCAAGGCACAGAGCACAGGCCAGGGAGAGGGTAATGTAACGAAAGTATTTTAGGTTTTTAATCTAAGCCGACTAATCGGCTTAGATTTGTTTGTTCATTTTATTTTCAGTTAGTAGGTAAGTATTATTACAGTTTCCTGGTCGAGGTAAGTAGGTAAGTTACCTACTTAGCGAAAGTAATTTTAGGATCTTAGTTTAAATTTTGTGTTTGGTTTAGTTACGTTTGTTTGTGAGGTATTTATTTGGAGTTGGTATTCAAATTTTCCGGTTTATAGTTACTTCCGTAGTCCATCTCTAGGACATTCAAGGAATAGTTCCTCCAAATTACAAACCTCTAGGTCCACCAGTTTAGGTTGTGCGTTGTCTGTCAGTCAGTCAGTAAATATATCACGGTACTGTTTAAAAGACTTGATTAAAATAAATATGACACATATTTTTATTATTCTGCCCAATAGGTGTAGGTATAAAGCCCGTTTTTTTTAAGTTTTCAATAGTTTTTATCATATCCTTTCATAATGGGAAATTTTTAAACTGTCTGGGCATATATTTATTTAAATGCTAATATTTAAAGCAGTAGGTAACAAAAAACTGTACGTTGAAGATAATTAAAAAAAAGGTCTAGGGTATTTAAAATAAGCTACTAAACAAATTTTATTTATTACATCGTGTGTTTGTTCGGGCATTACGTAAAACTAGGGTTTGACATAAAACCTGGTGTACTTGGTATCTCAATCCAATGAACAGAAGCCAAGCAATAGATAAAAATATATTTGAAGGATGAACAAAATTTGTTGAAATGTAGTATATTGTACTTTATTAGCACTTTTGGTACTGGAATAACACACAGGTTACTTTTTACCCAGTTAAGTGAACACGCGGGTAAAGCCGCGGGCACAGCTAGTTTACAATAAAAGGAAAATATGAGAATAAAAAAAATGCATCGACTCGACTTGGGGACTATACAAATACATTCGTCGTAACAGGAACGTGCGTGAGGCCCACAATCAAAGGAAATAACTCTACAACACCACAAGTCTGTGCAAAGGTAGCAGCGGCGTTTCCCGCGCATTTGCAGCGCCTAAGGAAAACATTTGTCTGTCTAATCCTCTATCGAGTTTCCAATAGCCAGTGATAATGAAGTAGTAAGTAATATGGCCGCGAAGCCTCATCTCATATTCATAACGTTAGAACTAGCCAGCTTAGCTGTTCACTGAGAAACTTCATTTATTTATCGAATAATAATGTTGTGGCCGGAATTTTATCTAAATATTTACATTTCTGTAACTGGTACTTATACCTGTTATACGTCGTTTTCGTGTTACAATAAAACATGGATAAATACAAAGACTCCACGTCTAGCTAAGTCTGGAGTTTGCAGCATAGATATTAAACCCGTTATTCTTTTGACTTGGCGTGTTGAGAGTAAAGAAAGTAGTAAATTCTTAAAACTACTACTGATATTAGAATTAGAGTGTCATTAAAATACATCAAAACTTTTCTTTTGAAAATATTACATAGTTACAGAAATGAGTACAAAATATAATTGCGTCATTGAAACGTTAATAGAATCCTAGCGTTTTCTCGTCCTCTCAAAGTCAACCTATGCGTCTCGCCTTTCAACCGAAATGTAAAAACCCGAGCGTGACCGCCAAAATAAAATTTAGATATAATTGGCTCATGCAAAACACGTCCAAGAGAGCTATTTCACAAATGTGAAACAATAAGTCCTATCGCTGCTTTCGAGCGAAGCCAAGTGCTCAAAGTTTGTGACAATATATTTCATTCTTATGGCTCTATGTATGAGCAGAGTCAAAGCTTTTTTATAAATGAGTAGAGGAGTGGTTATATCGTCATTGCTATAGGCGCAGCTCTGACACACGTGTAATAAGTGCGTTTTGACTCATTGTAAGGTAAAGTTAGCCAAACTAGTTTGAGTGGGCAGCTGAAAGAAAGCTGTTTTGAAGAAGACGCTTTCCCTAAACCATTTTCATCTGTCTTATGATTGAAAGTAGAGTAAAATATCTAAAAACATTATACTATCCATCTTCGTTTTGAATACGCCGTTCCCTGTATTCCTTATGTTCCCAAGAAAAGGAATATCTTCTGTTCTTCAGGCTATCATTGGTCCTTCTCTTTTCCGGCAGCTTCAATACTGTCTTCATCGTATTCTGTTGTTATGTTACTATTATGCCGTTCTCAGCTATACAACATAAATAATAATGCGGTCGTTATAGGGTCATTACAGTAAGCCCGCCGAGTGACGGGAGGACGCAGACGTACGTACAAAAAGGGCTTGCTTTGCCGAGAAATATTTTTAAAATATGTAAGTCAAATACGTTGTGTTTTTATTGGAGCAATAGATAATTTAAGTTGCAAGTCTGGAACTTCTTAAAGTGGCGTTAACAAATTGTTTTCTTTTATTCTCTAAACGTCTGACGCATCTTAATCCTGTCACTCATTGATCCTTTTAATAGGATCAATGCTGTCATTACAATGTTTCATTCTGTTCTTTTCAGAGCCCCACTATAGTTTTATTGATTAACTATAGCTCTGCCCACCGCTTTGCACGCGTGGTATTTTATCTGGGTTAAAAGTATCCTATGTGTTATTCCAGGACCAAAAGAACCTATAAATTAAAATATACCAAGTTCAGACATCAAATAGCATTTTTATCGATTGCTCGAATTCTACTCATCGGATTGAGATCAAAGTACACCAAATTTTAAGTCACCACCCAAACTGTCCAACAGTGAAACCGAAATTACAATTGGTCCAGTAGTTTTTTACGTGATGCGCGAACATACAGATGGACAGACAGAGAAATACAATTTAAAAAAACAAACTTCAGTAGCATATTTTATAAGTACCCTAGACTTATTTTTAAATTATCTTCATCGTACACACTTTTTGGAAATTACTGCTTTATTATACGTACGAACTGTGTCACCCGTTTTGCCTACGTTGTCAATTCTCTGGGTTAAAAGTTACTTTAGACCAAAAGTACATATAAAAAACTAAATACCAAATTTCGTTCAGCCTTCAAATAGTTTTTTATCGATTGCTTTGCTTCGATTCATCGGATTGAAATAAAATCCCACCAGCTTTTAAGTAATTTAAGTCAAAACCTAATCTATCCAACATTGAAATCGCATTGCAATTGAAGATGTACATAGATAGATAAACATAGATAGCAGTCGTTAAAACATATCAGATACCTAACCTAACCTAACAAACTAATACTAACAAAATGTGTAATGTGCCTCATACGACTAACAAGCAAACCCGTCTCAGCGTGATTCATATTTTTTTGTTAAGTTTTGGCTTTGCTAACCTGGTAGCAAACACCACAGGTAATTTTTTACTCCCGATAGGTTATTTCAGGTTTTGGCTCAGTAGATTAAACATGGTTAAAATCCTTCGCAATAAAATATAAATTTTATTTCACCTACTTTTTCACCTATTTTTGAACTCCCACTTTTATACTATCTAAAAGTTTTAAAACTTGGCTTCAAGCCTCGTTGCGACATCCGTAGTCTTCAGACGGCGTCCACCGGTATCTGGCTGAACTCTTTGCGAGCCCCATTGAACCCGCGATGAAAGGGGGGTCATTACCTGAAACAAAGGAGGAAAGCCGCTCAAACTGTGCATAAATCGTGCCTGTTTACCTACGAGGAAACTTCCAGAAAGCCGCCAAAGAAAAACGCAGCACACTTCACCTCGAAACGTCTCGGCATGAATAACCTTTTTCTATGCCCTTAATACATTTATGCGTTTCTGTAAAGAGTGCGAGATTTTATTTCTTGAAATCTTGTGAGTTCTTAATACCTGAGTTATGAGCGTTTCTCAAAGACAAGAAGCTCACCAACGTAGCGTAACAGTTTGATCATAAATTTAGGTAAATGTAGATCATGCAAATGTTATGGTATCTTTCCCATAATTAACTAGATAAATCCTTCAGCAGAACGTCCTGAGTCTCGGGCTATGTCCTATATTAAAAAACTTGGTCTTAGAAGTCACGTTACATTACATTTTTCCCCACACAGCTGTTTCTAAATTTAACAGAGGTGAATCGCTAATACGATTTGAATTTCAAATGTCTGGCTCCGTTTGGTTGTTCAGTACTTATTTGACGTCAGTGGACGTTTTTTGTTGGGATAGTTCTGAATAAGCAATTGTTTACAAATTGTCTACACGACACGAGAAAAATACCTATCAGGGAAACTAGAGGAAAAGTTTGTAATGTTACTTAAGTTCTGGATTTAACATTAGAAAAATGAATCATTACTGGTGCGTGGTGCTGAATGAACGTGGTGGGGATAAGAACAAATCTAAAGAAATACAATGCAAATAATAAAGGGCATTATTGCAGTTAATTTTCATATATAATCATATGCAGCGCATTAATACATAATTAAGATGTCATCGAGTTGTATTAGATCACATTACCAACACTGCATTGATGAACACGCCACTCCTCATTAGCATTGACCTGCTGGCATCCTGTAGCTACTAAGTTAAATAGGTGTGTCAGGAGTGATGATGATCGAACGGAACTTCTGGGCTATTATTATAATCGGAAATCATCCAGTTCTAATATTGTCACGAGTTTGTAGTGAGTTAGTGACGTATTGTGTGATCAGATCGTGTTAGCAACCGATCGCGGTATCCTCTGATATCACGATCTCGCGCACCCTGCACCAATAAAACGTAGCAAAAAAACGCCTGCAAAAAAAAACACATTCTACTTATTATTAATTTTATTTACAACTAGCTTTCCCGCCCACGACTTCGTCGTCGTGTCTGTGCTGTTAACCGTTGAGGAGTTCCCTAGTCAGGAGCCAACCCAGAGTGCTGCAGCCATGACATGGTACCACTTCAAACCAGCATAGCACCATAATAGAATGCGTACACAACATTTCATGCCAGAGCTGTTGACTGTTGAAGAGTTCCTTTATCTGGACCTGTTCCTGGATGTCGAGATTTCAGGTCATGCTTACCATAAACATGCATTGTCATCGAAACTGCAAAAATTCTACTTCGTGGGATAAGAGAAAGTGGTTCTAATTCAGCTTACAAGATTTGACCTAAACAAACATACATACATACTTAATACAAACATTTCAAGTTAAATCAGTTAATTTAAAAACATAAAAAAATGCTTTTATGCAGAAGCCATGTCATGATGAAACTTAGAACGGGTTGTCGTAATTAAATGCGTTTACAACATTTCGTGTCTGTGTTAACCGTTGAGGAGTTTCTTAGTCAGGAGCCAACCCGGAGTGCTGCAGCCATTTTATGGTAAAACTTGAAACCGGCTATCATAATATAATGTGTACACAAAATTTGGTGATTATGCTGTTGACCGTTGAAGAATTCCTTTATCTGGAGGTGTTCCTGGATGTCGATTCAGGTCGTGCTTACTATAAACATAATGAAACTGAACCCACATGCAAAAATGCATGGGCTAAAGTAACCAATGTGTTATTCATGTTCATGTGTTTATCACCAAACTTCGTTCAGACTTCAAATGGATTTTATCAATTGCTCATCTTCTAAATACCAAATACACCAGTTTTTAATTCAAACCCAATGCTATCCAACAGCGAACCCCCATCGCAATCGGTCCAGTAGTTTTTACGCGATGCGCGAACAAACACACGAACAGACAAACAGATAAACATACAGACACGATTTAAAAAAAAAACTTTTTCAATAGCTTATTTTAAGTACCCTAGACCAATTTTTGTTAATCTAATTATCTTCATTGTACAGACTGTTAGTACTAACTGCTTTATTATAAGTATAGATAGAAAGAAAGTGATGAATGATAAGGTCATCTTCACACAACGCAACGCTCTAAAAATCACGGACAGTAGTTGAGGACTATAAATCTGCATGGCACACGTCACCCCGATACATCAGTAAAAGGTCTACGAAGATATTATGCTCAATATCCAATTGTTATGCTCAGTAATTTAGATGCAAGTATCCCAATAAACTTATCTCAAAACATAAACAGCAATGCGAGGACAGGGTAAACTATCTATTTGTCGGTGGCAGCTGTTGATACAAGAGCGGGCAACAATTGAATATGGCTGTAAATCAGGGAGGAACGTTTGACCCCTCATGTAAATGTCGGGATGACCCCCCTCCCGACGTCTTGGGGATTCGGTCCAAGAATCGAGCGGAGGATTTAATGTTTCTTAATAGAAGTTAGCTGAATGACCTAACTCGAATGTATAACAATTTATGTCATATTCACTAGTTGTTGTTCTTGATCGAAAACCAGTCACCGATGTAAGTAGCTCAATAAATTGGCAGATGCGTCCTGGAGTGGAGAGTACCGGCCAGGTGAAGCGATATCCTGCACAAACTGTGTGAGAAGAGCTACACAGGGCTCTAGGGCGTCCATTGGGAGAAGCCAACAGTGGACAAACGGGCTAATAATGATAAAGTGGCCAATGCTACCATTATAACTTATTAGAAATTTCTTGGTTTCAGAGAAAATCGATATAAAATTGCTAGTTCAGCCACAGTAAATCAGAATCGGCTCGAAAGCTTGGACATGTGTCTCAATAACGCTCCGTGCGACACGCGATAGCCGTCCGGCGGGCGTCGCGATGTTTTATTTTGATCCCCCAGTACAAAGTGAAATGGTCTAGGTGTACTATCTTTGCTATTCTTGGTTCTTAGATATTTTATTAAGGGTAATTTTAAAAGAAGACTGGAAGGATTTCCTTTCAGCCAGTATAGGAGTTGCTTTGAAACCACTTTGCTTGATGTACCCTGGGAAATTTTGTTGAAAAATTAAATAGGTGTGCTTATGCAGGTCATGCTCCATTATTAACGATCCCATTAAATACAGAGAGAAAGCTTTGCCATAACTTCAAATCAGTAGGAAAAGGGTATATACCTTCTAGGCAAGCAAGTTATAATAAATGGTATAAAATGTTGGGCATCTACACCTAGGTGTAGGGAGAGATGGCCACCTTTGCATATATATTATACAAATCTTATTGTATATTTGACTTTGATTGCTATTGCATTTTGACATCAAAATAGGTAGGTACTTAATTATGTTTATCTGCAACTAGTTTTCCCGCTCGCTAATTCGTCCGCGCGGACTACTGTTTGTCGCGAAAAAAAGCATTCTATGTTTTTCTAGGATATTAAAAACTAATGCAAAAGTAGGTATAATCGTAGCACCACTCTTGATGTTATTTAATTTTGACTTACTTGTTATTTCGTTTCCCTGGCAACCGTTTGCTACAGAGAGTATATAATATTTTCCCAGTTTTTCCGTGGAAAATTAGAATTTTCCGTGCTAAAAAGTATTCTATGTTTTATTCCAGGTTATAATATATCTCCATTCCAAGTTTCATCAAAATCCGTCCAGCCGGTATTGAGTGAAAGCTCCCCAAACAAACAAACAGACAACGTTTTACTTTTATAATATTGGTATGGATGGATGGATTTGATTTTATAAAATGATGTAGCTCTTATTACAACTTTACAACTTGTACCTATTTCGAAACTTTTCTAAATTTACAAGGGCAGCTAATTTCCAACACAACTAGAACGCTGATCAAACACCTGTTGATGAACAAATATTTTGTTTACCAGTTCCCCGGTTTATCTTTAAACAGAATCACAGAGATTATATCTGATGCTTAATTAATGTGACATATTAAACAAGCCGAGACTACACTTGGTTGGGCAAACGCCAGATTGCACTTTTTGCTCCACACAACAGGCTAGGCTGCGGTGGATTGCAAGCAGTAAGGAATGTCAAGCGCTTTCTGTAGATAGCTTACTTAGGTCGTTAGAGTGCCAAAGATGGTAAAAACATACAGTGGTTAAGTTCTTTGGTGGTGTTGAACAGGAGAGATCCTGCTGCTGTAGATTTCGTAGAATAATCTAGAAGAATGTCAAAATGAAGCCTACCCATGGCCTTATTCATTACTAGCTGTGCCCACGGCTGTGCCCGCGTGGTAATTTTATTTAAAAGTAGCTTATACGTATTATTCCAGGAACAAAAACTACATTTCTTTAAAATTCGTTCAGCCGTCAAATAGTTTTTATCGATTGCTCGGCGTCTAACAATCGAATTAAGATACCAAGTACCAGTTTATAAGTCAAATCCTAAGCTATCCAACAGTGAAAACCGCATCGCAATCGGTCTAGTAGTTATTACGTGAACAAACATACAGCCAAACTAACAAAGTAACAAACAAACAGACAGACAGTAGATTCACTAAAAGTATTTATGGTTCAACTGTTCAAAGAGCGATGAATGAAAATTCTGCATTATGAACCAAAGGTAGGTAACTTTTTTTGAGCATAGATCACATAACCAATGTGCCGTATACCGTATGAAAGCCTACAGGATGTGCTTGTTTACTGTGGTAACCCTACTTTTGTTCGCTACCCCTGTAATTGCAGCTAGTACCTACGTAGTTCATCTTCTAATGTACCTCCTGCGTCTGCGGTCACATAGGCTACTTAGCAGCAAGCTCTATGTCTCTTGCATTGTACTGAAATGAGACACCAAGTTCGATGCACACAAATCAAGAGCTCCTTTGCTACTTCACAAAGCTTCAGTATTGAGCTATATTTAAAGTGATTACTGGCATTGCTCCTTTTTGGTCTTTGTGTCGTGTATTCTAGAAACTTCGCGGGTAATGTAGAACGGAGCGCTCGCTAATTGTGTGAGTTTAACTTTTTGTATGCTCGTATTGTTATGGTAAACTCTTTTGAGCTCTGTTGCGGTGAGAGGGAAAGTTTTAGTATTTTTTCGCTGCTATTTTTGTTATGAAATTTAGGGTTTTTGCTTTTAAGTAGCTGGTAGAAAATTTGCTGTAATTTTTTTTATCTGAAAAAATATATTAAAATACTCAGGACAATTCACGCCAATTACCTAGCCCTTAACAGGATACCCTGTACTATGGGAACTAGCACCGGATAAATATCTATCTACCTATAGGTACTAATAATAAAGCATTAAGTAAGTAGTAAGTGGTAAGTAGGTAGTACGAGTAAGTAGGTGGGCTTATAGGTGCGTACCTAGTTAAAATAAGCTACTAGGTGGGTACCTACTTAGAATAAGCTACTGAGCAAGAATATAACATTTTGTGTGCCTGTATGTCTGTTTGTCTGTTTGTTCGCGCATCACGTAAAAACTACTGGACCGATTTCTGTATGGTTTTCACTGCTGGATAGCTTAGGTTTCGATTTAAAACTGGTGTACTTGGTGTCTCAATCCAATGAGTAGAATCAATCGCAATCAATAAAACCTAATGAGAGCTGAACAATTTTTCATGAAATGTAATTATATATTGTACTTTTGGTCCTAGAGGTTACTTTTAACCCAGAGAAATAACCAGGCAGGCAATGTCACGAATATAATACCGTGACAAATATTTGCTCTTTGCGGGATTCGAACCCACGACCGTTGACTTTGCAGTCAGGGTTCCTAGCCACTCAGCCGACTATATTCTGTATATGTATTATTATTTAGATTTACTTACAAACTAGTAAATAATTTGATGTAGAATTAAAAATCCTGGAAGCTAAGTGGGAGTGAGCAGGACACAGTCATAGCCCGGAAACAAAGTACATGGTGCACGTGCAGCTGTAGCTAGAGCGGCGACCATTATGGCCAACAAGTAAAATTATTATAAAAATAAACACACTAATATTATAAAGGAGAAAGTTTATATGCATTCAAGGGTGCGCGCGCGTGTGTGTGTGTGTGTGTGTGTATGTTTGTAACTTTTTCACGCTTAAACGGCTGATTGGATTTGGATAAAATTTGGTATGGAGGTAGCTTATACCCATAAGCACATAAGCTACTTTTTATCCCGTAATAATGTATGGTTCCTGAGGGGCGCGGGTGAAACCGCGGGGTGCAGCTAGTATTGATATAAATTTAATGTTTATTTTTTACTTACATATTTTACTTTACTTTGATAGTTGCAATTGCAACATTAGACTATAGTATGATACATTAACTTGAATAATCTAAGATTGAAAAATTTGTAAGAAGTTTAAAACACAATTGCTACTGTTTAGCTATAGTAATTATATATTTTTACCCGTCTGAGGGTTTTGTGTTTGGGTTGTATGTATATTTGTATATTTGTGCGTTTCTTAGGCGCGTCCTACAGCCTAAACGGCTTGATGGAATTTGATAAATGAGGTATCATTGGATTTGTCTTGACCACGAGAGTGCTATATATTGAGTGAGGTCTGTTAAGGATCATTTCAAAAATATATAATTTTTATAACTAAACAGTAGCAATTTTCTTTTAAGCACTTTTAAATTTTAAATTTTTAACTTAATGTAAATACTATAGTCTAATGTTGTAATTGCAACTATCAAAGTAAAATAAAATATGTTATTAAAAAATAAACATAAAATTTATATAAATACTAGCTGCATCTCTCAGTTTCACCCACGTCCCACACATTTCCTGGAATAAAAAGTAACCTATATGTTCATCCAGGTTATAAGCAACCGCCGTACCAAATTTCATTGAAATCCGTTCAGCCGTTTAAGCGTGAAGAAGTAACAAACATACACACACACACACACACACACACACACACACACACACAAACCCTTACCCTTAAATACATACATTCGTCGTTATAATACTAGTGTGATTATTTTTGTGGGCGGTCAGCTCGTATTCAATAATTTTGTTCGCAGTCGGTTTTTGTATTTCTATAATAATTTACTTGTTGAAATGGTATTTTAAAGACCTTCAATTTGATACCCCACTCGATAGGTTTTGGAGATTTTTTGTTACAAAAAACAATGTTATGTTATGTTTTGTTTACAGCATGGCAGCTATAAGCCGCCATATTAGTTTTCTGGAAATTTCATATATTCTATAGCGCTCTGAGATCAAGACGAATCCAATGATTTATCAAAATCCATCGAGCCGTTTAGGCTGCAGGACGCGCCTAAGAAACTTACAAACAAACAAACAAACAAACAAACAAACAAACATACATACAACCCAAACACATAACCCTCCTCAGTCGGGTAAAAAATGCCAGTCACGACAAATGGGGTGGAAGGATGACATCAAAAAAGTTGCGGACTGCAACTGAACTCTCATACCCAAAATCGAGAAGTTTACATGATCGAAGAAGGGAAGAAGGCGAAAGAAGAAGAAGACATTCACACCAAAAAGTTCCGTATTATTTGGTTCTTCGTTCTTGTGTTTGCCTCGACAAATCTACAAAAAAAAGTACACACTCAACCTACACATTTATGGATTCGCTCCGTAGAAATCCAAAGGTAAGATGCACAAGAGAACGTGTGAAATTAAATTAAAGTCGGCAAAAGGCACACAATGGAACTCTACCTTCATTCTGAGACCGTAGAGCGTACTCGTATGAATGCGAACAACATAATACCTACACATACTTTTAATACTAAGGCGCACAATATACCCCTATTTATAAGGCGTTTTCTACTCCCGAGAGGGTTTAATTCAAATTCAGATTTCAGATTTACTAGCCTAAAATATGGCCTTTCATATGTTAAGTAACGGTTGTCACAGAAGACGCTTCGGATATTGCCTTAACCTAGCACCTAATGAATGAATATTTAGGGCGTTTAAATATATCTAGGGCTTGTTAGATGATTTTAGAGATGATTTTGGAGACATAGCCATTGTTATAGGCAAGTGTTGTGTAGTGGAAGATTAACTATCAAGCGAACAACCTCGTCCCTAAAAGAAAAAATATTTTTGTTTTCTAACTCTTTATAAATGGCCTCGAATCCTGAGCTACCTTAGACTCAAATTTTCTTCCTACATAAAGACTAGGTACGTTGTAACGTAGTTTATTTAATTTACACTTTTACTGGTATACAGACAACGGTGCACGACTCTACTCTTTCGCACTCTTCGTACTGGTTCAAATATATACACAACATTTACCTATACCTACTATTCATTCAAAAGCACACATTGCAATATTGAACTTTTACCAAGATTGCCTCACAACCGGCCTTAGAGCGTCCCAACGGAAACTTGCGCCGTTTTCAACGCAATAAATGGTGCGATCTCGCATGCAATACGAAAAAGAACCAATTTCACTCTTATTCCACTGCTCCCGATTCAGATTTCGATTAAAAAGTTGAGCGGAAGTTTTAGTTGCAGTTTACAGTATTTATAGCAAGGATTAGATTTTATTCGGAACTGCAACTTTTTCTATGGCTTCAATAAATTTTACTGACCCAATTCTTGCGATTTCACCCCTCGATTACACCAAGGACATGTAACCCTTCATGTAACCCTTCAACTTTGATAGGTAAAAATACGAGTATCATACTTTTGAAGGTTTTTCGTTTGAATCGGGTTGGTGTTTGACGTAAAGGCCTTTATGACTATGGAAGTGATCTTTCCTCCTACTTTATTTTGATATCGTCTAAAAATTACATAGAACCATACAAAATCATTGTGGATTCATTAGCCCTTAATATGTTAAGCTAATTTATAAACACAGACAAAGTAAATTTACACATGAAAGTAGAATTGACGATCTTTAGAATTCGAATCGAACTAAAGTGCTTCACTGCATACTGTCTGCAATCACTGCGGCACTTCAAACATTGGAGATTCTTTAAAACAGTTCTCCACACCAATCCCTCACTGTTTGCTTACAGTATTTATCTCTTCAGTACACAAACATTGTGATTTCAATGAAAATCTAATGCTACGCGCAATTAGAGCTATGAGGACGGTACTGATATGTCACGTGAAAATGTCTGCTTCTGTCTATGCTTTATTTGTATTCAGGCATGCCCGTTCCTATAATCAACAATCCGTCATTCGTCACAGTAACCATTTTGTAATCAATCTACTAATAATTAGGCGTCACAAAGCATTAGTAACATACATAAGTTTTAACAGTTTCAGCTTACGTCTGGTAGAAAATGTTACTGTTCGTTACTAAAACGAGTCGTCCCATAGATATAGGAACCGGCATCAGCGATCTAATTCTTTATATCTCTCTCTTTCTTAGTTTCTGGTAGTAAGTATTTTCGTTTGTTTTTTTTATTTGCCTACGAGTCGAGGAGGTGCTCACCTGAAGGCACGCGTCACGCCTGCCAATAAAAATTGCAGTGCCACCCAGAACTTTGTTTTGCAAAATCTTGCAAGGCACTGCATTGCTCACATTTGTTTTTAATGCCCATCGCACAAAGTCATGTGTGCATACTACGCCTGATGGTTGAATATCTGGCAAAGGTGTGGTACCTCCCCCAATCGGATTCCTGCTGAAGAGGCCTACCACTATGAAAGTGTCCAGGTTCTTTAAAGCTTTGACGCTGTTTTCCTTTGTGTTGTTTGTGAAACTATCTACGAACTTACCAGTCGCAATTCGAACTGCGATGTACCTACAAATGAATCACAATTCTTAAGTTTTGACGCGCAACTAGTGAGCCCCGCAGATATTACAAGAATCTGAAACTCATATCACACTTTAAAAATTAAACTAAACCTAGAATAGTAACATCAATATTATATAATTAATATTTTAGAGTACAAAAGAAAGACTTATTGCGAAAATATTTTCTACTAGTCATCCACATATAATGATACCATTATATATGGATGACTACATATTATTTACTTATTTATTGAATAACATACCTTTGAGTGGTCACAGTCTTCCAATTTTCCCCGCTTAAGATTAAACAATAAAAACAATAAAAGCCTTAAAACATAAACACACAGCAACAAAATACAAGCAATACAATCCTACAATTTTCCTAAGTTTGTGGATGCCTCACAACCTCCAGTAACGTTCTATGAAACTAGCATTTGGATTTATTCCAGTGTACGCAGAGTATAAATAAATCCAGTTGTTAGTGGTGTCTGGTGGCCCAGCACGCTCTTGCACAATGGCACCACAAACAAAATGTTATCATATTACTCTACCTACCTAAGCTTGTATTGAAAATTTGAGACACATGAACATTGTACAAACACAGCTAATTTTACTAAAAATAATGACACAACAAATAGCTTTGATTCAGGAAAATTATAAATTATAAAGATTTTATATAATAATTTTCTAAGCAGGCGTTAACTGCTTTAAAAAAACATAAATATAAAGATTTTGTTGAAAAACTTTGGATTCCAAATCCCATTGTATGTAGGTACTCGTACTTTTAAAATTATATCATTTAAAACTACAAATAAAATTGTGTTAAAATGTCGTTTTTTTTATTGCAACCGCTTCTAAATGTTTTATTTTAATGCTGATAGGTAAAGAAAAAGAGGTGGGAGGTTTCACGAAATTCTAGGTTGCTCAATGCTCTCTGTTCGAGCGATTCGGGGCATAAACAAACCACTGGTTAATAAATAGATGTTGATGTCAAGGGTGTTGCGATGTTAGTGGCGATGCTTTGTAGGCGCCTGGATCGGTCACCTTTGGTGTAAAGTTTAGTAGCTACTATATTTTTGGTATTATAATACTACGATATTAGTGCCATTTAACTTTAGCAAAGGTGAGAGGTTAGAGGTAAACCTTGTACATCAAGAAGTAGAAGTGCAAAACCATCAAAGAAGAACCATTTTGAGATACGGCAGTTTAGTAGTTTATGAAACGGTTGCATAACGAGGGCTATTAAAACACGAGAGTTCTTGTTTGCTTTTTGCAACATTAGATAATTTTGTTGTTTTTTTTGCTCTATCGAAATGGTCTTTTTCAGCTTATTGAGGTTTAGAAGAAAACCGATAGCTAAGGAAAGCCAATTCAATGGTTTTGTACTGCAAAATGTGTTATAACAGCATAAAATAAACAAAAAAAACAACTTGGTTAACGGTCATAATCGGATCTGCAGGAGTAACCTTCCATATCCCTGCTTCCAGAGTGTGAAGCTAAATGAGCTCGAAACGTAGACGAAATGGGCCAGAAATTACGATCATTATCGTCATTATCCTGCCTGAGCCCTTCCTGAAATGGTCCTTTACAGAAAGCACATTGTTTGTTTGTTTGTCGTATGAGGTAGTACTGGCCTCTGGTGTCAGAGTTTGTCAAGCCGCCCGAGGGCCTCTGGCATGGCTTAACGACTGCTATTAATCAATAACAGCCGGGACCGATAGCTTAACGTACCCTCCGAAGCACAGAGCGATGAAAAACCGCACATAACATAAGTTATTGGTGCGGAGCCTAGGATCGAACCCAGTATCGTTGGATTCTAAGTTGCACTATTGAACCGTTAGGCTACCATCGCTCCAAATAATAGTAATGGAAAGGTCATAAAAATAGGTTTTATCAGAGCCCATAAGTAATAAGTAATCACTGAACCTTTGATCATCGTTAACGTAATAAGAAACGTCAGAATCCAGGATGGTCAGACTAAGCACATTGATAATCCATTCGCGATCAACCGCATTTGATCTCCACTGCCTACGTAATAAAATTCACTAAAATTTTACAAATATAATACAAGAGTAGGTAAGATTTAGAGTTTGTATGGAGATTTAGTTTACACTGTGCAAGACAATTACTTAGGCATACAGTTTGACAGACTGAAATTGGCCGTGGTTTACTTTCAATTAAATTTAATTAGAACTAATGAGCTAGAGGATATCTCAAATTAGCTGCTAAAGCAACGTTAATTGTTCAGAACATCCTGGACGGATCATTGCATCGGTTCATGCATCATAGAGTCAAGTTACGCGATGCCACCTAATAAGGATAACGATGGATCTCACTCTCAGTCTCCATGTTGTAAACTTACTAACTTACTTGTTTTTCTAGAAAATTGTGTGCAATACTATCAATTTTCTAAGATTAAAGTATCCTATTTGTTAATACAGGACCAAAAGGTACTTATAAAAAACAAATTGACCAAATTTCATCAAATTTCGTTCGGCCGTCATTCGTTTTTGTCGTTTTCCGGCTTCTATCGTACTTATCGGATTGCGATGCAAAGTACCTACACCAGATTTGCAAGTTCTAAGCTATCCAGCAGTGTAAGCCGAATTTCAACCAGCCTTGTTGTTTTTAAGTTATACAAGGGCAGACAGACAGACAGACACCATTTAATAATGATATTGTCTTAAAATGAATGAAGTAAAAATATGTAGCTTACTTCCGCCAAAATGACATCAAATAAAAATCAAAATGTCGGAAATATGTGTTTGGCGGAAGTAAGCTTCGTTCATTTTAAATATGGATTTCCGCAAAGTAACGTATGAATCTATCAATGATATTTTCTTGTCAATATTTGTTATGTCACCCAGTCATTTGCTTTTTATCTTCATTGTACAGACTTTTTGTTACCTACTGCTTTGTTATAAATAGGTGTAGATTGATAAAGAATGTAATAGACTTAGTGTCCAAATATATGGTCATTTTGTATGACGAAAATTTGTGGTGAATATTTTAAAACATTCACTAACCTCATAGTTCACATGTATTCCGAAGTAAATTCAAACACGTATAGTTATTTGTCGACGTCTCAGGTTATTTCTATTGCAAGCCTAGACGGAATCAGAGCGTCACATGTAACATAACGTCTATTCTGACAGGTATGTCGCTTTGTAAGCCAGACGTAACTACATAATATGAAACGTAATTTATGTGATTTTCTGTTATTATTTGTGACATGGGAGTTCTTTGGTCGACTTCATATGAATTAGCGTTCGTCAACATTGTCGAAGATGAATTTGTATGACACCTGAAACAATATTAGTAGAGATAAAACGCCGTACACAAATCTTAAATCTCAGGCGTATAGTTTTAGATTTGGAAACAATCTTTACATAATCGTTCATTCTAGTGTAGGATATTTTTAAGCAACTTAAAAAAAACTAGATTCTCAAGTTGATGTGCATGCATGGTAATATTGTTGAAAATGCGTAATATTAATATATGTACCAAATTTCATGTATGTATGTACATTTGTCCGCGTATTTCTCCGTATAAGTCCGATTGCAATAATTATTTTTGTAATAGTTTCAATATCTTTCAACTTAGGGAATAGTTGACGACTAGTTGGTCTCGTGGCTAGTGATCCTAGGTACTTAATCAAACGGTCGCAGGTTCGAATCCTGCAAGGTGCAATCATTTGTGTTATGAGCAGAAATGTTTGTTTCCAAGTCATGGATGTTATAATATTCGTATCTATGTATGTTTATCCGTTATAGTACCCATAGTACAGAGTATCCTAGTTTAGGGCTAGGTAATTGGTGTGGAATTGTCCCTTATTTTTTTTAATTTATTTTTTTAGTTTAAGTTTCATCAAAAGCCGTTCAGTTTTTTAAAATATATTTTATTTTTATTTTATTTTATTAAGGAAACAAACAGACAATAAAAATAACTTATATAACGAAATAAAAACACAATATAATATTCAACAAAGTTTCCAACTTAAAATAATACAAAGTTAACGAGCGGGAATTCTAAAAACTTCTAAAAAGGTAATAATGAGAAAATAAAAGGGAAATATAAACTGTTAACTGTTTCCAGTAGGTATGTATTTTTTCTTAGCAAACGGAATAAGGAAGTACTTACTTCATTTTCTAAGCCTACTTTAACGAAACTGAAATGTAAAAAAAAAACTATATATAACTATATACATATTTGAGTCGGTTTGGGCGTATCACAGAAATAAAAAAAAATTTACCTTCTTTTAAGTTTTATAAGATTTGAAGTCGGTTTAATTTTTTTAAATTAGTTTTTGTGGCTTCAATGTGTTATTATAACCTATCACCCTAATAGGTTCCCGCGAGGACACAGGCCTTCTCTCAGCAGAAGAGAAATAGAGAGAGAGAGATGACGGGCTATGAACCACCACGCGCCGGCCTAGTGCAAATTGCTGGAAATTATTAGCTGCAACGTCGCTTGAAACTGATAATTATTTAACAAAAAGTATTTTATCCACAATAGTGAACAGATACTTTTCACTCTAGTTATTATGAAATCGAGGACGATCTCAGCCACACTTATCAAGGTTGTTCAGTTAAGTAAAAATCAAAGTTTCCGATCTCAATCTGATTTTCTACTCTCAATTCATAGCCTGTTTGACGTTTCAGTTTAACACATATATATTCTTCTGACATAGACATATAGTTGTTGGCCGTCTGGCTTACAACTGCAATTAACAAGTATGCTCTTCTTAATCAAAAAAGTCGTGCACCTCTCTAAATAAATCTCTTGTTACCATGAGCAACAGACGAGAACTACACCTCTATATCCACATATAGCTCATTTCATCATTCGTACATCGTCTAAAAACGATATCTAGTATACTTCGATAAAAAATGTTCATTTTACACTCGAAAGCGTATCGAATATAAAATTATTCCGCTATCTCTTACACTGAACTCCCGATTTCACATGTCGTAAAATTTTTACACCCAAGATTTTTATCGTGTCCCGTGAGTCTTAAATAAGCTGAAATATCGTCGCTTATACTTACCTGACATGATGCGATGGTATCATTGTATGCAAGCTTGAAGATACGAGGCACCTGTGACCGACCATGTCGACCAAAAGCATAACTGTACACCGTCAACAACGTCAACAACGTCAACCGTGTACAACGTCTCGTACGTCTTTCATCCAATGAGATGGCAGACGTACGAGACGTTGATTCCAATAATATATTTTGAGAAAAAAAATAATGAGCTTGTATATACAAGCTCATTCCGTTTATATATATATATATATATATATATATATATATATATATATATATATATATATATACATATATATACATAATATACAGTTCATTATTTATATCAGCAATATGCTGTTAAATACTGAATACTGTAGAATTCGTCATCTTAAATTTTCAGAAGTCAACGCTTCTAAAGCATGCTATAATTTTTGTTTTACTTGCCGAATTTCTATATTGATTTATATTGCGTGCCATAGCACCCCTGCTAATCACGTCTACCGACTTTACGGACAAACCGTAATAGGAGTTCCCAAGTTTGAATTTCTTCCTCAATTGCCTCTTTCCGCTTTTATATGCTCGTACCATAGATTCGAAACCATCAAAAACCAAGGAAATATGGCAGGCCATTTTTGGCTATAACTTTCAAAATCCCAAAACGCAACTCATAAAACGCATTTCCACTTTACTCTTCGAGTCGTAAAATGCAGGTTCGTAAAACCGATACGATGTATAATCATGAATCCGGCTGAGTTTCAACACAGTACAGAATTAGAAACCATATAGTAAAAAATATACAATGAGAGGGCTTAATTTCATTTGCGTATACTAACGATCTCGTTTATTTGGAATTAAGCCATGCAAGCTATGCACTTAGTGGTTTTGTTTGTCTCTTATATATATTTGAAAAATGCAGTGCATTATGTAAATTCTGCGCAGTTAATCTTTAAGACGACGAGCCCCGTGCATGACATTGAAATTCTAAATTGTGGATGGCACTGTAATTTATGATCAAGTTCTCTTGCTTATCATGACTATATTCGCCTTTCATGTAAAAAAACACTCATAATGTTGCCCAACATTGTTTGTTTTTTTAGCCACTTGCACACATAGTTGCGGCCACTGCTCAACCCTTAATAAATCGATAGAGGACTTCAATGCAAACAAAAACTGTTGTTACACAGTTACCAGTGTTCTAACATTTTTGAACTAAGACGTCTATAAAATCACTCCGATACATACGGGGTACCATGACTAAAAAAGGGACCGTCACGAAAAGTGTTATATCGTCTCGCTTTTATAACTCTGTAACTATATTAGCTCCAGAGATCTAATTGTGGTGTAATTTTTTAGCTTAAATAGTCAGCAATTGTTTAATTTTAGTCAAAAGAAAGACGGCGAGGGGGCAAGACGCATAGAGCAAAATCAGCAAAATTTATGTTTTTGTAATCTTTAATTAGGTATACTTTTCTAAGTTATGTGCAGTTTTCCATCGCTCCTTGCTTCGGAGGGCACGTTAAGCTGTCGATCCCGGCTGTTATTAACTAATAGCAGTCATTAAGCCATGTCAGAGGCCCTCGGGCGGCTTGACAAACACTGACATCAGAGGCCAGCACTACCTCATACGACAAACAAACAAACAACAAACAAAAAATTTGGTATTACTCGCGTTTTAGACATAGGGGTAACATATTGATTAGGGTGTTGTCATAAAGATCTCATTGAGAACGTTCGATTCAACATGTTTTTTTTTGCAAAAAGTCTACTTAAGAGCAAGTAATTTAAAAAAAAAAGGTGGAATAAGGAAAAAAAACATAAAAGTGGCTGCTGCGCCCGGAAAGTCCATACTAAAATTAAACATTGTTGGAAAGAAGAAGTTCTGAAGCTCACACTTCTTTTTCTTCTTCATCGTATCAATCGCTGAAATATATTTAGGCAATTATATGGGTTTGGACCAAAACTTGGCAACCTTCACCGCTTGATCATTGGCCAAGTTAAGGTCTTCTTTGGAACAATGTGTCGGACATAAGGGGCAACAGGAAAATTGCGACATTGAATGGACGGCAGCACCACAATCGCACTCCAACCGATCTTCTATACCCCATCGGTACATGTTTTCTCGACAGCGGCCAACCCCGGCGCGAAGCCGAGTAAAGGATTTCCAGATCGGCCACTGTAGATTTTGCCCTGGTGGAAGGGCTTCTGCTGGGGTTATAAAATCAGGCGGGACCGCGTGCTGTGCTTGCCACAGTTCGCATCTTCTCTTAGCAGAATCAGATTTCAAAGCTACTAAATTTCTTAAAAAGCTTTTACGGCTCTCTAAGCGTGCTTGTGGCATGGTGTAGCCATACAGTGGATGTCGGGTATCTGTTTCCTGCTTTAATTTTTCTGGTGAACTAGCTACCTCTCTTCGCACGTCTGGTGGAGCTATACCTGCCAGCGGGTATAATATTTTGAGGGTTATTTGTTTGCTCGCGTCCGTAGGATTCAGCCCTCGATGTCCTACACGTGACCCTCGGGTGGTGCCAAAAGAGCAACCGAATCACCTGGTGGTGGTGGCTTCGGCCGCCGGCTTTTTATATTACCACCCTCTGGACAAAGTCTTGATGCCAAACGATTTGTCGTGTTCCATCATGATGTTCAGGGAAGCCGTCCGGATGAGTTCTCTGGATGCAGTTGTCTTGGAAGGGTGGACCGTGATCGGAATCATGGTGTTTTTGCGTCGGAGGCCTTGCTTTGGAGGGTAGCGGAATCCGAAGCACGGTGTTCTCTGCTGGCCGACCGCAAGTTGTAGGGGGCCCAAGTAGTAGTTTAGCCAGCTACGAAAGGCTGCCCCGCCGCTTGAGAAAAATCCTGAAATGATCCATTGGGCTGGCTGGCGACCGGATGTGAGGAACTGATGTATTATTTCAGGGGGGTTCGGGCGTCCCTGAGGTCTCCACGCAAGTTCTTCAATGGCGTAGTTATGCCTTGACTTCCGTGGTTTAGCCATTCTGACATCTCGTTTGCTCATTACTCGTCCAACCTATTCACAAAAACACATCATGAAAAAAGTCCAAAGAAGATATAAGTTAAAACGGCAGATGCACGTCCTCACACTTAAAGTGGATCTTGCGAATATGTGCGGGATTCGCTCCAATCTCCAACTGGTCCATTATCATCTGGAGACCTCTAAGCCCCACTTGTTCTTCTTGTCGGAGACGCAGATAGGATGTCCAGCTGATACGGCGTACTTGGATTACCCAGGCTATATCTTGGAGCATCTATTTATCCCAAATGCCGGCGTTTGTGTATACGCCCGTGATGACATTTGCTGTCTGCGTCTCCGAAATCTTGAGCACCCTAACTTCTCAGTGATTTGACACGGTGGACACGGGCATAGAGAAAATTATATATGCTTGTGTGTACCGCTCACACAGCGGAGATCGGGGGACGACTTTATTGGTAGACTATCTAGGTGAGGCGGCAAGTGTGGCCCAACAGCGTTACCCGTCTGCTCAATTGGTGTTTTTGGGGGATTTCACAAGGAGTGGCTTGTCCCATACCAAAAAACCGACCACGCTGGTAGAGAGACGCGGAAGCTTGCTCTGGCGTTAGATCTCTCTCAGCTTGTGCAGAAGCCGACACGGGTACCTGACCGTGACGGTGACACTGCCAACTGTCTCGACCTGTTGATGACGACTGAACCAGACCGATACTCCGTATCAGTATCCCCACCTCTTGGTAGCTCTGATCACTGCCTGGTTAAGTCCGTCTCAGTGTATTCCCCACCTGATCCTAGCCTTAAGGGAAATAGGCGCGTGTGGAGATACAACCCAGCAGATTGGGACAAGATGCGGCAATTCCTTGCATCGTACCCTTGGCGGCAAACATGCTTCATCTCCCAGGACCCGTCGACTTGCGCGTCTGCTGTTACAGAGGTAATATGTCAGGCAATGGAATATTTCATTCCATTCAGTGACAAGACTTTTTCCAGCAGCCTTGGTTTGGATCCAGCTGTGGTCATGCTGTGGCTCTAAAGCGTGCGGCATATCTAGACTGGGCTGATGCTCGAAAGCGCAAGTCTTCAGATAGTCGGGCTAAGAAGAGAAAATTTAACGTTGCCGCTAAGACCTGCAAGAAGATACTTAAGAAGGCCCATTTTGATCACGTAAGTCGAATTGGGGCCAAACTGGCTTCATACCCCGCGGGTAGTAAAGCTTTTTGGTCCCTGGCCAAGTCGGTCGAAGTAAACTTCTGCCGCCCCTCACTGCCACCATTGCTGTAACCTGATGGATCACTAGCTCACACTGCTGGAGACAAAGCGAATTTATTTGCTTCTCTTTTTGCAGAAGCCTCGCATCTAGATGCTTCTGGCAAGACACTTTCCTGCCTTCCTCATTGCGGGGTTTTTATGCCTGAAATTCGCATTCGCCAGAAGGAGGTTCTCAGAACGCTTCGAGCTCTAGATGTGAACAAGGCCAGTGGTCCTGATGGTATTCCAGCGATTGTGTTGAAATACTGTGCGCCCGAATTGTCTCCCATCTTAACGCGTTTGTACCGCCTCTCTCTTCACTCAGGTAAAGTTCCAAAGAGCTGGAAGCTTGCCAATGTACAACCAGTACCAAAGAAGGGTAGTCGTGCTAATCCGGCCAATTATCGTCCCATCTCGATTACCTCCTTACTCTGTAAGTGTATGGAGCGTGTCATAAACATTAGGCTCTTGGCATACCTTGAAGACAATGATCTTCTCAGTGACCGACAATACGGATTTCGCCGAAACCAGTCTACTGGGGATCTTCTCGCGTATGCCACTCACGTACTGAGCGAAACCATAGAGATGCATGGTGAGGCGCTTGCCGTCTCCCTTGACATATCGAAGGCATTTGATCGGGTCTGGCACGATGGCCTTTTAAACAAGCTTCCCTCAGATGGTTTACCTGTTGGCTTATGCAATTGGATAGTTGATTTCTTGAGGGAACGATCTATTCGAGTAGTCTTAGAGGGCTGCTCGTCTGATCAAATGGCTATCAATGCCGGTGTACCTCAGGGATCGGTTCTCTCAGCTACACTGTTTTTACTGCACATTAATGACCTTCTGAAGCCCGGTACCTTTGGGTATGCTGATGACAGTACTGTAGTTGAGAATATTTCTTCCATCCTGATAATGATGATGAAAGATGATTATGATGATATTAGATATTTTTGATGTGTAAACATCTAATGGCACGGTACGGGGGTAATGCCGACTGTTGGCATTGCGATCGAGCGGCGTGGCTATTGAGTGATCATGTGGTTCCGCGACGCGAGCGTTCCACGACGCGAAGAAGAATAACAAGAACAAGACACTCTTCACATTGGTGATGGGGGACTTTAACACACGGCTAGGCATGAGGAATGGCGATGAACTGAGAGTGGGGCAGTTTAGATTTGGACAGCGGAACCAAATGGGTCAGCGATTGGCTGACTTCATGGAGAAGGAGGGACTCTTTATGATGAACTCTTTTTTCAAGAGCACCCGTTTAGAAAATGGACTTGGCTGCATCCCAGCGGTCATAAGAGCGAGATAGATTTCTTTTTGGCAACCAATAGCCATATATTCAATGATGTCTTTGTGATCAACAGGGTTAAGACCGGCAGTGATCACCGCATGGTAAAAAACTCATTGAATATCAACGTAAAGCTGGAAAGGTCTCGTTTGATCAGATTGATGAGAACCGGTCTACTGGGGATCTTCTCGCGTATGCCACTCACGTACTGAGCGAAACCATAGAGATGCATGGTGAAGCGCTTGCCGTCTCCCTTGACATATCGAAGGCATTTGATCGGGTCTGGCACGATGGCCTTTTAAACAAGCTTCCCTCAGATGGTTTACCTGTTGGCTTATGCAATTGGATAGTTGATTTCTTGAGGGAACGATTTATTCGAGTAGTCTTAGAGGGCTGCTCGTCTGATCAAATGGCTATCAATGCCGGTGTACCTCAGGGATCGGTTCTCTCAGCAACACTGTTTTTACTGCACATTAATGACCTTCTGAAGCCCGGTACCTTTGGGTATGCTGATGACAGTACTGTAGTTGAGAGATACACTTCCAATGCTCAAGCCAGCTGTGACGCTGTCCAGTTTCAGAGAGAGGCTATGGTAGACCGTTTAAATTTAGCCTTAGAAGCCGTGTCCGATTGGGCCGATGCTAACCTGGTTAAGTTTAATGCTACTAAAACGCAAGCGTGTTTGTTTTCTGCTAAAAAGAGTCCTCTAAGAGTCTCACCGATCTCCGTCTTTCCAAAGTGTAACAATACCAATAGGCGACCATTTGGAGCTTTTGGGTGTCGAACTCACATCAAACCTGAATTTTGGGTCTTATATTGAATCCAAAGCCTTGGCTTTGGATTCAATTGTAGCTCAATTTGTTTGGATCAAATTGTAGCTGCAAAAAAACTTGGTATTTTGTCTAAGGTTAGGCGGTACTTCACACCGGGACAGCTTTTGAATCTTTATCAAGCACAGGTCCGATCTTGTATGGAGTACTGCTGCTACCTCTGGGACGGTTCTGCCAAGTATCAGCTCGAGTCTTTGGATTCAATTGAGAGACGTGCTTTCAGGCTCATTGGGGATAACACTCTGGTAAAGAGTAAGCTTCAAAGTCTGGCGCATCGACGTGAGGTAGCAAGCCTGGCGGTATTCTACAGATTGCACTATGGAGAGTGTGCGCAAGAACTGCACAACCTGATTCCCCCATCACCTTTCCATCACCGTACGACTAGACGATCAGCAAAGCGCCACCCTTTCATGGTTGAAATACCTCGCACAAGAACGAAGCGTTACGCTTCTTCATTTATTATAAGAACTGCAAAGGAGTGGAATGCCCTGCCCTCGTCAGTGTTTCCGGTAAATTATAAGCCCGGTGTGTTCAAGTCAAGAGTGAATAGGTATCTACTAGGCAAGCGTGCTACACCTTCGACCACATCATCGCTTTCCATCAGGTAAGATCGTGGTCAAACGATTGCCTAGTCCGTAATAAAAAAAAAAAAAAAAACCGGTTATAGTGCGACATGTCTCAACTTTTTTAGCGTGAGCGGATCGGTGCCACACTGGGCACGCGTATTCTCGCGTGCTAAAGCACAGTGACAAGCCAGTAAGGCGAAGTACGTGTGGTGATGCGCCCAAAGACGATGACACAAGAGGTCGAAGATCATAGAAAATAACTAGTTGGGGCTGTGTGCACACCTAGTTATTTTTTATGATATTTAACTCCTCTATCGATTTATTAAAGTTTGATTAGTGGCCGCGACTTTTCGGGGTTTTTACTTGTACTTAAGTTAGGCTTCATGTAAAAAAACTAAAACTAACCTGTAACTCATCTTCCAAACTCCACTACGGATCATCTCATACTGTTTCTACAAACAACTGCGCTTTCGATGACGAAGGTGGTACGGAAATAATTAGAGCCGCTTTATCCGACCAGATCGTATTCAGTCGTATAATGAATGAAACGTTAGCACAGCGTTACCGGCGGAATGGCGTCATGACCTCATGACTCCGTTAATATTTTAAGTTCACATTTTGTCTGGTTAGCTTACCTTATGTGTATGTTTGTAAGAGGATAGTGATTGAGAGTTTGAATAGTTGATGCCTATGCAGATATTGAGGACTAAGTATGTATATAATACCCTTGTTGACATTAAAAGTATTTCGAGGAGGCATTTGGTTGTAAATTCATTTGCAGTTTCCGTCTCCATTTGTAGAAAATACTTATTTACATAGATGGTAGATGATATTTTACCAACATTTGCATTAGGAAAACTATACCTAACGAAGTTATAGTAATCCGACTAATTTCTAAAAATGTAATGACCCATTTTTAAGAATTTCAAATTTCAGCGTGTTCGATTATTGGCTTTTTTCCAGAAAATATAGGTGAACCATATCAAAGCCTATCTACATTCGAGCAAAACTTTTAACCTCATTCTTTACAAAATGAGGGTGACTAGATTTAAATACAATAATGCCTCACCACCGTCTGCAGCTCTCGTAGCGGCCACCGCATCCCATAACACCTACACATATACCGTATCTTCCATAAATCCGATACTAGGCAATTGGATAAATGGCAACAAGCGGCCACCGACCGGATTTCCAAAAACAAAGCTTTATAAATATCAGACAAACCGCAGCGGATAGAATCGAATATGAGCGGAGTGAAAAGAGTAAAAAAAATATTTAAATTTTGGAGCGCTCGCAATCCCATCTATCGATATCAAAGCACGTCCAATCAAAACGAGACGTGACAATGATTCAGAAGCCTTTTTTGATTCTGTGAATAGCTCCGCTAACTTATTGGAAGTACTTTATTTGCTGATTGGTGTTTGACACCTCGGCGGGGGCGGATTCGGTTGGTATTTTTATTTAATTAACTTTTGCTGTTTGCTGCTTCGGTGGAGAGAGGACAGCGAAATACAATGCTGACTAATTTACGCGTGGTTTCAGTGGCTTTTCAGTTTAACTTTTATTGTTTGTGTTGCTTTTTAACTCGTTTTCATTATAATTATTTAAATTACTCCCATTGTAAATTGCATTTTCATTTGTGGGTATCTAATCTAAAGATTCCAGTGAAACCGCTTTAACCGATTTCTAGAAAGAGTTTCTCTAATCGACAGCTTTTGTCAAGAAAATTGGGTCAGTAGTTTTATAGAAGATCTAGAGTCGATCTTTTTTATTCAAATTACTACTGTGTTCTTTGATGCAACTATGAAAATATTCTGTTAATTTTTTATGTTTCAAGATCCATAACTTATTGTTCAATAATTAGTATTTTTATTGTTTATAGTGATTTCTAATTGATTTACCGCCGAGATTAAAAAGCAGCGGATACCTAAATCGCTTAGTCAACATTAAAAATTGAAAATGAAACTGCACTGAACGAAAAACAGTATCCAAGTTGTGCGCCCTCCGCCAAAGCTTTAAGGGAGATAACGCGATAATAATTCTTCGTAAAATGTCACCAAAGTTCATAACTGATAAAAGTTTAGTCCCTTCTCTGAAATTTTAATAGAGATTTAATTTTCGCGAGTGTCCGAGCCGTACCGATAACGAAGTAACTAGTCACCAGTTGGGTCGTAAGTATACAGAACTCAACGTTACACACCGTTATTTATTCTGTGATCCTACGAAGCTTCCTCGTTCTAGGCTACTTACAATTTAGCTGTCACAAGTGCATCTATTTTATTTTATGCCCGCGGTTTTGCCCGCGTGATCAAGTCACTCCAGTGATCAGTTCCCTGGGTTCCAGGGAAATGACCCTGACCTTTGCAAGACCTACAAAGTACAAATACTATATTTTATCAGAATTGGTTCAGCCGTCAAATAGTTTTTTATCGATTGTTAGGCTTCTTTTCATCGGATTGAGTACACCAGATTTTAATTCAAAACCAAAGCTATCCATCAGAGTAAACCGCATTTCAATTGGTTTAGAAGTTTTTACTTAATGCGCGATCAGACAAACAGACAGACAGACACCATTTAAAAAAATGACAGTTATATTCATGTTCAGTAGCTTATTTTAAGTCCTGACCATATATTTTTTAACCCCTGAACTCCGTATGAGAGGGGTGTTATAAGTTTAGGGTGTGTATCATTGTATGTATCCGTGTGTCTTTCTGTGGCATCGTAGCTCCCAAACGAATGTACCGATTTTGATGCGTTTTTTTATGTTTGAAAGCTGATGTGATCGAGATTCTTCTTAGCTATAATAGGGGTTATTTATCTTTTTAGTTTGTGATCCTTGTTTCATTTTCATTGAATATACAACTTACTGCTTTATTATAAGCTTATTAGAGATGATAATATGAAGGGAATGAATAATATAAGGGTTGTTGGTTTTTTTAAACATTTACGGCATCAAGTATATGTGTGATCATAGTTGTTTCTAGATATAGATATTTCCCATATTAATGAATATCGCGCGCCATGCAAGTTTGTAATTGAAAAAGTTCATGCCGTTTGTGCAAGTACCTATATTCCTGGTACCTAGCGGGTGTAAGTTGAACATTGTTTGGTTATATTACTGATAATTTGTAAACATCCACACCAATATATAAAAGTGAAACGTTGTGTGTTTGTTTGTTTGTGGCGCTTACACGCCAAAACGGCTGACCGATGATGAAACTTTGTATATAGAGACCAACATAGGATACTTTATATCCCGGAAAATGGTAAGATGCCACGAGCAAACTAGAAAATGACGATTACTCGTTGTAAGCGTAGAGAGAGGTTGTAAAAGGAACGGTTGCCGTGGAAACGAAATAATAACAAGCCTATGTCGAAAACAATAAGAGCGTTGGTGCTATACTTTTGCATTGGTTTTTAATTTCCTAGATGAACCTAAGATGCAACTTTTTTCCATAAACTGTAGTCCACGCGGACGAAGTCGCGGGTGAAAGCATTAAGCATAGTTTCATTTATAAACAATAATTTTTATGAATAAATATCGCTACTTAACATTAAAAATTAAAATAAATGACGACTTAGTACCTAGGTTACTTACATATGTTATTTATTCGCACTCAACCATAGACCACCAAAAAACCAGCCATAGTACCCTCTCCGCCCCAAACGCAACACCCCCTTCTGCGTTTTCACCCGCGTGTATCAAAGAGAATATAATCACTACGTTTCCGTGGATGATGACGATGATGAAAGGTACGAATATCCGTCTTTCGACACTTTTTTGTTTACCCGTGTGATGTGCCATGGCCACGAGGCTCCCTGAAGGAGACAAGCAAGTCAGGCGTCTTTTGTTTATTCTTAAATTTCGAATCAGGCATCCAAGCTAAGTTTGATTTTATACAAAAATCCAATAGAAAAAAAGGATGTTCTGTTTTTCCCGAATCTATCAATTTTCAAAACTTTGACGAACATTTCAAACAAATAATAGCCAAATCGGTCCAGCCGTTGTGAAGTGATGCGCTTACCAAAGAACAGCATTTTTTTTTATATATAACTAACTGCGCCCCGCGGTTTTTGCGTGTGGATTATGATGATGGATGATGACGATGATGAAAAGGAGCCTACGTGTAAATCCAGGATATATGCTATCCTGGTACCAAATTTCATCCAAATCCATTTAGCAGTTTGAGCGTGAAGGTCTAATAAACATACACACACACTTCTAAAGATAGATGGCGCTAATCGGTTTTCATGAATTTGATGGCGTTTTGTATGGATTGTCAATTCTAATGTATGGAGTACTGCATCGCACATACTAAATTATATTAGAGTGACTAGCTGCACCCCGCGGTTTTACCCGTGCATGACGAGGATGATGATGATGATGATGATGATGATGATGATGATGATGATAAAAAGTATCGTGTGTGTTATCAAATTTCAACCAAATCGGTCCATCGTTTGAGTGTGAATTAGTAAATAATGATGATGATGAAATGTATTTTTTGTATTAATCCAGAATATAAGCTATCCTTGCACTAAATTTCATCCAACTCAGTGCAGCCATTTGAGCTTGAAGGAGTAACAAACATAGGTACACATATACAAACTTTCTCCTTTATAATATTAGTGTGTTTATAGATTATACGGATAATTTTACTGTACAGATAGATATTTATTGTACAAACGGAACCCTATTTATATGACAACCTAGTTTATTTGTCTGTCTGTCACGAGTTTAAGGCTCCAGAACGAAATAAGATGGAGGCTAGAAAACGCACAGTTCCTTAGCACAAAAAAGGAAAATAATAAAAAAATTACTTTATATAAATAAAAACAACATATTTCGACTAGGAAGCCCATGCATAGAAAAGGGAGTAGTTATTTCTTATTATTTTCCAATTGAAAAATGATTTAATCTACTTTAAAAAAAAAAGAAAAAACTCTAGAAACAAAGATGCGAGGACAAGTCAAAGACAGTAGTTTTTTTAATATTGAGATTATAATATCCCAAAACATATTTGTCTTTCAAAACTAACCATCTTCTATACTTATAATAATTATAATATCCCAAAACATATTTGTCTTTCAAAACTAACCATCTTCTATACTTATAATAATGTAATAAACAAGTAAGTAAGAAAAAGCTGGTACAAAGACGATATTTAAAAAAAAAATGGCCTACTGTACTTAAAATTAGCTACTAAACAAGATATAAACTTTTTTTAAATCGATTCTGTCTGTCAGATCGTCCCGAAAAAGCTACTGAACGGATTGCAAAGTTGCTTTTACTGTTAGATAGCTTAGAGTTTGACTTAAAAACTGCTATGCCTGGTATCTCAATTTAACGAAAAGAACCCGAGCAATCGATAAAAATGTTTTTCGCGGCTAACAAATTTTGATGAAATGTACTTTTATATTGTTCTTTATTCTGGTCCTGGAAAAACATTATAGGATACTTTTATCCCACAAAAACACCATGCGGGCATAGTCACAGGCACAGCTAGTACTTTATAATTAGCAAAACAAATAAGTACCTAGGTACTATAATCTTCAATATACACAACACATACATGTACAACATTTTTTTAATTCGATTCGCATTTGTAAATTTTCATATATTTCTGTAAAATAAATTTTTACAGAAATACTTTACTTAATTTTGCAGTTTTTGAAAATGAGTCTTACGATTACTGAAACAAGATTTTTTGATGTAAGGGATCCCTGGTTACTCGATGTAAGACTCCCAATTGGCCAGTTATTTAAATCTTCCAGACGAAACTTACTCAGAAACTACAGTGAACGTACAAATTACGAAAGACCTGAAAAGTTATATTATTGCCAGTTCTATCCTGTACTAATAACGAAAAACATTCCTAGGTAACATATTGCTGGCCATTCCAATACATCAACGATATAAATAAAAAAACGACAAGTGCGTATAAAATGCACAAACTAGGTTCCGTAGCCAAGATACTAAGCTAACTACTAACTATGATAACAACATTGCAATCAGTTCAGTATTTCTTACGTGAATACATAAAGTTATGTACTATTGTTTTAACGGTTGGATTATGTATCTCACTTTGGAATTTGTTCGAAGTTGACGCGGGCATAAAATGCGTTATGTTGGTCGGCTATAGTTCGTAGTGTCAAGTTGGAATGAAATGCTGTTTTTTTTTAAGTTAACTATTTCAGAACAAATTCATCAGGTATTGGTCATTAGCTCTAAGAAAAGTTTCTTAACCAATTTCATTAATAAACAAATAAAAGTTAGCTCTATCACAAACACTTTTCCCACTCGATAATATAATTATCGCGCTTACACCATGTAATTAACAGTCGCAAAGGGTTGATTTACATTATAAGTTCTTGCTATATTTTACCCATATCCTTACCCGAAATACAAAATTGAACCCTGTAAATATACGCATAAGTCTGAATTTTCTAGAAGGGGTAGGTCAGATAGTGTTAGTAGTAAATTGAGTTATAAGGCAAGAAGTGAGAATACGTCAAAAGGTGCTTCAAACGATATATGCAATTTCCTTCAAGAAAGTGCTATAAATATAAGTGCATTTAACTCCCCTTCAGTGTTAGGTGGGTTTCTACCATGAACCCCTTCAGAGGTACTAGTGGACTTATGTTTTTTTTTAAATGCTGTATTCATCCTTGTTATCTTTCTAAAATATTTCATTATAATATATCAGAGCAAAAACAGAGTGATTTCTTCTTCAAAATTTTTTTTTTCATGTTTTTTTCATACCGTTGAAGCGCCAACTACTCACTGTTTTTTATTTATAAATGTACTTTATCCATGAAAACACTTAGAATACGCGAGTAGTGCCTAATATTTAAATACATTATTTTCCATCATAATTTTTATTTATGAGAATTAATAACAACTATACATAGACCATCACTGTCAGTTGTTCTAGTTGTAACTCGTTGTCAGACTGACAATAATAATTGTGATAAAAAAGAAGTCTCTAAGACATTATAATACCAACTACACCAAATGTAGGTAGAATTGTACCAAAATTCAATATAAATTTGCAAGTCTCGATTACCATTACATACATTTATCATCCCCAAACATTATTACATTTAATTAAACTTTAAAACAAGTATCTTTGATATCGGGAACTGAATCCGATGTGTTAAACGACGACTCGGCGACCATATAATTTGTAAGGGTTCCAAACTTGGCCAATTACTTGGAACTCTACTAACACTCACACTTGGTGATGCAGATCGCAATCTTGCATAAGCCGCCGCAAAACAATCATAATTTTCGTCAAACTAGTCTACGTTTTCAATTCCTCGAAGTTTGTCGATTTTTATTTGCAATAATGTTTCCAGACCGTGTCTACCCGAGCCGCTACCTCAATGGTTTATTGGCACACAAACAAATAATCAAAGTCCCGCCCAAAAAGCGTTTCCTCTATATTCTATCCCATCTGGAAAAATAACATCTAACCATTTGTAACCAAAAATGTACCGATCAGCAATAGCGTCAGCGCAACGCAACGTGCATCAGCAGAGCGGAACGCGACAGGATTCGTTTTATTCGACCCGCGGCAGTGTTGCCGAACTTAATTGCTCTATTGTTAATTAAGTAACGTTTCAACACCACTATGTAACTATTAAAGAGAGATTAAGCTTAACGAACGGTCCAATTCGGCGTATGGTATGAGCATATACCAGCGGACGTGTCCTTTAAAAAACGTATAAGTTTTGTGTCACTATGTTCCTGTGAAATCCGGACGGTGTACATGGAAACTGTAGAGTGTGTACATTTAACTACCGTTACATACCATACAATCTCATGTTTTTCTATCCAGTCGATTCTGTTAGCAGGGTAAATCATCTGTACTGATTTCTCTACCTGCATTCCACCTGCTTACCGCGTTTCACGTTTTGAGGATAACAAAACTAAGCCACTGTCCCCCATTACACTGTTACAATATGACCATTCAACCTCTTGCATGATTTAGTTTTCATTCCCAGTCATAGAAATTGTCGCCCAAACTAGTCTGGGCTACATAATGCCATTAGATTAATTTGATCCGCACATTACCAAATCAGAATTGCGTTTAGTGGTAATTTTGATTTGCAATTAGGTGGATTTCCACTGAGTGCGTTGATAATTTGCAATTGTCAAATAGATATGCTATTTTCAGAGTTGAACTGGTAAAATGT
This sequence comes from Alsophila aescularia, assembly GCA_946251855.1. Taxonomy (NCBI): domain Eukaryota; kingdom Metazoa; phylum Arthropoda; class Insecta; order Lepidoptera; family Geometridae; genus Alsophila; species Alsophila aescularia. The sequence goes on from OX276376.1 coordinate 52,573,096, forward strand.
GTTTAAATAAACTTATGAAGTACCTACATTAAATTAAACAAGCACAAATTAATAATTTATATAACCCCGGCCCCCTAGGATAATTTAACAAAAATATGTATCCTTTATATGCGCACTGTACCTGCACATAGCAAACGTTGTACTGAATAATCATGTAACAAATCATCAGTAATACATTAATCGTGGTTTGCACGTTGACAGAAATTTGTCACAGTCGCCAATGGGTTGAGAAATACAATCACAGTGATTAGTTTTCAGCGAAAACATTACCATTTATCTTTGTAAGAGAACCTGATTGGTTACACGGTCGTTTTAACTGGAAAATTATTTATACTATTTTGTTTGTTTGCATTTTTAGTGTCACTCTTTTTGTATAGCTGCCGTATAGCTTTCGTCATAAAATAACTGGGCCCTTATTTTCTATTGCCACTAAGACATGTTACGCGCCGCTTTAAGATATCTTCGTGGAATTGTCGTGTAACGTTAAATACTATTCTCTAAGCCACGGTCAAATTTGACAAACGCGACAATGTTCGTTACGCGCACGTTATAGTCTATAATATCTATATTATTATGATCTATGGAACAGGCTAGGGATGTGACTAAATGGTACTAAAATCTATTTTTCCCATATACGTTTTATTGGGATCCCTCCAAAATCGAATATGCAAAAATCTATTAATTTTCCAGAAAATATGGATTTTTCTGAAAAATATATATTGGGTTCCTTCAAAATTTATTATGCAAAAATCGTTTTTTTTTTTAGTTTAAATGCATCTAAATGATAATGCTTAAAAAACGATTAAAAAATAATCGATTAATTTAAAAATCTGTCTGTTAAAAAAGTCGTCATTTTAAAATGATAATCTATTATTTTATTAATCGTTTTTTTCACATTCATTTAGACGTCTAAATTCCGAAACGATCGGACGTAAGCGTAAACACCAAGTGAATTCAAATAAAATAAAAATAACGGGCGTAGACAACTTTCCTTGTGGCATTCCTTTTTACGATTCCGCGCCCTGGCGCGTTTAGCAAACGCGTTTACGTTAGAAGTACGTTATGACGTCACTCGTTTTCTGCAAGGAATTTCTTCTGGCCATAGAGATAATGGCCCTGAACTGATTCAGTGCTAGTAAGTTATTATTGATGCGTCATCATTTTGCACCAATGTAAGTAAGAATTGATTTTCTTGAAGTATACCAACATGCTAATGTTGGATAAAATTCGTTATCATAACCAGCATTAATTCAATCTTGAAGCACCTTTGTGGTATTAGGCTTCATCGTTACTCAATATCTATCATAATCATCATCAGCCCGTATTCGTCCACTGCTGGATGTAGGCCTCTCCTAGTGAACGCCACTGAGCCCGATCTTCAGATCTCCTCATCCAGTCGATGCCAGCCGACAAGTAGTCACTCCATCACCTGGTCGACTGGATCCCTACGGTCTGAACTCTATTATATGTATATGTATGTTTGTTTAGATCAAATCTTTCAAGCTGAAGCTTTGAACCAGTTCTTCCTCTTATACTACGGAGCTGAATTTTTACGTGTTGGTTCAGTTCTTATGACAATGCATTTTTAAGCATGTCAGCATGACCTGAATCGAAATCCAGGATTAGCTCCAGATAAAGAAACTCTTCAACTGTTAACAGCACAGACGCGAAACAGCAATATCAGCCTACTACTCATACGTGCGCGTATGATTAGTAGGCTGATATTGCTCATGGTTGAGATACGGGGTAATGTTGTGGGGAAATAGAGTAAATGCAAACGATGTATTCATTATCCAGAAAAAATGTTTAAGAATTATAGCCCAAATAGATAACACCCAAAGCTGTAGGCCATATTTTATAAAATCTTAACATTCAAATCATTATATATCCAAGACTTATGCACATTTGTTTTCAAAAATGCCAATAAATTCACCACAGTAACAAATACACTCATAACATAAATACTCGCTATAAAAACCAACTCTACTTACCACCCTCCAGAATAAAAATGGTAAACAACAGCTCATATTACATGGCGGTTAAAATCTTGAATAAATTACCTACACAATTTAAAAATGAATAAAATTTCCCCTCTTTTAATAATAAACTTAAAAATTACCTGGCTCGAAATTGTTTCTACTCATTAGATGAATATTTTGAATCTAACCAAAAAATATTGTCACTGTGACGATCTCTATACTTTTAGATATATTTGTTGCTTAAACTTAACGTATTATAAATACCTAGTATTAACTGTAGATACTTTAATAATGTTAATTAGCATAGTCAAGAAACATGTAGCACCCTAAACTTTTGCGATGCCTGAAAAGGGCTACTAAGTTGAAAGCACTAAACTAGAATAAGACCTTTTGTATGTTGTACACTTAGTTATGCAAATAAAGATACTGAATACTGAAAGATACTGAATACTGAAATTTTGTGTACGCATTTTATTATGATAGCCGGTTTTAAATTTTACCATGACATGGTTGCTACACTCAGGGTTGGATGCTGACTAGGGAACTCCTCAACGATTAATAGCACAGACACGAAAATGTTGTATGTTGTGTGTGTGTTGTTTTATATATGCATTCCCTTGTGATAGCCCGATCTAACTTTGACCATGACATGGCCACTACCTAAAAGCTTTTTAAACGTATTTTTAATTAACTTATTTAAATTTTGACAGTGGTCTGAAAGGCTCAATTGAAAAATAGCACTTGGGTGTTTCACACCGCGGTCCGAACCGCGTGATTGTTGTGGTGTGTTTGTGTGAAACTCTCCAGTATCTACCCGTAAATGATATCTTTATTAACAATCGCCTACGGCTTTATGAACGCTAAATAAATGCCTATTAAATTAAAACAAATTCCAAAATGTTGAAGAAAACTATGTTTTTAAATATACCTTTCATTACTCAAGACTTATGTCATATTATTCTTAAACATGTCATACAATACTTACGACGTGTTGTTTCCGGCACCGCTGGCTAACGACGGCTAATGACTAGTAAATGTTCCCATAAATCATGAAACATCAAAACGACTAACACTATGATCACTCGGTAAATAAACATGACGTTCGTCACTTTAAATTGGTTGTTTACATAATAAATTGATTGCTTTAGGAGTACGTCATTAAGTTGTTTTATGCCTCTTGGTGTTTTGTTATATTTCTGCAGCTGGCTCATGTCAAAAGTTATAAGAGACATGGTATACTCGTACATCTGTTTTCATATCGTATCGCATGTCGAACTAGATAGTGGCGAACTCTGGTGTCAGAGTTTGTCAGGCTGCCCAAGGGCCTCTAACGTGACAGCAGCCAGCAACGACGGCTTAACACGCCCTCATAAAATCAGAGTGATGGCAAATTTGATATATAACTTATTATATTTGGTAAGTGGGGCCGAGGCTCTGGCCCAGTGTCGTTGGATTGAAAAGCCTACATATTACCGCATGGGCACCTTATTGGAGTTCTCTTTGCACTAATTTTACTCAACCTCGCTTGATATGTTCGTCACAGCTTGAAGAAAACAAACATGGGAATATCATAAAATCTTACCACGAAAATTTCTTAAGAATTTTTATCTACATTCATATCATCAAATCCGGATTACGAACTAAAAAATTGTGGAATAATGACATACTTTACGCACGGTCTCTAATAAGAAACAAATAGTAGTTTATGAAAAGGTATATAATGAGGGAAATTAAAACACAATTAGTGTTTTAATACCTAGTTATGTGCCACTTCATACACTGCTTTAGCTATACCAAAGATAATCGAAAGGATTATCTTTGGCTATACTAATGCTATAGGAACTTGTAATGAGAAAATAATGTCGTAATATTTTCTTGATTTTGCTGTTAAAAGCTTCTTCTTTTTTTTGCTGTTCCATGATGTCAGGCGGAGTCAAATTCTCCTCACGAACACTGTTTTCACATGTTTAAAACATCTTTATCACATTTTTAATCAAGATAAAACATTTGATCAACAAAAAGATCACATTAAATTGGTTAGATAATAATGTAAAATAAATTATGGCGCCAAAATCCAGTCCACAGCGAATTCGCTCGAATTCGGTCTAATCTAACACGCTCCGCTATTGATAATAAATGTCGAAAACCATCGTAGTGCGGAGGTAAATCGTTTTTTTTTATGAGAAAAAATATATATTATAACATTGTTTAGTACAGAAAACAGCGTTATAATGGTTTTTTTTTTCTTTTTAGAGACGTGCCATGCGTAATGTATGTCAGTATGCCACCATTTTTGAGTTCATAATCTGGATTCTACGATATGAGTATAGATAAAATACAGAACACTGATTTCTGAACTAAACAATGTTATAATATATATTTTTCCCATAAAAGCACTGGTTTGGCTCCGTCTAACGAGGGGTTAGTCTAGTCTTCGCGCATATGTTTCGAATCAGACTCGATATACCTTGTTACGATCATACTCGTAGCTAAATAATGAACCGTTTGTGCCAACTCGATACCAATCGTAAAATGTCTGCCGACTGGAAAACGCGGTCACAGCAATCAACAAAATTTATGAGTTAAAATTGGTACACTTATAAAATTACATATATAGTCTACACAGCTCTCAAGAATCCATCGTGAGTTATTATTACGCATATGTTTTCCAAGTTAAACAAAAAACAAATTTCTTTGAATGAGGTTGAAGCAGGGTGCAAGGTTGAGCTGATAATAGCAAAAGCATTCATCAAAGTTTTTTTTTTAATTCTGCTTTATACATACAATGGCCTTAAAAACTTAAGTTTTAAAGGCATTAATGCCATACATTAATCTCTGGCTGTTCGCTCATCACGTCAAAACTACTGCGATTACTTGGTATCTCAATTCAATGAGTAGAAACCAATCAATTTAATAAAAACTATTAATTTTAAAAGTGTGGTACCAAGTTTTTAATAAAACTGCTGGACCGATTGCGATGTGATTTTCACTGTTGGATAGCTTAGGTTTTGACTTAAAAACTGGTGTACTTGGTATCTCAATCCAATGATAACTATCTAAATCTATTAATTTGAAAAGTATGGTACTATGTTTTTAATAAAACTAATTGACCGATTGCGATGTAATTTTCACTGTTGCATAGCTTAGGGTTTGAGTTAAAAACTGGTGTACGTGGTATTTCAATTCGATGAGTAGGAGCCAAGCAATTAAATAAAAAAAACTGTTACTTTTAAAAGTGTGATACTTACTAAGTTTTGAATAAAACTACTGGAGCGATTACTATGCAATTTTCACTGTTGGATAGCTTAGGGTTTGACTTAAAAACTGGTGTACTTGGTATCTCAGTCTGTATGTAGGAGCCAAGCAATTTAATAAAAAAAACTATTACTTTAAAAGTAAGACATTTACTAAGTTTTGAATAAAACTACCGGAGCGATTGCTATGCGATTTTCACTGTTGGATAGCTTAGGTTTTGAGTTAAAAACTGGTGTACTTGGTATCTCAATCCGATGAGTAAGAGCCAAGCAATTTAACAAATACCGTATTAAAATTATTAACGTGGTACTACGTTTTGAAGGCCAGTGTAGTTAAAAGGCACATTTTCCTAAAGACAATTTTTCGAAAATAAATTCCCTACTGAAGAGACTATCGTTTTTTTCCTATTAAAGTGTAAAACGCTGAAGGTTACTTCAGCAGGTACAAAACGCCTGCAAGACAAGACACGGTAACGACTAGAAACAAGTTCACCTGGACACGAGTGTCTTGTTAGACTCCTTTTGTTTCAAACTTGCAGAAATAGTAAGTACAAGGGATATAGGACTATCGTGGTATGAAAAAAATAGGACTATCGTCTAAATTACGTAACAGTTTTTGTTGTCATTGTTCAACATTTTTGTTGTTTTTTTGAGACTTTTGACCAAAAAGTGACGCTGTCAACGAATAACGGATATTTTTCATCTCTCTCCAAATGTTTTCAAGTTCATATAACGACATTTTAAATATTAATTACTCATACTTATCTTTCTTTCAGTTATTTTCTTTCAGAGCAAACACTGACGCGTCCGCGAAGAGTGACTTCATGGCTTCAATATTGCAACTACGTGCCCAAGATGCAAAACCGCACGCCAAAGATAGACGTATGTTACCTACGACATGTCATCACCATAAATAATGTATACTGTCCCGGCGTAGACTTTGAATAATTCAACGTTGACGGCCACTTTATTAAATTTGACGTTTTATTCCGTATAGTCGGCTGAAAATTAAATGTGAAATATTCGCCAAATTAAAATGTTGGCTATGATTTTGATTTTTAGCCAAGACGGATTAGCATTATTATCTTTTTTAGATAGATCAGATGAACTCTTTTTGAAACACCACAACATTATCTATAATTTATAAGAGTAACTCGATTCTAATAATCATCGCACAGGCCAAACCGCTTAAGCTTTTAGACAGGAGATTCCTATCATATTGAATCTGTAGGATAAAAAGCGATTTTGCGAGATTCATTCCATAAGAGGTTTAGTAAGGGTGTTTCAAACTTTTTTGATATTATACGAGTACATACAGTTGAAAGTTTGCTAAAAGCAAAAGTATCTACTAATATACCTAATTGCATGTCATCATGTTTCAAAATTGTTTACATGTGGGAATAAAAGTCAAAGATTTTGTAGTAAAAATCGATTAGTCCAAGTAAATAGATTAAGTTACAGATTAAAAAAATATTTTATAGACTTTTCATTGAAAACGAAGAAAAGTTATGTCAGCATTTTCAAAATGCTGATGCTAAAGGTGTGAAAAAGGTAAACGAAATGCTCAAATAGCAAGCAACCGAATCTTGAAATCTAATCAAGTCCTAGACGTCAAATTTTTTTTTTTATCATTTCATTACTAATTAACTCGTGGGCACTCGTTAGCCCGTACAATTTCATGCTTATTTACCTTCCTCAAATGCATATTTTGCATATAAAAAAACCTTTTAATCATTTTCTTTCTAAAAAAAACGCATGTACGCATTCATCCACAGGTTAATTAAACAATTTCAGTTCTTTTTAATCTTGAATGATTTTAAAAATAGCTTTTGATACATCAGTGCCATATAAATACAAAATAATAGTGTGAATAACTTAATAGTTCTTCAAAAATCATCTCCTTATCCATAGGGAATGATTTGAGGGGGGTAGAAAGGGTAGTTTTTAAGTTTGTATGAAATAATTGAGTCGTAGGTTTATAAAAACATATAATTTTGAGTCGTTGGTTAAGGTGCATACCAACGCTAAAAGATATCAAAATCAACCTTTAATTTATTTTTCTAAAATATTTTGACGACAGATGTCATTAAAACTGCGTTATCATAAAATACAGTATAAAAGGTAACATGGTGATCATTAGATTAGGTAGGTTAAGTAAGGTTAGCTGCGGGCCCCAAACTAGGCAATGCCTGTATCTTGGGGACCCATGTGAAAAGTATTACCAAAAAAAAACAAATGGTTTTTATAACTCAAAAATGAACCCCTTCTCGTATGAAAATAGATAGGGTATTTTATTTCTAACTCAGTGTTGAAGCCGCGTAAATATTTTAAACGTTGTTTTGCATTATTTGTTATTTTACATTTCGCTGAAATCGGAAAAAACAAATTATCGACAGTTTCGAGGGTAGTATATATAAATTATTTTATATTTGATGAATTATTTTTATCCAGTGAGGGTTGTTTATAGTTGTATTGCTGCTCGCTGGTTTGCACACCAGTTCTCAACCTACGTCGACTTGTGAAGCACGCCAAGGCTCTCAGGATCCTCGCATCGACCTGTTCTGAAGGTCGCAGCCCCATCGGTATTAGGGCTTCGTCGGTAGTTCTCCGCTACATCCAGAACAATTGAATTTGAACAGTTTTGTGAGGCACTTTTGAATTGTGATATGTATGTAGCATAGTCGTAGCCAGGTAGCTGAATTCGCCGATTAATTAACTACCTAGCCTTTTGATTGAATGGTGATATTCAACTTACGGCCTTAATGATATTCAGTCATTCATTTAAACAGCTACAAAAAATGATGCAAATGATTTGGATCGATCACGTTTAACTACTTGCCTAGGCTATTCATTTAAATTTAGTACCACATTTAAATTTAGTTCCAGTTTATGCCACCTGGCGTTGAAGCCCATACACTGTCAATATACGTAGACTGTGGTTAATATGGCGTCAGTAGCAACAATATTGTTGGTGTTTCTCACAGTTTGATGGTGTTTATGCAAAAAAAAACTTACAATGGCAGAGTTTAAGCTAGTTTTTGTGTACAAAAACTAGCTTAAAACCTAAAAAAAACACGCCTGCCCTGCCAAAAAAGAACTTATGCCAATAAATTATATACTGTTGAAATTTGATTATCAACGCCTTCTATTTGATACCCATATTACAAAATAAGAAGTTTTTTTTCGCTTTTGATTATGGAGCCATACTGTTTCTTTTTTTCTAAAAATATATGAATTTCTTTATTCCACCATAACTTTTAAATGCCTATACAGGTTAGACGTATGTGGTATTGTTAGAATTCTTACATCCCCCGAGTAACATAGGCAACATAGATACTTTTTTTTTTTTTTAAATGCTTCGTTTGTCAAAGGCGAAAAAAATAAAAATCGAATTTTTCAATATGGGTATCAAATTAAAGGCATTGATAAACACATTATAACAGTATATAATTTATTGTCATAAGTTATTTTTTCGTAGGGCAGGCATGTTTTTTTATCATTTAAGCTAGTTATTTTGTCACAAAGGTAATTATATTGTATGAATGGCCTAAGCAATCAGCCAACCAGTTCTTTAAAAATCATACGGCTGAAAATCATTCAGGCCGTTAGTTGAATGGCACCATTCCATCAAAAGGCTAGGCAGTTAATTAAACGGCGGATTAAGCTACCTGCCTGCGACATGGACATACAAGTTGGAATAAGCCGTCTACACAACCCAAGCTGGAAATCTGTGAGTGAACTTGCGACTTTATTACTTCCTCGCTGAGCTATCGAATCTAATTTATTTGTTGGGGCATCGCATTGGGCAACTCCCAAAACCATACAAGCTCCTTCGACTCGCGGAGAAGAAAACACTCAGAATCATCAAAATTATGACTTCGAGACAAAAAAGTACTTAGCAATAAAGAAAAAAAAAACCTAATATAATTAGAAGTGATTACAAAAACCAGTTAAATAAAATGGGAAGGTTTGATTGTGACATAGACACTGTATTGAATAAGTATCAACAAAAACAGTAATGAATAAGTTCGTTTGTTGATTTTGGCTAGGTACTAAAGACAAGATGGCGTAGCCCGCCTTCATTAGTTGAAAGAGATAATGTGCTATGAAAATTGTCAAAAACCATCAAATTCACAATATTCATATAATTTTTGATCAAAGTTATCGTTGAGAGATTCAAGGTTGATGTTACATGTTAGTGTTGTTAGTGTGTTCAGTTTTTTTTTAGGTTCCGTGCATAGGAGTATTTGCAGTACGTAGCTTAACTAACAAGTTGAGCCTGAACTTTACATTATAGCTATGCCTCCTAACAGCATAATTATCATAAAATTATAGGTAATGTCTGCGCTACAGTGTCGTCAAAGTTGGAAGGTACTTAAATAATAGAAGACCCACACGTCTTCATCATCCCCTATAATAGGGGGGATTACCATCATCACCACGCTCGGCTGGCATCTTGGTGATCGCAATGGATGTTGATACTTCACAAGAAAGTGATGTATAAAAAAAAAGTAACTAGTAATACACTTAATTAACATACCTACTTAATAATACATTTTCGCGGCTACTTCGGTCATATATTCACCATGTTATTTCAGAGCAGCAACAGGCTCTTAAAAAATAGCGCTGGTTTTGAAAATGCTGCTTCATCTTTTTATAATCATGTAAGACTATCTTAATCTTACCTACCCACGTGTAAAAAATATTCAGCAAATGTAGATTAAAAAACTAATCTAAAAACCACGTATTTTTGTTGTTTTTAGAATGCATTGTCATCGGTTTGTGAGCTACCCTGAAAGTTTCAGCCGGATAGCTAATCGGGAAGTGCTCGTAATTTGAGTTGCTTAATTCCACCCGGAACGACAGACAGACAAACAAAATTAATCAATTATAACGTGATAAAATACGCTCATTGCCAGTAATGACTAGTGGGAAATCGGACCATCTAATGTGGCTTACTCACAGGGTAGCTTTTCATAGTGTAGCAATTGTTTACTCCAAGTTTTACGTTCAAGTAGGTATTTGTTATCATGTGTCAGTATGAGCAACTTATTGCTCTTAAACTAACTGGCATCGGCTTTAGGCATAAAAAGCAGGCCAGAAGGTTTAAGGCGCGCTTTTTTATGTTAGGTAAAAGATACCTGAAAAATGCTGGACGGATTTGATGAAACCAATCAGTAGGTTTTTTTATGCAGTCCACGCAGATGAAGTCACGGCAATAAACGACCAAATAAAATTTATTGGAGGCCGCGCGTATGAAGTCGCGGAGGAAAACATCCACTACGCTTCAATAACATCCTCCCAGTGGGGTAAAAATATTCGAAAAATAAAATATACGAGCCATGTTAAAATGATCAATTGCGAGAACAATGACATATAACTGCTAAGAAGAATGACGGAACATATTGAGGAGATCTAACTTATAGATGACCACAAACTTATCATTAATCATTAATCAGACTATTACGTACCCACTCCTGGGATAGGCCTTCTGAGGTTGAAAGTATGGGCCAGCCCCAATGCTCCCAATATAAGAGTAGAGTAGAGACTTAAGGAGAGCAACATAACGATATCCCGGAATTCACAGGTTCAAGCTCTGCTTCGTAGATGAATCTACCTATATACTCGTAGAGACTAGCAATAATTATGATTTGCTTACTTATTAAAATTATCAAACATTAATGTAACTATAATTTACAGCTTCGAAATGATGATACGAAAGCTAGGAATTAATTCAGCCCAGAAATACTACAGTTAAAAAAGTTCTGAGCGCCACTAACAAATGCATCGGAAAGTTTTACGCTGACTTGCTTAACTCACAAATATAACGATAAAACAGTATTCAAGCTCTTTGGTACAGATAGAAGCATTGATAATACTCCTTCCAGTTTTTTATTAATAAATTATAGTAGGCATAGGGTGATCCTAAATCAATGGTTACTTTCTAATACAGTTAATAGATTGAGGTCTGCGCCATCTAACGAAATATTGTGGAACCGCGATTAGGCCGACTGCAAGATAAATATGGGACGGGGTAGAGTCGCCGTAATCACTTCAAAATGCATTTTAATTATGAAGAAAATTTAATATTATTTACTCTGCTCTGGAATTCTAAAACTATGTACCCGTATGAAGTATTTATTAAGTACTTACTTTCATGATGCGTCATTGCGTAAACAAAGCCGATGAACATGTTAGAGCTAGTGTTAAAATTATGAATAAAAATAAATCTAAATAGAAAGAAAAATTCATTTTGCATGAAAATGTTTATAGCCTTTAGAAAATAAAACGGAACGCTGCACAACATCATAAAGACCGCCATTAAAATTATTATTACGTGTTTAAAACATCAACCGTTAATGAGGCGGGAGGACACCGCAAATAGCTGATTGAGCCCGTTTGAATCGGCCCGCATATCGTTGGGAGACCGCACGGAACTCTCGAGGGCCATCACGGATTGAAAGGACGATGAGATGCCCGCAAAGGACCGGTGAGAGGTTCGCATACAGAGGATTTTTTATTCTTTGGGGCTTGATTTTAGCACTTAATCTCTCTATCTATCTCTCGCTTTCTCTCTCTCTCTCTCTCTCTCTCTCTCTCTCTACCTCTCTCTCTCCTCTCTCTCTCTGAAATGGCTCTTCGTTATTTTGCTATTATGAAAACACACTGAAGTATGATAGATGTATTGTACAGAACTGAATGAGTACCTAGTTAATTTGACATAGGTACCTATTTTTACCCGACTGCACGGAGGGTTATGTGTTTGGTTTCTATGTATGTTTGTTTGTTTGTACGTGTCTTAGGCACGTCCTACAGACTTTACAGCTTGAAGGATTTTGATAAATGACGTATCATTGGATTCGTCTCGTTCACGAGAGTGCTATAGGATATGAGTGTCTAGAAAACTAAAATGGCTGCTTACAGCTGTCATATTGTATTTCCGACTGAAAAAATATTGACCATAAACTATCGAGTGAGGTATCAAAATGAAGTTCTTTATAAGACCATTTCAAAAAATTATATAATTCTTATAACTAATAAAAAGTAGCAATTGTCTTTTAAGATTTTTTAATCTAATGTAAATGTTATAGTCTAATGTTGCAATTGCAACTATTAAAGTTAAGTAAAATATGTAAGTAAATATACATTAAATTTATATAAATACTATCTACGCCCCGCGGTTTCACCAGCATCTTTCAGAAACCGTGCATTTTTTCGGGATAAAAATATGTATTAATCCAGGGCTTAAGCTACCTCCATACCAAATTTCATCCAAATCCGTTCAGCCGTTTAAGCGTGAAGAAGTAAAAAACATTAGGCAGCCTAGCGGTTCAACAATGCAGCTTAGAATCCAACAATACCGGGTTCGCTCCTAGGCTCCGCACCAATGACTTTTCTAAGTTATGTGCGGTATTCCATCGCTCCGTGCTTCGGAGGGCACGTTAAGCTATCGGTCTCGGCTATTATTGATTAATGGCAGTCGTTACTCCATGTCAGAGGCCCTCGGGCGGCCTGACAAACTCTGACACCAGAGGCCAGCACTATACGACAAACAAACAACAACAAACATAGTAATTTTACTTGTTCAATATGAGCAGCTAAGCCCTGCAGAGCTCATTGTTTTAAGAAAGGTGGACAAAATCCCATATAAATATTGGATGCAGACACAGAAATAGATCTAATCTATTTCTGTTATTTTAGATCTAATCTATTTCTGTTATTTTAGATCTAATCTATTTCTGTTATTTTAGATCTAATCTATTTCTGTGGATGCAGATCAAGAGCTACAAAGGATTTTTCTTCTTTCTTTTTTTTATCACTGTATATGCAATCGTTTGACCAATTTGACCCGTTAAAGTGTTTTAATCAAAATTAAAGTTGAACAAAGCACGATAGTAACCGGGAGCTTAGTTTGTAATTAACCCTTCAGTTGACTTACATACCTACGCAAATCTATTGTGTTTATTAATAACAAGCAATAAGTTCAAAAACTAAAACTCGACTACGGTCGGGTAAAATATAGCTTATGACACTCCATACCTGAAGACGAATCAATTGACACCTCGCTTGGCAAAATCGGACCAATAGGGGTGACGCCATGATGGAACATCCACATAACCACATACATACACATAAACACATACATACATACATACATACATACATAGATTGTTAAACTCCCTTGCTTAGTCGGGTAAAAAGATGGCTTGAATGCGAGGGTATTAAATGATAATGGATTTTGTATGTATCTACTCCAATTAGATATCTACAAAGGAGAAAGGCTTTTATCTCGATACTACGTTGGATGATGGTCAAAAATATGTAAAGAAAATGTACAAAATAATTGTATGCCATGTAAAGTGTTTAAAACTATGTCCATCGAACCGAGCCTGTCGAGATCCGCTCCGTGTGCAAGTGGGCAGTGCCCGGAGCCGCTCGCCGCTCGATGGCACTCGAATGTTCTTTGACTTACAAAGCTTAGCTGTTCGCCGCGGCACGACACTTGTGAACAAGTTTTCAAAGCCAAAGCTGCTTTATGTAGGTGGTGCATAGAAGCTATGAAAATGACGAAGATAAAGTGAAAACGAACATAGTTTTGATAAATTTTGAATATCACAAAAGGGAACTTTCATGTTTTACCGTTTATGATTTTCAAAATCAATGCCTAATATAATATACTTATATAACAAAGTAGATCAAAATTCCTTCAACCGTCAAAAAGATTTTTAATTATTGCTCACATCTACTCTACTGATCGGATTCGACTCAATCGACTCAGTAGTTTTCACGTGACACGATTTTTAAAAACGTTATGTTATTTTTTTACGCATTAGAGGCAACTGTTTGAATGATTATCTTTTTTTTACAGAATTCATATAAGTACCTATAGATCTGTAGTTTGCGTTACCTGAGATAGTTTGACACGTCAATTAGTTTATTTCTAGTAGACCAAAATTAGAACCTACTAAGGTCTTGATTAGTTTTGTATGAAAATGTCAACTACTCTACGTTATGACCTTACATCTACGTTTCGATCATGTTGCATTGACCGTGATTACGAGAAAACTGGAGATTTGTGCGCGAATCTAACAACCAGTTGTAAAAATAAGCAGTTTGATCTTACTATTGGCGCGCTGCGCGCTCGTGGCGCTTCGGCTCTTTCTACCTCAGCTCGGCCATATTCGATGTTTACACATTTGCCAGGCGTCCCTCGACGGCCCATTTTTTTGTTGGTTTTTTCATCTGCTATCAGTAAGCACTTTTAGCAGATCTGTTGTGCGTGTTTTATCGTATTCTGGTGTTTCCTCCAGTGAAAACATCACTCATTTTCTTTTGAGTCTAGACTGGGATTTGATATAAAAAGTTACTAGTTATATCAAATCTTTAACGTGCACTCGTGGTAGATTCCGATCCTAATTATTTATTGTGTGGATGAGTTAATTATGATTTCGTTTCTGGTGCAGTGTCTCTTGAAAGCTTTGCATTATTTTGTCTAAAACAATAACTCATCTGAACATCAGAAGCATTACACAAATAAAATACAATTGTACCTACTGTGCTAAGAGCATTAAAGTTTTCAATTATCTTTGATATTTTTGTGCTCTCGTAAATCACTACGCGCTTCAGTTTATTAAATCTATTTATATTCTAATAAATATCATCTATTTTGATTCTTAGATATTTTTAAATGCACAAATAAAATCTAAAGCAAATGTAGTTACAGGATTTTAAGATCGACGTGCTAGTCGTTATAACTCGTTTGAGTTATAACGACGTGAGAAAATAATTGATGACTTTGCCTCTGGTCTGTTAAGTCAGACATAAAAAAGCAAATCCGATACTAGCACACAATTTAACCATTTTGAACTTAAAATGTAAGTAGTAAAGCTTACTTTTGCTTGAGTTGCGGAAAGTGGCCAATATTTTCTTGGGCGGATTGGATCAATAAATTATCGGCTCGTTATACGGGCCAATCGCTAAAATATCTAAATCTGAAATAAATAAAAGCACCTACTTACTGTCTTTGATGTATTTTAATAAGGTTAATGAACTTGTAATAAAGGTTAGCTTGTAGTAGAATTTTTATGGCATATTTATAATCTTTCCTTATAGATTACCTACGGTTCCTTAAGAATTGCGTTGCAGGATTTGTGAGGGGCTGAGCATAGTAGAATTGAGTTAAGTATGACAATTTCGATGTTCACAATCTGAATATACAATTTTTTTTAAACCATTATTAAATTATGTGCTTCAAGACAAGTCAATAAATTAATCCGTCCGGTCTGAGATTGCTTGCAAACTGGGTCGCCTGAGGGCGAGTGCGACTCTATCTTTCTAACTCTAGTTTAGCACTCTAACTCTACAAGCTTCACCATGAACACTTTTACAAGAAAATACTTTTTCATACCAATGCCTTGACGAGTTGTGCTTTAGTACGATTGAAAAAAATTATGTTATATGCATATAAATATATCAAAAGGACATACCTAGAGATTTACTTGAGAACACTGTTAAACAGCTAGCTAACAGATAGCTGCTCTTGTTACAGCTCTCGACGAGTCAAGAGCTCCTGAGGATGCCTCGTGCAGAGGTGAAATACGTGTCGTACTGTGTGACTTTGTGGTGGATGGAAACTTGGATAGGGGGTACGCTTTTTATTTTTTATTTTTCTTAGTTGTAATATTCTGGGTGTAACATTGTGAAAAAGGCCGTAGGTATATTTTTATGTTACGTTAGTTCTGTTAAAATAAGGGTTGGTTAGCGTAGGGTTTTTTTTCTATTTTTCTGTCTTTTTTGTCTGTTGTGATTCTGACTTTCAGTTTGGCGCAGGTAAACTACATTATATATTGTCATCGATCGTTTTAATATGGATTTCCGCAAAGTAACGCCTGAGTGGTGGACTGCCTGGAATGGTTTGTAAGGTGACAATGATGAGGTGATCAAGTAGTACTATATTATCCCTAAAATTTGCCTCACAATTTTGCGATATCTTAAATGTTTAATCTCGTGAATATGTGCAAATAGAGTGCAAAACGTAGGAAAAATAAAAGAAAACTCAAAAACTAAGGTTATAAGATCCGAGAGCATGTGTTGACGAACCCCGCTGGGGAGCAATCATAATCTTACATTTTGTACCAGTTCAAATGGGCGTAATAAAGAGAGAGGAAGTGGGGAAATCTACCAATGTAAGACAACCGGGGCGCAATCGCCCCAAATAACAGAACTTACAGAGGACTAACGTCGTCGTGAGTAATTTACACAGAAACACTAACGTATATTTCGTACACTCTAATTCAAAAACTATAAATCAGATTAAAATCACATTACAATGGGTTAAGCCATACCGTTCGTCAAAATAATTTTCGTCTTGGTGTCAACAATGAGACTTCCAAAGTTAGACCAACTTAGTTTACAGTACTATACCAATTTTTGCTAAATAATTGTTTCAAAAGTCAATTTCTCTACAGTTTAGTTTTGATGTGACTTGTCGTTTTTGAATGAACACGGTTGTATGAGAATTTTCCGACACAGTCCAGTCCTTCGGGTTGCAGACCAAGAGATACTAAGATAATTTAGTTTAGCTCACGTAGCCAGAGTTAATGAGATTTCAAGTAATATTAAATAATTGGAAATTATGTTTTTTTTTTACTACCTTTTATTGTTTTTGTAGAAGCTGTCCTTGAGAATACGAGTAATTTATTTGCATAAAACGGATTATATCAGATGCTAAATATTAAATTCTATTACACATTTTAATATATCATATAATATATCAATAA
Source organism: Alsophila aescularia (assembly GCA_946251855.1). Taxonomy (NCBI): domain Eukaryota; kingdom Metazoa; phylum Arthropoda; class Insecta; order Lepidoptera; family Geometridae; genus Alsophila; species Alsophila aescularia. The sequence continues at coordinate 52,590,109 of OX276376.1, forward strand.
TATATCATATAAAAACTAAAAATTAATGTAATTTTTGTTTATTTAAATCACATTTTCCATGCATCATGCTTTAAATAATATGTAGGTACCAATAATTTAATTCCAAAAAATAGTTATTTGCATGTTAAATAATCTTTATTAGGATAATAAACAGTGATCCAGCAACCAGACCTTCAACTCTTTAAAAAAGACACATAAAAAGCTAGAACACTAGCGCCCCCTCCTGATTACGCCCATGCCTGTTCAGATTTCCCTGGCGCTATGAATATTCAAGTGCACATGGATTAGGGCAAAAAACGGAGAGAATATGAGATTGTTTAAGAATTTAGTTTTGGAGTCCTTCGAGTTTGTAGACTACTCAAAGTTAATAAATGAGCAAAATATTGATTGATTTGGTCCTGCGAGGTGGACCGGAGACTTGGTGAGATTCATAAATGGATGCTTGCAAACAGCGACTGACCAATAGTTACGACATTTTAAGAGAGAGGTCTATGTGAAACAGTAGCTGTCTTCACGTGTTAGTACGAATTTGCGACACAAAATGACTAAAACAACTGGCCGTTCAAGAACAAAATTTATCGACATTTAAATAAGTACGTCTACGTTGTACCTACAGTTGTATCTATTGTTACTATCAACAGTTAATAATGGCCAATCGCCAATCACCGCTGGCAATTAAGACTGCACACGTCGCAACGAATGGCGCTCTTCAATCAACCAATCAATCTACAAACGGAACAGTCGCCACTTGCCGGCGACAGCTCAACGAATTTATCGCGAATCGACAGTAATTGTCAAATTTCGAGCCTGTTGATCGTAGCGTAACTACGTGTTTGCTTTTGAAAATAGAATGTTGAAAGGTCAAGTGTCTAATAGGACTTTAATCGACTTCCACAATGAGGATATTCTCACAATTTCGAGTCAGTTGATGGTAAGCTCAGTAACTGAAATGAAATTGGCGATTCAAAGCATTGTCATTCGAATATTAACTATATATTATATTATTTCATACTTACTGAGTAAAGTTTCATCCAAAGGTCCCCTGGACTGGAAGCCTAAATTATAACTTGAGACTACGTAAGTTTTTAACACTTAATTTTCTTATTATCAATCTTATAACGTCAACTAGAACTAGGATATAATTACTACTATAATGTATTACTATTCATTTCGGTAACATCTAAAAAAACATCATTATATAAAAAAAATAGTACGTAATTACGTTCTTGACGGCACTTGAGCACTTGAGCAATCAAAACTATGTTAAGGCGGCACTCATCGGTTCCCGTTTCCAGTCATTACGAGCCATGTTGCTCTGCCCCAGCTAAGCCTGGGTAAGGTGCACCCTGATTAAGTCGAGCAGACGCTCGCTTGTCCGCTTGCCAAAACCACTTGAGCCAGAACTATGACAACTGTATACGTAGATGTTATATTAAACTTTGGCAGTAGTCGTCGAGGATGCTGCTGTTTACTTTGTCAGATTTCTCCTTCTAATCTTTGTTTACTATAACATTGGAATCTTAATCTATGTTAAGGCTAATGCATCAAATTTTATTATATTCCTAGAAAGTTTTACGCATTTATCATAGCTATATTCCTGTAATAAAATACTATAAAGAATAATTACTAACAAATTTATTGAATTTCCTCTCTTATACTTATATATAAAAATGTTTGTATTACATTCAATATTTAGCACTGCATTTTATTGTCCCTCACAATAGTAACAAAACGAAATTCTGTAAATAAATCGCAATCCCGGCGTTCCGACGACCACGTATCTTCGGGTTTCCGCTTCCAAAGACATGGGTGATTTACCTGTGAACAATAAAAAAGGGCGTTAATTTACGGTGTTGGAGAGTCGCCAAACATTCAACTAGCCGTCTTAGTCGGATGTTGCAAAATGAAGTAAACAAGTGGACGTTTAAAAGTTAGGTTGTTCCTGATAACTGAAAGTCGAGAGATGGGCTTAGGTGAGGACAGACAATATAAAACTCATTTATATCCCGTCAGCGAGACGGGTAGACGCGTGAGGCGTGGTGCCGTCTTCCAATAGGTTCACTACGCTCGTTTATCAAACGTCTCAGACATAATGAGACGCACCGCGAGGCACGTGCCGAAATATTTTAAATTTATTCTTATTAAAATATCCCATTAATCCCGCTAATAGAATTAGGGTAAGGAAAATTTAATGATATACAATGACATTAGTTACTTTCCATTAACTAAAGACTGTTTAGATGAGCTTGGAAGAATGAAATTATTGGATCTCAATATTTAATACCATAACAAAAAATAAAACCGAAATGCCATGATGTTTACGCTTAAGTAACGTTTTAAATTAATGTTAGGTTAATAGGGGATGGGGCCAGGGAGAGGAAGATGGGAGCAAAATTTGTACGCGGACATAGCCGTCACCAGAAGACGAACAAAAAAAACATCGAAATCAGTCAATCCAATCTCGAGATCAACAAAAAAATCCTTCTATACGTACATGATTATCGGGTGGCGCTATTTCTAACATTGTATAAGAAAAAAACAGCTACTAAGTTAGCAACTTTTATTGATTCTAAGGCGGTATGAAGTTCGCTGAGTCAGCTCGAAATAAAATAAAAAGAATTGAATTTTCAACAAAAAAAAGCGCTATCATTTCAGATTACCTACTACAAAATGTTGCTTTTAATACTGCGTTGACGCATGTAGTGACCGGTCAAAATAAAAAACACAAAATTACCCAACAATTATGAAACAATAACGTTTAGGTATCTGCGGGAAAATACAATTTTACAACAAAGAATGCCGCTAAATTACGTGCGATAATTAGATATTTCAGAAAACGCGTACAATAATTTTTCCACATGTTTGTGTGGAAGCGTCAATTATAGACTTAGAACGTTTACGCAGTCACATGACTGGCCGCGGCCAGACGAATGGTGACGCGATCCAGAAAATAAATTTAAATAAACCATAACAATGTGCGGGCAGCGACATTTTAATTTCGGGATGTAGGGGGAAATGTGGCACTGATATATAATGGCATCAATCTTTTCAATGGGCAGTAGACATTTCAAGCATCTTGCGTGTCTAGTGTTTACTGTGGCGTTAGTCAAACATTGACTGGCCTAACAAAAATTCAGCAGATTGATGGTGATAGTAATTTAACATGGTTGATTAATGTAGATGTTTATAGTTCCGTACTTCCGGACAACCCTGTCTAACTATCCGTCGGTCTGTCATGGGCTTGTAGCCCCTAAACAGTTATGTATACTAAGTACCTAAGATAGAGACTTGAATTTTAAATATGTTAAAAAAAAAACTTAACGTTTAAGTCAGTATGGTGAAAATGTTTAAACCTTTAAGAACAAATGGCGAGTTATAATTGTAACAATATTAAAATTTTCAACAAAAAGGTCAATCATTTATATCAAAATACCTTTTCGCACAGCAACTAAACATTTCTCATACTCCGATACAGTCATCTAAGAAACTAATATTCAGGTTAGGGTCATTAGAGTCGTTGCCATGCCTTTGAAGATGATAACAGCTACAAATTAGTGCTTATTGTGAAGATAGCTGATAATCACGTCAGCGTGACACGGTGGCCACGCGGCGCGGGATGACGCGGTGCGTGCGCGCATGATGCCGATGACGAGCGTTGCCGCCGAATCTTACACCTCGGCTTGGTGTCGTAAGACGTGTGTATTTTCCATTACGTTACGTTTTGTCACAGATCATTTCCAACAAAAACAAAACTGTCTCTATGCCCCATGACCACAAATGCATCGCTCCTCTTGATCATCAGTGGTCCCGTAATTTGAATATTTTTTTCGTAAAAAATTAAGATACCCTCTACAAATGCAGATAGTGCGTGAGGCAAACTGATTAACTTTGTTCAACAAAAAACCCAATTACTTACCTTTTTTAACAATATACCAAAAACCCTAAACATATATTTAGGTACCTGCCAATTGTATGAGATAAATATGTATCCACGCGAGCGAAGCCGCGGGTTACACATAGACATGGAATATTTCCCGTCCATGCGAACGGACGCCGCGTGTTGTCTGATCTAAAAGATCTATTTTAAACCAGCCAGTTGTCCCGCAATACAATAATCACGCAATCGCTATATCTGTTGGTTTAATTGAGGAACAAATCAGAGACGGCACTCGCCGGAGATTTTTGGCTTACACAGTATGACGCAAATTATAAACAAGCTATTTTAATCACTGTTTGGCGTGTATTTAAAACGAAACTCTCCGCCAAAGCAGATAAAGGATTAAGGCTGCATGTTAGAGGACACATTTTGTTACAAACATTTTTGTACTTTGATGAAAAACCAATTTAAATTTTAATAATTATCTGACTTTTTGTTTTACTGTCACCTAAGATCCGACCGATATCTGATCTCGGTCTAGGTGACCGAGATTCTCGGCAAAAAAACAGCCAAGAACATCGGTATCGTTCTCGGCCAAAAAGCACCGAGAATCTCGGCCTTACTGAGATAATGCGTGGCTTCGTTTTGAGCGGTATCACCGCGAGTGCGTGCGGGTTGCTCTCGATCGAAAAGTTGCGGACGTAGGTTTAATATATTACCTATAAGTTTCCACCTTTGGATTGCTGTTTCTTTTGTTTCCAATCTAATAGTTTAAAGTAATCAGTTGACTTTGCTGCTTAGTTATTTTGATCGGAAAGTTCCAACGTCATTTAATTTTGTAAGTCACTTGTGGTGTAAAATTTGTATGATCTTACATAAAAAAAACAACTCGTTAGCATCAAAAACATAACAAATTGCTATAACTTGTCTGTAAAAGAAAATGTGTTCCTAGGGTATACCATCGATTATACTGTAAGCCACTCAGCCCACATAGATAAGCTTTGTAAAAAGATAGCTAGTGCAAACTACGCACTGCTAAAACTTAAGCCGATTATAGATAAAAAAAGCCCTAGTTACGGTTTATTATGCATATGTACATTCCCTCATAAATTATGCTATAACAGTTTGGGGAAATGCTGCTGATATAAACAGAATCCTTAAATGTCAAAAAAGGTCAATGGATCATAAATGGTTTAAGGAAACGCATGTCAGCAAAAAAATATTTTAAATCTAATAATATTATGACTGTTATATCAATTTATATATTTAACAGTCTTCTAAAAAAACATATTGAAAAGGTTGATCTGGCTAAAAACATGGACATGCACAGTTATAATTTGAGGAATAAAGATAAACTGTATCAATCAAAGACAAGACTAGCCAAAGTAAAGAAGCAAGGTAAACAAAATAAAATAACGATGTATAATAAGTTGCCTATTAGCATAACAAGATTTCATTTAACTGATTTTAAGAGTAAAATAAAACATTTATTCGTAGCTAACCCATTTTATTCACTTAATGAATGTATGACATTGCGTCTGACGGAGTCATCATTTTTGTAATTCTTGTAGATATTGTAACATTTTTTTGATTTTATTTTAATTATAATGTATTGAATATGTTTACAATTTTTTTTCTTTTGTTTTCAATTTCCATTTTAATTTTATTGTTATTAATTCTTACTATGTATAATCAGTGTAATATTAAGTTTCCCAAGTGTGTACTATTTGACTTGCCTTGTGTAACAGACCAAGTTATATGGCCAATAAATAATTCTATTCTATTCTATTCTATAAAGTTGTTTTGGTTTTAGGTTTTCAGTACTAATAAAGTATTTATCTTAATGCATTTTGTTTGACACAACTATGATGGTGTACACACACAGCTTAGGAGCAAAATAACTCTTTTAATACCTGTCAGTTTTGCTGTATGGCTCGTCTTTTTCAGCTTTGCGAAAACTTTTTGGAATGTTAGGTGTATTAATAAGATAATAAAAAGCTTTCGTTTTATACTAAAATCTTTACAACATAATTATTAGAAATAAAACAACTAAACTATTAATTTCTTGTCTCCACGATCCAAACAAATAGAAGATTTGCATTTGTACTTTACTATTAACTACTGATAGTGATCAATCAATCAAATATTTTATTCATCAAAGTTTCAGGTACCAAGAGTTTTTTAAATATGGATAAGACCTACCAAAACTTGCCTCTAGAATGAGTAATATTTTGCTTATATTGCTGAGGCAGATTAGGGACTATAATTAAATAGTAAGAACTTTCAAGTTTACTTACGGACTATCAATTGGTAGTTTAAAAACATGGCAACAACCACACCAATATATAAAAGTGAAACGTTGTCTGTTTGTTTTTGACGGATTTTGATAAAATTTAGAATGGAGATAGCTTATACCCTGGAATAAAACATAGAATACTTTTTATCTCGGAAAATAGTAAGTTTCTATGGGAAAACTGGAAAATGACGATTACTCGCTGCAAGGAACTGTTGACATGGAAACAAAATAATAACAAGTCTGTCACAAAGCATCAAGAGCGTTGGTGCCAAAGAGAATACAATACGTTGGTGCTATACTTTTGCATTGGTTTTTAATATCCTAGAAGAACATTATGATGCTTTTTTCGCGATAAACTGTAGTCCGCGCGGTCGAAGTCACAGGCGAAAGCAAGTTTTTTAATAAAAATAACGTTTTAAATCATGTCATTCGATCCATTGACACCTAAGTCAATCAAAATCACAGTAATAATACAAAAAAAAGTGTTGTTTTAGCTTAAGCTAGTCAATATAGAAAATATAAGATTCAATTAGGTTTAATGTTGATAACAGTTTACAGTATATCTTGTTTAATATCAAAAACTTACAATTTTGACTATTATTGATGTTTGGATGTCTTTTATTATATTTTCCATTTATTTATACCAATTCTCGGTCTCAGTGTCAGTCCCGGCTGAGCATGGATTTTATTCTCGTTCTCAGTTCGGTCCAGCCGAGAAAAAAAAACTGGTTCGGTCGGACCTTACTGTCACCGATTAAATGAAAAAAGCTGTTACAATTTTTATTTCATTTTTATTTTATTTGATTGTTAAGCAAAAATGCTTAACAATCTGCTGTACACGCTAATCGGCAACATCTAGATTTCGAATGGTTGTATTTTTTGGGGCAATTATATGGTTGAAATATTTCTTAGTTTGTTGATATTAGTTTCCTGTAGATAGGTGCATTCTCAACTTCCAAAAAAAAACTAGACTTAGGATAGATCAATTCAGGTGTTAACTTGATACAATATTTAACATTTTTTATAGATACAAACACACTCGAATAGTAATCAAAAAGCAATACACATTATAATAAACTCAATACAAACATAGAAAGAAACCAACAGCGATATTAAACAATAACGTACCAAATTCGTTCTCAAAATAAACTTACGAAAAAAATGAAATCCACGTATAGAGCCAACAGAATACAATTATCGCAAATCGGCATTGAGTAAAAACAGCAAGTGGTATGGAAGCAAGTCAAACACTGCCGCGCGGTGGAAAAGCAACCTCAGTTGCTTTTTTCCCAGGATTGCTCGATTAATGAAACGACGAAAATATTCATTGGCAATCAAACAGGAAGCCAGCATTTGCGCAAATATTGATACAATTAATCTGTTTGAATATAAAGATAAAAGCCCTAAACTATCGAGCTTGTAGCCATGATGTTACCAATCGAAAAACGAAAATTTAATAAATAAATGGGTACTTATAAACGACGCGTAGTTTGTGATTGTTTTTTGTTGCGGATTTTCTTACGACACTAGTTCAAAATAGTATTCTTATGGCTTAATACGACTGGTAAGTCTAGTTACCGTTACACTATATAAAATCGGTTCTTCACGTTGTGCTCGTATTGAACGTTTAGTACCTAAATGTTAGTGTTTAGTCTGATATTGGAAAAAGAGAGTATGCATTCTGGTTGAAATAAATCGACTAGAGGCGGGTGCCATTTTACTGGTTGTTTATTAAAAATGACAAGGAAACTCATCCAACCTTTTACTAGATTAATCTTTTAAATGCGCTAATGCGTAATTTATTTAAGTATTGCATAACTGCGTTTACCCCTTCAGTCTGTGAATTAGTGAATAGGATAAAAAGTAAGTACGAAATCAATTACTTAGATAATAGTGACGACTGTAGACAATTGAAATGTTTACTATTGGGAAGTGATTATTATTATACAATACCTAATAACCTTTTAATTATTTCACAATAATGCAATGTTATAAAATAATTGAAAAATCAAATTAATACGTACGTAGATACTTACGTCATTGTAAATTTTAAAGATTTCCGTGCATTAAACATTTTCATACATTATAATGCTGTTTCATAGTATATTGTAAACTTCATCTCGTAATAAATTAAAGCAATCTGTATTTGAAAACGCAAAAAAAAAAATTGCGTCTCATTTTTATAGTTTCTAAATCCGTCAAAGTAAGTCGTTACCGTAATGTGTTACAATATTGTTATGCGCATACGAGAGTACATTTACCTCCATTAACATCAGAAGTTTATATTTACGTTTCTGTTGCAATAATTTCACTCGACTATTCTCCGCACATTTGAACTTTTATCAAAAAACCTTGACTGCGATAAGGTCCTACATTGTTTATACCATATTTATGGTCCAAGTAGATACGAATATAATCTGTTCTGGCAGAGTAACAAAAAGAGATTGGATTTTAATCCTGCTGGAATATCTGCGAGGTTCACAAAAATTGAAGCTTATATTGCTGAAAATACATATTTGATGTTTCATGCCATAACAACGCTGATTGATTCAAGAATTGGAAGATCCAATAGCGGGTTGTTATTAGACATATGTTGCATCATTCACTCAACATTCAACGAGTTTCTTGCCAGTGTGAGAAAACAAGCACTGCATACAGTAGCATTTAGAGATTTTCAGTTACGAGTAAATTTCTGAATTAAAAATCTGTCTCTGTAGACAGTTTTTTAATTCAGAAATTAGAAGCTTCATCTGTATGAAGCTCACTATAACCACATTACACCACATCGTCATACTGCCCACGTGAATAGGACAAAAAACGCAAAACTTACCAACACCAGAAACCAACAAAAGGATACTTGAAGGGCCTACAGACTAGAGCAGCCTAACAGTGGCCCAAAAGTGCCCCGAGGATAGTTGTCCCCGTGCGTTACAGTCTGGGCATAGTGCCATAATATGGAATAACTCCGAATATATAAAAAACTCGGAACATACATGGGGGTGATTTGTATCTAACTCGGGTCTTCCGTTTACCACTACTTTCTGGGACCACATCATGTATAAAAAAAAGGAGATGCAAAGATCTGCAGTTCCCATTGCAACTTGCAGTCGCGTCTTTCTTACGGTAACTATTCACTTTTACTTTTTAATTTTCATCATATTGGGCACATAGATATATTGTAGGAACGCGTTTTATCTAAGTAATAATTTTCATTCAATCCCGCTGACATAACATATTAAATAAATAATTCGTTTTATGATTAACATCGCACTAGTGACCGCTTTTAATTTAATATTTACAACCTATTTGTATTAAAGGAACGGAAGGGCAGCAGGCTTGGCGGAAAGCGTGTGTCGGGTCACGTGACTTCCACACCTGACTTTTTACATCACTTTATTTATCCATAACTATCCATATTGTATTATACTATCTGATATTATGTAGTAGGTATAAATAATTATTATAGTAGGTACAAATCATTATTATTAGCGATAGCACTACGTAGAGCAAATTTATTTACTTTTATCTTACATTTATTCAGATAACAATAATTACGGATCAAGGTCTGTTTAAATTTGCGATTTGAATGTTATTGAACTGCAATTCAATGTATGTTTGGTAAATACTATTTGTATATTATTATTATTGAATATATTAAGTATATTACTTTAATTTAACAATATACAATGTGTAATTTAATGGCCTTATAAGTAGGTACGCAGCAGGTTTTTTTCAATCAAGCATGTGAATTCGTTTACGTGTGCAATGGTTGAAATACAATGTATTTAAAAAACTCATACAAAAGTAATATTATTTTAATCTTTGCGACAACCTTAAATCCTTTAATGCTTGTTTTCGCACCCAAAAAAAGGTATGTACATACATACTGCTCCATCTGCGGGTTCAGGGTTCTAGGCCTCCCCTCACTTGCGCACTGGTGGAAAGACCCCGTTGAATGGAGACGGTTCACCAGTCCAAGAAATCAGATGTGGGGTGAGCCAGCCTGTTGTTGGACCGGACCTGCTCCGCACGTAATACGAGAACGAAGTGTTAGTTACAGCCGAAGAAAACACCGAGGGCTTAGGAAACGAAAATGTTTTGTTACACTTGAAACTAATCACATCATCATGATCATCATCATGTCAGCCTTTAGAAGTCTACTGCTGAACTTAGGCCTCCCCCAAAGAGCACCATGACGCCATCTTGTGCCACCTCCATCCACCGACTTCCTGCGATAGCTACAATGTCGTTGATCCATCTAATCACATATTAAAACATAACATTCACTTTTTACAAAATAATAAAGTAAATTCGTAGTTTCAGATGTTCACTCTGACATTCGAATGACCACTGCTCATTAGGCTCCTATGCACGAGGTCTGTCACAATCAAATGTAGAGTTCATAATAAGAGATCAAATTAAGAAGCAGTAGTAGGGCTGCCTAATGCTGTGTAAAGTGTGATTCTGGGGACAAATTTAAACGTAAGCACACGATTGCAAAACTTCGAAATCTCAAAATCGTAACGCTAAAATTGTTCGCCATGACGTGTGGAATACTCTAATCATGCCTTCCGCTCCAATGCGCCAAGTGTCTACGGTTGCCAAATAAAAAAAGCCCGATTGCATCACACCTCTGTGGTGGCCAAGGTCTAAGTGTTCATTTTTTTCGATTTATTCAAGTTTTATCGTATGGAGGGCCATTTATTTAATCTACGGTACTAGTAATATCATGTAGCTACCCAATAAAATGCCATAGTCTCATAAAAAGATTCAATCCAACTTAAAAAAAAATATACCGCGACACACGACTCTGAAAAAAATGTTACCGTTAAAATATTTTGTAAATTCTGCAAATAAGCCATATTCATGGGATAACAAGTGTTATTTATATATTAAAATTATCGTTGTTTCAACTTCTATCGATTAAATCATTCGTAGGAATAAAGCTTATTTAGTTACAAAATAATTAAAGCCCGATTGTGTCATGCTTCTCTAGTTGCGAGTCGAATATTATCGATTTATTGAAAAGTTATCGAGTTTAGGGCTCTTTATTTAATTTAAATTACTAGTAATAGCATGTAGCAACACAATATTAACTTTATATTTCACTTATAATCTCTAGATTTTCCAGAAATATTTTTTAAAAATCACGTATGATTTTTGCCTGATTTTATTTCGACTTTAGTCGATTATTAAAAAAAACCCTTGATTAATTCGTTTTTTTTTATCTGTTGGAAAGGTACATCTGTAGCGGTCCTAAATACATATAAAAACTATAGGTCGTCACTGAAGATCACGAACAAAAAAATGTTGAAAATTTCAATCCATAGATTTTGACTTTCTTCAACAGTCAGCGTGTTTTTATAAATATTTTGAATAGAGATGTACTAAAATGACACTGCAAATCTATTGTATATTATTTTAGCTACACAGAACAGTAGTTTGTTTAATAAATAACCGTATGAAGCGGTCATAAAAACGGTTTGTTTACGCAAGGTAGCTGCCGGTAGATGGGTTTCCCCCTCCATTTTGACAGCTTAGCAGACGACTATCCCGTCATTTTGAAATGTCACGTTCAACTGCATGAAAGCGGCTAAAACAGTACCGTAAAATACTTACTGACTGACTGACTGACGGACAGACAACGCCCTACCTAAACCGGTGGGCCTAGGTATTTGAAATTTGGAGGAATATTCCTTGAGTACCCTAGAGATGAACTACGGAAGTAACTATAAACCGTAAAACATGAATACCAACTCCAAAAAATACCTCTATCCTGCCCTTTAATTTACCGGTATGAAAAGTATCCAATGTCCTACTACGTAGTATGAACTCAAATCATGCCAAGTTTGATTTGAATTCATTCAGTATTTTCGGTGTGATGCAAGTCCAAGATACAGACAGACTGACAGACAAAAGACAAAAATGAAAAAAAAACAGTTTTGCTTCAGTACGAAAAAAAGATAGTCTCCAAAAATGTTTACTAAATATCTTCAATGTGCAGAATTTGGACCCATATCCCGTAGGAACCGTTTATTTTTTCGGTATAAAAAGTATTCTTAACTTTCACTCATCATATGAACTATGACTGTGCCAAGTAGCATCAAAATCAGTGCAGTAATTTCAGCGTGATACGTATTCTTTTAAATAACTTTCAATCCATAACCTGCGGGAACGCTTGAATTTATCGGGATGAAAAGTATCCAATGTCCTACCTCGTAGTATGAACTCAAATCATGCCAAGTTTTATTTGTATTTCTTCAGTAGTTTCGGCGTGATGCGCGGCCAGGATACAGACAGACAGACTGAAAGACAATAAAAACTGTTTTGGCTTCAGTGTTGAATATATAACAGCCTCCAAAAAGTTAACAAAATATCTTCAATGTACAGAATTTGGGCCCCTATCCTGCAGGAACCCTTTCTTTTTTCGGGATGACAAGTATTCCAAATTTTTACCCATCATAAAAACTATGACTGTGCCAAGGTGCATCAAAATCAGTCCATTAGTTTCAGAGTGGTAAGTGTATTTTTTTAAATAACTTTTAACCCATATCCTGTGGGAACCGTTTAATTTTTCAGGATGAAAAGTATCATATGTCCTACCTCGTAGTATGAACTCAAATCATACAAAGTTTAATTTAAATTCATTCAGTAGTTTCAGCGTGATGCCTCGCCAAGATACAGACAGACAGATAAAAATGAATAAAAAAACATTTTTGGCTTCAGTATTGAATACAGAACAGCCTCCAAAAAATATTAACTATATATCTTCAATGTACAGAATTGGACCTGTTACTAGTTTTATTATAAGTATAGTTATGAACATTGTGTGCTTTATGGTAAAATAAATTAATATCTATCTATCCAAGATAGATATTAATTTATTGCACCTAAAAAGTTATAAAAAAAATAAAAAAAACTTTTTTTGAAGCATGTAGTTACACTTATCTTATTAAGTAGTGTTATCGCTAAGAGATCTCTTACAGACAACTTTTGTATGGACAGTATTGGTAGAATAAGGAGTAGTCGGCGGTGTATTATAATAGATATATTTGTCAAAGAAAAAGGCATAAGCTGTGCTTAAGGCAAATTGAATCATTTTAACTGACATCGTGAGACTGATACCTAAACTTACATTCTGAGATTTAAATGGTATTTTTTTAATTGTAATATGCAAGTATATACCATCTCACTATTAATACGTGGGTGTTTTTGTTATTAATCCTCATTATGATGTAACATTTTTTTAAAAGGTTTATCAATATCGGCTTACTATTACAAGTGTTAGGTAATCGTTTTCCATCGAAGACAGACTTTTCAGACATTTCTCGTCTCTTGAATACTCCTCATCAAACTACACCTCAAAACCTTAATTCCTAAAGTAAAACAAGCTAAGTTTAAATACTTACTAGTTCAGTAAAGCCGAATTAATAAGTACCTTTTTCATAATAGACCAATTAAAGTTGTTAAGTGTTAACACCACTTTTAGCCCGTTTAACATGTAACCTGCTTATGAAAAACGATCATTGAACATGCACACATTTTTGTTAGCTTAATAACTCTGGCTGAACATTTAATCGAGAATATCTTATTTCATTTTCTTTTTTCTCTTTTTTTTCTTAGGTCTTTAGGGTTTTGTATTTCTTAGTTATGACATGTTTTACCTAGAGTTAGCCAAAGTTAAGCGATTAGAGGTCCAGTTGACACAAGTCTACTTAACCCCTGACAACCCGTTGAAACTTGGTATGATTTGAGTTCATACTACGAGGTAGGAAAAATTAAAGCTTCCCCCCCCGCAGGATAATGGTTGAAAGTTATTTAAAGGAACACGTAACACGCTAAAACTACTGGACTGATTTTGATTCAACTTGACACAGTCTTTTATACTTATAATAAAGCAATAATAACGAAAAAGTCTGTACAAAGAAGATAATTTTAAAAAAATGGTCCAGGGTACCTAAAATAAACTACAAAACAAAAATATAATATTTATAAAATTCATGTCTGTATGTTTGTTTGTCTGTTTGTCTGTATGTTTGTTCGCGCATCACGTAAAAACTACTAGACCAATTGCGATGCGGTTTTCACTGTTGGATAGCTTAGAGTTTAAATTAAAAACTGGTGTACTTGGTATCTGAATTGAATTAGTAGAAGCCGAGCAATCGATAAAAATATTGTTGACTGAAGGAATTTTGATCAAATGTTGGTATATTGGTATTTTAAGTCCTGGAATAGTACATAGAGTACTTAACCTAGAAAGAAAAATACCCGTGCGAAGCCGCGGGCATCAGCTAGTACATAATAAAGCAGTAGGTATGATAAAACCTGTACAACAAAAATATTTGAAAAACATATGGTCTATTAAAATAAGCTACTGAACAAGAATATAACCTTTTGTAATTTGTGTTTGTTTGTTTGTTTGTCTGTATGTATGTTTATTTGCGCATCACATAAAAACTTCTGGACCGATTGCGATGCGGTTTTCACTGTTGGATAGCTTAGGGTTTGACTTAAAACTGGGGTACTTGATATCTCAATCTGATAATTATATGCCGAGCAATCGATAAAAAACTATTTGACGGCTGAACAAATTTTGAAGAAGTGTAGTATATTGTCCTTGAATAACACGTATGGGTCCTTGAATAACACGTATGGGCTGATTTTAAATGAAATGACCATGCGGGAAAAGCTGCGGGCACAGCTATTGCTAAATATAATTAAACTTTTAGTGTGATTCACTGTTTCACTGTTTCCTCGTGGTCATACTAGCTTGTCATACCAGTATGACCACGAGGATAAACATGTCCTCATGGTCATACTGTAACATCATATTTTACGAAAGTGGTTTTTTCTTCCTCCTGTGGATATAAATACTTTTCTGCATGTTGACTGAATAATTTTGCAGAATAGTCAGAGAAGTAATAAGTTGAGGCTCTTGACAACTTGACAGCAAATAAAGAAGTATTACTATTTATTCAATAATAAACTATGGATGAATTCCTTTTTATTAAAAGAAACAAAACCATATTGTTGTGGAACGGCCGCCAGTATTACAAACAACGTAATTACAAAAATGGGAGTATAATTTGGAATTGCAGTCGTGTTAGGAAGGATACATACCAGGGGTCGGTTACTATCCAGGTAATTTGTTAGAAGTGTAGTCGATCTGTGGCTCATCAGGTATGCTATGGGAGAGACCTGTTTATTTAAACTTGAAAGATTATATATTTTTATTAATTACAATAATTTATTTGATTTACTAAGGTAATTATAACTAAATATGAAGTTCTGTCCAATTCCTTATAGCTAATTTTTTTTCTAATAGTATAGCATTTGTTTTCTTCACAGGATGTGCAGAAATGAGAGTATGACCACGAGAACATGTATATCCTCGTGGTCATACTCGTATGACAAACTAGTATGACCACGAGGAATAACC
Source organism: Alsophila aescularia (assembly GCA_946251855.1). Classification (NCBI taxonomy): domain Eukaryota; kingdom Metazoa; phylum Arthropoda; class Insecta; order Lepidoptera; family Geometridae; genus Alsophila; species Alsophila aescularia. The sequence goes on from OX276376.1 coordinate 52,605,721, forward strand.
TTGGGTTGCCTTGGGCATAAAGAACCAAACAGTACTTCGTTGAAAAATATCCCTAATGTCGAGAATATCTGGCTCGTCTCACTTAGAATCAGTTAAAAGTACACAGTACTGAAAGTAAGCTGCGAGATTCCTTCTGATTCAGTACCAGCACACTACCACTTTTTTTATACAACTATGTGTCGAGGCAAACCGGTTGCTTGCCTAATGACCGCCGGACACGAGGCCAGTTTGCTAGTCGATTCAGTGAGTCAGTTCCTAACTCACAAACTGACCTCGTAACCATAGTGCATAAGATGCTATAGATAGTACCTATCTCTACCGTATCTCTTATGCAAACTATTACCTCATTCACCCATGAAGTCAACTGCCATGAAAATTAACAACATTCATTAATCTGCAGTAAATCGCGCTATACTACTCGTACTTCGTTATAATATTTGCGTAATTTCGCTAGTGCCTAGTGCGAAGAAAAACAAATGGCTTCACCCGCGTTAGCAATGATGAAAATTGATTATGATGATGATGATAAAATGTGGCTTATGTGTTAATCCAGGGTATCTCCATTCCAAATTTCCCTCAAGTCCGTTCATCCGTTTGAGCGTGAAGAAGTAACAAACATACACACATACAAACTTTCGCCTTTATAATATTAATGTGATGTTACTTAATATCTTGACCTATATTATTTATTCTATGCAGTCGTCTAAATCTCCCACGTCATGACGTCATGACTTCGCGTCTAAGAAATAAAATATGTCTACAACTATCTTGTAAGCCATTATAGACATTTGTCAACTTTTGTTTCGCATGTCTGTTAGACAACAAGGTTTTCATTCAATACGAAGTAGACATTCTTATATCATTCTGCTGACACTGAGTTGGGCTAAGGCTGTTTTCTGTGTCAAGGGTTTTTGACTTTTTCTAAGCCACAAGAAAATCTTCTAAATCTGTTAGATAATTAGGTTTTCAGATACAAATTAGGTCAACGAAAGGGAGAACATTGCCCCCTGAAAATAGATTTTTAAAAGTTGACATTGTGTAGGTTTCATATACTAAGCTATAGAGATTTTATAGGGGGTCTCCCGGCCAGCCTGGCTGAAAACTCCCCGACAACTTTTTAAATTCGTATTAGAATATATCGACTTCCCAATGAAATTGGTATTTGGAATTTAGGTACCACAAGTATATTTCGAGCATACGCTCGGCTAGAAATATACTTGTGGTACCTAAAGTTACTGCAATAACACACACCACACAATAGTACAGTAGTAGTAGTTTATATTTGCGGTAGTTGTGAGTGTGTCTCCAGTGTGAGTATGGTCAGAGTTATAAAATTACCTAGGCATAAAATTAAAAATTGAGAAAATAAATACAAATCCCTACCAATCCTACCAATTTCATCCTTTACAGACATTTTGTCCAGCCTCATACACAACCGACCATTTTGTTTACTCTCGTAATATTAAAAGAGTGGGCAAACTCGGCCATTCCTTCATACAGCTTGAAGGCTTGAAGGTAGACTTTGCGACTGCTTTGAAAAACCGGGGCTTAATTTTAAGGAACAATATAAATTATTTCCTGGAAGCCAGTAGAGATAAACGCATGCAATTTGAGAACTAGAATTATTTATGAGGCATAAAAAGTTATTATTGTAATATCAACTTGTAAAACAGCCATATTACAAATTTTCCCAATTTTTTTCCAAGATTTACTCAGAAAAGATTGATAATACATATCATTAATATCTATAACTGGTAATATACACAAAATAAATAAAAAAAATACTTAGAGATGCCAATAAATTATTATGATGTACTAAAATTTGGCTTTCGTTCTTGTTTTGACTGTAGTTTGCACCAACATTTTAATTACACTTTGCTTGAAAGTAAAGGACAATTTCAAGTTAACTTTGGTTTAACCACAGTTCAAATTTTGGTGAATCCAATATATTACATCATCTTGATAACGATCATGTAGTTATTACTAGATGATCAATATCATTGACAATTAAACAATTACAACTGACAATCGTTGAAAGATCAGTACATATTGTGAATCGTCGTTACATTTTAGTGAATGCTGGTTAAATAACACACTAAAAGAAAATATGCATCTCAAAAATATTATTTCTAGATGATCGTTACATAATTAATTTTTAGAATCATGTTGTTGTTTGTTGTTGTTTGTCGTATGAGGTAGTGCTGGCCTCTGATGTCACAGTTTATCAAGCCGCCCGAGGGCCTCTGACATGGCTTAACGACTGCTATTAATCAATAACAGCCGGGACCGACAGCTTAACGTGCTCTCCGTAGCACGAATCTTAATAAGTATAGGTTTGAACGACGAACTTATGTCTACTTTAAAAGCTTTTACAACACGCGCACCACACGTTTCAGTCGTTGAGTTTCTGTTGGGTTTTTGTAATGCAGCAAAATAGCGACGTGACCCAAAACAAACTAAACCAGCGCATTGCGATTCGTCTCAGTTCAAACGCCATTTCGCGAACTCAAATAACAACAGTGTTAAATCATAAAACGCACGTAAATATTGCACACGCGTCTCCGATTTTACAAAGTTCACTCGTAAAATTTACCAAATGGGAACTTAATTTTAACTGGAATGTGATTTATGAACAATTAAAAGTGATGGAAGAACTCTTGAGTTGAGGATATTGGCGTTTCTATGAAATGAATCATTCATACGTTTCGCGTGTTTCACTTCAAACACTCTTTTGTAAGGATCGTAAAATATTCGATATTTGAGTTTATTAATGGATTTGCATTTAGTGCTTCATTATAACTTTCACTTTAAAATGTAATTCTCGAATTTTATGAATGTTTTTTGTATAATAGCACACAGATACCTAATGTTTCAGCTCCCGTATAAATAAATACTAGCCAGGTATGCGAAATCCTTGACTCTTGCCATTTGCTAAACTATAAACGTGGCCCAAATTCTAGCAACTAAATATTGCGTAACAGCTAAAATAAAACAAGTATACCTTACGGACTGAATTTTTCTAGTGTGGTAGACATATTATGAGCGGGCAGCTACGCATGAGGGATAAACCATAAAGTTTGTGGGAGTCAGAAAAAATTCCGAAACTATACGAAAGCGGCGCGTGTGGAGCGAAATTCATAACGCGCTTACGCTTAGCAGTTCACCTCACCTGTCTCGTTAAACTTTGAAATTTTTAAATTAAATTTTCGATACCCGCCAGACGAACGCCCGACGAAGTTGCGAATTCTTAAAATTCGGTATCGTAATTAATCTTTCGGTTTAATAAACACACAAAGGCGGACAAAGAAAGTGGAGTGGTTTATTCCTTATTAATGTTGGGGATGAGGCTAAATCTTGTAATTAATGCAGGTGCTCTCGCTCAGCAAACTTACCGAGAGGATCTTCGGCAATTATCGGAAACCCGCTTTCTGTTACACGTTACGCGGGAAATTATTATGCTGTATTAATTCCGCTAAAAGCTTTTTAGGGGTTTTTAACGACCTTCAAGAGTGTAATTGTTGAAGTGAAAATCGGCTTATAACTTTTGGAGCGTTTGCTGTGGCCACTGGTAAAGGCATTTCGGTGTCGCCAACTTGTGCAAATTACATTTTTTATTGGTTGTTCGACGATAAAATTTGAATTGTAACTGTTTCAGGCGCACAAAAATTGTGGTTTCGAAGCAGGTAGACAAATTTATGCAAAATTTGCCATAGTTCTCATAAAGTCGTGTACTTATAATTAGGGAGGGGGAAGCTGTGATGTCGATACGCCACATCCGCTCCATAACGCGTCTCACCCACATGTTTAACTTACAAACGGTGAAAGTTTTGACTATCTGTTAGAGCTGTGACAGTGCGTTTAACGATAGTTACAGCAGCTGCAGCTACGTCAGCAAGGTACGACACTAAACTCTAAACGCACTTCTACAGTATGTTATTGATTTTTCACCGCCCGGTGGGCGGAGCCAAATCTGTGCGAAAGGGATCACGCGATTTCCTCCTTATTAAATCAGAAGAGGAGCCTCAATTTCTCTCCGTACAGTTTCTAATTAAGGACGTACCCATTAAACCAACTATTTAAAATAGGCGAGCCCTCGTGAAAAACATTTTCGCGAGAATTACGGGTGTTAAAGTTGCAACGTCACAAGATAGAGCTTTCCGCTCGGAGTCTTTAATAATGTACGTCACAGGGCGGAATATTTGTCTCCTTTTATAATTGCCTTTTAAAAATGCTGAAGCACGGAAAAGTTGGTGATGGTTAATCCCGAGATAAACAGTCGTTACTAAGCCAGGCCTAAGCCAAATCATTCTTACTTACTTTGGCATTTTATATCGACAAGTGAAACTTTGATTAACTTTTTAGGCCCTAGGGCAGCCTGATAAACCAGATTTATACGACAAACAAACAATCATGTTTATTATCTTTCGTCAATACACTTTCAGTAATTTATACGTAAATATGCAAATAAAAAATTGGATTGTACAAGAATATTCTGAAATTAATAAATAACACCAAACAAAAATGGGAGTGCCTCATGAAATACTTTTTATTGTTTATTAAAACTTTTATAAGTCATCCTAAAATAAAACATAACTAAAAATAATAGGTATCAAATATCAGGAGATAGGTTTTCTAACTATTTTTTAAGTACTGACCTATAACAGTTACGTATGTTCCCAGGACAATAATAAACTTTGAATTGAATAATGGAACGTATCACCTACTGAAAATTTGTTCTGAAGTAAATTTGATTTGATACACGACAGACATTCGATTCTCTTTCGGTTATAAATAAAGCTTAGAGATAAGGGTTGAAGTACGGTAGAAACCCGAGGAATTGTCTTATCCTGTTAGTCCGAGTGTCATGGGATAATTGAACGCATCATCATTTCTTGGTACAAAATATTTGAATTGATTACAATTGTTAAGAATTAACACATATTTTAATGTGTTTTTTGAACTAAAGTGAACGGTATTATAATTAAATAAAGTGTAATTTAAAATATACATATATAATAACATATAATTTTACATAAAATTAAATATTATTTTTCTTAAAATCTTAATTTCATGTATCACTTATGTACGGTACAAGACAAGACATACGGAAACAAGGTATCTAACCATATATACCTATCTTAACCATATAGAAAACTCTATAGGTACACCATATAGGTATATATGGTTGATATACCACCAATGCGTACTTACTAAGCGTTTTGCTTCTACATTAAATTCTAATATACTAGTGTCTATATTTGCCGACAAATACAATCTGCAAAAGTGTCTGATTCTAGTCCTGTCAAGTGTACAGTTAACAGATATGTTTTAGGTAAGCATGTTTCATTTACCGCCGCATTGTCATCACTAAACTGTCAGGTGAGATTGATGAAAAAATTTGGGGTTTAGGGTTCCCCAGAGGGTCAAAAATACATGCAATCGAGAAGTAAATCAAAACATTCTATTGTTAGTCTATGATTATTAGATATTGCAAATCATACACGTGATAGTAAATAGTAGTCAAAAAATTATAATAAAATATCGTGTAGCGTATGTGTCAAGTTAAGTAATTTGATCTTCCCTTGGCTCCCCATCTACATTGACGTTTCCCGGGTTCATTGGGTCAGGGTTTCGGGGACAGGACGGAGCCGTGACGCGTCGCTCGTGTCGCGAATAACAACATTTTAGGATCCCCTCAAATCTGCATAATGTACGGTTTGATTTGGTAAATGTAATAAATATTGTCATTTTATGGAAAAATTGGTTTATATCTGTTATATTGTTACAAACCCAGTACGACCAAACTTAGCGGTGCGCAATGGTAGTTATGTTAATTAACTTAATACAAAACTCTCCAGTGCAATAATACAACGCGTCTAATCTTGACTTTTGCTCAAAGAACTGGACGCGAAGTTTCAGCTCCCGAAGTATTCAATAAGATATTGAAAAGAGATAAGGTCTTATGGGACATATCATTCTCATATATTCATCCGAACAAATCTCAACTTATAATCAGAATTCAAAAGCAGCATGTAATCCAACTAAATATTTTACTTAGATCAAAGTATAAGTTTGCATTCATGCATATACCTACTACAGACTTTTAAAAATGATCTTTGGTAGCAGGGCTTAACGCGTTTCGGACACGAGGCCAGTTTTCTAGTCGGTTCAGTCACTGGCCTTTCACTGACCTTGTGAACTAATACATTTGATGACAGTTCAGTGAGTCAGTGTCTTCAAATGTATTCGTACACGAGACCAGTGATAGGTCAGGACTGAACTGACTCGCAAAATGCCCGGAGCACATAAGAGCGCATTTTTTGTCGGGTTCATGTTTGAATCCGTATTGTCACTATGAGTCTAAATTCACACTAATACTTTATTAGGTGAAGTAACGTTCAGATTGTCTCTCACTAATAAGCACACTGACACACAGGAACAATAAATAGGATACTTTTCCATCCCAGAAAAATTACCAAGCGGATAAAACCGTTTAGTTCAGCGTGCATCTAGTATACTATTTACTATTGCAATATAGGTGTTAATCCGCCAACACTTCGCATAGGTAATATTAATTATATTCCGCACATTTTGATGATACCTACTTAATTGCTACTAAATACACAGCATAAATAATAGAACCACGTACTAAATATCAAACAGTGTATCCATTCCAAATGTACAGGAAGGCAATTTGGACATGGATTTGGAAATATTGTAGACAATAAATCTTGTAATACCTACATATACAAGTAAAACTATTATAAAAAAATACAAAAAACCCAAAATAAAAAAAATGCAAAATTATCACACTAATATTAAAAAGGCGAAAGTTTGTATGTATGTATTTAAGGGTGTGTGTATGTGTGTGTGTTTGTTCTTTTGGTACGGCGTATACCCTGGATTAATTAACTCATAGACTACTTTTTATCCCGGAAAAATGTACGGTTCCTGAGGGACGCGGGTGTTTCGCAGTGCGCAGCTAGTATTTATAAAAAAAACACATTTTTACTTTCGTATATTACTTTTCTTTAATAGCTGCAATTGCAACATTAAACTATAGTATTTACTCTTACATGAATAACCTAAAATTGAAAATGTTGTTAGAAGTGTACAAGGAATTTGCTATTGTTTAGTTATAAGAAACATACATACAACCTAAACACATGACCCTCCTTATTCGGGTAAAAACATCTTTAATGTGAAAATGCCATATAAGTTTATTTGGCATTATGTTTGTGATATAAAAATCCATAATAATATATCTAAGTGCCTTCATATCTCTAACGGACTATAACATTCTTCTTTCACTACCTACCTCTACATGTGACATCATTTGCACGCATTATTTGAGACACGACACTCATCAACAGTCACATAAATGTACCCACCTAATCGGTATCACGCGCTCTCATCAGTCATATTAATAGCACCTGGTACTGTACTGTATGGAATTAGCTGACATTTCATTGCAACGCATAGACCCGCATGTCCCGCTGGCTGCGAATACGTCGCTAAATCAAAGAGCATTTAAATACTAACCGGGGACACATTTATACGATATATCTATTTAAGATTTATGTGATAGGAGTTACAGAAGAGCTGGGATCGCGTGTCTAATTTTACAAAGGTTTATCTTGGACTGCTGCAGAGTTTAGAACAAATAGTTGTTACGGAAATGCTTTTCAGTATTAGGAAGGTGAAATCAAAGAGAATATAAATACGGGGGGAAGAGACGGAACTACATGCATAAGTTTTTTACGAGGTTTTTAACCTTGTAGTACCAAACGCGCAAAAAAAAAAACAAAGATACCAATCTACAAATATGAACTGTCACACAGCCTGTCAACGATAGGGATGTGCTACATCTTATCGATATTTAGTATAAGTCATCGATATCGATGAAATAGATACTGTAATGTAGTAGTACACAGAATAACTAATAGTACAAGGTATTCGTTTATTCGAGATTTACGAAAAATAAAACTATAGTTAAAAATATAATGTTTTATTGCGCATTTACTTAGTTGTAACATAATAGATTTCGTTAAATTAAAACACAAAAAAACTGCAGTTTTAGTAAAATTAACAGTTCTATATAAATATATAAATTAACATAATTCAAATTCATCATAATCATCAGCCTATTTCTGTTCACTGCTGGATGTAGACATCTCCTAATGCACGCCACTGAGCTGAGCTTTCAGCTCTCTTCATCCACTTTCTTCAGGCCGCTTTTCGAACGTCGACCCTTTGGCTTCCTTTTTTTATTTTTGATTGCCGAGGTGACAATTTCTTTCAAGACCGATGACTCGATTTTTTCTATTAAATTGGCGCTTTTTTTTAGCGATGCCAAGCTACATTTGTTTTTTTGCAACTGCTCCATTAATTTTTTCTTTCTCTCTGATAGATCTGAAAAAAAACTCAAGATGAAGTCCACACACAACTCAGAATGGTTTTTACGTCATTCTCTTATACCGAAGAAATGGAACTAGTATAGCAACTGAAATTTATGTTATAATATATTAATATTATTTATTTATTTAGAGTAATAAATAATAATCTACAGGGTAGACATGATGTCATCATAGAATCAATATGCAAATGGACCAACATTGGGCTACAGCTCAAAAAATAATGTATCAATACATTTACTCACTTAATTTCTCGTTTCTTGTTTTCCTTATTTTTTCTTTATTTTCGATAGGTTCACCTGCAGACCTCTTACGAGACTTTGGTGGAGTTTGTTCTGAAAAATAAATAGAAATCAGTCAAAAGTTATAAAAAAGAATAGCTTCTGCCCCAAGTATGCAGGGATTAGTCCCATCCCCCAGATGGAAAAAAAAGGCCTCGGTGATTTGTTCACCAGGCAAATGACACTTTTTTGTTTCCTAGTCCCTGGTAGCATACACTCCCCGGATTCTGCCCAATGCCTGGGAGGTTGTATAGAGGGGAAGCGAAGTACATTAATATTATAATTAACAAAATTTATTATTTATTACGAAATCAAAGAAGCTAAACTGGAAGCATCTTTTTTTTAATTGTTTTATTAAATGACTATGTTGCAGTTATAAATATTTATACATGTGCTAAATTTCAACCTTGTGCCTAGTATTAATAGTATCTGAATAAAATGTCTTTGATGTACAGATGGAAGACGGACAAGGTGAAACTACGAGTATTAGTGTTCTTTGTCCTTGGACTACGGAAGCCTGAAAAAGATGAAATAAAGTAATGTTGTGTAAAACTGTATAAAATACTCACTGTTTTGAGACATCTCCACCAGTATATTTGTTTCCTGCTGGCTTGTTGATGGCACGGACACAGGCAGACAACCTGAATTTTTTAAATTATTTTTTTAATTGTTCAACCCTTATTGAGATGATGTTTAAAGAAATTTTGTTTTTACCAGTTTGAGATTGCATGTCCGGAATATTTTCTTTCTCTTCAATAGTTGATGGTTCAGACGCTAGAACTAATAAAAAGCACAAATTAAAAAAATATATGACCCCCAACCCCCCATTATAGCTAAGAAACATCTCGATCATATCAGTTTTTAAACATAAAAACCAAATTAAAATCGGTCCATTTGTTTGGAAGCTTCGATTCTCAACCCCCCTTTTCTCACCTCCCTCCCCCCCATCCCCTATATATCTAAGAACCATCACAATTACATCAGCTTTCAAACAGAAAAAAACCGCATCAAAATCGGTCCATTCGTATGGGAGCTACGATGCCACAGAGAGATAGACACACACACACAGTGATACACACCCTAATCAAATAACACCTGTCTCTTTGTTCGGGGGTTAAAAAGAAAGTAAGTAGTTGACTATCCGGTGGTAGAATCTGACTTTAAAGAACTTTGATTTGATTTAAATATAATATGCATAACATAATTAATGTTGTACATTTTTAATAAATAAAATCATTAGGCTCAATGTGAGATTGCACTTTGCATACATAAAAGCTTTGTAATTATTTATTACCGTTTCTGTCTGTCCACACATGTTGTGGGAATTCTGCCAACTGACTCTCAGTGAGAGGTAATGCCATCAAGCTCAAAGTTGGAATTGCATGCTTCTTGAGCCGATTTCCTTTCACGTTGAAATCATTTCTTCGAAAATGGTTTCCGCATATATTACGCTGCTCGTGTAGTTATTCAATCGGTAAGTGTGCCAGTTCTTCATTACCAACTGCTTTAAGCCACACTCTGGAATTAAAGGAACATTGGAATTAAAGGAACATAATGTGGATAAGGTGACATAATATCTTTCTTAATAACGCAAGTTCACAAAGTTGCCAATAAAGGTGATTATTCAACAGCTAGGATGGACCACACTCCTCCGTTGGGAGCAGAGAATTAAATATCTACGGAAATATTTCAATTCTCTCCTATCCCATAGTAATATGCTGGTGGGTGATACATTGGAGCTCAGCATGAGAAGGACTAAGCTGTAATGAGTCCGACATAGGCCAATATCGTGATAGTTGAAGTAAATATTGGAAAAAAAATACATACAATCAAATCGTCGTACTCACCGGTTTGGATCCAGTGGAAACTTGGAAAAAAACAAGGATTTGTTGCCAGGAGTATGTCTCTCCTTTATACCACAAACTTCACAAGTGCTATGGCCTTTACCCATGTTGTTGTGTGAATCACAATAAAATCACTAGTTTAGTCACTGTCTCGACAATATTTCACTATTTCGGTAGAATAATAACACTTCAAATTAGTTCAAATCATACACTACGAGTCCTGCCTCAAAACAACATTAAGAGAGTCCATTATCTCCGAACAAAATAGAAAAATTAAATGTTCAATTCAGTTGAATCACATGAAATCTAATGTTTTTGGAATTTCAGGTGCCATAAGATGGCACGTGAAATTCCAAAAACATTAGGACAAAATCACAAATCCACAAAACAAAACAAACATCCAAGCAAACAAGAGACATGATGTTTGTGGTGCTGCCATATAAAAATCAAAATTAATTCTACATACATATATAGTTTTTTTTAAATGTACCTATCTATCGATTATATGATACTTCCAAATATTGTGTAATCAAAATATAGTAAAACTAAAAACTTGCTAGGTTAAAATTGTAATAAGATATAAACATCTCATTTCGAATTTAATTAAGAAACTTAGACATGTTTCTACCATACTTGAAAATTAATTTCAGGTGTATATATTTTCATACTGTGATGTTGGTCACGGTTACTGCCGGATACGGTAGTTCATGCAATTTTGCAATGTTGACAATAGAGAGTTAAGAATTTCATACATTTATTATTTATTCTGGCTTTCTCGAGACTGGGTGAAATGTTTTTTACCCGACTGTCGCGCAGCGCGAGTTCTATGATGGAATTAGGGAGGTGTGAGCTGTCAACTGACACACGATTATTACGTGTCAGTTTCGCGTCATGACATCACTGGGGTAAGATTGTCCGTAGTAGTATTGTCTGTGGTAGTTGTGGGTGCACGTCTGGTGTCAGCTGTCAACTGACACACGATTATGACGTGTCAGTTTCACGTCATGACATCACTGTAGTAGTATTGTTTGTGGTAGTTGGTGAGTGCACGACTTGACGGGTACTGACAAGACGGCACTTTCGGCGGGAACGCGGACGGAGCTAGTCGTGGATGGCGCTTGCGAGAACCTGACCACGCGGAAAGCAGACGATGGCCTCCAGGAGCTCTGAGGGGCCACATTTCGGTGTGGCTACGTGTTTTGGTGTTACGTGCTTCGGTGCGGAGAGGCTGTGATGAGAGATACTCGACCAGGTGGTAAAGTTCGAGGAAGGATTACAACGAGGAATCGAGTGAGATCTATCCAGTGTTAAGATAGATAATAGAACGTGCTTCGTTGCGGAGAGGCTGTGACGAAAGTTTATCGACCAGGTGATAAAGCTCGAGAAAGGATTGCAACGAGGATTTGGGTGAGACCTATACAGTGTTAAGATAAATAATAGAACGTGCTTCGTTGCGGATAGGCTGCGGTGAAAGTTTATCGACCAGGTGGTAAAGTTCGAGAAAGGATTGCAACGAGGAATCGGGTGAGACCTATCCAGTGTTAATATAGATAATAGAACGTGCTGCTTCATTGCGGAGAGGCTGCGATGAGAGTTTATCGACCAGGTGGTAAGGTTCGAGAAAGGATTGCAACGAGGATTCGGGTGAGACTTTTCCATTACTTAGATAGATAAGTGATCACTATTAGATATAAGACCAAGACGAGGGTGAAATGATGATGAGATTAGACCCAGTAAAGAGATAAGACCCAGTAAAGAGATAATGCCCAGATAGAGATTAGACCCAGAAAAACCGGTAAAGTTAACCTCCGGTAAGACCCAGCAGGGGGCTTAAAATGATCACTGCTTGCTGATTCCTTGAGCAGAGGGCTCGGAGTCCTCTTCGTATGGTTCTGGCGATGAGTCCACGTGAACGGTTCCAATAAGTTGTGCTACGCCAACCGTCTCGGACTGGCCAGCTGGAGCGAATCCGAGAGGCGAGGAGACGGAAGGCGTCTTGGGTGAGCAAGTCTCATTCAGGGCCACGTGGAAGTCCCCAAGCATGAGTAGATCGCCGGATACTCGGGGTCCCTGCGGGCAGTCCATGGGTACCCATGATGGGATCAGAGTGCCCATGTTTGGTACCAGTATACCCAGGAGCAAGCGAGGTGTGATCACCGCTCAAGACAGAGACCAAAGACGAGCAAAGATTAGAAGCCTAGACAAAGATCTCAAGACCAAGAAAGATATATCAAGAAAACGATAAGACAGCTCATCATTTCACCCAAGATCCCCGTGTAAGATTATAGTGTTAATCTATAGAACTAAGTATTGCACGAGAGGACGAGACAAGACCTGATGACGAACAGATCTTCGTGTGAGATTATAGTGTTAATCTATAGAACTAAGTATTGCACGACAGGACGAGACAAGACTTGATGGCGAACAGACCCTTGTGTAAGATTATTGTTAACCTATAGAACTAAGTATTGCACAAGAGGACGAGACATGACCTGATGGCGAACAGATCCTCGTTTAAGATGATTATGGTAATGTACAGAACTAGGTATTGCACGAGAAGGACGAAACCTGACCTGATGGCGAGCAGATCCTCGTGTTAGTTTATAAGTTAATCTATAGAACTAGGTATTGCACGAGAAGGACGTGACATGGCCTGCTAACAAGCAGATTCAGATGGTAATTCATCAGGTGATCAAATGCGGATTTACTAGTATGTATTGGGATCATAGGATTTAAGCTGTTACACTCGGACAGATCAGTTTCAGGTGCAGACCAGATTTTGCGAGGCATGGGATGGCTATAAGCGGAGGTTGGAGGCCATTGGGGAGAGTCCTCCAAATTATCTCTATTATTTATTCTGTGGCGTACATAATGTTAAAGAGTCAAACGTGATCAGTGATCAGACTTGACGAGTATATGGAATGTATACATATATATATTCGCGGCGTATGCATCGAATCTAGTGTACGCCGCGACACCGACACACCGACTACGGTGAAGCATGGAAAGGGTAATGATTTTAACAGTCTATACATAATGTAACATAATAACCTATTAAATACCGAGGTGGGGTATTCCACGCGTCATGCCGAATAACGTTAGTTCAGCGACTTTGGAGTTTTCGAAGGTTTTCACTAATTAATTTACTTTTAAAGATCATTGCAGGTACAGTGTTCTTCAAACTGGGAGTCTACTGCGCAGTAGGAAGTACTAATAGTAGGTATTTACGAGTAATATTTTGTAAAAAGTGATTATAATGTTATTTGTGATTAGTTTTAAGGTCTCCAACGTGGTCTTTCCACTAAGACTTTACAAGTGAGGAAAAGCCTAACAACCCGAACCCGCAGATGTATGTATTACATAAAAATGATGTACATACTATGTATGTCATTTTTGTACGACGTAATAAATCCAATTAAATATTTATTTATTTTCCTCACAAAAGGTAATAAATAGTCATTACAATCGGCGGTCTTATCGCTAAGAGCGATCTCTTCCAGACAACCTTTGAGATAGATAGTAAACAAACATTTAGGGTTGTCGCAATTTCAATTTTATTTTTTTGTATGGTAATTTTAAATACTATGTATTCAACCATTGTACACGTAAATGCATTTACATGCTTGATCGAAACAAACCTGCGGCGTACTTATAAGGCTATTCAGTTTTCCTTGTATATGTATGTAGGTATGTTGTGGATGTTCCACCGTCGTCCCTTTTGGTCCTATTTTGACAAGCGAGGTGTCAATCGATTCTTCATTTCTCCTAAGCTGTTTTTTACCCGACCTTAGTGGTTTTAGTTTTTGATCTTATGTCTTGTTTAATAATTTAAACAACTAAATAAAACTTTTCAATTTAATCTTAGTACTAGACTTTATTACAGCATTTTATTTATAAATTACAGCAGAGAAACTTGGTAGCATTACCATTTATTTGTTTTTATGGTTTTAAATTTGAAATGAAATGCTAACTTTCTCACTAAGTTATTTATAACTTTGCATTGAATATTCCATTCATAAAAGTACACTATGAAAAAGAAAAAGTTCAGTAAATAGAAAAGTTCAATTCTGAACCTAATTTAAACTACTGAGAGAAATCTAACTTCCAAAGTAAAAACTGCAAAGAATAGGCGAGGTGGCCATTGATTACCGAACCTTTACAATTTTCAATTACGGCCCATTCGAACAATGGCAATTTGAAACTTGAAAAAGTAAAAAGGCGGCCTAACTCAGCACAATCAAGTCTCTCAAGTGCAGAAACATAAATGAAACCATTAATTATCCGTGGGTCGGTTATTCTTCGACCACCCCTTCCACCTACCGCCCTCCTTTTATATTTTTCTCTTTCCCGTTAATTTGTCGAAAGTTAATTGAAGGGATATTTCAGTGAGTCGTAAATAGCTTGAGTTGAAACAATCCTGCTGTGAGTTTCAGAACAGCATAACAGGATGATCTCAAATTTAGTCAAATTATGCCTCACCCCATTTCTGTTCGCGACGTCAAGTTCCGAGATAAAGAAAAGAAAATTTTAATTTCTTTTCGCCAGTTTTTCCTCACTTATCGTATTACAATGATCTCGGGATTGTGATAGCGCTGATAAGTGGCTGGTTTAAAAGGATTTTTTGAAATAACAATGATTATAATGTACATTTTCTTCCTGGATTGCCCTAATGACATTTTAATGTAGTTTTTTTTTTGCAGTCTGTATGACAAACTAGACATGGATTTAAAAATGTAAAAATATGTATTAGTAGAAATTAAATTCAAGTCTTTCAATAGATGTAGAATGCCCATATTAAATACCTACGCCAACTGCTTCTACATAGAAATCATAAAGCTGAAGTAGTCCAAAAAACATGTTTTACCACCCGCAGCAACGTCCTGCTCGTCTACTGCAGCCGACGGCACCTCGTTTATTACAAGCATAGCTAGTATGCCCGCGGCTTTGCCCGCGTGGTCATTTCATTTAAAAGTAGCCTTTACGTATTATTCCAGGGCAAAAGTATCTATATAGTACAATAATATACTCGTACTACATTGCTTCAAAATTCGTTCTGCCGTCAAATAGTTTTGTATCGATCAAATCAGCGGATTAAAATACCAAGTACCCAGTTTCTAAGTCAAACCCTAAACTATCCAACTGTGAAAACCGCATCGCAATCGATCTAGTAATTTTAAAATGATGCGTGAACAAACATACAGACAAACAAATAAACAGACAGACACGATTTAAAAAAATGACATATTCTTGTTTAGTAGCTTATTTTAAGTACCCTAGAACATTGTTTTTTAAATCCACAGACTTTTTCGTTCATATTGCTTTATTAGAAGTATAGAAAATTTAAATTGGTTTGCAAAATATGATACTCTGAAACAGACAAAAGCTCATTACAGTTTTAAAAAAAACCCTATCTACATTCGATCCATTTAAAAAAAAACAATTTTTTCAGTCCCAAATCGACGACGTGTTAGCCGACTTTTGTGACCTCCAGGACTATGTACACACGAGCAACCAGCAATTAATTAATCCCCAGAAGCTTTACTCGCACATTTTTCACAGTTAAAAGGGTCGCGTCGCCTAGTCAAGCGAATAACTGAGGATCGACGGCACGGCCGGCTCGTTGCATTGTTTACTAAACAATGGCCGACCTCTGCGGAGTCATTAACCCACCTCAGATGTCAGCACAGAGTGAGAATTCTTTACGTTTTCAACTTTTAAGTATGATTTTTGTGCAGAGTTTGTGGAAACGTGCTGCGTGACACGAAGATGTGTGAGTTCGGGTAGTTGCTATTGTTTCTTTTCATCTATTGACATGTGAAGGGCAGTAGGTTCTACATATATTTTTTACTAGCTGCGCCCCATGAATCCGCATGAGAAATGATGATGATGATGATGATGATTATGATACTAAAATGTATCCTATATGTTATTCCAGGGTATAATCTATCTCCTTTCTAAATTTTATCAAAATCCATTCAACCGCTTGAGAGTGAAGTATAATGATGATGATAATGAAAAGAAGTATTCTGTGTTATTTCAGAGTATAAGCTATCTCCTTCCTAAATTTTATCATTATCCGTTTAACATCTTGAGAGTGAAATATGATGATGATGATAATGAAAAGTATCCTATGTGTTATTCCTGGGGGTAAGCTATCTCCTTCCTAAATTTTATCATTATCCGTTTAACATCTTGAGAGTGAAATATGATGATGATGATAATGAAAAGTATCCTATGTGTTATTCCTGGGGGTAAGCTATCTCCTTCCTAAATTTTATCATTATCCGTTTAACATCTTGAGAGTGAAATATGATGATGATGATAATGAAAAGTATCCTATGTGTTATTCCTGGGGGTAAGCTATCTCCTTCCTAAATTTTATCATTATCCGTTTAACATCTTGAGAGTGAAATATGATGATGATGATAATGAAAAGTATCCTATGTGTTATTCCTGGGGGTAAGCTATCTCCTTCCTAAATTTTATCATTATCCGTTTAACCGCTTGAGAGTGAAATATGATGATGATGATAATGAAAAGTATCCTATGTGTTATTCCTGGGGGTAAGCTATCTCCTTCCTAAATTTTATCATTATCCGTTTAACATCTTGAGAGTGAAATATGATGATGATGATAATGAAAAGTATCCTATGTGTTATTCCTGGGGGTAAGCTATCTCCTTCCTAAATTTTATCATTATCCGTTTAACATCTTGAGAGTGAAATATGATGATGATGATAATGAAAAGTATCCTATGTGTTATTCCTGGGGGTAAGCTATCTCCTTCCTAAATTTTATCATTATCCGTTTAACCGCTTGAGAGTGAAATATGATGATGATGATAATGAAAAGTATCCTATGTGTTATTCCTGGGGGTAAGCTATCTCCTTCCTAAATTTTATCATTATCCGTTTAACATCTTGAGAGTGAAATATGATGATGATGATAATGAAAAGTATCCTATGTGTTATTCCTGGGGGTAAGCTATCTCCTTCCTAAATTTTATCATTATCCGTTTAACATCTTGAGAGTGAAATATGATGATGATGATAATGAAAAGTATCCTATGTGTTATTCCTGGGGGTAAGCTATCTCCTTCCTAAATTTTATCATTATCCGTTTAACATCTTGAGAGTGAAATATGATGATGATGATAATGAAAAGTATCCTATGTGTTATTCCTGGGGGTAAGCTATCTCCTTCCTAAATTTTATCATTATCCGTTTAACATCTTGAGAGTGAAATATGATGATGATGATAATGAAAAGTATCCTATGTGTTATTTCTGGGGGTAAGCTATCTCCTTCCTAAATTTTATCATTATCCGTTTAACCGCTTGAGAGTGAAATATGATGATGATGATAATGAAAAGTATCCTATGTGTTATTCCTGGGGGTAGGCTATCTCCTTCCTAAATTTTATCATTATCCGTTTAACATCTTGAGAGTGAAATATGATGATGATGATAATGAAAAGTATCCTATGTGTTATTCCTGGGGGTAAGCTATCTCCTTCCTAAATTTTATCATTATCCGTTTAACATCTTGAGAGTGAAATATGATGATGATGATAATGAAAAGTATCCTATGTGTTATTCCTGGGGGTAAGCTATCTCCTTCCTAAATTTTATCATTATCCGTTTAACATCTTGAGAGTGAAATATGATGATGATGATAATGAAAAGTATCCTATGTGTTATTCCTGGGGGTAAGCTATCTCCTTCCTAAATTTTATCATTATCCGTTTAACATCTTGAGAGTGAAATATGATGATGATGATAATGAAAAGTATCCTATGTGTTATTCCTGGGGGTAAGCTATCTCCTTCCTAAATTTTATCATTATCCGTTTAACATCTTGAGAGTGAAATATGATGATGATGATAATGAAAAGTATCCTATGTGTTATTCCTGGGGGTAAGCTATCTCCTTCCTAAATTTTATCATTATCCGTTTAACATCTTGAGAGTGAAATATGATGATGATGATAATGAAAAGTATCCTATGTGTTATTCCTGGGGGTAAGCTATCTCCTTCCTAAATTTTATCATTATCCGTTTAACATCTTGAGAGTGAAATATGATGATGATGATAATGAAAAGTATCCTATGTGTTATTCCTGGGGGTAAGCTATCTCCTTCCTAAATTTTATCATTATCCGTTTAACATCTTGAGAGTGAAATATGATGATGATGATAATGAAAAGTATCCTATGTGTTATTCCTGGGGGTAAGCTATCTCCTTCCTAAATTTTATCATTATCCGTTTAACCGCTTGAGAGTGAAATATGATGATGATGATAATGAAAAGTATCCTATGTGTTATTCCTGGGGGTAAGCTATCTCCTTCCTAAATTTTATCATTATCCGTTTAACATCTTGAGAGTGAAATATGATGATGATGATAATGAAAAGTATCCTATGTGTTATTCCTGGGGGTAAGCTATCTCCTTCCTAAATTTTATCATTATCCGTTTAACCGCTTGAGAGTGAAATATGATGATGATGATAAT
The DNA here is from genome assembly GCA_946251855.1 of Alsophila aescularia. NCBI lineage: Eukaryota > Metazoa > Arthropoda > Insecta > Lepidoptera > Geometridae > Alsophila > Alsophila aescularia. The sequence continues at coordinate 52,624,770 of OX276376.1, forward strand.
GAAAAGTATCCTATGTGTTATTCCTGGGGGTAAGCTATCTCCTTCCTAAATTTTATCATTATCCGTTTAACCGCTTGAGAGTGAAATATGATGATGATGATAATGAAAAGTATCCTATGTGTTATTCCTGGGGGTAAGCTATCTCCTTTCTAAATTTTATAAAAATTCGTTCTACAGCTAGAGAGTGAAGCCTGATGATGTTGATGATAATGAAAAGGTATCCTATGTGTTATATTAGGGTATAAGCTTTCTCCATTACAAATTTCATCAAAATCCGTCCAGTCGATATCGCGTTAAAACTCCCCAAACATACAAACAACGTTTCACTTTTATACATATATTGGTGTGGATTATGTACGTACCTATTAGTATAGTTATTCTATGTATGATATAGGTATTCTATGTCAGTGACATAGTGCCTCAGTTCATGGATTTACATTAAAAACACTGTAATTCGTTATCAAAAGCCTCCGCAGTTTATTAATACACCAATCAGTAGTTTTCTATTTCTATTTCCATCGAACCAGTTCTAGAGCGACTGCAAAATTAATTGCATATCGAAGCCCCAACCAATGTACAGACTTCCACGTTCCAAGACACGTGACGCTGCAATCACGTGAACGTAAAATGTATACATGTAAGTTTGGCTCCAAATGTGTAACAGTGACCAAGTTTTGCAAATGAGCTTCTGCACGACTCTACGCACACTCGACGGCTTTTTTCTCACTGGTTTTATAGTAGGTTGTACAACGAGTACAATACAAGCCAATATATACGAGACGTTTATCCTCCCGAGCCGAAGGCGAAGGCAGATATTTTACTCGAAGGTAAAATGGCTTGTTTAATAAATGAGTTATAAACTCTAACTTTCTTTGCGTTTCTTTCTATTAAAGTATTAAATATTTCATCTTCACTTGACACTTAACTTTCAGTAATAATGCAAATTACAATAACCAAACATTTAAAGACGTGAGCTTCTTCCCCACCAGTCCCGCCGCTGCTTTTTTGTCACTGACCTCGATGCATGGTTTAAGATTACATATATGCTTAGTTATAAATAACAATACGAGATATTAATATAATTTAAAATATAATTATTTTACTTGATTTATGCTACAGGTTTTCTAAATTTATATGGAAAAAATTCCAAGTTGAACTATTAGCAAGTTTATTTGACTCAAATTATTACACTTAAAGTTTATTAAACGTCCTAGGAATTCTAGGTAAACCAACAGATTACTTGAATGTAAAATTATTTCGGTTGAACGAGCACCGGGTGAAACTTTAGTCATCAAACTAGATATTAATTATGACTAGAAGTTACTTTTCTTAGAATCGTTCATCCGCGACAACCTCTCCACCTCTCTAGGGCGTCGTATCTAATTTAAACACTACTTCTATTCTTAGATTTTACTTTCTAACAAGAAAAATATTATTTATTTTAATTTGTACGAGTGTAGGGTCTTGTTACAGCTTGTCGGTGTTTCTTTACGCCCTATGGTCAGGTTAGGGATCCGCAGTCAAACAAGGAACATCCGTCTGTCGTCCGTCTATTCGTCTGTATGTCACAGGCATTTTATTCAAAAACCATTAACGCTAAAAAGTTGAAATTTAGCATATGTGTAGATAATTATAACTTCTACAGTAGAAGTATACAAATATTGTAAAAAAAAAAGGGTTGGGTCTCGTCAATTAGGTATTTTAAAATAATAATGATCTTTCTTAGACAGTGTTTTTTTTATTTGGATTTGTTTACGAAATATTTGGCTCCAAAGTGACCTTTTTGCTAAACATGAATGTCCCTCATAAAGTACGAAAAAATTAGAAAGAACTTATGCTCATGATACGAATTTACTAACAAAATTATCACGGTTTACTAGTTTATGAGATATAGCCGACCAAGATAACGCATTACATGCCCGCGTCAACTCTGAACAAAATCCATCATGAGACATAATCACACCGTAAAAACAACTTTGCTGGCGTATAACGTAAAAACTACTGCACCAATTGCAATGCGGCTTTCACAGTTAGATAACTTAGGGTCCTGGCTACGAAACACTAATTCTACGTTTGCACTTGGCCAGTTTTTTATTTAGGAGTAAGAGAATCAATAAATCAATGTATTTCGATATGATTTTGTAAATCATATCGAAATGGTGAGCTAAAATGACTATGACTTTAATCGTTGTGTTTTGTTTATACGACGTTTGTTTAAAAAGTCAATTAAAGGCTAAGCAGGGAAAATGGCTACCAAAAAAATGAGCCATCGCGGGACGCCCAACAGATGTGTAAACAAAGCGCCACTACGAGCAGTCTCCATCGACCGACTCCCTGCGATGGCTACAATATCAACCAGCGTCCCTACACTTCGCTTGCTTGTTCATGGTCGCCATTTGAGAACCTATTTTCCCCAGCGGTTGTCGGCTCTACGAACTATATGGCCTTCCCATTGCCACTTCAACTTGCAAATTCTGAGAGCTATGTCGATAACCTTGGTTCTTCTACGGATTTTCTTGTTACGGATCTTATCACGTAGTGAAACTCCGAGCATAGCTCTCTCCATTGCACGCTGCGTGACTTTGTGCTTATGTATGAGACCAATAGTTAGCCATCGCGTCTCAGTAATGTATATCATCACTGGCAACACGAACTGGTTATTAACTTTCGTCTTGAGGCACTGCGGTATCTGTGACGAGAAGATATTGCGTAATATCCCGAACGCTGCCCATCCTAGTTGTATTCGTCGTTTGACCTCTTTGTCGAAGTTGGATCTACCCAGTGATCAACAGATTCCATAATATCATTCCCAACATAGACCGGTATGGCTGCGACATGGGCATATGACATGATGTTCGTCTTCCCCATGTTCATTTTAAGACCCACCTGTTGAGAAACAATATTGAGATCACTGAGCATTGTGGCATTAGGTCTTCCAGGGTTTCTGCCATGATGACAAGAAAATTGAAAAAAGCGAAAATGAAAGCAAATTGAAAGTGAGTGATGCATTTGCCATTGATGTTATACCATATCCGTTCCAGTTCAGAAGCTTGAATATATATCTTCAAGAGGGTGTTACCAACTTTCTTGAAGAACAAAACCACTACGCCCCTGTGCCACGCCTCTGGCGTAGTATCCTCGAGGATGACCGAGTTAAACAGCCTCTGAAGGACTTTTAAGTACCGGTGTTCCACCCGTTTTCAATAGCTCTGTCGTTATTCCGTCCTTAAGAGCAACAAGGCACCGCCTTGAGCTAATTGAGAGCCATTCTGATCTCGTATAGGCTGACGTCTATCCCAGTCTTCGTTATAATGTCGGGTCAAACGGGCTCTTGTATCTCTAGTCGTGTTAGAACTATGCGATGCAGTGTATAATTTTCCATAGAACTAGAACCCGAGCTCACTAAAAATCTCTGGCTTTGACAAAATAATGCTGCCACTGTCGGTCTTCAGCTTCGTCATCAAGCTTTGCCCCATAGATAGATCTCTTGCGAACACCTTGAAACCCTTGTTCCGCTCTATTGCGTTCATAGTACAATTAGTATTATACTCGTAAGAACTCAAATCGTATCGCAGCGACTTGGAGATCTGCTTATTAAGCAAACTGTAACTCGACATTTCCACTGAAGACTGCAGCCTCATCTCGTCTCGTTCTGCCATAAGTTTGAGTGTATGCTCAGAGAGTTTCTGTGTTCTATTTTTGCGGTGGGACTTAAAGAACCCGATCCGTCCGAGTTAACAATTTCCACCAGCCCGTTGATTGTACGTCCACTGTATCGCATTCGGTAACGATTTGGAAGCGATTTTGAAGTTCCAACTGAAGGCTCTCGGGATTTTGGATTTGGGCAGGACTTGGGCGAAAAATAAATCATTTTTTTTTTATTACGGACTAGGCAATCGTTTGACCACGACCTCACCTGATGGAAAGCGATGATGTGGTCGAAGGTGTAGCACGCTTGCCTAGTAGATACCTATTCACTCTTGACTTGAACACACCGGGGTTATAATTTACCGGAAACACTGACGAGGGCAGGGCATTCCACTCCTTTGCAGTTCTTATAATAAATGAAGAAGCGTAACGCTTCGTTCTTGTGCGAGGTATTTCAACCATGAAAGGGTGGCGCTTTGCTGATCGTCTAGGCGTACGGTGGTGGAATGGTGATGGGGGAATCAGGTTGTGCAGTTCTTGTGCACACTCTCCATAGTGCAATCTGTAGAATACCGCCAGGCTTGCTACCTCACGTCAATGTGCCAGACTTTGAAGCTTACTCTTTACCAGAGTGTCATCCCCAATGAGCACGTCTCTCAATTGAATCCAAAGACTCGAGCTGATACTTGGCAGAACCGTCCCAGAGGTGGCAGCAGCACTCCATACAAGATCGGACCTGTGCTTGATAAAGATTCAAAGGCTGTCCCGGTGTGAAGTACCGCCTAACCTTAGACAAAATACCAAGTTTTTTGCAGCTACCTTGGCTTTGGATTCAATATAAGACCCAAAATTCAGGTCTGGACTCTTTTTAGTAGAAAACAAACACGCTTGCGTTTTAGTAGCATTAAAATTAACCAGGTTAGCTTCGCCCCAATCGGACACGGCTTCTAAGGCTAAATTTAAACGGTCTACCATAGCCTCTCTCTGAAACTGGACAGCGTCACAGCTGGCTTGAGCATTGGAAGTGTATCTCTCAACTACAGTACTGTCATCAGCATACCCAAAGGTACCGGGCTTCAGAAGGTCATTAATGTGCAGTAAAAACAGTGTAGCCGAGAGAACCGATCCCTGAGGTACACCGGCATTGATAGCCATTTGATCAGACGAGCAGCCCTCTAAGACTACTCGAATAGATCGTTCCCTCAAGAAATCAACTATCCAATTGCATAAGCCAACAGGTAAACCATATGAGGGAAGCTTGTTTAAATGGCCATCGTGCCAGACCCGATCAAATGCCTTCGATATGTCAAGGGAGACGGCAAGCGCGTCACCATGCATCTCTATGGCTTCGCTCAGTACGTGAGTGGCATACGCGAGAAGATCCCCAGTAGACCGGTTCTCATCAATCTGATCAAACGAGACCTTTCCAGCTTTACGTTGATATTCAATGAGTTTCTTACCATGCGGTGATCACTGCCGGTCTTAACCCTGTTGATCACAAAGACATCATTGAATATATGGCTATTGGTTGCCAAAAAGAAATCTATCTCGCTCTTATGACCGCTGGGATGCAGCCAAGTCCATTTTCTAAACGGGTGCCTCTTGAAAAAAGAGTTCATCATAAAGAGTCCCTCCTTCTCCATGAAGTCAGCCAATCGCTGACCCATTTGGTTCCGCTGTCCAAATCTAAACTGCCCCACTCTCAGTTCATCGCCATTCCTCATGCCTAGGCGTGTGTTAAAGTCCCCCATCACCAATGTGAAGAGTGTCTTGTTCTTGTTATTCTTCTTCGCGTCGTGGAACGCTCGCGTCGCGGAACCACATGATCACTCAATAACCACGCCGCTCGATCGCAATGCCAACAGTCGGCATTACCCCCGTACCGTGCCATTAGATGTTTACACATCAAAAATATCTAATATCATCATAATCATCTTTCATCATCATTACCAGGATGGAAAAAATATTATGATTAAACTATTCTTCTTACCTACCTAACGAAGCGATGGTGGCCTAACGGTTCTATAGTGCAATTTAGAATCCAACGATACCGGGTTCAAAAACTAGGCTTTTCTGAGTTATGTGCGGTTTTCCATCGCTCCGTGCTTCGGAGGGCACGTTAAGCTGTCGGTACCGGCTGTTATTGATTAATAGCAGTCGTTAAGCCATGTCAGAGGCCCTCGGGCGGCTTGACAAACTCTGACACCAGAGGCCAGCACTACCTCATACGACAAACAAACAAACCTACCTAACGCGTTTTTTATTTGTCCTAGCGAGCGAAGCGTTTTTGTTTCAGCTTCGGTAAAAAATCTTTCATATGTCCGAATAGTCCGGATGTCTGTCTGAATTTCCGGCTGTTCTCCTCTACGGGTCGCATTTCTCAACCGATCTAAACGAAACTTGGTATACAGGTCAAGCAAAATTTACATTTTTTTTAGTCATCAGGAATTTTTGATTAGGGGTAACTTCCCCCAATAATGGGTAAAAGGGGGGCTACTGAATATCTCCGCCATATTAAATCCGATTTCGATAGTTCTTTTTTCATTTGAAAGTAACTTTGAATTAGTCTCATAAAAATTTGGCGAAGATCTGATGAGGATCTTCAGCGTGATGAGCAGAATAGCTCTTCAAAATACAGTAAATTTCTCACTTTTATGTTTCTACCAGTGGAATCAGCCCTTTACCCACTAGGTAAGGATTGATGGAGCACCTTGTTTATTAATGTTAGTGTTACAATAAGGTAACTAGATAGCGCTACTGTGCACCACTAGATTGTTTGCAAAAAAGTTTGTACGCGCGAGGTCTACAGATCACAGAGCCATTAGTTTGTAAAAGTAAATAAAGTACAACCCATAATGATGATATCGGTGATGAGGCAATAACTACCACAATGTCTAAGAAACAAGTCTGCGTGAAATCGGTCCCACCGTTTAGTACTCCGCAAAAAAAAAACCGCAAAAAAAAATCCGTTGGCAAATCCGTTCAATTTAACTAACCTACAAAATATCGAAATGAAATTGTGTTTTGATAAAAAATATACTTATCAATGGAATGTGATCGTTTTTATATAAAAAATATAATAACGATCACATTCCATCGGTAAGTTACTAATTTCTTACTAGCTTACCGAAGGAATGTGATCGTCTTATTATCACGTTTTCCTCCATGGTTGTGACACAATTTAACGGCACAAATCGGCATTGCATTTTATTTTTCATGAGCACAACAACGCGTATAGATTCAAGTGACACTGAAGTAGTGGACAAGCGTATCTACCAAATATAGTAGATATTTTTTTACCCGTTTTTGATCGGCCAATTCGGTATCTAGACAGGTACATAATCAAAGAGTAAATGAAATAAAATAACAAACTTTTCCATGGAGGTTTATTGTTTGACTTTACGCCATTTAGCGTAGTTCAACTTCCATGGTTTGACTGCAGGACCTTATTCCTCATGGTGCCCCCACTCTCTCTCTTGAATGCCCAAGAAACAATAGTGTGATGACATTTTTGTCTATGGTTTTCAAACATTTCCAATTCTTGCCAAAAGTTATCGGCAGGATTATGTAGGCACCTTCAGTAAATAGAGAAGTAAAGACACAAGAGCCACTAGAGTATAAAATTGTGTTTAAGTCTGCTTATATTTAGCTTAAACAAGTTCGAGCATGAGACATATCTTTCACTACAGTTACTCGAAAAGTGTACTTTCAAGCCCATAAACATGTCTTGTAAGCTAATTTTACAGATTTCTTTATATTTACCGTACTAGTGCAATTTCTTAACAGTTTTTTTTTATTTCTACGTCCAAGAAAGTTTACTCACAAGTGGTTTTAAATATCTATTTTAATGAGAATAAAATTCTGTCGACGCAGAATAAGTATAATTTATAAAAAAAAAGCTTTTATACAGTAGCCATGTAATGTCGCTCATTAAGCTCTTTCATTTGATATCCTTATCACAGTGTTTATTATGAAAATTATAAATCAACATTTTTTGACGTCCGCCATATTGGATTTAGAATGACGTCATTTAACTTATTGTGTTCCGCTCATAAAGCCCTTTCATTTGATACCCATATCATGGGGGTTGCTGTGGAAATGATAAATCGCCATTTTGTAACGTCCGCCATATTGGATTAAAAATGGCAGCATTAAAGTAATCGTGCATTGTCACGAGAACAAAACGTGTGTGCCAACAGCCCGATAGCTTCAGTGGAAGTGGGTGAAATATTGATTGCAAAGTTCCTGGACATACATACATAGATACATACATATAAGTGAAGTTAAACAAAAGCTTTTAAAAATAAGCTGCAAATGATGATGATGAATATATAAAAGTGAAACGTTGTATGTTTGTTTGTTTGTTTGGGGAGCTTTCACGCTATAGCGACTGGACGGCTTTTGATGAAATTTGGAATGGAGATAGCTTATACCCTAGAATAAAACATAGGACACTTTTTATCCCGGAAAATTGTAAGTTTTCACAGAAAAACTGGAAAATGTAGATTACTCGCTGTAAGGAACGGTTGCCATGTAAAATAAATAATAAGTCTGTCAAAAAACATAAAGAGCATTGGTGCTATACCTGCTTTTGCATTGGTTTTTAATATCCTAGAAGAACATAGGATGTTTTTTTCGCTATAAACAGTAGTTCGCGCGGACGAAGTCGCGGGCGGGAAATCTAGTTTATAAATTATATAAAAATATGTAGGAATATGTAAATATGTTAGGACTTGTTTGCTACCTGTACTTAGGTAGGAGCAGACCTTATGCAGCTAACTTAGAACGTCAAACAGAGAAAGCGAAAGCTTATGTTCGGTCTATGTTTACTGCACCTTTGCATTCGTAGGTATTCCTGTATTTGATACACATTCGTGTTTGAGTGGCCTAATGATAAGATATATTTAGATGTTTTGGTTGGCCATTCGGCGTTGTCAGCAATAACTTCTATAGTTATAGGATTTAACATAACTAGTAATGTTTGTTTGATGTGAAAAACATATTAAATTATACGTTTATTTACTCAGCGAAATTGTTTACGCATGTGAAGATTTAAAATCAAAGATTCTTTACAAAACAGCATTGACAACGCCACATAAAATATGAAACATTTTTGTTTTTGCACACCTATTCGACAAATTTGAGTTACTGATAACGTATAATACTGCTACTGCGACCCCATTTTTGTACAGCTACTTATAGCTGTTGCAGCAATGCATACCAATATATAAAAGTGAAACGTTGTCTGTTTGTTTGTTTGGGGAGCTTTCACGCGATAACGGCTGGGCGGATTTTGATGAAAATGGAGATAGCTTATACCCTAGAATAGAACATAGGATACATTTTATCCCGAAAAATTGATATTTTCCATGGGAAAACTGGAATATTTTTATTACTCGCTGTAAGGAACGGTTACCATAGAAAAGAAATAACAAGTCTATCATATAACTTCAACAGCATTGGTGCTACTCGTACCTACTTTTGCATTGGTTTTTAATATCCTAGAAGAACATACTCGCACAGGATGCTTTTTTTGCGATAAACTGTAGTCCGCGCGGAAGAAGTCGCGGGCGGGAAAGCTAGTGTACATATAAAAAAAAGAAGCGGAACTAGCTGCGCCCGCGGCTTTGCACGCGTACAAATTTCCCCCTCCATCTCCCTCTTTCCCTCACCCCTGTCCCCTCTAAACTGCAACTAGATGTCACTTGAAGTTGAAGTGGCAATGGGCAGGCCATATAGTTCGCAGAACCTACAACTGCTGGGGAATAAAGGATCTCGAATGGCAACGACGAACAAGCAACCGAAGTGTGGGGAGACACCCCACACGATGGACCGACGACATAGTAGCCATCGCAGGAAGTCGGTGGATGGATGTGGCACAAGATCGCTCGTCATGGCGCTCTTTGGGGGAGGCCTATGTTCAGCAGTGGACTTCTAAAGGCTGACATGATGATGATGATGCGATGTCACTTTCACATCTGTCACTTTGACATCTGTTCCTTTGATACCTGTCACTTTGACATCGAATTTACAAAAAAATAAAAAAAATAAAAAAATCGTTTTTTTTTGCTATAAACCCTCGTGCACGTCTTCAGAAGACCCTACCAAAGTTTCATCACTATCTGATCAATAGTTTAGGAACGCCTGGAGGATAAACAAACATACCTACAAACATTCATTTTTATATATAAATAGAAGTTAGATATCCTGCCTATCCCAAATACGACATCCGCAATTGATTCCGAGGATTTGCGATAGCAAACCAATTGGTAATGGATTTAGGGAAAGTCTAAAACCTGCCTGCATACCAATTCTTTTTAAACACAAAAATCGCTTCATATCCGTACTTCTAACCGTATGAAAGCTTTGAAACAGACAAGCGATTAAAATTTCCATAGAATTCAAATTTAAATCGGCCTAAAATTGAACCGTAAACCAATGTTTCCAATAACCGTAATAACGTCGGGCTAATCTAATGCCAGTATTTTAATTGCTGGTAATGAGTTTAATTGCACAGCTATTGTTGGCTTTTGACTTCGAATTATACACATTACAAGCTCCCTAAAAATACGTATTGCAGATTTGCTGTTTTTAATTCACATCACTATATTAATTTGTGTGAATTTGACTCAGTTCTTAACCGGTAAAGGAAAACGTCGTGAGAAAATGGGAAGTTTTAAGAATTATCATATTCATTAAATAGACGTTTACACACTCAACCGTGCACTCGCTTGGTTTCTCACTTTTTCTACCTTTCCAAGAAAAATCTGTCTTCTAAATGTGCTATCTGTTTAACACTAACGCTTGCTTAGCCAACCTTTTATTAATTGTTATAAAATAATCCAATAAATATTAAGTACTAAGATTTCGTAACAATCTAGTTAGACCATAAATAACCTGCCACCTGCCCCATGAACAATATTATATTGGTTTCACGTTTGGGCCCTTATTATCTATGACCGTAAGACGTAACGCGTCGCGTTGTGAAATCGTTCGGAAAATTACGAACAACGCATGCAGGCGGCGCGTTATGTGGCCGAGTGTTCATGGCGAATAAGGGCCCATTTGGTGTCCGCGTAATGATGTCACGCGGACGGCCACATAACGCGCGCCTTTGCACTTTAATCGTATAAAATGTAATTTTAATTTGCTGTATTAATTAAAATTACGTCAGTGATTCCCTGTTGTGAGTGCCATATCCTGTATGTATGTGTGTCGAATGTGGTACCGACTTTGGGTATCAGAATTTGTCATGCCACCCAACGTGGTTTAACGACTGCTATTAATTGGTAGCAACCGGGACCGACGGCTTAACGCGACGAGAATGGAGCCGGTGTCGTTGGATTGCCGCTCGGTCATCATAGCTAACAGTACCATTATAATAAGTGTACTGAGGCAATGACAGTAGATAATGATGTCACGCGAACGACCCTATCAATAGATTTCCAAATTCTGATAGCTTTATCATTAATACCTATACCCTACATTAAATAATTATTGTCGAAAATATCATAAGGTCGACTGAAATACATGAAGGTGGACAGCATTAAACAGGCATACTGGCACAAGAGGCCTATGCACAGTGTATAACTAACCTAATAAATCAAAGAGAACCTTACTATTGACAAATGAGGTGAGAAAGCTCAAATTCTGATTCAAATTAGGGTTATTTCACCTAAAAAAACATACGTAGAAGGGAACAAAAACATGTGATTTCTATGAGACATGTAACTCATGTAATTTGCAAAATATTACATTTTGTCAGCTCTCAGTACCAATATTCTGCCCAACGGACAATGAGGAGATTGGTGTCACGCCGGTTACCGGATGACGTCACGCGGACGGCCCCATCCGCCGACACCGATACTTCTGCCATGGAATGGAATACGGATGCATCGTTTTAATTATTTTCGTACATTTACTCTTAATTGAAAATGGTACGATGATGCCAATCGTTCTGACATAATGTGACGTGCGGTCACCGCCCGAATCATAAGTTAAAATTTAAAACGATGTTTTCGCATTTCCGCTACTTTTCATTTAATGGAAACTCATTTTTAATCATATTAATGGTGGCGGATAAAACTTTATCAACAGTAAACTAATATGTGTTGTGAATGATTATCATTAATTTGTGTCTATGAGTAACTAGTGTTTTTTTATTTGGAGAAATTACTCATTAACCTCTTTTATTCGTTATTTTGTAAAAGTCCAATCGCAGGAGCGTTACGTTATGGGTTGGCAATTCAGCCTTTATTAATCCTGAAAAATACAGTTTAGTAAAAGTACCAATCATTGGTTAAATCATTTGGTTTAGTCAGTTTAGTGGAAAGATTGATAAGTGAGTCCATGGGTATGTTGAAATTTATTTTCGCATTCACGCTCAAAGCTATTATTATTTCTCAGTTTCGTAACAAAAGTGAATTTTCTTGCACGAAACCCACAAGAAAATAAAAGACCTTTGTCTGCGTGGTGGCGATATTGTTAATCCACCAACTCTTACAGCTACACTGGATGTAGCTAGGATAGGGGGAAACTTTCATCATTTTCCTTCCCCTATAGGTACGAGTAGTTACGTACAGGACAACGCAGCCACGGAAGACCTTTGGCACGATGGGTCGATGACATCGAAAAATTGGTCGGAAAGATCTGGCTAAGATTGACTCAAAACCGGGATGGATGGCGTAAGAGGGAGGAGTCTTATGCCCTGCAGTGGACGAAAATGGGCTGATGATGATGATGATGATGATGATGATGATAATGATAGGTAGGTATCTAGAATTCAATTATACCCAAAACAATAAAGAGGATCGGCTTCAAAAGCCTTTACTGAAGGTCCATTAAACAAATGTTCATGTTTTCTCATACGAGTAGAAAGTGCACGTAAATCGATCTCGGGAAAATCGGTATGAACTGGGTTGAAAACCTGTCCTAAAATGAAACCCACAACAGGAGCTTAATAATTGGTGTTCCATTTTTCATAGGCTACCGCCCCCTTGTTCCCCCCCCCCCCTTGTCCCCCCCTTGTCCCCCCCTTGTTCCCCCCTTGTTCCCCCCCCCCTTGCCCCCCCCCCCCCCCTTGTTCCCCCCCCTTGTTCCCAAGAACAAATCCTAAGTACGCACATTTTCTTCACTGTAGGTAGGTACTCGTACTTTTAAATTACGACTTTATTTTTACTACAAGTTTTAAAGCCATAGAGATGGCAGAGCTTAGTGTGACTATTAGTAGGGGACATAATAATAAAAAAAGCTCAACTAATAGTTATGTCTTCTTTAACTTAAGAATTCTTAAGAAGGTAAAGAAATCTAATAATTTTGTGTAAGCCTTAAAGCTGAAGTTATTGAGGCCGACGCGTGTTTTACGGCCCAACTTCAATATGTAGTTTGTGGCGTACATTCTTCGCAGGAACGCTTTGAATTGCGGAATAGCGTGTATAGGCGTAGAATAAATAATAGTAATACGTATAGTCAAGAACATCAGCAATAACTTTTGATGCTTGTTTTATTTATCTAGTTTTAAAATTTACAAACTTTTTAACAGTCAATTTTACCAAAAAAAAAAACCAGCCTTTTTGATAATAATAATTATGAACATATTTAAAAATGGGACCACTCTGGAGTTATCCAAATCCTAATCCTTACATTTGAATGATGACATACGTAACTATGTATATCATTTCGGTAGTGATGACTAGTGATAGTCATAACGAATGTGTCCTAACCTACTCGTACGTGCCTTCCTGTTAGGTGTGGACCGTAGTCCTTTTATCATAGAATATCTATATATTACACTCCTAGTTCTAATTCATGCTTCGAGTTATTCTGTGCTTCGGGTATCATTGAGGATACTGTACAACTCTGTGCTGTGACTTGTATGTTGCACGAAGCCAGGCTTTGAACGACTTGGCAGCGACGCTGCTACGGACAATTTGGGCCTCGGCCACCTAACCAGTTATTGGATTGTCATAAATTAACATGTCGTGTACCTATGGGCTTTACTGCCACACCACCCGGATAAGCTTTATAGTTCGCACGCCAAATGTACCTATTTAGTTGTGATTTTACATGTTAAAGAAATCCCACAGGCATTGTCGAACTGCGTATTTTGAAATCGTCGATCGATTCATAGCTGCACTTAAAAATAAGTGCATTCTCAAATTCAGAGAAAGCATGTAGATGCATTTGTTTTTCTAATTGATTCCACTGATGGATTCTACTGATAGGTGGATCTTTTGGGACCAGTATGATTATTTTACGACACGTTTACGATAGCTGAGCTGTAGTGGTAAAATTTGATGGTACTGAGAATAACTCTACCAGTTTAAAAATGGTATAAACAATAAGACAAATTTTAAAAAGCCACCTTATAGTAGTCGCTTAGCTGATAAAAATATACACAGTATCATTTTAATCTTCAGGAGTTCTATTCCAATGTGTACGACTACTGACTTCATCATCAGGTCATAGGAGTTAAAACATTTCCTTGTCAATGATCTAGTCACTAGTTACCTATATGTGTACAAAAATGTCAAAAGGTCAAGAGATTGACGTCTATTGTTACCTATATGTGTACAAAATGTCAAAAGGTCAAGAGATTGACGTCCATTGTTACCTATATGTGTACAAAATGTCAAAAGGTCAAGAGATTGACGTGCATTGTTTTGCAAGATTTAGGCTAAACATTCTAACATGTGAAGTTAGATAAAACCTTGTAAAAAGGGTCTTCTAATCAGTATAATTATGTTATTCCTCATTTTCCAATCTATTTGAAACAAAACATCAAACATCTCTTGCTCACACAAACCCAGGAGAGATGGATGTCAAACACTGGCCTTCAAGCCATTAAAAACTGTCTCCGTTACGATCAATACCTTTTAGAAAAGGGAAACTCACAAAGCGTATCGCTATTCTCTACTATCCGTGGGAAACGCTGGCACTTGCATTATACTACACCTAGAACGACAATACTGTCCGGCGTATAAAAAGATGACAATACACTCTGTGTGGAAACTGGAAAACCACGGAGCATGGTCCATTCACACGCTGCAGTGTTCACATGCCAAATGAGCGGACGGAACGCGGGTTTAGTGTTTGCCATCACACTGACCCGTAATTTACTAAATTTCGTGTTTTGTTTGGCTGTATGTTGTACAGCATCTGGTAATTTTAGTCTGGCATCTATAATTTGAAATGGACCAGTTTGGGATTGGGAATTTGTATCACCACACTAATTTGTTTTTTAATTATATACTTCAACCAATATAGAAGTGAAATTCTTCAACATGTCTACAATGAAGACTTTAGTTGAAACTAGGGATGCTATGAATATGGAGTTTCAGATACGGATACAGGTAACGGTTTTTATAAATAGGATAAAAACCGTTAGAATATATACCTTTCGGATATATTGCGTTTTGGTGAACTTTTTTAAAGTTATGTACTAAATACCTACGCTATAAATGAAGCCGATAATCACAGAAAATCATTCCTTACCTCTCTGAAGATAGTAAATAATAAAATACAACTTATACCGTATTTATGTGTCCCATAATATATAACGAGCAATTATTGTTTCTAAGTATTTGAATGTGTAAGTAAATATTTACCTAAACCTTTACTTGCACAGCAGTATGTTCATAAAATATCTGAAATAAATATTATCCGTTTTATTTTAATTAAAATATTTTACTTAACTTGCAATGTGTGTATGTATGTATGTATGTATGTATGTATGTATGTATGTATGTATGTATGTATGTATGTATGTATGTATGTCTGTATGTATTTCTGTATGTATGGCTGTATGTTTGTTTGTTTAGGTCAAATCTTGCAAGCTGAATAAGAACCAGTTTCTCTTATCCTACGGAGTTGAATTTTTGCATGTTGGTTCAGTTCCTATGATAATGCATGTTTATGGTAAGCATGACCTGACTCGACTGACTGATTTCTTCTGGATAGTCAGCATGACCTGACTGACTATCCAGAAGAAATTAGAAGAATTTTAGAAAAAAACTGAACGCTGAGCAGTTGCGTAGGTATCGGCTGTCACTTTGTAGCAAAACTCTATAGAGTTACATTGTGGCATAGAATTGCTCGCTTAAATTGCTAACTACACGACAAATATAACCGAAAATCTTGAACCGGATTACGAGAACCTCTTGTTTATTTACCGAACCTATGTCAACAAGGTGCAAGGTGTGGAGGCGTTTAGCGTCATAGCTTGCAGCAGTTTAGTAATATCTCACGGCCGAGGCTAGTCCACGTGCGAATGGACACAATTATCATATGGATGATGTGTCTATGTATAAAATACAAGGTTTATCTTTGCCTGATCAAAATATTACATATAATTTAAAATAGCATTAAATTGAGAACTTCCTCTTTTTTGAGTCAGCTAGTAACTACATATGTTTAAAGCAAGATTGAACATTTTATCAGAACACTAGCTGTGCCCGCGGCTTTGGCATTTCTCTACGTTAAAAGTACTATATGTGCTATTCTGGAACCTAAAATACTATCATACCACATTAGATCAAAATTATTTCAAAAAGATTGCTCGGCATTGGATTGAGATATGATGTTCACCAGATTTTAACTCAAAATGTAAGCTATCTAACAGTGAAAACCAAATTTCAATCAGTCCAGTAGTTTTAACCTGATGCGCGAACAAACATCCAGACTGACTGACAGACAGACACGAATTAAGAAAACATTATTATATTCTTTATAATGACTTTTTGCTACTTACTGCTATATTACAAGTTATAAATTTTACGGAGGGGATGTAGTGGTTATTGAAATTCGCCAAGACATACTCTTTTTTGTTTTTAGGTAACAGATAGATTATATAAAAGATCTGTCATAGATCGATAATATTTTATCATCGTCATCAGCAGCCAGGCAGCCTGTAGATACTTGTGCATTGCTAGAGAACAGCATACCCTAATAACTTTTATTTTAATTTAATTTCTACATTTTAATCAGAGTATTAACATAATAATAATAATAATAAATTGTTTATAGACATAACTTATAAACACTTAGAATAGTACGCTAGTAACAAAATCCTGAAACGATGCATATTCGTTTACTGACTTAATTCCAACGCTCGGGCAGAGTAAGGCAGTGCACAACCATTAAAAGCTTGAACCTCCATTAAATTAATAGGGACTTCTTTGCTGCTTCTGGCAGGCCTGCGACTAATTCGACCCTGGGCTCTGTGGAATTGCTTATGCAGCTTATATCATCACTATCTAGATTTACGTACTGAACACAGCTTGCATATTAGCGAGGGTTGTTTTGAGTCTACAACTGCGCACACTCTTTCCAGTCCTGCGATCAAATTTACTGCCTTTGCTACCTTAAGGACATCTGCAGGTCAGGACGACCATATCTCGACTGTCTCCGCCCGTGTTCAGTATTGTTTATCATACGCCTTTACATCCAGCCAAATGAAATGACCCCTCCATCCCCCATTTCAATGTCGTTCTCGTTCGGTGTTTAGTCCATAAGTGTGAAAATACGCCAAAGAAATAGTATTTTTCTGTAATAAAATAAGCTCTCCACCAAAAATTATAAGCCATTTCGCTCAGTTGTATTTTAAACACCAGCAAACAAAAGTTTAATGCTTTTGTTGGTCTTAGATAAAAATCCAAGTTTATGCTAGTGTTTATGCAAATGAAATAATTAATAGTTGTCTGGCTGTTGACTACAAAGAGAACTTCAAAAAGTTTTGTGAAGAATCAGCAGGAGCATATCAATATACTTGTAGTCCCTTTAGACTACGAGTATATTGATATGCTCCTGCTGATTCTCATCCCGGAAAGTACCTAATTTCTTGTACAATGGTATGTACATATAGATTTTCAGTATAAAACTTGTTTTGATCATGAAGTCAGCTATGTGGCAATATTTTTTTGATGTTTTTTTTTAAATATATTTAAATTTATCTACAAAATCCCTTTTTTAAAACTATCTCTCTTTGTTTTTATATTTGTAAAAGATATATTTGACTTATTTGTGAGTGATTTGTGATGTTTGGTTAAATTAAAATATTAGATATTGTTAATGAAATTGACATTATTTTTGAATTGGCAAGACCCATTCATAATTCTTGCATTTATCCGAAATGAGGTGATCCGGCAGAAAACTAAGGTAACCGACGTATATAGCTCAGAGAATAAGTAAGCTAAAGTGGCAATGGGCTGGTCACATTTGTCGTAGAACCGGTAACCGATGGATAGAAGAGTTCTAGATTAGAGACCGCAAATCGGCAAACGTAGTGTAGGACTAGATGGAGCGTCGATCTGCGCAAGGTAGTTGATAGTCATTAGATGAGAAAGCTGAAGCTGAAGATTGGGCGCACCTAGGGAGAGGCAAAGGCCTCAGCTGCTGCTGGACAAAGGACAAAGGCTGGACCTTTGTCCAGCAGTGGACAGCTAATTATCACGGTGCAAACAAATTAGAGATGTGATGGATCCGTACCCAAAAAATATTACATCCATTTCCGAAACAATAGTTTCGGATATTATTATGTTACTTAAGATTTTGTTCAGTATACATTCAAATACCTAAACGAATTGCTAATTTGTACATTATAGAATAGGATACAAGACACAATAGGTATATGCTGTATAAATGTTTTTATTTAGCTATTTTTTAAGGTTTTATATTGTTCAATAATTAGTTCTGCATTTCTTCAAAAAGTTCACCGGAACACACGGTAAATTATACGGAATATCCGGTTATCCGATTGAAAAGTAAACTATCCATATCTTATTTTCTTATCTTAAACCTGAGTATTACTCAACGGTTTAAACGCAATTGCGTTGTTCTCTGACTCCGCTCGGCTTCGTACACTCTATAATAATAAAGAAACGTTTACAAGCGCTTGTTTCAAAGTTGAGGTTAATTTGGATAAACAGACACTTTTTATTCGCTTTGCTGTTGGCCATAACCAAGAAGTCTAAGTCTACTTTTGCATTGGTTTTTAATATCCTAGAAAAACGTAAGTAGGATGCTTTTTTGCGATAAACTGTAGTCCACGTAGACGAAGTCACGGTTCAACATGTTCTAGTATTCCCGTGGAAACTTCCACGGTATTCGTGGAATTTTCCGGGATAAAAAGTATTCTATGTTT
Organism: Alsophila aescularia; assembly: GCA_946251855.1. NCBI lineage: Eukaryota > Metazoa > Arthropoda > Insecta > Lepidoptera > Geometridae > Alsophila > Alsophila aescularia. The sequence continues at coordinate 52,643,557 of OX276376.1, forward strand.
TATTCTAGGGTATAAGCTATCTCCACTCCAAATTTCATCGAAATCCGTCCAGCGGTTATCGCGTGAAAGCTCCCCAAACAAACAAACAAACAAACAGACAACGTTTCACTTTTATATATTGGTATGGATTTAGGTAGAGATTTTAAATCACCGATATTTGACCTCTAGTAGGGAAAATTGCAGGTTTGATTGATCCGTTTTATAAACATTGTGATGTGATATTTTTATTATTAAACCTTATAATCGGGATATCGGATAAAATAGATACATTTATTATATATGACAAAAAAATGTAAAAAAATAGTTATAGCTTCATTTTACACAACAATTATTACATGCCACATATTTTTCACCAAATTCCCACAAAAATATCCGGATAATATAATTTTGCTTCACATTTGGCGTAAAACGGCGTTGCCAAGCCCGCCCGGTGCGGCTCAGGCTGGTGTGATCGCGCGTGATAACTTTATTTTCCACATTAAATAAAATATTTTATATATTTATTTGGCATAAAATGTATGTTAAAACGGCCGTTGAAAGCCTATGAAAAAATGTAAGTAAATATTTTGAGGTAAACCTTACTAGTTACTTCTTAGTATTTTCCGAAAGATAAAAGAGAAAAACTTATCATGGCATTTATGGCCCAAGTTATTGCACACCTTAAGTTATTTAAATCAATCAATACGATGACTATAAGTTGAGAACATCGCTAAATATTCTGCCATATAATTTAAATGTACGACATATTATTATTTTTATATCGCATGTGATACACAATATGGCGAAATTCTTTTTAAATTCCTCCATTCCGTTATTGTTTTCAAAGTCCAACGAAAAAACACTCATTTGTCCAAGAAAACTCCGAACGAATCAGCATTCTAATCCATTTATGCAAAGCCTGTGTAAATCTCGTTCATTCAATCCACCGAATAGAAAACACATAAAAGTACTCTCTCCGTTCTTCTGATTTGTAATGAAATTAAAACTTGGGGCTGATGATGCTGTGTAACAGTAAGGATGTGCATGCGCTCTGCTTCATTTACTCACTCACACGCACACTATTGCATTTTTAATAGAGAAGTATCCTTTTGAACAATAATAAATTATTTTTATAAAATTTGATTACAAACAATAACAATAACAATGGTAAAATAATTATTAATTTATCTGGAAAATTGATTAAGTTATTCCACTTTAGCTGCACTTTTGAAGCGTTACGTTTCTTCATTTATTAAAAGAACTGCAAAAGAGCGGATTGCTCTGCCCTCGTCAGTATTTTCGGTAAAAATATAACCCAGGTGTGTTTCACACACACCTGGGTTATATTTTTACTAGGCAAGCGTGCTACACCTTCGACCGCATCATTACTTTCCATCAGATCCACAAACTCCTTACCTCAAAATCTTCTGGAGACATTAAGAAAAACATAAGTAAAAAGAATTAAAACTGTTTTAGTAGTATTTGATCGGGAAACGGAAGACTGATCGCTCCATAGGTTTTCTAGTGCTTACGAGGTGTCAAATGGGAGTTGTAACGTCATACCGCATACAGTACGGCCGATAAGTCGCGGACACTCTAAACATAGGCTCTCCGAAATTTCGCGCATGTACACTTGCGAAGAAAACAGTTATTGCCTACTAGATAATAAAAATATATGCACAAAAATTAATACAGTAAGAATGTACAAATAAAACGAAGCGATAGCAAAATATCTTATAAAACTAAGATTTTCGATTCGACTCACTTTTCAATAACGGCAGTTTTTTTTTTATCACAAACCCAAGTTTCCTTTTTATCTGTTAGTATCTCTAGTAGTTTTACTAGTATCTGTGCCTATAGAGTTTATTTTCGTTAATAGTTTGTTTCGTTAATGGCTTTTCCTTTTCCGTTTTGTGGAAGTTGTGTATGCATCTTTTTATTACACCTTGGTCAAAATGATCTATGCCTGTAATAGGCTTTGACTTTGTTCATTTTTTATAAGGCGTGCGGAATACCGTAACTAACTCCATAAAATTACCTCCATTGGTGATCCGCCGTACAGTGCATTGGAAAACACCAGTTGCCTTAGAAACTCTTAAATAAACGTTATTTATATCCTTAATACCATCTACTTTTTCTTTTTTCGTGTATTGAAAAACATTAGTAACTATTTTTATCGCCTAGTGACGTAAAACAGTATTACGCAGCATATTTGGGGAAATAAGTGCTCACTAAAACTAGCAAATATTTAACACTAAACAAAAAAGTTTAAAAACTACGCAAAACTTAACAACAAAAATAAACAATTAACAATAATATCAAGAACGAAAAATATTACAAATTCAACTACTAAAACTTTTGTACTCGACTGCGCTCAAGACAGAGATAGTGACACGAACACCAAACCAAATGCCGTGACGTGTGACTGAGAAACATTACCTCGTACCGAGCATTGCCGATAAAGCACGAAGTCAACAAAAAGAGATGTGCCATATCGTGTTGTATAATCGATTATTGTTCAAATCGATCAAAATTAAGAAACATAAAGACATACATAATATATTTCTATTCAATGTTCTAACGAGGTTTCAATTTACTCAAATTAAAGCCATCATCAGTAGATTATATAAATTTATGAAAATTATGTTTTAATTTAGAAATAAATTGTTTATTATCTTTTTTTCAACTAAGGATACAACTAAATTATTATTAATGACAAATATAAAATTGATATTCATTTTATTAGAACACTATTTCGTTAAATATCTTATTATCACTAAAATCAATTAATTCTAAATGAAAATAATCGATTACACTATTTGGTTGATTAAAGGATTGTTTGTGTTTACGTTTGGTGTATCTTTAGCCTAGACCACACCCCTCGCACGTCGCCTCATTCCGCCATTCGGTTCCTAAAAATGTTAATTGTGCAGCCATTTGCACGAAGTTCAGAGTGTCCACGACTTAGCGGCCGTACTGTACTAGCGTGAATTATTTTGTTTTTGAAAAGGATGCAACAAAAGTGGAATAACTTCGTATTTTTTCTAGATATTTAAATAATTCTTTCATCAGGCTTCATTAGAAGCTTACTGTGATTTTATAATCATAAATTAAAATAAATGAAACTTCTCTATTGACTCCCGACAAGGAGAAGCTCAGATTAGAAGAAAAATCTGAGAAAAGACAGATCTCAGTTTTGTATATTTTACTGCACCTACTTATATCTACGGGATTTTTATTAAAAAAAACCGGAGATATGAGAACAACACATTACACAATATTGATGAATGTTTTTTTTATTTGAAATGAGATGAGATTTATATGAGATCACACTGGAGGTTTATCCAGTGTAGTCTCATATAAATTTCATCCAAATTGGTTTAGTAGTTATCGGAGTAAATCCATTCGCCATGAGCGCAGTTTGCAAATAATATTAGTTCCAACCTATAAACTCTACTTGTTGTAAGTACAATGCTTTAATGGAAATGTTTTGTTATTGTTATATCATGTCAAATTAACGTTAAATGTAGGTTGAACCGCACCGACGTTGTTTTATTCATATTTTGTTAATTTATCCAAACTAGAGATCCCTTACTGTTTATAGACCATGCTGATGGGAAAGTTAGAGCCTCCACTCCTTAGGAGATTAAGGGGTGATCAAGTCGGCTTTTTGCATCATCAATTTACAATATCCCGTCTTCTACACATCTTATAGAGATAGGTACTTATGAATCTATATCTATGCCAAACGTTGTAAATGCAGGTGGTTTTTGTTTGCCAAACAGTAAGCACGGTTTTGGGAAAGTTGACGATATATTCAAGGCTAAAATTCCCCAAAATCTGAAGACCAAGGCTTTTAACCAATGTGTCCATCCTATCCTCACTTATAGTTACAAAACATGGCCGCACAAGAATGGAGAAGATTAAGAAGATTAAAGTAGCACAACGAGCAATGCAGCGCTCTATGCTAGGTGGTGGATCGCGTACTGAATATCGGGGTTTGTCAAAGGACGAAGGTTATGTGTTGGGGCTGTATGTATGTATGTATGTATGTATGTATGTATGTATGTATGTATGTATGTATGTATGTATGTATGTATGTATGTATGTTCCTTTGGCACTTCTTACGGCTTGATGGATTTTGATAAATCAGGTATCATTGAATTCGTCGTAACCACGAGAGTGACAGGATATATGAAGTGTCAAGAAAACTAATATGGCGGCTTTTGGCTGTCACATTGTATTTCCGACGGAACAAAAAATTACCAAAACCTTTCGAGTGAAGAATCAAAAGGATGATTTATAAAAGACCATTCTAATCCATTTTATTAATTGATTAATAAATAATTTGTGGATATCCATATTTAAAATGAACGAAGAAAAATAATGTAGCTTACTTCCGCCAAACTGTAAGTCAAACTAATGATAAATGGAAAAATGAAATAAATAAATAAACAATCCACGTTAACCAATTGACAGCAATACGGCACGTGTTTGGTCTCTGCACGAGGCATCCTCAGGAGATGATGACTATAGTCAAGTGCTGGACCGAGAGTCTAGTGCTCTAGAGAGTTTGACTTACAGTTTGGCGGAGCTACATAGTTTTTATCGTTCATTTTTTTTTTATGTAAGTGAAACTAAAAATCAAGAATCTAAAGCTTGTTTGCCTCTTTTTAGTTTTGTTCTAAACCAGGTTTTTTTGTTTTTTTTATAATCATTTATTTTTAGTGAAAACTGAGATAGTGAACGCTCAAAGGCCGTCTATTACGGTTGTCATCCATAGACGTTCGATTTTAAGACCAATATCAGGAAATAGTTATTTTAATTAATCACAGTTTAATTCAATCTACAGCCATAAGACAGTAAAGTGATAATTGTCGTATAAAAAGACAGTAGTTAAGCAAAATTTCAAGCACCTATTAAAATTCCCCGATCTAAAGTTACTCTCACACACTAGAACAATCCCGTTTAAAACAGTCTCAACGAGAGAAGTCTTGTTGGAAACGTGACAACAGAGGGGCTTCCTCTCGACAGAGGAAGAGGGGGGAGGGAGGTACAGGAAAGACCTTTTGAATTATAGCTGCGGTCTGCCCTCGCCACTTATTTCTGCATAATGACATAGGATCGGGTTACATTGTTCATATATTACCGTCTGGTATTTAAACTGTTAATAGTTGGGAACAATTTCGGGACGAACATTTTTAAAGAACAGGATAGTAATGTTGCAACAAGTAATTTTTATCCTCCTACCGACACTGGGTCATTGTGATGGATATTCACACATACCTAGGTACTCTCAGAGAAGTCTGGGCAGATGAACTTGAAAAAACGACAGGTGTTACGCATGTGATATCGGCACAGTCTGTGGATATGGAGATTGTGTGTTGTATGTGTATGTTTGTGATGGGTTGTACGTTTTTTTGTTTTTGTTTGGTGTGACATAATTTTCTTGATGGTTATAACCATCTGTCTTATTGGATTTCTGATGATGATATAAAAAAACAGAGGGGTACTTAATTCTGCTACTACTGGACTAGAGACTTAAACTTATGTTTAAGTTATGTTTACTTCAGAACTGAAAAAATTAAACTAAACCTCAACATTTCAAGCGTCTCCCTTTTCTGGTTTCATAGTTTCACTATAAAATACGCTAGGCAAGTAACATTCTACTTCCAGTAGCCCTAGGAAAATTAAATTTGGAATAGTAACGGGAATAACTTGACAAACAAGGGGAAAATGGATAAATTGAGACTTTATCTACCAACAGAACCAGCGGTATTACTAACTTATTGCTAGTTGTTTTTAAACTTTCTTAACTACCTTACTCTTTATAAGAGGTCCTTAGATCGAAAAACTACCTTACTCTTTATAAGAGGTCCTTAGATCGAAAAACTACCTGACTCTTTATAAGAGGTCCTTAGATCGAAAAACATAAAAAGCTACATTTTACTCAGGAAAATGCATCATTCCCGCGGGAAATCTAAACGGAGTCGTGAGGCACTGCTAGTCTATAAAGCTATTGCCTATTATACGAACCACAATTTATAATAATTTAAATCTTGAAGTAGCAAAAATTATATTTAAATCCATTAGGGAATCTATTTATGTTACTCGACAAACCAAAACTTTCATTCGTTCGCCTTTAATCTTATAAGTTTAGTATCCAGTTGTCAGTTATAAAACAGCTGTTGTTTTTATCAAAAGCTTTTATTTAACTTCACTTGTATGTATGTATGTATGTATTTTGTCTGTCCTGGAATCTTGCAATGCAAATTTCGAGCATTTCCCGATTAGCTATACGGCTGAAACTTTCAGGGTAGTTCACAAACCGATGACAATGCAATAACATAAATAAGTTAAAAAAAAATAGCGGAAAAGAAAAAAAAAAGGAAATAAAGATAAAAATTAAAACGTAAAAGTTACAAAGCAACAAAAAAAAGAACCCGTAAAAGGTTTTGTTTTTAATTTATTTTTTTACATTATACTAATTGATACTTATAAAACATCAACTGTTTTCATCTAATAATGTTCTATACAACAACTGTTTCATAACTGACAACGATGAAGATGACCATATCGTCTCGTCCTCGTAAGTTTTGACCCCGATTCTATCAATTTTCTCCGAGGAAAATGATAACAAGCGAGCAAGTAAGTAAACTTATTAACTTAACTTAAGTGTCTCCATTTCAACTTTTTGTTTCTTTTAACAAAGCTTCAGTTAACGAAATTAAGAAGCGTTGAAGCTCATTTCTCGAAAGTAATTTTATAGGGGAGTCAATTTTAAGAGGAGATTACATCGTTTGACGCTTCGTTGATAGAATTTGGACATTATGTTAGTTATAAACATATTTTAAGGAATGTTGGGCAAAGCAGGTATCAAAATTATATGGATGAATGGATTTAAAACTTAACTTGAAGTTACCGAACGAGTATCCAATTTCTCGTATTAAGTTGTCCCAGTTATATGTCACTAGCTTTCGATGCGATTTCATCGCACGGACTACTGGAAAAAAAGCAGCCTATTTTCTTCTAGGATTTTAAAAACCAATTTAAAAGTATAGCACCAACGCTCTCGATGTATTTTGACAAACTTTATTATATTGTTTCCATGGCAACCGTTCCTTAAAGCGAGTTATGAACATTTTCTAATTTTCTCGCGAAATTTACCATTTTCAGGGATAAAAAATATTCTATATTTTATTCCAGGGTATAAGCTATCTCCATTCCAAATTTCATCAAAATCCGTTCAGTCATTATCGCGTGAAAGCTGTCTAAACAAACAAACAAACAGACAACTTTTCACTTATATATATTGGTGTGGATTGATACTTGTTCTTCGTTATAATAATAAGGTGCATACTCGTAGGTGTAGCAGAAAATTAATCCAACTTTTTTAACTCCAGACTTAAAACTTTCTATTTTATTGCCACGTATTGTACTATTATGAAACTCATTGTTTGACAATCTGTTATTTTAGTTTTTAACAATAAAGTGCTATCCATTTTTCAATAAAAAAATACACCGTTTTAAAAAAATGACAAAAAAACATGAAAACAATCTTTCGCCTGAAACTGTAAAGTGATGAAGTCACATTGCCTGAGCGCCGGCCACCGCTGATCTATAGCCATATGTTTTTTTAATACAGTAAATAGTTTATTTTGTGCTTTGTATAATAGGTACAAATATTATTACAATTATTACAAAACCTTTTTTTATGGCTCCTCTTCACATTCGCCTATGTTATGCGAACACACGTTCGGCAATCATCGCCGCAATTATTGTGCACCTATCCACTTATTCGTGCATTTCATTTGGCGATCATCGTCATGCACAAATGAGGTGACGACAGTGTGGATGCGCGCACTAATAATCGCACTCATTCCTTTGATGAGTGCCCGTAAAACCGTTAACTTATGGAATGTCACCTACTATAGGCGAACATTGGCGAATACACACAAATACGCCCTCCACACAATCGTATGTGTCGATAATTTCCGAATAGAGATGAATCTGAAGACGGGCCTTTAGATAGTAGATACGAAATATATTTTTCATTCTTACTTTTCATGTATAAAATATAATATTGTTAGATACCTTTGTAGCAGTTATAAATATCTATACACTAGCTGTGCCCTGCGGTTTCACCCGCGTGAACAATGATGAAAATTTATGATGATTATGATCAAAAGTAGTCTATGTGTTAATCAAAACCCGTTTAGCCGTTTGACCGTGAAAGAGTAACAAACATACAAACTTTAGCCTTAATAATATTAGTGTGATGTGCCAAACTTCAGCCTTGTAGTTAATAGTGTCGGAATAAAATGACTGACGTACGAGACAGACGGACAGACAGACATAATTAAACTATAATCCTTTTTATATGGTTCCTTGACAACGGAACACTGAAAATGATTCAATCTTTTGTATATTATGTATACAGTGGTCTTCTCTTCCGTTCTAAAAAATTATTTTCTATATCAAAAAACGTCTGTAAAAAGAAAATAATTAAAAAAAACTATTTGAGGGCTGAACTAAATGTTATATATTGTACCTTATAGGTACTTTTGGTCTACGCGGGCAATGCCGTGGGCACAGCTAGTTAACAATAAAAACTGCTGATATTTAAATTTACATTTCAAATATTTTTATGAACAATTACATTTAGCTTTTTTATTTTATTCTCGTCAGAATTTCTCAAAAGCCGTTATCGTGTAGGTAGGTGTTAAAAGTGTCAGCTAAACGCTTTTACTAAACGAAAATATATTTTTAAGCACATTTCTTCGCATGTCGGGGATATTTAGAGCTGGTTTGTGATAAATAAATATATCAACACTAAAGCTGTTGGCAGTTATTCACATACGTGACAAGCCTCGGTGAAAGATAGGCGCCTTTTTGTAATATCAAGATACAACCAATAATTTAGGCATTCACTTTTACGTTAATGCCTAAATTTTTTTATTTTTTTTACTTCCTTTCAAACACTTATGACAAGCAACTTCGCTCTTCAAACACTCTTATATTAGCCACTCCTATTTATACCACTTCTTTCCTTGATCACTCCTTCCAGGTTTCAGCAGTCTCTGGAACTCACTTTCAATTGACATTAGAAAGTGTCAAACTAACTACTAACTGCTAACTAACTACTAACTGTCAAACTACTAATTTATATGTATTTTATTTTTATGATATTATATGATGTAATATTTATATATATATTTTACAAAGTTTTATATTTTAGTATTCATTTCAATTAATTTATCTTTATTTTCATTTTACTGTCCATATCTCGAGTGCACGCCTATACACATCTTTCTTGCACAACTAGGATGACTGGCAGAAAATACTGTCTTAGCATTAAGTCCTTCTCTGTTTTTGTGCATAAAGTATTAAATAATAATAATAATAACATTTATCTATCAAAATTAATTTAATTATTTATTATTTGCTATTTTTGGTAAACCTATTAAGTTTTTATTTGAGTCTTATATACAGGATTGCTTTTAGGGCATCTCTTGCCTGAATATAGAACTCAAACCAAAAATTCTGAATTGCAAATTGAAATCCTGTGTTTTCGTTTTCATTTCCTAAATGTTAAATTATTATTATTATTATTATTATAATAATAATAATAATAATAATAATAATAATCCGGACGGCCTAACGCTGATCCCCTGGGAGCGGGGAAGGGCTCTCGTATGGGACGCGACTTGTGTTGATACGTTAGCCCCTTCTCGTCTCAGCGGGTCAGTCTTGAGGGCCGGAGCCGCGGCGGAGGCCGCAGAACAAGCCAAACGACGCAAGTATGTATCGCTCTCAAGCGACTATATATTTGTGCCGCTTGGCTTTGAAACATTTGGTCCATGGGGTCCCAGTACGAAACAATTTTTTAAGCAAATTTCTCCCCGCGTTATCGACGTCGCTGGTGACAAGAGAGCTGGCTCATTTCTCGCACAGAGAATAGCTATTGCTATTCAACGCGGAAATGCAGCTAGCGTTCTTGGAACCATGCCACATGAACACCAATTATTTTTAGATTATTAGTTTAGTTTTATGGTTTAGGTGTAGGTTTAATTATTTATGTTGGTTGTTTTGGTTTAGGTTTTTACTTTTTTATATTTGAAATGTAAAATTATATGTGTATTATGCAGTCAAATAAAAATAAATTATTATAATTAGTCAGATTATATAGTCACAATAACCCACAAAACCTTTGAAATCGATTTAGGGATGATCGATGATCATCGACATTAAGACATAAAACATCGATATTTTAACATCGATATTGTTTTATGTCAAACATCGTAACATCGATGTCACGAGCACCCGGAGCACCTAAGTAATCGAAAGAACAATGGCACAATTATGTCTGGATATTTTATTGAGAAGCGATCCAACTTGTATCGAATTTGTAATTGATTAAAGTATCTAAGTTTTTTTAACAATATTTTATCGATATTAAACAAAATCGGATCGAAACGTGCCAGCTCACGGTCAGCTCTACTTTAGACTTTGACAGTGACAGAACTACCCAAGCCCCAGCATTGTTTTTACTAAACTCAATGCGACTGGTTGCAATCAGATTTTCAGTATTTTGCGCGACAACAATGTGTGCATAAAATATCGATATTGACTGACATCGATGTATTGTGTTCGATAAACATCGAGAATCGATGTTCAACTATCGATGTCTACAGTGTTTTTTTTTTGTAATATCCAATGCATCCTTGATACGAATCACTTAGTTGCAAGTATCAAGAAGACTACCTAGATATTACGAGTATCTATGCAGTACTTAAACTACAGTGTCCTAAGTCGATATTTAGTGTCCTTATTCACACACCGTGAAATTATTCTTTGCGTCATCATTAGGGTTACCAACCTAGCAAACACCTGTTTATCATATAAATCAAATATACAACAAAATATTCATTCTAATATGTTTGATAAATAATATTCTTAATATTTTTTAGTTTTATTAAACACAAACGGAATGAGAATAAATAATAGTGAATATGCAATTTTCGCGATTCGAATACATAGTCATTAAAACGAGACTTAATCTCACTGACCACGATCAATGCAAAATGAAGACAAAAGAATAATAAATAATCGTTTCAAAACCTATTTGTAACCGTTACATTATAAAAACCTAAGAACCATTTATATGGTTATTTTTTATCAAATCGCATTCAGTCCTTCTTCATTGTCTATTTGTTTTGTTAAATAATAAGTATAAGTTAAAAATTTAAATTAATATGTTTTTTTTTTGTTTCATTTTCACTTTTCACATATATTTTTTATTGCTTTGTCTTCGGTTTGTGATCTACCTTGAAAGTTTCAGCCGGATAGCTAATTGGGAAGTGCTCGAAATTTGAATTGCAAGATTCGAGGACAAAATACATAGATACATAGATTCATCGATACATAAATACATACATGTATCTTTACATAATACATACATGATTCATCGATACATAATACATACATAGAAGCACTATGTATAAAAGCTTTTAAAAAACGTAAAGTCTGACTACAAAATTGGCAGCCCTCACGCCCACCGTTTCCCGTTTTATCCTTACAGCTGAGCTGTCGCGTCACGCGTGCTGGTTTTTCGACTTCAGTGCGCTTGAACCATAGTATGCAGGAGATAAACTTCCAAAATGGCCAGATTTCAATGGAGTTGTATTCATTTAGAGGCTTATAGAGGCTTTCATGAGGTTGTGTTCACCACGCATGATGGACTTACTACTATAATAATCGTCAAATTCGTTGTACAATCATCGAATTAGATATACAGGGTATAACAAACAGGTGTACCAATACTAATACTACGCATACAGAAGCTTATTTATAATTTGACTTGCCAGAAAGTAGATAAAATCACGAGTTATGATTAATTAAGTATATTTTTTCGAGCTCTTTGCTACGCGGAGTACCTACGAGCAGCGTAGCTATAAACGCATCTAGGGCAATGGCCCCATTGCACTTAAAGGTAAATAAGCAATATTAAGAAAACATTTCAAATTGATGGGGAAAAAGTTAAAAATAATGAAGTTTTATATTTTAGTACCTAAATTATTCGTCGTGCGTGAATCGTCATAGCGAATAAGGGCCCGGCAGGGCAATTACCTATCTTTTTTCAGTCAGATTTTTTCCGTGCACTTAATGCGGCGCGTTAGAGTCGATATTGCTTTGAAATTCTGTTTGCAACAAGTCATATTGACTTAAGTGGCAGGGCCCCTGGGCCCCTGAGCACAAAGTCGGTGATGGTGAAAGCCGGCTTTACCTAACAGCCCCAATAACATACTACATTTAGATTTGGCTTTGTCAACATACACTTATGAAGAATAAATCATACATTAGACAACTAGCTTACCCGCCCGCGACACGGTCCGCGCGGACTACTGTTTATCGCGAAAAAAGTATTCTGTGTTCTTCTAGGATATTGAAAACCAATTCAAAAGTGGGTAGAAGCACCAATGCTCTTGAAGTTTTTTGACAGACTTGTTATTTCGTTTCCATGGCAACACCGAGTAATCAACATTTTCTCGGTTTCCCGTGAAAAAATTCAATTTTCCGGAATTAAAAGTATCCTACTCAAATTAAGTAAGTTGTTTGTACAACTTACTTAACAAATTGAAGAAGGGGTCTGAGCAATACGTGACATTTCTAAAAAGCGAGTCCTTAAATACTGTCTATCTTTCTACCCCCGATTGGATGCATACAGAAGAGCACTGCAAAATCCAAAAGCCTCTTCCCCTTCTATAACAGTTTACACGACGATGTCGACATCACAATCGGCCAGATTATACCTAACGAGACAGTGCTCTGAAGTTTATCTTGTTATGCTAACAATGCTGATTTGTTCCTTGTTTTGTTTACAAAAATCAGAAGCACGAAACATCGAGAAATGTACTTTTGTAGGTAAATCATAACTTAGAAAACAAATATATTTTGATGTGGTGGGTTTTTACTCAGCCTATACGACGCGGGCACCGATTAGATATTTGTCTTCGATGCGCTAGTTGTGTGCGCCGTCACGCACACATCAGCTAGTTTTCTCCGGCCGTTCCGTTCGTTTTTTGTGTTAGCTGTTTTCAGGTTGCGCGTGAAAACAGCTAACACAAAAACAAACTTAAAAAAAAAAGTTAAAACCGTTATGTGGGAAACAGTTAAGAAAGTCGGTGCCCAATTTTCTTAAATCTAACCAAATCAACGGCACATACTTTCGTAACTGTTTCTCACATAAGATTATTTTATTTCATTTTGTAGTCGGTTTTTACTTTTTTTTAAGTTTATTTTATTTCCCTATTTTGAGTGGCGTGAGCAATAATCGCAACTGACTTGCTGTTATCCATTGAGGAGTTCCTTTGTATCTCCGAGGGTCTTCATCAGATCTTCACCAAATTATATATGTGGGACCATACCTAAAGCATATTCTATTCTATAAAAAAACTTCAAAATTGACCTCCTCTTGAAGTCGGTTGTTAAAATGGAAGTCTAATAATTTGAAGGGATAAGCGGTTTTTAATGCTAAACAATGTTAAACATATTATTATATATATTTTGCAGGCAGATAGCTTAATCCGTCATTCAGTTAAAAAGCGGCGTTCTACTGACGGCAATATGTACAATATTTAATCCCTGGCTGGCTGATTACTTAGGCCATTAATACAATAGGGTGACCATGTAACAAAAAAGACGCAATTCTATCAAAAATAGTAGTTTGCAAACAGACAAATGCTTAAAAAAAGTTTTCATGTTCAACCTAACTAACCTACCTAGTTTTTTAGGCGCAATTCTATCAAACATAGTAGGTAATTTGATTACATTAATTATATCATAAGCCCTTAGTTGTTAAATTATTGCACAATTCATTCATAGAACAAACAATAATTGCGTAATAACAAAACATCTTGATGATTCAGGCAGCTAATTGAACGGCGCCGTTTAGTACAAGGGTAGGGGCAGTTAATTGAACGGTGGATTAACCGGGGGTATCTATCTGCCTGTGATAACTCAGAGTAATAAAAAAACGACGCCAGGAACAACTTCGCATGTACTAGTGGAAGAGGACAAAACCATTTAATTTAATAATGGACCAAAAAATATATAAAGGCTGGACCAAACAGTGTCGTCAAAACAAAAAAAAATGCTTCACCCGCAGGGATACCTGAAAATACCTCATGTATGTTCCCCGATTTATGGTAGTTTTCGAGTTATGTTTTTTTTACGGTTTGTTTAAGAATTTTCTACAATACTGTTCTAATAAAACAGTTTTATAACATATTTTTTGGGATTTTATTTTATGTAATATGGTCCCTATATAATGTACTTTCTCGCCTAAAATACCTTCTAACAGTAATGCAAGTTACAAAATGTTTTATCGAAAGTGAAGAATTTACGTTTGAGCGAGACAAAGCTGAATTTTCAACATCAAATTAAAACTAACAAAAAATAGTCCTTCGTTTCTTGGTGATTTTAAAAACTTCGCGAGACTAAGCTTTCATAATATCACTAAAACAGTGCTACTTAATACGCTATTGTTTGCTGAAAGCGGTCTTTAATAGTATTGAGGTAAAAACTATTATTGCCTATTTTGTCATTCCTATGGTAATTAGAATTAAAGGATAAGAAAACAACGTTTAACGTTTTTAGGGTTATTTTGCCTGAAATTAATACAAAAATCTCAAAATGACTGTTCAGTGAAATGATTGATTGAAATGATACATTATGAAGGCAGATCATTTTATGCAAGAAAGTACTATTCATAGGGACCATATTACAAATAATAAAATCCCAAAAAATATATTATAAAACAGTTTTAACCGTTCCGTCCGAAATTCTCAAACAAAACGTAAACATAACTCGAAAAACTACGAAAAATCAGGGAACATATATATGGGGTATTTTCAGGTACCCCCGGGGGTGAGGCATTCATTTACTTTTTTTTGACATGGTCCATTCTGTATATTATTTGGCCAATTTATGTTGTTTACTGTGGCCAGGTGGAGTGACGACCTGCGAAAAGTGTCTGGAAGAAAATGGATGAGGAGAGCTGAAGACCGAGCTCAGTGGCGTGCATTAGGAGAGGCATACGTCCAGCACTGGACAGATAGGTTGATGATGTTGTTGGTTAAACGACGCATGAAAAAATCTACAACGGTAAGTACCTAATTAACCTATTAGTACAGTCAGTACCTCTATGGTATAAGTACAGTCAGTACCTCTATGGTATAAGTACAGTCAGTACCTCTATGGTATAAGAAGATAATAAGTAGTTTTTACTACTTCATGACTTCTGTTACTTTGATCAATGAGCAAAGCTCGATCTACCAGATAGGTACTTGAAATAATATTTCGTATGTTTCTTCCTACTTTTCTAGACAACAGACAATACCTATAAAATATGATAAGTCACGAAACGACTCGTGAGGGCTGAGATAGGGATGCCTGAACCATTTGCTTATTGATTTAAGGTTCAAGTTTACTACCATGATAAATGAAAACAACACTCTGCACGAAAAAGCATGATATGAACTTATATACGGTAGTCATCGATTTTGCATGGCGGCCATCTTGAAAATTATGAAATTTAAAATTAGTTTTTACACATTAGCTCTCGTGCAATATTTGAATCATAACCATACCTATCTGCTATAGTTTATTCACCTAATAATCTGCTGTGGTTTATGGTGATTTAAAGTATGTACGTCGGCCATTTTTTTCCGCCATCTTGTTTTTTTTTACTTTTGCTGACCCGTCCATGGACCTTCTATAGCTTTAGTTGGAGGACCAGTAATCTGGCTCTAGTAGTTTTCGTCGGCCGTTGATTACCTCTATCCATATTTAGGACACCTTACATTTATTTTTCCCTTTAGAATCACAAAACTTTAATTGCACCCAAAAATATTATAAGAAATAGACCATGTCACATAATTATGACACATCAAGAGTGTTGGTGCTTTACCTACTTTTTGCATTGGTTTTTAATTTCCTAGAAGAACATACTCGTAGGATGCTTTTTTTCGCTATAAACTGTAGTCTGCGCAGACGAAGTCGCGGGCTGGTAAGCTAGCACAGAATATAGAGGCCCGGAATGACAAGTCTATGGGACTGTTTCCCATACGATAAAAAGTACACTCTGAAACAAACGCTTCCTACGCCACTGGGATTCGGAACCATTGCCAACATATGAAGTTTTAATCAGCACTTACTGGCACCCTGCAATACGAAAGCGTTGCTTGCGGAAAAATCGGTCGACTCGTGTCTTTTCAACTCTGTTCTGACATCGTTCTTATTTTTTGTACTGGCCCAGTCAAATAATATTAAATTCCACATATTTTGTGAAGTAAATACTTGGGACAAATCTTACAATAACGTGTGACAGCTATTCCTTCTAGGTACCTACCTAGGTCTTGTCAATTGTCTAGAGAGATTGCTTTAACCAATAAGACTGCCCAATGTATTTATTTTAAAATATTGTTTTTCATGTTTGTGTTGTTTGATGTCAATAAGTAATATCGCCCTTTTGAGTTATTCTGTTAAAACTCTTTCAGTTATTGTTTTCCTCAGGCACGTTAAACTGGCAATCAGGCAGCACTGCATGATAGCCATTATAATCAAGTTTTTCCATTGCATTCAACTAGTGGACACTTAACTAGTCGCCGTCATCAAACAAATTACCGCCACTAATTAGGTACAACCCAAATCCAAAGAAAATAGAAAGCCACCGCATATAATTAAGTACCTAATTCCATCTCTGGAACATTGAACTACTGGACACTTAACTAGTCACCTTCATCAAACGAATTACCGCTACTAATTAGTTACAACCCCATTCCAAAGAAAATAGAAAACCAACGCATATAATTATGTAGTATAATTAAGTACCTAATTCCATCTCTGGAACATTAAACTAACATTACATTAAACATTACACTCAACTAGTCGCCATCATCATATAAATTACCGCTACTAATTAGTTACAACCCCATTCCAAAGAAAATAGAAAACCACCGCATATATGTAGTCGTTATAATTAAGTACCTTATTCCATCTCTGGAACATTAAACTAACATTACATTAAACAATACACTTAACTAGTCGCCGTCATCACACAAATTACCGCTACTAATTAGTTTCAACCCCATTTCATAGAATAGAAAACCACCGCATATATGTAGTCGTTATAGTTATGTACCTAATTCCATCTCTGGAACATTAAATTAACATTACATTAAACAATACACTTAACTAGTCGCCGTCATCACACAAATTACCGCTACTAATTAGTTACAACCCCATTCCATAGAAAATAGAAAACCACCGCATATATTTAGTCATTATAATTAAGTACCTAATTCCATCTCTGGAACAATGAACTACAGTACGGGACACTTAACTAGTCGCCATCATCAAACGAATTACCGCTACTAATTAGTAACAACCCCATTTCAAAGAAAATAGAAAACCACCGCATATATGTAGTCGTTCTAATTAAGTACCTAATTCCATCTCTGGAACATTAAATTAACATTACATTAAACAATACACTTAACTAGTCGCCGTCATCACACAAATTACCGCTACTAATTAGTTACAACCCCATTCCATAGAAAATAGAAAACCACCGCATATATTTAGTCATTATAATTAAGTACCTAATTCCATCTCTGGAACAATGAACTACAGTACGGGACACTTAACTAGTCGCCATCATCAAACGAATTACCGCTACTAATTATTAACAACCCCATTTCAAAGAAAATAGCAAACCAACGTATATATATATAGTCATTATAATTGGGTACCTAATTCCACCTCTGGAACATTAAACTACTGGACACTTAACTAGTCACCGTCATCAAACGAATTACCACTACTAATTAGGTACCACCCCATTCCAAAGAAAATAGAAATCCACCGCATAATAGTCATTATAATTAAGTAATTCCATCTCTGGAGCATTGAACTACTGGACACTTAACTAGTCACCGTCATCAAACAAATTATCGCTACTAATTAGTTACAACCCCATTTCAAAGACTAGCTTGACTTTGACTTTGAAGCACAAAAAAAAAAATATAGCCCCCGACGCCTCATTATAGCTAAGAACCATCTCGATCACATCAGCTTTCAAACATAAAAAACCGCATCAAAATCGGACCATTCTTTGGGTTCTGCGATCCTCACTCCTGCTTAGGAATCATTTAGGTGGTGGATATTATTTTAGCTCTTTCCACGTCCAGTACAGTGAACGTGGAAAAAGCTACTTCCTTTGACTGGCAATGATAGGGACTGATTTGTGATGAGTGCAGAGTTAAGGTAGAACCTACCCTTACCCATTGCATTAACTATTTTGATCCACATATAAATTAAACTTATTTAGCAAACACAGCGATTGCTTCAAAACGGCCTACCAAACCAAACTAGCGGGTAGGTCCTAAGCCAACTGGCACGCTCACAAGGGCGGATGCCAAGCTGCCGCTCAGCACGCCTCAATGGGCTGATTGTCCAATTAAATCCGTTCATACATATGTCCAACGGCGCTAAAACCACAGGCTAAGAGCCTTTCCAAGCCTAATACGCCCATTTGTACAGCTGAACTTTTAAAAGCGTTAAAGTTTACTGGCCATGTCGTGTCGGCTACAGTTTCGAGAAACGAGGGAAGCGTGGACGCTTCGGAGAAATTCTTGCTTATAATAGAGCCTATTGATTTAGTCTATAGGTATACATCTTAACGTTCTGGGATTTTTGTGTAGTAATTATAGATATACAAGCTGTTTTATAGGAAGTTTTATATTATTTTCAAACATTATAGTTTTTGTCGCTTTTAATCGATACATTCTTGATCTGAAACCCCTTCATAAATAATTTTACAAGTACCTTCTTGTACAATTATTGGTATCAAATCTTAATAATCGATGGTATGTAAAATTGTGAGGTACGCTGGAGGAAAATGGATAAGATTAGCACGGGACCGGAAAACTAGCGTGAACGAGAGGAGGCAGTGGGTGGATAGAGCTGATTAGATTTATACATAGATGTAAAGTTAACAGTATAACGGAATTACTTGCTATACTAGTATGTGCCGTTGTGGGCCCGGCTTAATAATATGCCCGCCCTTACGTCACCCCACGGGTGCTGTGGTCAGGAGTGGACTTCTTCGGACTGATTATGTGATGATGATGTGACATAATATTGCAAGCCATTGTATCCACTCATGAAATTAATTATTGTGAGTTTAGATCAAAATGAAACTTATGTGTCCAAACTAAAAACTTGGTCCGTTTTTGACAAGCGAGCTAGGTCAATCGATTCGTCTTCATCGCAAGAGTGCCATAATTATGCTATTTTTTACACGACTTCCCAAAAAAGGGAGTGTATTGTTTTTAGCATTCTTGTATGTATGTATGTATGTATGTATGTGAGTTTCTTTATAGCACCATAACTATTGAATGCCTGAACAGATTTAGACGTATGCGAGGTATCGTTAGAATACTTACATCTCCCCAAATAATATAACGTTTTTTTTTTAAACTTTTTATATAAAATAGTTAAAAGTATACAGATGTGCCTTTATGATGTGACAAGCCTATTAGCAAAGCGAGGCAGAATGCATTTCAATTAATAGTAAATGATGTGCTTAATTTATTGCTATCATAAGCAGTAAGTAATGGACTGTCAGTATTTACCGCGACTCTGCGTAAACAACAATATTCTATTTCGTTTTAAACAAAATAAGTGTATAATCATGTAAGTGTAGTGTTAATGTTAATGAAGAACAAGCACAAATAAAGAACACATAAACAATAAAAAGAACACAAAGTATTTTTTAAGTGTAGGTTAAAATCAGATATTATCCTACTTCAAGCCTAAACTATTAAAAGATCGCAGTACAAGCCATAGATTCACGATAGGAAAAGAAGAAAAACAATATGTTATATTTGTAAACACATCCACATCAAAGAAGCAGGTACTAAAAGCAAAAACAAAAGCTTCGCGTTTCAGTAGCTTTCTGCCGAAAAGTATACTCCACTTGGACTCTTTCAAACTGGGGCAGACAAAAACTACCAGACTTCAGTTGTTTCAGCAGATGCTTGGTTTTACAAATGTATTTTCGGTTGAGTTATTTATACAGCGGTTGTCGCGTAAAATAGTTAAAAGTATACAGATGTGCCTTTATGATGTGACAAGCCTATTAGCAAAGCGAGGCAGAATGCATTTCAATTAATAGTAAATGATGTGCTTAATTTATTGCGATCATAAGCAGTAAGTAATGGACTGTCAGTATTTACCGCGACTCTGCGTAAACGCGAATCTTTCGTTTCTGTACTTCTGCAGTGATGAAAGTTAAATGTACAAAATTGCGAGCAACATCTTTTTGTAATTATCCTTACTGTCTTTGTTTGATTCTTATTTTGGATTATGGAATTTCGAACCACAAAAAGTAATAATTTCAATTACTAAGAATAGAGTATTTCCAAGAACAACAAGGATCGCCGGCACGCGAGATGACATCAACTCGTACGGCAGCTCAGCGTGTACAAGACCTGGGGGCGTTCGCGATGCCACACGAAATTCCTTGCAGAAAACGTATGACGCCATTACGACAATACGCGACGCGTTACGTGCCTACATGATCAAGCAAATAAGCGTCCTTTTGCTTCCGATCTGAGAGAAGGTCTGAGCTGGGTCCTGGAAACTTTTACAACAATAAAATGTTGATAATGATGATTATAAGATATAATTCTGTAGAATTAACATTAGAATGTTACGCTATGTTATGTAGCTACAAACTTGAAAATGTTGTTTCATTTCATAGCTCTCATCTCTCGCACTTTTGTCCAAGACAAAGTGCTTGAATGAATACTTTAAAACGATTTATCGTTGGTTCTATTTCGTAAAAAGAGTTTTTTTTGTTGCTCGAGAGCATGATAAACAAATGGCGAAACTTTTACTCAAATACAGAACTCCGTGCGTATCTTTTGTGACCTTTGAAGGGCTTTAGATGCTGAAACTTCGGCTTTCATTACAAGAAAAATCTGTGAAGTTCGAAGAATAAATTGAACTGAAAATTGACTGTCTCCACCGCAATGACTCTAGAATTCGAAACATGTTTTGTATGGGATTTGTTATGTCAGAGACGTAAATTATTATCGTATCGACTTCGTGCCACGTTCATTGAACCTTATTTCAGAATCACTAGAAATTATACATTATTATCACACATTATATGTGAAAATCAGTGAAAACAAAATGGCAGGCGGCCAAAGATTTTGAATTACGCTTACTGTCATGAGGCGACCATCATGGCCAATAACCTCAAAATTCGAGCGCTTGTGAAATACGAACCTCACACTGAAACAGCATCGTAGGTTAAGACCATACTCTATTTCTCTCTTTCTCCTCTCTCTCCTCTCTCTCATCTCTCTCTCGCCTCTCTCTCTCGCCTCTCTCTCTCTCTCTCTCTCTCTCGCCTCTCTCTCTCTCTCTCTCTCGCCTCTCTCTCTCTCTCTCTCTCTTTCTCTCTCTCTCTCCTCTTACTCTCTATGTGAGGAACCCTGAGTTCCAGTATCTACTTAAAAACATAACTACGTGACAATTATGAAATATATAGGCAACGGTCATACCAAAAGAAGGCACATTGTACAGGTAGATTTTAAAACAGAACCAATACCTATTTTTATCAGACTGCGCAACGCAAAGGCCCGGTAATGTATTTATCAGCCCATGTATGTAAACAGACCATTATGTTTTAGCCTATTTATGTGTGTATGTCTGTTCCCTTGTAACACTATATAGACCAAACGAACCGATTTTGATGATTCATACGTCAATAGTATTGTCTTAATTTTGCGAGTGCTACTAAAGACAAGACATTAATCAAAATTCAAAATGGCGATAACTGAACGCCATATTGTGAAAAAGAAATAAATAAAAGTCGACGAACTATGTCAATTGGGGTGGGGTATCATTGTATCACAGACTTCTAAATTGTATATCATCTTAGGTTTCATTTTTTCATTTTGAATGACCATGTAGGATCTATAACGATTTAAAGTTGGTTAGCAACCATTCTCAATAATTCTTATAAAAATAAACTATACAGTTTAAAATAAAATAAACTATTATAAAAAACAAATACGTCGACTGCGAACATAACTAATAAAAGCTTTAGATTTTTGATTTTGAAACATAAGACGCAGTCCGAGGCATGAAGAGTAGCTCGTCAGGTTCTAGCTGATCCCGTCAAAGAAGAAATTAAATGTATGAAGCCTCCGACTGCATCTTATATTTCAAAATCAAAAATATAAAGCTTGTTTGCCTCTTTTTAGTTTTGTTCGCAGTTGGGTTTTTTGCTTTTTAATCGACTTCACAAAAGGAGACGGTTATATGTTCGGCTGTATGTATGTTTTTTTTTTATGTATGTCAGTCGATATCTCCGTCAATTGTGGACCGAAATTAAATATTATTTTTTTGTTTGAAAGGTTATACTTTCCAAATGGTCCCATATAAATTGTATGAAAATTGGTTCAGCAGTATTTTTTTTTTTATTCAAAAGGGTAAACTTTCTATGTAGTCCCATAGATGTAGTTTCATCAAAATTGGTTCAGTAGTTTTATTATAAAACCAACTTGTTTTATAGTTAATGTTCTCTAATATCTTGGGATTTCTGAACTGAATTAGATAATTGTTTTTACTTGAGTAAGTAGACCTCTAGTGTGGAACTGTATAAATTTCATCAAAATTTGTTTATTAGCTTTAAACAAGCTTTAATTTAATTCTTTGTGTAATAATGTTTAGGACTGGATTGCAAATCAATTTTGAACAATTTAAGGACGTCCAAAGATGCTGAAGTTTTGCACCTGGGTGTAGTTCTGATGACAATTAAAAACTACAGTAGTAGTAGTAGTAGTAGCAGTAATAGTAGTATATAAAAGAACTACACAATCGGATAATGGAATCCCTTCGAGTTTGGGCTCATTTGGTTTGTCTTGATGAGATCATGTCTGTTTTCATGTGGTATCAAGGGTCTGATGATGGAGCCCAGGAGTCACAGGAACTTAACAACAAAATTATGGAAACCCTTCGAGTTTGGGCTCATTTGGTTTGTCTTGGTGAGTTCTCAAGTGTTCTGTGGTATTCAGGGTCTGAAGATAGAGCCGGAAGATAGTCCCAGGTACTCAACAACAAAATGATGGAACCCCTTCGAGTTTGGGCTCATTCGGATTGTCTTGATGAGTTCTCTGGTTTTATGTGGTATCCAGGAATGATGGAGCTGGAAGACAGTCACAGGAACTCAACAACAAAATGATAGAACCCCTTCGAGTTTGGGCTCATTTGGTTTGTCTTGATGAGTTCTCTGGTGTTATGTGGTTTTCAGGGTCTGATAATGGAGCCGGAAGGTAGTCACAGGAACGCAACAACAAAATGATGGAAAATGGACAAAACTAATTCAGTTGTTATATATGTAGGTTTTATTCACTAAAGTGAGTGAGTGTCTACTATTTTCTTTGGCATATATTCTTTCCAATGTTTTCTTAGGACTTTGCAGATTTTGACTTTCACACGTTCACAAACCGATTGACACGAATACAGCAATCTAGTAGTATATGATAAAGTTTTTGTAGATAATTACTTTAAAGCCTATTTATTTTATATAGCACGTCAAGCCGTTTAAGACAATATCTTTTTGAATCAGCTCAACCATATTAATAATTATGTTTCGGTTTGGCACCGCCTTCAAAAAACTCTTTCTTATCTTATGTTGTATTTATGCATTATTATTACGTTGGTTATTTCTTAAAAGTTATACTGATCTGGCTCAATTGTAAATTATTTCATTCATTTTAGTGGTTGTTTACAAAATAACATTTTTATTATGAAGTCGTTTTTTTTTTTTTGGTAAAATATTTTATTATTGTAATTTATTTATTAATAATTTTCAATTTTTTGATATTTATTTTTACTTATTTGCGCGTGTTTAAACAAACAGACAAGTTTATTAACTTTTTTTTAGAGCTTACTTATTACCGACATAGCTTAGCGAATATGCAGACTGAAGTGGCGAAGGGCTGGTTACATAACATGTCGAAGAACCGATAGCCGATGAGGTACGCGAGTTTTTGAGTGGAGTACCTAGTGTAGGCCGACTTCCGGCTAGATGGAGCGACTTATTTGGCAGCATTTACATATGAAGAATCGATGAGCGGGCTCAGTAGCGCTCATTAGGAGAGGTTTTCCAGTAGTGGATGAAAACAGGATGAAGACTAAAAGCTGTCTCAACATGCCATGCTGAAAAAAGCCTCCGCAACGTTGGATCTTCTACAAGCAATATTATCACTAGTGTATCCGCTATAGAAGGGCGCGAGAACTCAACTCAATGCTTACACGTCCTCGAGGCATTAAAAGAACCATTTACATTTTTCACCGTGCTAATTTTATTTGACTTGCCCTGAATATATTATGCCCTATTATTGCACGCCAGCCCTCCAGCCGTTTAAAGCTAACAATGTTTTTTTCCTCGTTACATTTTTAACATTTATTTTGGAGTAAATGCTAAAAATCTGTTATCATTCCCGGTGTTATAGCTCATTAAGACAAAATTTAATTGTCTTGCGTTTTAACTCAGGACGTGATTCAGTGTTAATTGATGGTGTTGCTTCTATAAAGAAAGAATTATTTGTTTCTGAATTGTTCACAACAGTAAACTAAAATTAGACCTCCTATTTTGGTAAGGATACAGCAGTTGGCAATGTTATAAGGCTGAGTGTCTTTGAGTGACAAACAAAATGTAGTTCATTGCACTCACTTCTTTGATAATCCTTATATTAATATAAATGATATATCCGAAATGAGGAAATCCGTAGAAGAACCAAGGTTACCGACATAGTTCTCAGAGTTTGCAAGTTGAAGTGGCAATGGCTAGCAGGCCATATAGTTCGCAGAACCGACAACCGCTGGGGAATAAAGGTTTTCGAATGGCGACCACGAACAAGCAAGAGAAGTGTGGGGAGACTCCCCACACGATGAACCGACGACATTGTAGCCATTGCAGGAAGTCGGTGGATGGAGGTGGCACAAGATCGCTCGTCATGGCGCTCTTTGGGGGTGGCCTATGTTCAGCAGTGGACTTCTAAAGGCTGACATGATAATGATGATGACTATGAAGATAATAAAAAAACTAGCTAATAAGATACCGAACAATTTTTTTTTTTATTTAGTGTTTGTCTATCTGTTTGTCTGTCTGTTTGTTTATTCATGCACAACGTAAAATACACTGAACCGATTGTGATACGGTTTTCAGTGTTGGATAGCTTAAGGTTCAACTTAAACACTGGTGTACTTGGTATCTCAGAGTAAAAGTCGAGCAAACGATTAAAAACCATTTGACATCTGAACGAAGTTTGATGACATTGGTCATTTTGGTTCTGAAATAACACAGGATCCTTATATACCATAAAAATGACCTTTCTGCCAAAGCCGCGGACACAGCTAGTTTGCAATAATATTGCAACATTTATAAAGTGGGTATATGAAATTAAGAAATTGTTCTTAATTTTCGATTTCGAGAATCGATGTTCACTATCGATTCGAGATCAATCGATTCCGATTAAATCGATTGGCGATGATTGATTGCTTGTCTCGGTCTACTTGCGTTAGTAATGGAAGGTTTTGGTATAGACACCATGAAAATAAGCTGGTATGAACACCTGCTGCCTGATTCAGCAGAGTTAAAGTGTGATGCGGTTAACGCTACTTAGACCATTTATCATTTACACTAATGTTATAAAGTGGCAAGGAGTTGATTGTTTGTAATTTGTTTGTAATGGAGAACCTCAAAAACTAAAGACGTGATTTTAAAAATTCCTTCGGCCATAAAAAGTAGTAACATGGGCTGTATTTTATTTATCAAAAATATTAGAATTCTCTACGAAAATTACAATAATGTAACTCAAGGCAAAAAAATTTGCTTATAAAAGGAACGGAATGACATGTTGCCGTGGAAACGAAAAATAAAAGTCTGCCAAAAAGGACCATAGGACTCATAGTAAGCGTAATTCAACCTCCTTGTCCTTTCGTTGTCGCGGTGTGAGGGCCATACCCGTGCCAAGCCGGGGCGAGTCACTAGTTGACTAATAACTGTACCTCAACCCTGCTTTATCAGGCTTTTGGATATATAATATGTCGTAAACGTTTTCGCTTGAATGTTAATTATAACTAAATTAATTAAACTAATTAATAAAGCTTTAGTTAAAGGCACGAGTTCAAAAATGCGTTTTACGTATATCTGCCTTGCACTTCGCTTTTCACAGAATTATTAATCGAAAAAAACTCTTATTTTCACCACACTACAACCTGGTGATGAGCAAAATCACAGAAAATAAAATGTGTGTATATAGGTACTCTCCACTCGATGTACTTATTTATATGTTTGCAGCATGCAATTACTGCTGTTGTCGAGATGCAATATATAACCCATCTCTCAACACTACATCATTAAAACATAAACACATGAGAGAAATGAAAATGAGCCTAGAATTTAACAACCACAGATTAAAATGTGACTTTAAATCCTAGGTTAAAATGAACAACATTTTTACCTAACATTTATTTTCAAGAGGTACTATTTTAGCTCCCAAGTATTAAACTAATAATTCCTAAAATCTAACGAACGACTATCGCATTAAGTATTTAACTTACGTTGCTTCCATAAAGACATCGGGAGAAACTTATTCAAAGAACTTCTTGTGCAATTTATTGCATAATTCTACCTGAAACAAAAAGAAAATGTATTAGTGGAATTCTAGACGTGAATTAAATTAAGTGAAAATGCTACAAACACACTGCAGCGGTGGCGGTTACGTTTCAATTCGACGGGTGGCGGTCATGGTGGCTGGTGGCGGTGGTGGCGGTGATAACGCGGTCAACCATTACGCAGACCGCATTTGTAGACCCACCCTGACTTCGCACGGGTGTAATTTAGAAAAAAAGAGGTAAAAAAATTACTCGACCTTCATTCCGTTTCGGGGGTCAGCGGCTCGCTTCGCTCGTCACCTCCCCCCTACGCTACGTTCACGCCACGTATGCTCGTGTCGCTCAGTTTATGTATCTCTTAAGGTTTAGCCTACGTAAGCCATGTAAATTTATTTTTTGGGAAATTGTTACAAAAAAATGTTTTTTCTAATTACTTAAAAACTTTATTATTAACCTTCCGTGAAAAATTATCTAACTGTTGGTGAAAACCGCATCAAATCCGTTGCGTGCTTTAGGAGGAGTTAGCGGATACCCAGACAGACAGACGTGGACAGTGACTTTGTTTTATACTATGTAGAGAATTAGTAACTGACAACTTGGAACCTTACTGGTGGGCACCATAGAATATTTGTGCGAGGGTTCGTTCGTTTTGGGGAAAATTCATTTTTTTAAAACGCAACTTTGCTGCCTCCACAGTGGTAGCCCCCGACGTCATTATGGTGGTGTCATGGTGGTTTTATCGACCAGGGGCCTTACTCTTGAACACAATTCCGATCGGTCGGTATTGGAATTATGACAATTCGTACTCTTGAACACACTTGAATGCCAATCTAGCGCCAAATTAATTCAATATTGTGCGGATATTGAAAGAACTAAATGGTATTGACATTGAAATTGATCTTAGCAAAATCGGCACTCTTGACGCTGTTTGGACAGCCGCGTATTGGGTTAGGTATTGCGTAGAAATCGGAATTACCACAATAGCAAATTAGTAACTTTTCCGTGATTAAAATTCAGTTTTGTGCGTTTTTAGATCATTTTGTGACAATATAATGGCACGTTTGGCTATTGCGTTCAATATCCTACGTCGAAATCATGCATTACAATTTCAACAAAGGCGAAGTGAGCGTCGGATGATGCGTTATATGGACAAGGCATTTTCTATGAGTGAACATTGTTGTCTATCTGTTTATTACCTCTTCATGGTACTATTGGAGATTTAGATGTAAGTACCTAAATAACTGAAAAACATATAAAATAAAACAGTGTTAGTTAATTATTTTTGTATTAAAGTATTATGGCACATAAAACTAAAAATTAGAAATTATTTTACATAGGAATTCAGCTATTATTTATTATTATACGTAAGTAGTATTTAGGCTACCTACTAAAACTACAATAGAGAACCTTCTGTCAACATATTTAAAATGGCATTGCCTAGACGCATACCTCTTTAGGTAGGTAAGTCTTAAGCAGTCATAATACTTCAAGTAGGTTTAGCATTTCACTTAAAGTACTCGCACTTCTGTTATAAAATAAACTTACTTGTAGTAAATCTCTGAATAAAGGAATATAAAATCAATCAACAAGTATTTTAACAACAAGGTAAAAGTTACATTTAGGCTTTATAAACCTCAGTCTAATAAATATTTTTTATACAAACTTAACAGTATTGTATGAATGATGCCCCCCGCCCCGCCCCGCGGTTTCATCCACGTGAACAATGATGAAAATTGATGATGATGATGAAAAGTAATCTATGTCTTTTGTCTTCTAGGACCAAAGGTATACATCAAAATCCGTTCTGCCGTTTGGGCGCCATGTAGTAACAAACATACACACTCACAAACTCTTGCATTTATTAGTGTGAATTGTAATTAGTGTGATACAAATAAATCTCTGAATGTAGGAAAATCAAATCAATCAACAAGTAAAAGTTGCCCACAACTAGTATAGTCTTTAAAAACATCAGTCTTAAGTAATGATACTAATATAGGTAGGTACATGAAACCTAATCTAGTTATTTATTATTATTACTTAAAAATGAAATAAGAGTTATGCACACGATGCCTGTTTCATGCGCTGATAACGCGCGCTTATCGCAAGACGCGCTGCAAACGCATTGCATTCGCACCCTTGTGTTGTATGTGATTTATGGACGTTGAGAGGAGCTTATAATACTTCATAAGTTTATAATTTGTGCTCCACCCACTTCAAATTCCCATCCGTACCTATCCACTTCTCTTGTAATGTTTTGTTTTGATTTGAACTTTTTTTACGTCTATTAGTCTTATGCAACGGACACGCACCATTCAGCCAAAAAAACATAAATTTATTATTAAACTACTATTTTTTTACTTGAAAAGGAAAATATATATAGTTTTTGTGCATTAAACTATGTTTTATTATTTTCTATCAATAAAAAGCTCAGTTTTTAGACGTTTTAAGGGTATTTAGGGTTGTTTTACCGATTTACGATAGATGTGAACTTCCCTATTGCTGAGCCTAAAGCAACTATCTTCATGGTACTGACAAAATCCTTCGCCAATACAAGCGCAATTCCAATTTCAATCCAATGTTAACAGGATTGTTTTCAAGGGTACAGTGATTACTCAATATTGTGTTAACATTGGATTGAAATTGACATTGAATAAGAATTAGTATTGGGTTCAAGAGTAAACGCGCAGCATGATCACATGCTGTCGATAATGTAATGAAAAAAAATAAGATTTTTGTTTTTTTAAATACTGTTAACCGTGGTTTTCTCATTTACTACGTATACTGACAACAATCATTATAAATACATTAAATAACATGTCATCATAAGAAAATTTAAACAACAATTTTCTCGCAGCTGTAGAAAGCTTAAACCTTAATAAACGAGGATGGAAACGTCTCGTATTCCAGTATTCGGTAGACTGACTAAAATTCCGAAATGTTCGATATAGAAATCTAGCTGTTCCAATAATAGCATGTTTCGATCGGTCCAAGTATAGCGCCGCCGACCCCGATAGCCCGTCTACCTGTCCAATGCAACTTTAATGGAAGCACCGTGTCTTTTTGTTCTTAAATATAAAACTGTCTGGCTGCCTGACCCACTCTAGTCAGGACAACTCGGAAATTATAACAGCCAGGATTCGCTCTACATTAGCGCATTCGTTAGTCGCGACTAATTGATGATTTTTAAACTAAACTAACACTGAAACGGATTGAAGTTTATACATTTGAGCGGAATAATTCTAGCATTAATATGGTAGCTTTATACTAATGTGACACGGTGAGCGTGCAGCGGAGGGTCGGGCGATAGCGAGTAAGCCTTCTGCGAGTTATCGCAGCGCCCACGCGCGCTCGCCAAACACGGCGAGCCCATACACTCCCGAGGAAATATGGAATTTTATTACTAAGTATTTCATTTTCACTCGAATAGTTGCACCTTACACGGGCTTGTATTATGACCGTCGCGCAGGCAATGTACTGTAAAAAGCAATACTTCTCTTCAGTTTTATGCCGTCGTTTTGTGCCTAATGGAAATTCTATTATACAAACCTACATAATCCCGTCCTTTCCCTCAATATTTTAACATAAAAACTTTATAAAATTATGTCTATATAAAGGATCGACAATTATGTAAATATAAAGGATCGACATTTAACCCGGAAAATAGTACGGGTCTACTATTCTAGTAAAACCAGTGTAGACTTAACTTAATAATAACCGGGAGGTAAACGACATTACCTATTTATTATTTTACGGCCTTGTCGGACGTGCCCTACATGTTCAATTGCGATAATCGCATAACACACGCTGATAGATGTACACTTACTCAAAGTTAACAGTAAAAGAGCTTAGTGATTATAATTATGGCTTGCATGTTTTAATGCTAAGAGATACGGAATGTTTTCTGGCGACGCGACGGCAACGTTTCTCCATAGAACATGTAACATCTTTGAAATAAACTGCGTATAATTTTCTCCGTGAGATTCAAAAAGAGCGCTCGGAAAAATAAACAGCACTTGTATCTCAACGCAGCCATCTCATCTAGAGCGCGGCGACGAGCTCACGATTCTTAAGAAGTTGCTCCACAATATAAACAACGTCTGCGGTGTTTACCTTAAGTCTCAATCGGCTGCAGACCGACTGAGAGATTTTAACAACTTCACAACACATCTAATGTTTTGTATATCGGTACGTAAACCGATAAATGAGTCAATTATTACCACTTAGCTGAAAGGAGCGTCTGCGAAGAGATATGGGGCAGGCTATCGTATTGTTGGAATTGGGTCGCATCGTTTCATCTCATTCATCACTGCATGAAATTATGAAATAAGAGCTTTAGCGTCAGCTCGGTTTCTATTGTGCGGTTGCCTTCTAGAAAAGCGCTTGGTGAAATATTTGGTCTCTATTTTTAGTGACGGTGTTTTGTTTACTAACAATATACCGAGAATTTATCCCGGTATATTAATTGTTCATTCAAAATAATTAATATAATTTGACATATTATTTTTGTTTGATATTTTTGATATATTTTGAAAATAATTTACAATAACCTATAGCTAACCTGTATTATTTAACCTGTAATAACTCTTATCAATAAATTGATAATTCCAATTATTCCGATCATACTTTTCGTTCAGCAAAAGCCCATAATAGTAGGTATGTAGTTAAAAGAGTTAGTAAGTTATATATTCTAATTATTATTTTTTAGTTAATAAAAATATTGTAAGTTACTGATTAAATATATCAAATATGGGAACACCCTGCAAAACTCTTATCAATAAATTGATAATTCCAATTATTCCGATCATACTTTTCGTTCAGCAAAAACCCATAATAGTAGGTAGGTATGTTGTTAAAAGAGTTAGTAAGTTATATATTCTAGTTAGTATTTTTTAGTTAATAAAAATATTGTAAGTTACTGATTAAATATATCAAATATGAGAAAACCCTGCATTATACTTTCGTATAGATACTAAACATCCATGCCCAAAAAATTAGCTAGCTGTGTTAAAACCAACTAATTTTCCATCTAGTATGGTGTTTTATTGTAATCTATTCTGTACTTCCTTATAATAAAACTGTAACTGGTCCAATTCTTTAAAAAAAATATAGGGTTCTAGGAGTAAACTATATTGTTTTTAATTTTTGTCTGTCTGTCTGTATCTTGACCGCGCATCAAGCCGAAAATACTGAATGAATTTAACAGAAACTTGGTATGATTTGAGTTCATACTACGAAGTAGGATATTGGATACTTTTCATCCCAAAATATTAAAGGGTTCTCTCAGGATATTGGTTGAAAGTTATTTAAAAGAAAACTTATCACGCTGAAACTACTGGACGGATTTTGATTCAAATTGACAGTCATAGTTTATATGATGGGTTAAAATTGAGGATAAATTTATTCCGAAAGAAAATAAAGGATTCCTGCGGGATATGGATTCAAAGTTATGTTAAATTTGAAGTAATAAATAATATTTTTAGAGGGTACTCTATATTCGATACTGAAGCCAAAACTGTTTTTTTTTTTCTTTTTTAGTCCCTTTCTGTCTGTACCTCGACAGTGCATCACGCCGAAACTACTGAATAAATTCAAATAAAACTTGGTATGATTTATGAGTTCATACGAGGTACTTTTCATCCCGACATTGAATACTTTTCATCCCGAAAAATTTATAGGGTAATACAAATAAATCCCGTATAATATTGGTTGAAAGTTACACAAGAAAAAAAGTTTTAAAAACAAGTATTTCGCTTAAACTACAAAACGGATTTTGATGCAACTTGACACAGTCATAGTTTATATGATGGGTTGAAATTGAGAACACTTTATATCCTGAAAAAATAAAGGGTTCCTGCGGGATAGGGGTCCAAAGCTATATTACTTTTGAAGTAGTAAATATTTATACATATAATAAAGCAATAAGTACGAAATAGTCGGTATAAAGAAGATAATAAATAAATAATAGTTTAAGTAGATTTTTTTGAAATAAAACTTTTTTTTCTTATATACACTATTAAAATTTATTTTCTATTTTTTAGTTTGGTTTTCTTTATAAAGCGTGTTTTTAGTTTTTTTAAACTATTATTTATTTTCTACTTTTTAGTCTTTTTTTTCGAATTATTGCGCTGTCATCGGTCTTTGACAGTTGTGCAAAATTTGAATGAAATCTGACCGTTGAAAGTGGGTCAAAATAGCGTCTAAAGGAGCCGGTTACAAACATACAAGTGAAGCTAATATAAAGCGTATAAAAAATGACTAGGTTACTAAAAATAAGCTACTAAACAAGAATATAATAATTTTTAAATCATGTTTGTCTGTCTGTATGTTTGTTTGTTCGCGCATCACTTAAAAACTACTGCACCGATTGCAATGCGGTTTTCACTATTTGATATCTTAAGGTTTAACTTAAAAAATGGTGTAATTGGTATATCAATCCGAAAAGATATTTTTGTTTGCGCGGCTTCTACCCAAAAATAACGAGCAATCGAAAATTTTTTTTGTTAACGTCTTAAGAAATGTTAATTAAATGTTGGAATACTGGTATGTTAAGTCTTGGAATAGCACATTGAGTACTTTTAACCTGGAATAATGACAAAACGTAAAGCCGCGGGCACAGCTAGTAGATTCTAAAGGTATAAAATAAATAATTTCCCAGTTTGCGATTTCGCATTTCGTTGCCGCATTGTTACGTCACGGCACTTATTTTCGTGACTACTGACAGTAAAAAGATTTGCCGGGTCTCAAAGGAGACGTACCTATTTTCATT
This sequence comes from Alsophila aescularia, assembly GCA_946251855.1. Lineage (NCBI taxonomy): Eukaryota > Metazoa > Arthropoda > Insecta > Lepidoptera > Geometridae > Alsophila > Alsophila aescularia. The sequence goes on from OX276376.1 coordinate 52,677,065, forward strand.
ATTGAAAGTAGATGGCAGCGTAAGTGCAGATTTCATTCGCGTTATTAAAGTAGAAATGACGTCGTCAATGCAGGAAAATAGAAGCCACAAAATACTCTGCAAAGATATTGTATAATTTATAACTGAGCTCAAATTTGATGCTCTTTTAGTTAAAGGAAATGGTACAGTGACAGAAAACGAGACATGAGTAATAAACGTATATATCATAAGGATGGATTATGTACTTACTATTATATCGTAATTGTGAGGTATTAAACTTGAATACGATCAAGGTACCAGCTAAAAAGGTACAAGATAGGTAGGTAGGTCGGTACCTACTAGTAAATACGATCAATATACCAGCTAAAAAGGAGGTAGGTAGGTGGGTAATACGATCAAGATACCAGATGAAAAGGAGGTAGGTAGGTGGGTAATACGATCAAGATACCAGATGAAAAGGTACAAGATAGGTAGGTTAGGTAGGTGGGTACCTACTAGCAAATACGATCAAGGTACCGGCTAAAAAGGATGATGATGATGATGATGATGATGAGGTAGGTAGGTGGATGTACCTATTAGTAAATCTAATTTTAAAACTCCATTCCTGAACATTAAAGGATGTCCGCGCCTGCGCATCATTATCATATTAGTGATAGGTTATCTTTAGTTAGGGCGATGATAACTAAAAGTTAAATTTAAGCTCTACAAGCTGGTGACAAGAACGGACACATAGACAGTGTTGCCATAGCGATAGTGTATGGAACCCTAAAAACCCTAGATCAACGTTATTGCCAAGATCAGTATCGTTGCATATGACTCTTTTTTTTTGCATCTCAGACCAAAAAAATAGACACTTCATGTCGTTATATAAAGTATCTAATAGATTTAGACACATACCAAAAAGGAATCAGTATCACTGAAAAACTATACTCATCATCGCATCTCTTTAGATTAGTTTCAGAAGAACAGAACAGAAACACACACACAGAACTGACAAACACACAAAACAGAAGTAATACATAAAACTCCATAATAATCTTTACAACAAATCTCGAGGTTGACTTGCTGGACCCCTTTTAAAATGTTGTTATAGTTATCTAAAATTGTACAAAGCAAACGAGATAAGTCTGAGACGGGGTTACATGTTCACATGTGTGCTTATCAGATCGTCACATCACAATACAGCGCTTGTGTGTGTGTGAGAAACGAAACTAAACAGGTCAATGACTGTATGTACCAGGTTGATAAAATATTCTGACAGTGATCGATTGTTGAGAAGATTTTATGTGCTTAAAGCAAACAGCTAAATTGTGAACTCTGAAATCTGGGCGCACCTGAACGTCACGCTTTTATGACGGATGGAAAGGTGATCACCAAACAATGAGTTGTGAACCGGTTCTCGAGAGGTCAGGAATACAATTCTTCATACGCTAAGAGGCGTGTTAAGGTGTTCATTTTAAAAAGGAGAATTTTAACATTATGTTAAAAAATGAATGCTGCTGAGTCGACTCAGTGAAAGAGGCGTACGTTGTGAATCAGTACTCTATGACATAATTCTATAGTCAGGGTACAATAGAAATAGGACCTTGCAGACCAAATATGTCTTTGCGGTTCTCCGTTGACGGATACGTCAAGGAGGACATCATCATCATCATCATATCACTTTTCAAGTACCTACAGTCAAATAATTAGTTTTTTTTATTCATAACCACTTGCGCAATGCGCGTGCGCAGTACTACGCGCAGAACTGCACAATGGTAGCTTTAGCGCCAAAAAACAAGGGCCAAACTATGATACATCTGGCGTGGATGTCAGTGGAACTAATGACAGACAGACATACGAGTAGAGATCAATAAAATTCATTACTGTTAAAAAGGCTTATACACTGATATAGTACTGAAGAAAACTTTTACTCCAATTGGGATGTAATAGAACTTATGACTAGAGTGGACACTTGGAATAGACGTACAGGAACCAGTGGATTGGCTTGCCACAAAATAGTGCTTAAAACATTGTTTAAAGTATTGGAAAATAATCATACCTGCATAAAACACAATTTAAAACATGTTTTAAACATAGGTAGGTAGTAGACATAGGAGATACTCGCACTTACTTAAAAAGACATTGTTTATTTCATAATAGTTAGGTACTTTACAATTACTTAATGAAGTTAATTGTTGTAGGGCACGGCAAAACATAACGGAACAGCATAAGTAAAAGATGAAATTGTAAGCACCTTGTCATAGACACTCTGAAGTGTGAGCATAGTTTGAGCTCGGGGATTACCTACCCTAGACCAGACTATAAAACAGTAATATATATATATATATATTACTGTTTTATAGTCTGGTCATATATTACCGGTGAGGGTAATTTTATCCGTTTTTAGTAACTTTGGCCATCAACGAGTTTTTTTTTTGTATAATATGAAACTGCAAACAAAAGGAAATAAAATAATCAAAATAGCGTCAAGTACCTACCCTAGTTAAAAAACATTTGACCGTCGTTCGGCGACGTTGTTATAAGTTACACTGTTTACGAGTTTCATTGTTGTTGGAGGAATCAAATAAAGTGTTTCGTAAATAAAGCACTGATGAAATGTTTTTCATCATATAAATTATTATTTTGTTGTTTGTGTGTTTGTAACACGATGTTTTGTTTCTTAATAACTAACGAGTTAAACTCGTGTGGAAAGGGTTCCGTACGAAGAATATTATTATCTGACAACATTGAGAGATTTACCATGTTATTTTGAGATTTTCCTTGTTATTTTAAGATTTAACATGTAATTTTAAGATTTACCATGTTATTTTAAGATTTACCTGTTTTAAGATTTGCCATGTTATTTTAAGATTATACCATGTTATTTGAAGACCATAGACTTATTATAGGGTGTCTTGTAGTCAACAAGTAAAGAACTAATAACAGTATTATTTCAAAATTTTAGGCTCAATAATTTCGGAGTTGTCTATTTTAGGTCTATTTTCATCTATTTTCTTAAATAACTTTAAAGCTATTTATTTTAAAACAAGACATAGTTCAAAAACTAAAACCCGACTACGGTCGGGTTAAAAATAGCCTGACACTCTATCTACCTGAAGACGAATCGATTGACACCTTGCTTGTCAAAACCGGATCAATAGGGGCGACGCTATGGTGGAACATCCACATACCCACATACATACATACATACATACATAGACATATATACATACATAGATATACCGATTGTTTTGTAAGATTTTTGGCAACAAAATAAATTATTATTATTATTTTATTAAAGACTGTTAAACTCATTACCCTTCCTTTGCTTTGCCGTAGTAAGGTAATTAAAATAAGAATCTTTTACAACATGCCTTTTCATTTGATATGCCACACGGTACAGCTTGCATATTTTTTTTATTTTTTTTTCTAATCTACTCCCCAAAAGTGACCCTCATATTAAAAATTCATTTATTTACGTTACACGTCCATGTTAAGGTCACAGAATTTCATATGTGTACCAAATTTTAATTGAATCGGTCCTTTAGATTCGTAGCAGATTGGCTGTGACAAACGGCTGTGTAAGTTTGTACAAGTAGTTTAAGTAAGCTTCAAAGTCTGGCGCATCGACGTGAGGTAGCAAGCCTCGGTATTCTACAAATTCTACAGAGTGTGCACAAGAACTGCACAACCTGATTCCCCCATCACCTTTCCATCACCATACGACTAGACGATCAGCAAAGCGCCAGCCTTTTATGGTTGAAATACCTCGCACAAGAACGAAGCTTTACGCTACTACATTTATTATAAGAACTGCAAAAGAGTGGAATGCCCTAACTCGTCAGTGTTTCCGGTAAATTATAACCCAGGTGTGTTCAAGTCAAGTGCTTGCCTAGTGAATAGGTATCTACTAGGCAAGCGTGCTATACCTTCGACCACATCATCGCTTTCCATCAGGTGAGATCGTGGTCAAAAGATTGCCTAGTAAGTAAAAAAAAAATTTAAAAAAAAATTACAAGCCCAAACAGAAGGAAGGACACGGGGACAGGACCAGTTGACGACTATGAATAGTTTCAAAATAGCATTCACTCTTTCTTGCAGTTGACTTTTTTCCATATTATGAAGAGCAGAAAATGTTTACGCGTGCGTCAAAATCAGACTGTTTATAAAAATAATATATTTCTATTCGGTCTGGAATAGACCTCCACAAACAATGATAAATAGATCTAAAATTTTATTTATTTCTAAGATAATAAAATTACGTACTGACTTCATGATCGTGACGAATCTAAAATTTTATTTCTTTCTAATTACAGACTTCACGATCGTTACAAATCTAAAATTTTATTTCTTTCTATGATAATTAAATTACTTACAGACTTCACGATCGTGATGATTGTCTGAAATGTGGACTTCGAATAAGCATAGTCGTGTTTTTTTTATAGCCTAATCAGTGTCAGTTCGTATTAATATAAATAAGTCTACAATGAACATAAAATATCCCGCTTTAAGAATGCTTGGCATTATAATAATTTCTATGATAGACTAAGTTTTTTTATCAATGTATGTTTATTCTAAATGTCGATATATATAAAAACTATCCTTTTTGCCTGCCTCAAGCAGAAGTTCAGAAAGTCATTTGGTGACTTTAAAATAAACCTAGACGAATAATGAAAAGAGAGGCACAATTTGTAGCATCCTACAAACCATTGCTGGAAGGTATGATTTTTGATTGATTATGACTACGGAGCTGAGACGTGGACTCTCACGGTGCGACTATTTCACCAATGCAAAGACGCTCGGCGGGCTATGGAAAGAGCTATGCTCGGAGTTTCTTTGAAAGATCGAATCCGGAACAAGATGATCCGACAGAGAAACAAAGTTATCGACATAGCCCAAAGGATTAGCAGGCTGAAGTGGCAGTGGGCTCGTCATATTCATATTTGCCGAAGGAGCGATTACCGTTGGGGTAGACGTGTTCTTGAGTGGCTAGTTGAAGCGACGACATAAGCAAGATAGCTGGTGGCGGTTGGAAAAGAAGAGCCGAAGATCTGTCTCAGTGGCGTGCTTTGGGAGAGGCCTATGTCCAGCAGTGGACTTATGTGGGCTGATAATGATAACGATGATGATGATTCTGCGCATATGAACTGTGAAAATTTCCTTTTTTTATTTTATTTTATTGTGTGCACTGATTGGTCGATAGTATTCGATAGTCATGTGCGTTTACAGTTTAATGTTATGAGATGGATAGATTGTAAATTATTAAAATTATTTTATTGTAAATTGAATGCTCCGTTCAAAATTCTTCGACTGTTTACAATCTTGACGGATTTATTACAATTTGATGGTTCTTATATTTTGTGAGGTGATATATTCAAGTTTTTTGTTTTTTTTTTTAATAACTTCTTTTGGTTTTGCTTTAATAATGGACACAATTTAAATTTGTCTAATAAATAAATATTACTATTACTGTTATGTAATGCAAGATCTCTCCTGATTTCTCTCATAATCCATGTATTTATTTATAGTTAGTAATATTTATTAACTTAATCATTTGAAAGATCAAAAAATAAAATTTTATTACAAAATAGCTAAGCCGGTGCCGTAGCAGTAATCGGTGGCAGTAGCTTCTAAATAAGTGGAACATATCACAAACAACAGTAGGTAAGACGGCAAAAGTTAATAGTAGTATCACAAAAATAACTTTTCACCGTCATCTTTTCAACACGTGGCGTTATTATTGAATACTCAATGACCATGAAACGGACACATGTGGTAATGAAACACAGGGGCCTACGAAGATGATTGATTTGGCTCTCTAATTATCTTTTTTTTCGGCAGTTCTAAGAAACTACCGAAAATAGTCCTAAACTAACGATCAAAAATACGTAACGACAAATTAATCTAAAGTCAAACATGTGTTAAAATAAACTTCCGTCTAAGAAATGTTCGAAATGATTGAGTTAACAATAATCAACAATATTTTTATTAAAGTGACATGTGTTTGTCACTCTAGAAACATTAAAATCATTCTAAAGATAGCCCGCCGACCACCCGTGTACAATAGGTAGGACCCTTCTTCATTATTATTATTTTAAGAAGATAGGTAGGTCGTGGATAAAGAGAAACAGCGTGTTAACAAGACCAAAGAATCTCTTGAATGGTGACATTCATGTAAGAGCGTGAATACTAAGTTGACGGCTCATAGAGAAGAATGAAATAAGATAACATACTCTAATGATCGGCCCCGCATAGTATACAATGAGCTTCCTAGACTAGGACATCTAGATGTTGTTCGATACAATAGGTTCATGATGTTACAAGTTAATTTTGCTAAAAATATATTATATAACCTACATAAAAAAACACTCTTTATTATAATTTATGAAATTGAAAATTTTACAAGATGGTTCTAAACTTGGTTCTAAACTCGGTTCTAAACTATGGCTTAGAACCGTTTAGGTCTTCATATGCTACTCATTATCAGACCCAAATATATACGCAGAATGCTTACTGAATTGAAAATTTGAGCACAAATTCAAAGTTTATGATTTGCACACCTTTTGGACAATATTCAAGAATGTTGGTTAAATAGTAAATCACATGGCGGTACTATACCATCACCGTGCAAAATGGAACACGTATATGACGGATTGTAAGGACAATTTATGCGCTAATATATTAACAATAGCGGTATCTGGCAGGGTAACGCCACAACATAAAGTGATGGTAAAAACAGTACCACAGCTTACAACAATCGTAATAACTAAACAATTAAAATACTATTTGGTACAATAACAGCCATCTCCTAAGATGTCTGGTAGGTGCATTGATGTGGTCCGAACATAGAATGGAACCATCTTTTGGAGTTAACGATAGTTCTTCTCCACAAGAGCATAATTCCGATTTAAAAGAAGAACCACCCACAATAGCTTTACGGTCGTAGCTATGTATTCTATATCACTTTGCTAAAACAACCACTTCCGAAAAGGTTGACTACATAGCCAAGCCAACATAGCCAGACGTCGAAGACACGCACGTTCCCTAGTTTCTACAGAGAGTGGCAACTGGCACCACCAAAGCCACAATGTTGCTTGAGCGAGCAAGCACGGAAAACGTTAAATTATACAATAAATCCTTGCTCGCCGACAACGTTATGAGCGGGTTGTAAAACCGAACGTTCTCTTGATTTTTAAGAGTGTATCACGTACGAGGACTTGCAATGCAACGTCTCGCACACGAACGTTCTCAGACTCGAGTTAAGTGAGACAAATATTGCAGCCAAATAAGTACCCACAGGGACCCCTGTCAAGTGGGAAAACTAAATAAATATTTATGGAACAAAATGCGTGGAAATGGCATCGCAAAAAACTTAAGCCATTAGACGATCATACGGACGGTATTGTGGAAAACACCTCGATTGAAATGCAAAAGAACCGAGATATATATTTTAAAAAAAGTCTAGGTACTTAAAATTTGCTACTGTAGAAGAAAACAACATTTAAAAAAATGGTGTCTGTCTGTCTGTCTGGATGATCGCGCATCACAAAAAACTACTCGACCGATTAAAATGCTGTTTTCTCTGTTGGATAGGTTAGGTTTTGACTAAAAATCTGATGTACTTTGTATTTCAATCCGATATGTAGAAGCCGATCAATCGATAAAAACTATTGGATGGAACAAATTGTGATGGCATGTAGTATATTATTGTACTTTATACCTAGGTATTTTCAATCTTGGAATATCTAGTACATTGGTTGCTTTAACCCAGTGAAATGACACGCAGGCAAAGCCACGGGCACCATCTCATAATAAAACACAGTTTATAATATATAATGGTCTAGGTGCTCTTCTTGCTTTAAACTATTGTTTTAAAATAAGCTGAAATTAGTTCTGAAAGCAGTATTTTGTGTTAAATACATGCAGTATTAATGATTCGTATCTTATCAGTTTACGCAGAGGTCACATGTACATAAATTATGTCGGTTAGGAGAACCATAAAATTAAAAATATATATTAAAGTGCGCGGTCATGAAAGGTCGATACTAAGTGCGTCATCTTACGGTTATCTCAGCTCATCTAGCTATACTACTGTCTATTTATTGTGTGCTACTGTGTATGTAAGGACACGGGACTTGGAAACTTTAACAGTGTGCTAAACACTTAAAAAATAAAAGAGGGGATGCCCCCCTCTTTTAATTTTTTAATAGGTATCTATTAGGCAAGCGTGCTACATCTTCGACCACATCGCTTTCCATCAGGTTAGATCATGGTCAAACGATTACCAAGAAAGTAATAAAAAAGATGAAAAACAAAGAAGCCTAATAAATAATTTTATTTGAGTACAAATAATACCTATTCAGAGTAAACATCAACATCCCGGTTTATAACGATTATTACATTACCTGCTAATTGTTATTATACTACAAAAGCTTTTATAGAACTTCCTCATCTTGCTTGAAATGCTCTATTATGATCAAAGTTATTGTATCATTGTGCAATCTGAGCTAAATACGGCCAAATAAAAGTATATTAGAACTTATTAAAATCAAATTAGCAGCGGCAGGCACTATTGGGTTGTCAACCTCACATTTTAACAAGTTCTAACAAAGTAGTCCAACACTAAACGATAGATCATGGCTTTTGTTACAAACTGTCGACACGTGATGGCAATTTTAACACTTCACTGGTATTAAAATATTTGTAAAGCTACTGTCAAAATCTTGAAGTATTTGTTTAGGGTCAGCGTCGCCTGTCACACTCTGGATCGTGGCTTTCCAATCAATGGCTTTCCAACATTTGATACTTTCCCGAAGACGAGAAGTGTTAACGGAAACAAATGAACTGTTGCTAGCTGAAGGCTATCTAGGACTCCGATCATACAAGCTACTCTCGACGTTATTCACTAGTGTTTAGAGTTTTGAATGGTTGGTGATGAGTAAACAGGTCTGGCCGCTTTGAGCACTGCATTCTATCGCATTCGCCGGAGAGACATTTGACACGTCCTCGCTTGACAATAATATGCGTAGTTGTAATGTAAGCCGAACCGAACTACAGACGAAACCAAGTGCCTTTTATTTAGATAGGTCTTTAAGACCAAGACACTTTCTGGGAATCGTGATGTATTGAAAATGAAATAGATGAAGTAGATGCCTAGTACATACTGTTACTATTTTTTACTGTTACTGTTCTTTTTTTTTCGCTTTTTGTCATCGCTTGAAGATAAAAGAGTGTCATGATTGCATCCCAAAATAAATTAATTTAAAATAGAGAGGACACAGGCATGTTTGTTGACCAGGAGACACGCTCTAATGCCGGAAGGAATGGATTAGTTTGTCGTTACTAACATTGAATTTTTATGTTATAGTTCGTTTAAACTTTATATTTTTAAGAGAATAAAATATATTGTGGTGTGATACGGCCATTAAATTAAATAAATTTATGTATAGTGAGGGATGGATAATACTGAAAAAACAGTTTTGAATAAGTAAAAACATTTTAAAAATTAAAAATGTTAATTTTTGCAAACTGTACCGTGCGTGTGGTAGGTAAGTAGGTACATCAAATGAAACGGCTTTTTTATAATTTTAAAATAAATAATTTTAAAAGTTATTTTAAAAAAGAGATGAAAATTTACCATGCTCTGAAAAAGCGGACTCTTGCGTAAGATGCCTACCACTACAAGAGCACGTACCTACTGTGGAATCATGAACCTTGTAATCTTCCAAATCGGATATGTCTAATACAGTATTTTAAATAACAACTATAAGTAAATCCGATATCAGTTAATTTTACAAACTAGTATCAAATTTTAATACAACCTACCTTAACACAATTTCCCGTACCATCAAATCCATTCTAAATCCACTTTGGTTCGTTTATTAATTGTACAGATGAGTTACCACCTCAGATAACCACCCTTATTCCCCTTCAACCCCCTAGTGGCAGTAACTTGCTTATCGCTACGGAAACTAGATCCCTAACTGTGATCGGAAAATATCATACGAATTTCTATTTATTGTTGTTCAACTCAATCTGTCTGTCCATCCGTCCGTCTGCCTCGGGCTTTGATATATGCAGAGGAGATCACATAATGTATGCTTGAGATTTTAGGTCACATGTTTTATTACTTTCCATCTGTTACCTGTAGCTTCTCCAGTATATATCCAACAATGACTGGAAAAAATATATCGACTACAGTCGGGTAAAGAATACCCTATGACACTCTTGTGATGAAGACAAATCGATTGATAACTGGCTTGTCAAAACCGGACCAAGTTTTTAGTTTGAACACATAACCCTTATATTGCATTACCGTAGTCGGCTAAAAAATAGCCTATGACACTCTATACCTGAAGACTAATCGATTGTCACCTCGCTTGTCAAAATCGGAATAATAGAACATCCACATACATACATAGACTGCTAAATTAATAACCCTTCCCTTGCTTTGCTGTAGTCGGGTAAAACAACTTCCTCAAATAAGATAGATTTAGTATTTTAACACATAATTAAAAACATGAATTGTCTGGTTATTAATTTTTCCAAAACTCTAACATGTAGAAATCCATACTCCATACTTAAAAGATATTATAAAAGCGAAAGAAACTGTCACTGTGTAACTGTGCTGAAAGTAACTGTGTGTAATGTCTCTCTGACCGTATATTAGTTATCTTTTCAAGACTAAACGGCTGAATCGATCTTGTTGAAAGGTTTGAAGATAAGGGAAGGACATAGGCTACGTCTTTTTATCGCGATAAACTGTAGTCCGCGGGAACTAAGACGAGGTTTTTTTTTTGAAAGGATATGTGCTGTTGGTCTATAACTGACCTCTACAGCGTCACCGGACGCTGACTCAAGGGCACCCAGGGGGTACGAACCTCGGCTTGGACAGTTGCCAGTGATTACTTGGGGAGTAACAAACTAAACACCCTTGGATCTCTACCGTTAGGTAGTGATCGAGGGGGCCCTGATGAAATGGCTGGAGCCCTTTGAATGAATTGCATAACTGACCACCGATTCGGAATACATCTTCGAGAAGAATCGGCAAGTGAAGACGCGGGCAAAAGCTATTTATTAAAAAATACTGCTCGACCATCAGCAGAACTCTATTTTCTCTTTCATCGATTACACCTCAACTTTAATAACGTCAAACTCGAAGCAAATTTCAAACTATAAATTCCGTGGCGTTAATTATCTGAGATTTATTAATTAGTCATAGTGGGGGGTATCCCATAGGGTCGGATTGACAGTGCAGCGTCGCGACGCGGAGGGGGTGCGACATGGGAGGGAGGTTTCCGCAGACACCGGAGATTGCGCCCGTGCCTCCTGCGCAAGCTGTCTAACTCAATCATCTGCGTGAAAATAACGAATAAAACTTGCTCCGGGCGACACTTTTAACTGTACGAGAGCGAATTCGCCAATTCTCCATCGTAGTTACAGAAACGAAATAAAAATCATATTTGCGATGCCAGAAACGCCGCTGCCGGCGAACGACGACAACCCAGTTACGTTCTCCCGTTACATTTCGTGTGTGACTGCGAATTTCCTGTTGAACTAAAATTCATTAGCTCATGTGACCGCGTCAATCGCGTTACAGTCCAACTAATAGAAAAAATGCCACAGCCGCAGCGACTCGCTCGACTGGCTCTCCTTTTTCTTGACGGCGAGATGTCAAAAACAAGCGTGCGTGAGACCTGACATCAATCAATGTGGGTTGACGTTATTTTTAGCCGGCCTCCGTTGACGACCGCAGTGTATTTACGGTCCCACAACCATGGAATCTTGCCACTAATGAACTTAATGGATTTGTGCATGACAGCCGTAACCATTCAGTCTCCGATCTTCTCCCACATAAACACAGTAAAGTTACCCGCCGCTGTACTCGTTTTAAATCGGTTGGTGGGCATTTGGTGATTAATTACCTACAGCTCAACTACTTTGTTTTTCTTTTTTGTTTTCCTGTTTTTCCATGCAGACAGTATTTGCTGGAACGGTCTCAAAAAGCTAGACAAATTATTAACATTACTACTGTTCATAGAAAAAACATGTCCCAGTTTCGTTAAGTTTGCTTTTGGTATATATTTACCAACAGATCACCGGTTACCATGTATTTTGCATGACAGAACTATTATAGTCAGGAAGCGCTGTAGGTGGATTTATCACTTTCTCAAAGGCGAGCTAAATACCATTACAACACAAACGACGAACATTAACATATATCATGTCAATGAACAAATTATTCCGTGGAATAATGATGCAGAAAAACTCAATAATCCAACAGCGCGCATTGTGGCACACTGAATAACACACAACTACTGTATAATTTTAGAAACTACAAACGCTATTTTGATGTCAATTATAAATCTTATCACCAATATAATCAGGTGTAACATTGAAGTTTTTATCGTTTCAATTTCAAGAAGATATTTAATTGTATGATCGATAAAGTAAACATGTTTGAAGATAAATTTCAGTGGCGTTTAGTTTGTCTAAATACAGGACTTTAGGTACAGGAATAAGACAATGGAACAACATCTTCATAGGTTTGTAGCTTATCCTTTCTGCACAGACGGCATACAATATTACTGTGGCCTGGAACACAGCCAAAATTTGGTTTTAATGACAGTTTATACACGCGTATGTCGGTTCTCTTAATATTTTCTCTCTTAAGTATATCTCTTATTTAATGTAACATACGTCATGTGGTTAATAAACTGCAAAAGGGACTAATATAAGTTTTTTATTTCAAATTATTCCAATTCTGAGATTTTTGTTGGTTGCGTATCCAATTTCAGTTGCGTAGACATAATGGACACTATCTACACTTCTACACTAATATTATAAAGAGAGACGATTTAATTTTTTGTATTTTTGTTGGTAATGGATAAACTCCAAACATTCTGACCGGATTTAAAAAAAAACATTTATAGAAAGCTAATTATCAGCGAGTAACATGGGCAATATTTTATTTTTCAAAAAAATTTAGTTCCCTAATAAAAATGCAATAACGTAACTAAATATATCAAAAATATGCCTATTAAAATGTTGCTTACTCGCTGTAAGGGACGGAATGACATGTTGCCGTGGAGACGAAATAGTAACAAGTCTGTCATAAAGCACCACGACCGTTGTTGCCAAAGTTTTTGAATTACGCATACTGGTGTCTTGCAGCTACAGCTACTTATGCATTAGTTTTTAAAATTTTAAATAATTGTTATACATAAAATAATATACTACATGTTCATAGTACTCATCATTACCCACAAAAATGTCCACGTGACTATATAATGTGTCTAACTATTATAATTAAGTTACAATAACCAATTTTTGTTCAAATTAGTCAATCAAAACAAGGGTAGAATCGTGTATAAATAAAGAGAAACCCGTAGCCACCCGAGCGAAGCTGGGGCGAGTCACTAGTTAACAATTATTATACCTATGGTAATCAAAGGATCAACGGTTATAGGGTATTGAAATTAGTTTTTGAGATGCAAATACTTGTGGACATAGGTTTCTGATTCGTTTGCTCGCATTTAATGAGAATAAAGTTGGTCAGAGGATTTATAAATACCTACATCATTATGTAAGAGTCACTAATGTACTTCGAGAGACAGTTGCTAAATTTCAATGTGCCCTATTTCAAACTAACTTCAGTTTATTCAGAACCAGGAATATAACTGAATGGTCCATGAGTTTCCGTCAAGCTTGGACACCCGTGCTGATGATTAAAGACACTAAATGATAAAACATTTGCGTGAATCAGAAAGGCATAATTACTTCCGACAACTGAGAAGCTTGTAGCAGCTCCCGTAATCTTATTTGTTAAAATTGATTCGTCTAACGTGAAGATATTTTGAGCAAAAGATGAGAAATTTTGTTCGCGTAATACAAGAGAGGATTCATGGCTTAGCACTTTCATTGAACTCAGTGATGCGACGGTTCGGTTCGATTGATTTCTGAAAGTGTCCGGGCGTCTGTTCCACGTAGCTAAGCAATGCATTACTTATCTGTGCCCAGCGGCAACTCCACGGCTTCCGAATATCTCGTGAGTGCAAACTGCAGCCGTATATATTCACAGAGCTTCGAAAGCACCCTAAATCCGACGTACATTGTGGACCATATTATTCTGCGCACTTACGTTTGTGTCCGCCATGGACTCCTCAGCCAAATTTTTGAATTATGTCTTTATACGAAGAGAACACAGTTTATGATCGTGCATCCTGTTTCCAGAAACCGGTTCATATTGCCATCCATTTGGCTTCAAAAGTTGTTTCTAGATTATCCGGGACTGTGATGACTCATAGCATAGAAGCCATAGACCATACTAGTCTCCTTATTAGAAAACGTTCAATGTGATACAACTTTATCAACGCAACCTTTGGATGGATTCTGAATGTCATGCAACACCGTGAAAACAATTTCTTCGCTCTTAGAAGTTGCAGTTGCAAAACGAGGGTACTGGGGCGTTTCAAAATAAGCTCCACGAACAAATGCGAGTAGTCTTGCGGAAACTACAAACCTACGTCGTCGTATCGCAGAGTTCCCTCTTTTAACCCAAGGCGATAAACCACATTCGAACTACCGTCTATTTGTGCGGATTTAAAAGCTCCAAAAAAGTCGACATGCACGCAATAAGTGCTGCAGCGTACGTTTTATAGCTCGTAGTATGTTCGTGACAACATGCTTGGAGACGTAATTGCGATTCTAGGCGTTTTGACATGGTTCCTCGTCTTTATAGGGCAATTACTGTCGTTATCTGGCATTGATATTGCATCTAATTTATTCGTGCTCCTATCTACATTTGAATAAAAACATGTCCGCTGCACTGGCAGGAGGACACATTTTGTTATTTAGACTATAATATCCATTAACAGAACGTAAGTATCTAATCTACGTAAGTACCTAACTCAAGAGGGCCAACAGTTTTCTTTTTTTTTAAACGGAACGTAATCCGAGCGCGTCTGAAGCAAATGCAACGTTATTAATTAAGAGGGGACGTCTTTGATCTAAGCTAGAGAAGACAGTCACGCGAGCGTGTCTCCGTAAAGTTAAATCGTGAAGGAGTTGATTATGTTTGAATATTTGAAAAGGAACGCGGCCGGGAGATATGCAAATTGTAAATTCGTGGACATGTCCTGTTGAAACCCGATTTTGACGTTACGCAGTCGAGCGCCTAATAGGTAGGTACTCTTAACCAGACGCCCTGAAGCGTCCCATACGTGCTCTATATAATTGTTCCAATTTAATTTGAAGCGTTTAGGTACCTATATCGTTTGTGTTTAGGTTGAAAACTCTTTCTAAACTATTAAGTGTCCACAAAATTCTGATTGGAGCATACATATTTCATAGATGCAAAATGAAGATTACTTCAATAATGCATACACTTGTTATTCGAGTAGGTGCTTAAAGGTAAATAAATCTACGCTTATAATATTAGCACAGAATAAATAATAGTAGGTACAAGTAATATTAGTTAGACAACTAGTTGAAATCTGTAAGAAAGCCCGTGGCTAGTTTCTTTAGAAAAATATTATTTAACAATTAGGATTTGAAAAGACTGCAGGGTTATTGGATGAATTGGTTCCTGCCTATCCTCCTACTTATAAAATGTATTACGTATTAAAAAAATGAAAATACAAGAATGAACATCATTAAATCAACATTATATAACAAAGCACCTCATCCTAATACATACTATTTATCTAGAGCCACAGAAACAACAAGGGCAGCGTCACCACTTTATTCTATTTATTGCTAACGTTTACCGTGAAGTTCTGATTTACACGACAAGAGTTTTTAATAACACAAATCTTGTATTGTATTGCATTCTAGTGGCAGTGACCCTAACTACGAAATCAAACAGTCGCGGGATCGAATCCCGCAAGGTGCGATAATTTGTGTGATGAGCAGAAGTGATTGTTTCCGAGTGATGGATGTAATATTTGTATGCGTTATCTTGTGCCCATATCAGGTTATCCTAGTTTGGGGCTAGGTAATTGGTGTGTCCAGAACATATTTATTTATTTATGTTCTTTCTATAGTTATAACATGTATTTCTGACCCAAACAAAAAAAGAAGGAAGAGGTCTGCTGAGGACACGACGGTACTATGTAATTGCCTTAAGATGTGCAGGCGGAAAATAATGACACCCGTATGTTCTGGTTTATAAATCAGATCTCATCCCAAATTGCCCGTTTAGTCTACGTAAACTATATTAAAGATTATAATGGTTGTTTTGAATTGATAATGGTGACATTTATGGCCTCGTAACTTCAGTAGCTACACGCGTGTGGCCGAGTAGTAGATCCCCTGTACTCGTAAACATTATGATAACATAGCACTTTCATTCATAACTCTGTTAACACCTCACATTCATAATTTAAAGCACTATCATCAAACTTAATGGCCCACACCTACAATTTCAACAAGTCTAGTGAACGGCCAGAATTATGACACGTTAAAGTTAACGCGCTAAAGAGTTTTTTTTAAGAAGTGTAGGTGCTGTTGGCCCCTACCGGCCTCTACAGCTTCACCGGACGGGGGGCGGGCGCTAGAGCGCTCCGCCGCAATAAATAATAATACCTAAAAAATAATAAACCCAAACTAGAAGAATTACAGATTATTACAGAATAAATTCAAAACATTAAAACAAGAATCAGACTTATAGAAATAATGTTATAATCCCGAGATAAATAGTTCGTAGAAATTTAAATTATCTTTACATGTTTTGCTTAATTTTCTTGAAACGACGTGTCATATTTTCTTAACTGGCATCGCCTGCGAATTGAAGCTCATACATTTACATTTTTGCATGATCGCATTTCTACAAAATTATATATATATATATAACTTATATATTACACCAGCAACATAAAATGTGCTTTAGTTTGTTTGACAATTGTATCGTTATCATAACATCCTGATTTTTTACATGCCGTGATTGCGTTGCCAAGAGTAAACATGTCTTATCTCAAAAACTCGGAAAGGAAAACATTCTACGTTATCAGAATGATAGAATACCTAGTCCCGTAACCACTTGTTAACAGGTTTTATCTTGCTGAGAGATTACAGATGTTCTTGTGGGTATCTTTATGGGAATCGGTGGTAGTATGCCAATAATGAGAAGTGAATACTTCTGTTCGGGTGTCATGTGCGAAAACTTCAGCGTTATTAGAACAAGGCGGATGTTACACGGTAGGCAGACGACGACGAAGCTTAGAATAAATATTAGTACAAGTACAGAAGTTGCACTACTTTGATTTTGAAGAAAGCCGCCGATTTAATAGCCTACAAACGTAGGCACGTATTACTTAGGTATTCATACGTCGAGCGTGCATGCTAAATTACACTTAGTAGTCGCGCGTTGGTGTTGATATTACTATGTTCCAATTCTCGTCCATAAAATGCCTACGCCGATCGCACGAGTGATAGGGTTGTTAGGATAGAAAAAGGAAATACCGTACAAGGTGAAAGCCGATGAAACACTTTAGGTATGCGAGATAGATTCACCCCTGCGCCTCCGTCCGTCCGTATGTCCATGTGTCACAGAAAAACGTCGAGCCATGACCGTGGGCGCCACTTTACTAAAGTGCGATGGGATTGCCCTATGTAATTTAACAAGCCACAAAAACAAACTCTCCAAAAATATGTATGTTTTTAGTTTGGAAACTAAATAGGCACAAAATAAATCTAGTTGTTAAACGCCACATAAAAACAATGTAGGCACTTATCTCTTACAAACTAACGGTCTCCGCAAGCAAAGTCGCGGGCAAAACAAAGCAAACCTATAAATATAGCTTATGTCATATGTTTTTTTTTTAAATCCGTTCAGCAGATAGTTTTGTGATAACTTTATAATGTTTGTGAGATAATGAAAACAAATAAAAATAATAAGCTAACAAACTTATTGTACATATACTTCACCACAGAATAAATAGTAGACATCCCATCTCGAATCATAAGGGCTGAGATAAGAGTGCCTGAACCTTATGTTCATTGGTTTAGGGTTCAGGTTTCCGAGGATCAACTCTTACGACTCGTGAGGGGTCCGTATCACAGAATAAATAATAGTCCGTATGCCATACTGAGGTACTGTTATTATTGATAAAGTTAGAATTAAGTAACTTCGTTACTAATTAAGCAAAAGTAGGCAGGTTTGATATTAATAAATGAAACATACATACATATCACGATCTTCCGGTAACTTAAACAAGACATAAGTTTAAAAACTAAAACCTGACTATTACGGTCTGGTAAAAAATAGCATATGAAAACTAATCATTTGATACCTTGCTTGTCAAAATCAGACCAAGGTTTTAGTTTGAACACTTAATCCTTTATTTGACTTGCCGTAGTCGGGTAAAAATCTATACCTGAAGAAGAATCGATAGGCACCTTGCTTGTCAAAATCGAACCAATAGACGTAGTACTATTATTTATTATGAATGAATGGGTTCTGGCAGGATAGGGGTTGAAATTTATTTAAAAGAACACATACTCGTACCACGCTTTAACTACTGGACGGATTTTGATGCACAGTCATAGTTAAAATTGAGGATACCTTTTATCCCGAAAAAATAAAGGGTTCCTGCGGGATAGGGGTCCAAAGCTATGTTAATTTTGAAGTATTAAATGATACATTTTTGAAGGGTACTCAATATTCGATACTGAAGCCAAAACTGTTTGTTTTTTTCATTTTTGTCTGTCTGTTTTTTTTTCATCTTGACCGCGCATCACGTCGAAACTACTTAAATAAATTCAAATGAAACTTGGTATGATATAAATAAATATATTCAGGACATTTCCACCAATTACCTAGCCCTAAACTAGGATACTCTGCACTATGGGCACTAGATAACGGATAAACATACATAGATAAGAATATTACATCCATGACTCGGAAACAAACATTTCTGCTCATCACACAAATGATTGCACCTTGCAGGATTCGAACTCGCAACCGTTCGATTTTGTACCTAGGATCTCTAGCCACTAGACCAACCAGTCGTCCAAAATGAAATGAGTTCATACTACGAGGTAGGACATTGTATACTTTTCATCCCTAAAAATAAAAGTTTTCCCGCAGGATAGGGGTTGAAAGTTATTTAAAAGAATATTTATCACGCTGTAACTACTGGACGGATTTTGCAACTTGGCCTATGGCCTATGCCTATGCATGTATGCATCTGTCTATACTTATAATAAAGCAATAGGTCCGAAAAACTGTACAAAGAAGTCAAATAAAAAAAATGGTCTAGTGCTAAATTAAGCTAATTAATTTGTGTCTTTCTGTCTGTTTGTATATATTTTTGTACATCACGTAAAAACTACTGGACCGATTGCTATGTGATTTTCAATGTAGAATAGTTTAGGGTTTGACTTAAAAACTGGTGTAATTGGTATCTCAATTTGGCGATTAGAAGCCGAGCAATTGATAAAAATATCTTTGACGGCTGAAGAAATTTTGATCAAATGTTGGTATATTGGTATTTTATGTCCTGGAATAGCACATCAAGGCACTTTTAATTTAAAGGAATAACCACGCATGCGAAGCCACGGGTACAGCTAGTATAAAATGAATGGACGGGCCCTGTCCATACAACTTACTCAAAAATAACGAGTCAAGATCGGATTCTGGTTGACAACAACACCTAAAATAAGTATCTGATGTTTATCATGCATTTATTACAAAAAATGGCGTTACAATTTATATGTGAGAAAAAAGAAAACCTCTATTTATCTATAGAAACGGAAAAAAAACATTTTCTATACGTGATTATAGTAAATGAATTATTCCAACTATAGTTTCGACCACATCTGGTGATCTTTCTTTTTGTCAAGGGGAGTGAGGTACGCTCGCGGAAGTTTCTCGCCTCGCACGGACAGAGACCGACTGAGACCGAGACAAAGTATTATTTTTTGGATATCATATATTATAACTGCTGTTGGTCTCTACCGAACTAAACAGCTTCACCGGAATGGGGGACGGGCGCGAGAGCGCTCCGCCGCAATGCGTGAAGCAGAAGGCGCACGCAAAAGTTTAAATTTTGGCGACTGGCTCAAGGGCACCCAGGTGTAACCTCAGCTTGGGCGGTCGCCTAGATTACGGGGATTGGACTAAAGATACCAAGTGAGAACCGGCGCTCATTTTATAGACCCATGGACGACGCTTGGGCCCATCCAATCCATGCATTTTATATTGATCGAAGCTAAATATAGACAAAACTCTCATGAATTATACTTTAAAACCTTCCTCTTGAACCTTCCTACGTCTAAGTTAAAACCGGAACAAAATTGGTTAAGTATTTTCTTAGATATTTGTGGACAGACCAAGGAAGTTATATGTACTTACGGTGGTACGAACATAGAACATAGAACTTCCTTGGGACAGACAGACATGTCTGACAGAAAGACAGAAAGAAGCCTTTGGTGATTTTTGTCATCTATATTTTTGAAGGGTAACTTCATCAACTCACTGAATGACTGAATAATCACGAAATCTTCTTAAAATTGTAAACACTACAAGCTTTGGAATTTTGCGTGAGTGTTCCTGTTGGCTTCTAGATGATCGATAATAAAGAATTTACTTAAATGATTTTCGAAATTCAATTTTCAAAGGTGTGACAGTGAGCGCCGATGGTAAGCTCCTGGACTTACCATACTCACGTCTCTAATGGCCGTCTGATTGATAGAGATGAAATATTTCAACTTGATTCAAAGAGGTTGAATTATACTTTCTCTAAGACTTTGTGAACGTTTTGAGATTAAGAGTCTAAAACAACAAGTCTAACGGATAATCCTAGAACTCAGAACTACCACGCATAGCAACGCGCCCTAAAAGTACATTATTATTATCCACACCAATATATAAAAGTGAAACGTCTGTTCGTTTGTTTGTTTGTTTGTTTGTTTAGCGAGCTTTCACGCAATAACGGCTGGACGGATTTTTATGAAATTTAGAATGAAGATAGCTTATATCCTGGAATAAAACATAGGATACTTTTTATCCCGGAAAATTATAAGCTTCCACGGGAAAACTGGAACATGTTGATTACTCACTGTACGGAACGGTTGCTATCACAGAATGGTATGTGGTTGCCATGGAAACGTAATAACAAGTCTGTCAAAAAACATCAAGAGCATTGGTGCTATACATAGAATTAAATATATATGTCTATGGTGCTATACCTACTTTTGCATTGGTTTTTAATATCCTAAAAGAAAATAGGATGCTTTTTTTCGCGATAAACAGTAGACCGCGCGTACGAAGTCGCGGGCGGGAAAACTAGTATACTATATATGTACTGTGCCGCCGTGCGGGCTTAACTACTTTTTAAAATGATGTTTATTGATTTGTAGTGCTGGCCTCTGGTGTCAGAGTTTGTCAGGCCGCCTAAGGGCCTCTGACATGGCTTAACGACTGCTATTAATCAATAACAGCCGGGACCGATAGCTTAAAGTAACTTCCGAAGCACGGAGTAGGTACATAAAACATCTGTGGTATTTTAATTTTATCATTAGGTACACATAACTATCATGTTTTCTGTAGGTACATATACAAAAACGTAACTCATGCAATACATGTCGTGTATGAATCATTCTTAATATCTCATTGGGGTCAGAATTAAGATGAAGAATGAAGACATTTAGGTTCTTACCTACGTATACAGTAGGTACAGTCAGCAAAAGAAACGTACAAAAAATAAGAAGATTTTTATGATTTAAAACTAGAAATCTTTTTAATTATGAGGATAGTTGCTCGTCGAGATCTTCGCAATGTAGGTATTTATTACATTTATTGCTATCTCCTTCCTTCCCCTGATACCCTACACGAGCGATAGAGAGAGTTGCCAAAAAACCGCCAGTTAAAATGCTTATAACTTTAAAGTTATTGAAAAGTTTAGAAAAACGAAGTCGTATAAGCGTAGTAAAATAATTAATTTAAAAAAGTCTAATATTAGTAGATAAGTGTTTTTTTTTCTTTTTGTTTGGACAAGGGCGCTACAAACTCTTTTCTAAGGGTAGCTACATATTTATCAAGTATAAAATGTATGTGGATATCTTTAATAATTAATATCTACGGAAGTAGATATCTTACAGACATAAAAATAGACTCTTTTGAAAGGGAAAATTATGTTTTTAAGATAATAATAACTTTCTATTAAAAATATTTATACATGGCAATAAAGGTTCATGTGGCAAAAATAAGGTACCTTATTTAGATTTTCTACTCTGTTGCAATAAATAAATAGTAAACACTTAATTATTTTATGCTTTTTGATCTGTTCTACCTAACGATATTGCACTTAGAGTTTTCAGATTGTTAGTTAGGGAGAAAATTTTAATCGACAAAAGGAGCAGTTATACAAGTCGTCTGTTTTAGAGGGTGTGTGTATTATCTCATGTCTCCGGTATTTATAAAGCTATTTAGATTATCATAATTTTATTTGAAATAATAGTTACTCAGTACGGACATATTTCATCAAAATTGGTTGAGCAGTTTTTTATTAATTAATCCATTTCTAGTATCTGTTATTATGTTTATGTTCCCTCATAACTCACGGATTATTTCACGGATTTATTCACAGGCCTGAATGTTTTTATTTGATATGTTATTCTTTCATGGTGGTAATACATAAACAAAATAATTGGTTTAGTATTTTTTAAGTATCTTTTTCATATCTCTATGAGTATGAATCAATTTGAATAATTATATCTTTAGTTACATGAATAGACCTCTGGTGTAGTTCTTAATGTATAATCAAAATTGGCTTAGTTGTTTTATAGTAAGTAAATCTATATGAAGTAGATTTTTGATTCAAGTAATTATTGCTTGGAACTTTAAATGGAGTGTTATTAGGTAGAACTTATTATAAATTATCATTTAAGCATAAAATAATGTAGTGTTCACGGTTTAGTTATTGCATTAGAGAATAAAATCTGAAAAATACCTTAATATTGACACCAATAGTCACACTAACCATGTTTTTTTCCAAGATATGGAAACATTTCTAATAAAAAGTTATTTTATTATCTTGAAAAACATTATTTTCACTCGTTAAATCTCTTTCTCTTTAAAGAGTATTTTTTTAAGTCTGGAAAGCCTCTTTTTTCACAGATATTAATTATTAAATACAATCTAGTAATTTTTACATTCGCACAAGTAATATAGCTGGCATTAATAGGGGTGGTGGGGTTGCTTGCACACCACCTTTTAACATATATTTTTAATTCACTGTTTAAGCCTCCGAGTCTTGTGTCCAGACACATTGTATACCAATAGCGTAACGTAAATATTATTGGCAATAGAAATTTAGAAAAAATATTATTTACATATTTTTTATTTTATTTTTATATTAATATTATTTGATATTGTTCATCAATAAATTAATTTTATTATACAAGAAAGTAAAGTTGCTTTCTTTTTGTTTAAAAATTATTGGTGTCCTAAAACTAAAAAATGGGAACACTAAAACAATCTTTAAACAATGTACGATTATCATGTTGTAGGTAAGACAAGAAATAGTTGTCGTAGTTTAAGACAGAAAAACATTAATTACTTTCAAATGTTATATTTTCAATCTAACTTATAACAAGGTGTACATGGCAGGTATAGGTAATATTCGTTCACGTCAAATAATCAAACTCTTAAGCCGTGATAATATCAAAGGGCTGGGGTCTACCTGAGACTTTAATTAGGTCTGATAAAGTAACTTATGAAACTGCCCGGGCAGGCTTACGATATTAGGGCTACCACGAAGTAGTATAGTAAAAGAATACTCGTAATTATCAAATACAATAATAATGTTATTGATGGTCTTATGAACGTTATCAATCAATTTAAAATGACTGTACATTATTTGTCGAAAAAAACTGCAACTACGGCTTACTGAAAACTTATCAAAACCCGATGAAGTGCGAGTCGAACTCACGCACCGAGGGTTGCCGTTGGAAAACTATTGTCCGAATACATCGACATAGGTCGCGGTCAGTTTACCAAATGCAAATGTATGTAAATAGTTCGTCCATCACGGGAATCACAAAAAGTACAAAGTAGTTTTTTGTGATGCTTTGTATTTTTCCCTTTACTTGTGCATTGACATTGATTTTCCAAATTTCTTGATTTTAAGTCAACGGAAGTACCCTATTGTATTGATAGGTATTGATTCCCTTGTGAGTTCAAAATATGCGACATAAACAACCGTATCTTTTGATTGCGTTGACTTAGAAGTTTGTTTTTTTTTTTCAAAGCTACAATCCCTGCAGACAATTAATATTAAAGAGGTACTCAGTACTTATATGATATTAATTTCAACTTGATCTACGCGTTCCATAGAAAAAAGGGTCTTGATAGACAGACAGGCAGACAGACAGACTGACGGACAACGAAGTGATCTAATGCGGATTCCTTTTTTCCTTAGGTACAGAACTCTATACACTGGCAAAAAGAAGGTATTACTATGTCAACGCCTGTACCAACAAGTTGCTGTCAAGACTTTCGTCATATATCTCCTGAGTCCATCAACAGATTCTCGTGAAATGTAGAAGGTTACATAAGCAGCAACCTAAATCCATGATTTCAAACTGGTCATGGTCACTAAAATTAGTAATAACAAGTACAAATTAAAAATGTATATACCGCCCGATACTTACCCCTACCTTGGTGCTAAGAACCATCTCGATCACATCAGCTTTCAAACAGAAAAAAACACATCATAATTGGTCCATTACTTTGGGAGCTACGATGCCACAGTCAGACACACAGATACATACATAAATCCGTATTTATAATGAAAACTTATACCCTAAACTAATAACTCTCTTTTGGAATTTGGGTATTAAAAATAAACATTTTAGTTTCGATTTCATAGTATATATTTTGCGACATCCCTATAGATTGCCTACGGTTGTGGTGTGCGTCACGTCCAGAAATTATATTATCTCATTACTGTAGAAACTTCAATGAAAGAGACCCTTGTCTAAATGCGGGCCCACTTCTTTGCAAAGTTTAATTTTAAACGATATTTTTTATATGTATCAGCATTGTCCGTATACCGAACGTCGAAATTGTATGTCGTACTAAAGTCGAAGATGTAGGTATACGGATAGCAAATCTTAAATAGAGATGGGCAGGACACTTGGCAAGACGGGATGATCAAAGGTGGACGAAGGCGATAAAGGAGTGGTGGCATAGAGGAGCGCAGCGTTCTCGGGGCAGACCACCAGCCCGATGGTCAGCCGACATCGTTAGGCACGCAAGAATAGACTGGATGAGAATTGCACACGACCCAAACAAATGGCGTGAATGAGAGGAGGCCTGTACCCAGCAGTAGGCGGATATGTAGATAGATAGACAGATCAGCATTATCATGTGCTTTTAGTTTTGCTTGTTCCATAATATTTTCCTTATCAACCAGGTCAATTTAATTAATAATTTAATCCATTCCTCAAAGATAAGCACGAACGTGTCATATGGTATGATTTTAGCATGCCCTAATAAAAAAACTTTTTTTTTTTCAAATATTATAGACGCGGTATCGAGGTGACACTTACCTATCTATATTTTTTATATTCCAAATTAAATTATCACATACCCGTATTCCTACCCGTGAATTCCTGTCTATGACCTATTCTATATTTTGAGGGTTAATAGGGTATGTTACATTTTTAGGGTTCCTTAACTCAAAAGGAAAAAAGGAACCCTTATAGGACCACTTTGTTGTCAGACCGTCTGTCTGTCTGTCAGTCAAGACTTTTTTATCAGAAACGCGTTTTTATCATGTTGAAATACTCAATTCTGCAATCTCTTGAAGCTGTAAAAAAAACTTCTAAGTCATCGCAATCAAAGGATACGGCCATATAGGCCTGATATTTTGATTCTCGCAAAGGAATCAATACCTATAGGGTACTTCCCGTTTACCTAGAATCATGAAATTTGGCAAGAATCATTCTTATAGCATAAGTAAAAGGAAAAATTCAAAAACTTTTTTTTTTTAAGAACTTCGTGTCTCGATTCCCGAGATGGATGAACTACTTACATTCCTACAAGTTTGTACTGAACCTTCGGTATGCGAGTCCAACTCGCACTCGTCCGGTTTTTGCAGTCTAGCGTTTGATCACTATCTCACCTTGTGCTAATGCCGCTTACAGTACGACGCGGACTGACCGGAGCGGATGAGCGGGTGACGTCCTTCGCGGATGAATTGCCGTTGATCTTTTATCTTAAGTCTTCTTCACATTGAATGCATTCTATAAGCTTAATAAATTTTACCGTCCGTCGCGGATGTCCGCGTAGGTTCATCCGCGTTGCAAATGCCCCTAAGTGTCGATGTGGTCGAAGACAGTAATCAGTGTCATCACGCTGCCTAGACAGACTCTTGTGGACTACTATCACTGACTGAACAGTGAACACGCCTTGGGGCTAGGCGATATATTTTCTGCATGATGGTGGTTTCTGCATGAAGTTAGCCAGGTGAACACTGAATTTCCTTTTTTTCCCGTTTATGCTGCTAATCGTACATAGCAAACGCGATAAGCGTTCCTTTCCTGTAAACGGAAGTAAGCTCACATTTGTTAATTTAGTTGTTACCGGTTACCAGTCTCGTAGTTTTGGCTACTTCCAATCAATTTTTACCCAACATATCTTGTTCTTGATGGACAGTTGTCACTAGAGTTGGATGACCTATTGCAATGGACATCCTTTTCAAGCTTCAAGAGGTGTACAGGTTGTTAGCCTAACGGTTTAGAGTAACAGAATAAACAGGGCATTAGTGTTAATAGAACTAATGACTTCATACTTTGCTGGCACAAAATTCGAAAAAGTTAGTTTGCTTTTTATTACCATAACAAATGGTACCAAAGTGATGTGGTATGGTGTGTGGTGAAGTGGAATAGGTTGTGATGTGACACGCTTGCCTAGATGGCTCCATCAAATATTTAGTAAGTTACTAAGTGGTAAACTTACCGTGATCACACTATAACCTTCAACAATCTGTAGATCCAAGAGCACCTATTAAATAAAACTGCCTATTCTCCCGAATAAATTGACGACATTTTAAGGCACAGTTACCTACATTAATTTAGCATGCATAGACGTATAACAATAGTCTATTAAGTTCTTGGCTAACGGTCCCACAGTCTTATCAAAAATGAATGAGCGAAGTCAACGAGCTGTTTCCACGGCGCTAGTTCTCGTCATCATTTAGCATTCAAAACACAAACTGCTTGATCAATTTGAACTCTACGGTTGACTAATTACTATGGTCTATTTTATTAAGCGCTTTTTGATAGCACCTTACACAAATGCCCGATTGTATTACGCGGACAGAGTATTTGTGGACAACAGCATCGCAGGTGAGGTTGAGAAATTTGCGCGGTTGAGATGAGTATGAATATATAGGTTGATAGAAAGTAACACGAACCGTCCTGAGTTCTAAATGTAGTGAAACGAAATGAAAAATGTACCATTTAGAAGCAAGAGACTGGGTGTATTATCGTTCTCTAGCATTGCCTACCTCTTTTACAAAAATAATTCGAGGAAATTATATTTTGCCGGCGAGGGTACGCTATTTTGAATCCAGAGCGGAGTGAAGGATTCGCGAGGGATTCTTTAGTAGAATCCTGAACGTAGCGAGGGATTCAAAGTACGTCGCCCGAGGCAAAAATATATTTTGCACCCGAGTGATACACTCTACTTTTCATCACCCACTATGAGAAAATAAAGGGCGCCTCATATTTTGTTGTAATATTATTAATTAATAAAACATAGAGTAACAACTAAATTAAAATTAATTAGTATCTAATAATAAAACAACTAAAAACTTATATTTACATTTGAGACATTTTCGCAATTGCGCCTCTTGCATTTCTCCATTAAATAAAATTACCATAGGTAATATAATTAATTTCATATATTTCTCCCGAGATTTTGCAGGTAATAGATTATCCATCACATTTCTTGCGTCAGTTCTAATACTTTCAGGAGTTAATCCTATACTTTCACTGTCACTTGAAGAACTCATTTTTCAAAACCAAATCATGAATTTCTAACAATCCGTGAAAGTTGACGAAAACGCGGGCTGTAGTTCGCGCGTTTTTAATTTGTTTTTTTTTTATTCGGTCGGTGGTGCGACTAGATGCCGTCGTACCAGCCAGTCTTTATTCAAACAATATTTGCGTTCGATTTCTTTGGCGCTGAACACTAAGATGTTCCAAATTTAAAGAGGATTAAAAACTCATTACTGCCCGTTATAAGTTTCTTATAAAAAAACACCACCTTTGGGTGCGCTTAAAGGCGAACCAAGTCGTCCTTCGAAAAGATGGGATGAAAAAAATATTGACTAAAGAAGCGCTATGGAAAATATGGTCACCAATGAACGGTTTGTTTCCCAAAATTATACGAACACTATGAAATATAATGATAGTTAACTAAAGATGTAGAAGATTGCGAGGAAAACCTGGAGAAGCAATGTACAGAGCCTACAGAAAAGGTGGAACCCAATAAAATTCGAACCAAAACAGATGGCAAGAAAAACTAAGCAGCGTGAACAGGGTGACAGTAAAAATAAGAAAGATTATCAGCCCCACATGTTGTTTTTTGCCAATAGAAAGATAAGGCCTACCTTCTTACCATAAAATATGTTTACGAATCACATACGAGTTCTGTTCTATCGAGCCGTTCGGTAAATTTAGCGTAGGGCACGGCCGCACTAGGGGAATCAATAAATTTAAACCAGATTGCCCGACCGGCTGTATCTTACCAACATAAATCTAAGAAAGTAGAAATCTAAAAGGAACCAATATGTAGACGTTTTATTGAAATAAATGCAAATCAAGTGCCTTCTTTTAAATGTATGGGTGCTAAATGGATTTATTTTTGATTACAGTTGAATCTTATTCTTTATTCTGCCCCATATTTCTTTAAATTTTTCTTACAAGGTCATATTTTCTGTAGTGTCAACCAAAAGGTAGTACCTATTTCCAAATTAAAATAAAAAAATACACTAACAACTTGGCATTCAAATCTCCGTGTCCGTGACACCACTGATCTATATTATGGATTTGCTGTGTCGTACTTTCGTTTGTGCTGATTCAAAGCGCCCCCACCGAGGAACCATGGAACTAAAATTGTAATTTTTTCATCTTCTGACGTTAGTCACAGAATAAATAATAGTACAAGTGCGTTAGTTCCGTGCGTTAGTTCACTACTGCCAAAATACTGCTATCAGCGCCAAAGTGGCAATAATCAAATGCTCTCATTACGACGTTCGTCAAAAGCCTGTCTCCTGTCAGTACGGAGTAATATGCAGTTGCCTATGCGTGTTCTATGTTTCTTTTGTTCCTACTTAATTTTTCTAAATATTTGTATCTTTTATTTTTGTTTGTGTTGAATAAATGTATTTTCTTTCTTTCTTTCTTTCTTTCTATTTTTAAACTCGGAAAACATACACGAACTAAACAGACATTTGTGTATGTGGCAAAAAGGCCTTTTGAAAAATCACTCCTCAAACGTTGATGAACTCGGCACCTGTTAAACGTATGTTAAACAAAGGGCTGTTAAAAATTAAAACGAGTATTAAGTTTAACCGTTCAACAAAATCAAATATCCATTTGTGAAATCTCATATAGAGAGGTCTTCCATCGCAAGGGCCAAGTGACAGAAATAGGTATTTAGTCACATGTAATCGGATTACGGGAAGCTCGGGACCCCGTGTTCTAGTATTCACTGAGTTTTTCTACTTACTTTTATTGAAAACGTGAAGAGGGAATGCGGTTATCGTGTGTCAGATGGAAACTGTTTGGTCCACGTACTCGTAGAAGCTAATAGATAATCAGTGGATTATATTGAGGGTTTTAAACTATATCACTAAGGCTCGAGCTTACCAACATTAGAACCTTTTAAACAAAAAACTGGCTAAGTGCGTGTCTGATAAGCAAAGACTTAGAATCCTGTAGCCAGGAACATAAGCATCCCCATTATAAAAACCGCATTGCAATCGGTTGTACTTTTTACATGATTATTCAGAGTTGATGCGAGCATTAAATACGTTATCTTTGTAGGCTATATACCTCGTAAACAAACAAACCCGTTCGTATTATGCGCTAGTGCACTAGATTTTTTAATATTTTTAGTTCTGTACTCTATGAGTGAGAGGAGCACATGTAACTCAAGCAAATGATCACTTTAGAGCTAAATATTTCGTAAACAGGACCAAATAGAAAAATATATTCAAAGAAACCTTATTTTAGGTTTACAAAATTTATTTTTATACATTTTTTATAGCGGTTAGAAATATCCATACATGTGCCAAATTTCAGCTTTGTACAGTTACTTTTTTCTAAATAAATTGGGCACAAACGGACATACAAACTAAAGAAAATTTTAAACGGTTAACTCAAGAGCATTTATTTATTTAAAATACTTATTAACAACAACAGCTGTTTAATTTTATAATATTTATATGTATTTTATTTTTATGATATTATATTATGTAATATATTTATATGTTTATTAATAGCTATATATATATACATATTTTACAAAGTTTTATATATATATGAATTCGTTTCAATTAATTTATCTTTATTTCCATTTTACTGTCCATATCTCGAGTGCACGCCTATACACATATTTCTTTGACAACCAGGATGACTGGCAGAAAATGCTGTCATAGCATTAAGTCCTCCTCTGTACACTGTTTTTGTGCATAAAGTATTAAATAAATAATACACAGACGGACGAGGGATTTTATTTTCCTAGTTCGATGGTTTGATGATTGTGTGATATCTCTTTTTCACTTTTATCAGAACCAAATTTGTATTTGAGAATAAAATGTGAGATATTATCATCATCATCATCATCATCATCATCATCATCATGTCAGCCTTTAGAAGTCCACTGCTGAACATAGGCCTCCCCAAAAGAGCGCCATGATGAGCGATCTTGTGCCACCTCCATCCACCGACTTCCTGCGATGGCTACAATGTCGTCGGTCCATCGTGTGGGGGGGTCTCCCCACACTTCGCTTGCTTGGTCGTGGTCGCCATTCGAGAACCTTTATTCCCCAGCGGTTGTCGGTTCTGCGAACTATATGGCCTGCTCATTGCCACTTCGACTTGCTAACTCTGAGAGCTATGTCGGTCACCTTCGTTCTTCTACGGATTTCCTCATTTCTGATTCTATCACGTAGTGAAACACTGAGCATAGCTCTCTCCATTGCACGCTGCGCAACTCTGAGCTTTTGTATAAGACCAATAGTTAGCGACCACGTCTCAGTGCCGTATGTCATCACTGGCAACACGCACTGATTATAGACTTTCGCCTTGAGGCTCTGCGGTATATGCGACGAGAAGATATGGCGTAATTTCCCGAACGCTGCCCATCCGAGTTGGATTCGTCGGTTGACCTCTTTGTCGAAGTTGGATCTACCCAGTTGAATCGTATGACCCAAGTAGACATAGTGATCAACAGCTTCTATAATATCGTTCCCTACATAAACCGGCATGGGTACGATATGGGCATTTGACATGATGTTCGTCTTGCCCATGTTAATTTTAAGACCCACCTGTTGGGAAACAATATTGAGGTCACTGAGCATTGTGCTTAGGTCTTCCAGGGTTTCAGCCATGATGACTATATCATCAGCAAATCGAAGGTGAGTGATGTATTCGCCATTGATGTTAACACCAAATTCGTTCCAGTTCAGAAGCTTGAATATATCTTCCAGTGCAGAGGTGAACAATTTCGGAGAAATAACGTCTCCCTGTCTCACCCCTTTTTGCAGCTGGATAGAATTCGTACTCTGATCCTGAAGACGAACTGTCATGGTGGCCTTGCTGTACAAACACTTCAACACTTCGATGTACCGGTAATCAATCTGGCACCGCTGTAATGACTGTAGCACTGCCCAGGTCTCGACTGAATCAAAGGCTTTCTCGTAGTCCACAAACGCTAGACATAAGGGCCGATTATACTCTTCGGTCTTCTGTATAATCTGCCGGAGCGTATGGATGTGGTCTACGGTGCTAAAGCCTTTCCGGAATCCAGCTTGTTCGGGAGGGTCGTCAAACCTACGAGCGAGACGGTTTGAGTCTTCTCGTGACCACGATCAATGCAACTTGATCGAAACGTCGAGGTAAATAAATATTAAGTTTTCAGCGCGATTAAGTCCCGTTTAAATATTTAACTATGAGTTTGTAACAACTCTCGAAAACAGCTTATAGACGTGGCTCAGCAGCGAAATGGGCCTATAAGTCTTCAAAAGGGTTTTATCACCTTTCTTAAAGAACAAAACCACTACGCTCCTGTACCACGCCTCTGGCGTAGTAACCTCGAGGATGACAGAGTTAAACAGCTTCTGAAGGACTTTAAGTACCGGTGTTCCACCCGCTTTCAGTAGCTCTGTCGTTATTCCGTCCTCCCCTGGTGCCTTGTTGCTCTTAAGCTGTTTGAGAGCCATTCTGATCACGTATAGCCTGACGTCCGGGATATCTTCGGTATAATGTCGGGTCAAACGGGCTCTTGCATCGCTAGTCCTGCTATGAGGACTACGCGATGAGGTGTATAATTGCCCATAGAACTTCTCGAGCTCACCCAAAATCTCTGGCTTCGACGAAACGATGCTGTCACTGTCGGTTTTCAGCTTCGTTAACAGGCTTTGCCCAATAGACAGATCGCTTGCGAACACTTTGGAGCCCTTGTTCCGCTCTATTGCGTTCTTAATACAAGTAGTATTATACGAACGCAATTCGTGTCGCATTGACTTGGAGATCTGTTTAT
Organism: Alsophila aescularia; assembly: GCA_946251855.1. Taxonomy (NCBI): domain Eukaryota; kingdom Metazoa; phylum Arthropoda; class Insecta; order Lepidoptera; family Geometridae; genus Alsophila; species Alsophila aescularia. The sequence goes on from OX276376.1 coordinate 52,709,805, forward strand.
TAAGCAAGCTGTAACTCGACATATCCACTGAAGACTGCAGCCTCATCTCGCCTCGTTCTGCCATAAGTTTGAGTGTATGCTCAAAGAGTTTCTGTGTTTTTTTTTTTGCGGGGGGTCTTAAAGAACTCCAACCCGACCGCGTGGACAATTTCCACCAGCTCGTTATTTAGTTCGTCCACTGTATCGCATTCGGTAAGGATTTGGAAGCGATTTTGGAGCTACAACTGAAAGCTCTCGGGGTTTTGGATTTGGGCAGGACTTGGGCGAAGAGTAGATCTCATCAAACGAGACCTCTCCAGCTTTACGTTGATATTCAATGAGCCTCTTACCATGCGGTGATCACTGCCAGTCTTAACCTTGTTGATCACAGAGACATCATTGAATATATGTTTATTGGTCGTCAAAATGAAATCTATCTCGTGCTTATGACCGCCGGGGTGCAGCTACGTCCATTTCCTGGAGAGGCGCTTCTTGAAAAAGGAGTTCATCATAAAGAGTACCTCCTTCTCCATGAAGTCGGCCAATCGCTGACCCCTTTGGTTTCGCTGTCCAAATCCAAACTGCCCCACTCTCAGTTCATCGCCATTCCTCATACCCAGCCGTGCGTTGAAGTCCCCCATCACCACTGTGAAGTGTGTTTTCGGGGCATGTATGGCATAAGAAATGTCGTCATACATAGCCTCCACTTCATCGTCCGGGCGTTTCGAGTGTGGGGCGTACACCTGTATGACCTTCAACGAATACCGTTCGGTAATTCTTAGTATAAGGTATACCACCCTGATCGAAACGCTGTCGATCTTCACAATGTTGTTGACGAGGGACTTGTGGACGAGAAACCCGACACCGTGTTGGGACTGCTGGTCGCCCTCCCGGTAATAGAGTAAGTTGCCTGAATTGAGGGTCATCGTATCCTCTCCTTCTCTTCGGACTTCTGATAACCCTATAATACCCCAGCGCAACTTACTTACTACTTCTTCCAGCTCTATCAACTTCTCATCGGTCCACAAGGTGCGTGCGTTATAATTTGCCAGGTCCAGAGATCGTGAGGGTTGGTAGCTGGGTCTCTGCCGGGGATTCTTAGCACCCCCTGCTCCGCCGTTACCATGGCTGCTACCGGTGCCAGGAATAACGGAGCCGCCGGGGACTGGGGGGTGTGTCTATCATATTGGGGGGGGGGGGGGGGGTTGCCATAGTCACCACGCTTGGCAGGCGGATTGGTGACCGCAGTGTAGCAAATTTGCTCAGAGGACGCTGCTGCCCATCTTCCGGTGTATAATCCCTTAGTCGCCTCTTACGAAATCCACGGGAGGATTGGGAGGGGTCTTATTCTAAGCCGAGACCGCCACGGCTATTATATTATAATTCGAGATATTATAATTTCTGTCATTGTAAAATATTATAAAAATGGAAAAATTACATCACCTTAGTTTCTTGGTGCTCTCTTTTCTAACGGGCGTATTTCCGAAGCACCGGTAGCTAGAGTGAGATGGGTAATATTTCCTTTTCCCTTGTGAGATTTAATCGGCACATGAAAGGGAAATTTCCCGTTCAAATTCAAAGCATACTTAGTTAGTTAGTTAACCCTAAGCCTTAGTTTACCTAATTTTATTAATTAGGTCTATTTATAATATTGAATGTCTTCACCTAGTTTAGGAGATGTTAATTTTGACTTGAAAAAGTGCAATTATTTTGCCTATTTACATAAAACACATTTAATTTGAACATGACGAAACCGAAGAACAGACGGTTGAAACTATAAGGATTACTTGTTTGCCTACATAACCCTAAAAAGAAAAAAATAAGTATATAAATAATATTATAAAACTATAACATAAAAAAATAAGCTTTTACGTGCTTTTTTATGTTGCATTTTGTTGTTTTTTTTCATGCACTGTCGTTGTTTTGTGAGCTACCATGAAAGTTTCAGCCGGATAGCTAATCGGGAAGTGCTCGTAGTTTAAGTTGCATGATTCTAGGACAGAAATACTTACAAAGATACTTAAAGAAGTTAAATAAAAGCTTTTAAAAATGACTTGTACATTTTTTGTGTTAACCATATTTCAAATATTGTTAATTCCTTCTGAGATCGTTTTTCTTTTGTTAAAGTGGAAGAACTATTTTCAATTCAACAAATGACGGATATTAATATTGTGATTAGAAAGGAGACAGTTAAAGTGGGTCATAAAATTTACGTTACGTTAGTACGTTTCTATAGCAATTACACCTACAAGCAACGTAAACATATCATTTGGAAACAACGTAAACATATCATACACAGTTTTTTCTTCTGCAACATATCACCATGAAACAAATTGACATGTTACCCGCCTGCATGTCATTAGTGATGACGAAGGAACGCTGCTTTTTCAATTTTAACGACATAATTACGCAAGTCACGAGCGTCGAGTTTGTACGCATTCTGGCAAAGTGCGAGTACGTAAGTAGGTGTAACGTATACTGAGGAAACTAGTCGTCGTTCAGCGTCACCGCGAGCGGCCACAAGCATTTTGTTTCACATAATCGGATTAGGCGAGCGAGTGTCGTCTGCGGACGGCGTACGGGCGTATGCGACTCGCACCGCACGCTACTCGCATATAAATCGAGACTCGACCCTTACGTCGGATTTAAACATCAACCCGCTGGATGCGCCGTATAATCAGCTTTGAAAACTAGCATTTCAAAAGTCGCATTCAAAAGTTTTAGCATTTAAACCACCGTAACGTTAAATTTTGTGATGGTGAACTCCTATCACTTATTCGACGTACGTACTTTTCCTTTGAGTTATTTTATGCGTAAAAATAGGTGCACGTCGGTAAGCCGAACTCGCAGACTTTCATTACACGGATCAGTTGGCTTGCGCTCAGGTTCGCCGAGTAAAGCCCTTCCGTAGCCCTCCAAGATTACTACGACGGTTTCTTGGCAATTACCACCAAGCGTTCGATCGCTGTAAAATCTAACGAAGCACAAACTAGTTAGGTATATCTAAGATAGGAATTACGTCAAAATGTGCAATAAATACTTAAATACACCACATACAACAATATAGTGAGAATATTCGTGCTCTTAACGTAAATAGGTAATCATGCATAGCGTGACATCGACCGTTAGGTATACGCAGAACTACGGCATCTAATATAGTAAGCTGAATCGGATGGTCGCAAGCGGCTACTCTACGTGTAAAATGTACTTCCGGTGGTTCCCGGGAAAGATCTATTTATGCGTTATGTTCCGCACTGTTACTGTTCGTGTCAGAAGCTGTCAACAGGGCATGGGCGGTACAATCGACAAAATATTTCTCTCCGGAATCACGACGGGCAGACTGTATAAATGGAGTGCCTCACTTACCAAACTTCAGAAGATGGCAACTAAGGTGCTCCACCACAATTACCGCTTGCGTAACCCTGGGGAAAATATTTTTCTCCGTGAATCTAACGTGTAAGCATTTCTTATAACAGTCTTATAATTAGGGGTTCATCAATATGCTCCGTGACTGCTCTGGGTGTGATGGTTTTAATCTATCATGCTGATTTATAGTCTGTGAGGAACAGTATTGGGTTGATTTTACACTAATAGAGTGGTTTTCCGGTGTTAGTTGTTTTAAAACAAAATTGGACATAGCTACGTAATTAACAAATGAAATAAAATATCTAGAACCGCTACACGGCGCTATTACACAAATCTATGGAACTAAAACACAAATGGCTATAGTTTGTAAGTACATCTACCACACAACTGCAAAAATTTGGAACTAATACTCGATGTGGCTCGTAATTTATGATAGACTCGGACAATAGTGAAGACAAATATATAAGAAATAGTCAAGTATAGGCTACTCTAACAGCAAATAAGAAGTGAATAATTATAATTGACAGTTTTCATTTACCCATACAGTTAATTTATTAGTTGAGTAGTTAATTAATACCTGTAAAAGATCACGTTTACAATTAAAAAATACTGATTTATTAGAGCTTAAAACTAGACACGAACATGAATGCCATTTTAAGAGCCCATGTTTAGTGACTTCTATGAATATGTAGACTTTATAGGTTAACTAGTTTTCCCGCCCGCGACTTCGTCCGCGCGGACAACTGTTTATCAGGAAAAAAAGCATCCTATTTTCTTCTAGGATATTAAAAACCAATGCAAAAGTAGGTATAGCACCAATGCTCTTGATGTTTATTGACAGACTTGTTATTTCGTTTCCATGGCAACCACAGACCATTCTGTGATGGCTACCGTTCCTTACAGTGAGTAAACAACATTTTCCAGTTTTCCAGTTTTACAATTTTCCGAGATAAAAAGTATACAATCTTTTATTCCAGGGTATAAGCTATCTCCATTCAAAATTTCATCATAATCCGTCTAGCCGTTATCGCGTGAAAGCTCCCCAAACAAAGAGACGTTTCACTTTTATATATTGGTATGGATAGTACTCCTACCTACCTGTTTCTTTATAATAAACAATTATAGAAATTGACTTAGGTACCTACAAATTATTCGTATCTGTATCTACACTATTTATTCTACACACGATCGTCGTCATTATTAAGATGTGCCAAACCACGGTAATGTTATGCCGAACTAAAAAGGAAATCGGTCGTAATCAGGTGAATTACGCAATAACAGATAATGTGCTCTAGATTCATATAACGTAAATAGATAAGGCAATGACAATATACAAACAGAATTATGGGTATTTGATAACCTTGATAAGTACGAAAACAGTTCGAAGTCAAATTGTTTATTTATTAGAATCTCAACATCGTAAAATTATTTATAGACAACAAACTTCAGTCTTGAGATTAAAATACAACTGTCTTGACAGCCAGACTAGTATTCGAGATGCACAATTAGAAATAATTTGGATCTTATTTATTTCTTAGGTAGTTACTAAGTTGAGAGACGCACGCGCAACCTAATTTAATTTTAATCAGCAGATTAAGCGCAGACAAAGTAAATTATCCTGATCTCAGTCAGTCGAACGGGATCAGGTATCCAAATATAATACCAGAAAAGCACATTGTGAAGCAAACAAACAAGCATTGTATTGTAGTCAGTCGGGAGCGGTGTCCGGCGGCGGAGGTCGCCCGCTCATCGAGCGCTCGCCAATTGAGATAATGGCCACAAATGCAGATGATTACTGACCCATTCATTGGAAACTAGCTGTTAGTAGCTAGCCGCATTCGCAATTTATATCATTACACCACAGTACGGCACTTCTATTAAATTAACTTAACGCAGACCACGCGAGCCCTACCGACGTGTGTTTACCTGACTGAGCCGCGCACGGACAGTACCAAATTCACGTACAATTTAACTTCATTTCATACGCTCAGCTGTAACGTTTTAGAGCCGTAGCGGAAATAGAATTGGAATACTGTGGAACGTTTCAAAGTTACTAATAATAATGATTTTGCACGGCGCGATGCATTTGCCGACTCGCGGTTTACCGACGCTTCATACGAATTGAGTATTGTTATTGGCATTGTGTTCGTATTCACACGAATATGAATTAACAGGCAATCAGCGAGATCGGCGCTAACTGGAGTTATATCTGATCTTGTTAGAGTTTAAAGTGATCTTGTTAATTGCACATTTTAATGTTATTACTATGCGATAAAATTCAATGCACCATTAACAGTTCGCGATCGTGGAGCAAATGATTTACGTTAGCTTTGCCGTAGCAGAGATTTACGATGTCACATATAATAATATGTAGGTAGGTGCTATTTTCAACTCGGTTCGTCTATCTTTTACAATATATAACAAAATAATATTTCAGCTATGCGACTGTCTTAAAAATAAATATTGTTCTAGTTTGCGTCTGTCTGTTGGCGTACCCTATTCTTAACGTTTGAAGTGTTTTAAATAACATATTGGTCACGAATATAACTGTCACAAACTGAATGTGATCGTGGACTAACAAAAAGTGGGTATAGTGAACGTATTAACGCTGTTGTGAATTGTAAATATAATTTGATTCTTTTACTAGTGAATAGCTGCGCCCACAGCTTTGCCCGTTTCAAACTGTGCCAAACGTTCACTCCCTTACGAATGAAATTTCAAAAAAAACCCTAGTTATTGCACCTTTAGGGTACTCAAGGAATATTTCCTCCAAATTTCTAATCTCTACGACCACCGGTTTAGCTGCGCCTGCGACCCGTAGCTTCAGCCGCGTGCGAGCTTTGCTCGTTCTTTCCCTTGTGTGTTTATAGGTATAGATTAAATAAATAGCTAAATACTAATTCCAATTAAAACAAATAATTAATTACTTAATTTAGTAATAATTGCCCATTGTAACCTTAGACAATAATTAATAATTATATTAATTAAAACATGTATCATTAATTAAGTGGTTGATACAATAAAGAGTTACCTACCTATAAATCTATCCATCCACAGTTTACATACAAGAATAATTGTTGCAATTTTCAGGACTTATTTCCGCAGATCCGTTCAAAAGATTTGCGTTGCTTAGGCAAAAAAACTGTATCACATACAGGCCTAGCAAGTTTATAAAAGAAAAAACACAAATAAAATATTCACAGACAACATACCTAGTCCCGGCCCGAATTTCACAGAACAGCTCCATGGAAAGGCGTCGATGACTAATGTCTTCACGTGAACTTTTAAACAGGATACGTCAATCATGTACACGGAGCTTTAATAAAATTGAATCCAATATAAAATAGACGGATTGGCACGAAAACCGCATTTAGAAATGTCAGCGGAGAGTGAATGGACTCAAGTTTTTGTTTATTTATTTTTGCATATACGTCCGCGTGCATGTGCCAACAAAGCAAAGAGATCAGAAAATACTTAAAACAATGAAGTCATTAGTTATTCCCAGCAAATAATGCCACTAATTCTATAAATAGTTGTTACAGACGCGTATCGAAGCTTCCACGTCAACAGTGGTTGATGCAGTAGTGCACCTTGCTGTTCTTAGACACATTCATAACTTTTATTTTACGAACCGACAATTGATATGGACTCGTACATAAATGCAATTGACGACTGACGATTTTATGAAGCGATGAAAACATTCATTTGCTAGTTTTCACATCAACGTCGTGCCATAGTTCATTCAACTTTAAAAATTGAAATGCAATCAATGAACGCTTTGAATCATTTCGGATCTAAGCAGGGCTCATTTTCTGTGCCCTTATTTCTAACCTAAAATTGCAATCAAAATTAGTTAGCGGGATTACTTTTGTTTGTATTGGGATTAAGCAACTGTTCTTGTTCATTTTCACGTGTTTTCAATCGATAGTTAGCAATTTAAAGTTGTCACTTACCGATTAGGAAAATATAAAATGAAAATGTCATAGCAATCGTATGACTTCAAACAGCATCCGGACTTCTGTAATCGCAATGTTGTGCATAGTTAAATATGTTTATGTCGATGACTTTTAGGATTCGATGAACAACACTTTTGGTTATTTGCGATCTGTTATGTCCGGTTGGTTTTAAAGAGTATGCAGCGTCCGTAATTTGCTCCTTTTCTGTTAATGTATTGATTCAGGACTATCTGACTCGGCTTAGCCTCGACTATCAATATGGTTTAGGAGAGTACTGGGTGTTGCACAAGTTCAATGTCGCGGCGCGACACTATGGTATCGATTTCTAACTGGATTAGAGCAGCGGGCTATCGCAGCGCAGGACATTTGCGCGGTGCGTGTGCGCAAAGGTCGCGTATGCAATCATTCGCTAGCGCAGCTACCGAACCGTCACGTCACTCACCGCGCGAGTGGTACGGATGACACAAATAAAATCTAAGATTGAAGATTGACCGTTTATATGCCTTTCTGTTGCTATTATCTGTCCTAAGATCTACCACCGGCTTTAAACGTACCGCTTCAACGTAGATTTATTAAGTACGAAAACAAGGAATATCAAAGAATCCAGTGGGAAAGGGCATGTTGTACATCACGCGCAAATAATTTTCAATCTACATTAATTAAATATAATAGAAAAATTGTGTCCCTAATTCAGTTAATAAAAAGTGAAAAATCAACCTGGCATGTTCAAAGTATGATTTCAACTCGTGAATGTTTAAAAAGTGATATCTAGGAAATACTCGTTTAAAGAATATTTTCAAATAAATCCATCAATGCTCTAAGTACCTATATGTACAGTTCTTTTGAACGCTTTCAGCGATAAGACTACCCATTGTTACATTATTGATATCCGTTTTCTGATGTGCACGAGTATTTTCACGAAAATGTTCATGCTAAGTTGAATAATATAGAATCTATATCATGCAACTTAGCATGAAAATTTTCAGCGTCTAGTTCAGCCGTAAAACTTGCATCGTACAGAAAAGTAACGTTATATAATCCTACACTTAGCGTTAACCCACGCAAGTGCAGAACAACCCTTTGCCTAAACTAATATTTGCATTTCCGTGTAAATAGCGAACACTTCGGGCCGACGCGCACCGTGTGCCCCTAATACTTGTGTCGTGAGAACGTCTTAGGTCGCGAGAAGCCATAATCAGAAGTCAACAAGGACTATAAGCACATGTGTACGTAGTTACATGTAAGTATTGCTGCTCGTTTAGGAACTGCTAATAGAAAATGTCGGTTGTTTGAGTTTTGTGAGTGCAGTTTTGAGCTTTTGATTATAAAACCTACTAGGTTGGAAGTTCTCATTTTCGTTTAACTGAAGCATGAATCGGGCAGATTCGGTCAATCGAAATATCGTCCCACAATAAAAAAAAAACACGCGTGTCCTAGTTTTATACTTACCCGTTTTCGGCCCGAAATGATTATTTATATCTACGTTTATTATTATTTTAATCCAGACTTGTCCCATAGTCTTTGTACGTCCCACTTTTTTTGTAAATAGTAATAAAATAATCCTGGGCAATTTTTAGACTTAAGACTTTTTCAGCAGGTAACAATACAATGCATCGTAAAGATTATGACGGTTATCGCAAAAATAAAGACAAATAATATCCTATTACTTTAAGACTCTCCAGATGTCCATAAAACTGTCAAAGCGTAGGGAGCTGAGCACAATGATCAAGGTACAGACAACGACAACAAATCAGAGCTAAGAGCAAGACATTTCTCAACAGAATAACAAGAACACGCTAAGCTCAACGCTAGGCAGATTCCAACGTCTAAGTTCAATCATGATCAATGAAAGATTTATCGACAACAGATATTCAACGATCTATTTTGACGGAACAAAACAAATGAAGAGCTAAATTAACAACAAACAAAAGGAGCTAATAGTTTTACGAGTTCCATGTTAAATCACGTCAAAAAGCTGAGCGAGAGGAACTTGTTTATTTCAATGCACTTCGGTCTTATCTCCACACAGGGTAGGTACTTGGCGATCTTCCAAGCACTTTCTCTCATTGCTATTGCACAAATCGTGGTACCGTAACATTCCTGCAATTTTTCATAATCAAACATTACTATTCAGATAGTAATGTTTGATTATGAAAAATTGCAGGAATGTTGTTGTGGAATTGTGTATGTCACGCATGCTCGCAAAAATAGTGCATAGACTTTAGAGTAAATATTCGCTTCAGTGAGTGCATTGATCGCACATATTTTCGTGCGTTTGGCTTCTGGTACTCTACTGCGTGGGTAGTAAAAAAGATTTCGAAGTTGTTTACGCTGAGCATTGACAGTTTTTTCAGTAGATACCTATCTTGTTTATCGCTAACGATTTTTACTATCAGCATGATAGTCAGCAATGATTACGTCAGATTCCATAATCTAACGCGTTCGATGTAAATAAACCAAACTAAAAAGTAGAAAATAAATAATAGTTTAAAAAAAACTAAAAAACACGCTTTATATAGAAAACCAAACTAAAAAATAGAAAATAAATTTTAATAATTTTGAATTAAGAATAGTGTAAAAAATTCTAATAAATATAAATGAATAATAGTGTAAATAAGAAAAAAAAAAACACAAAAATCGTGGGTGCATGGGTCAATAGTTATAAATATTTCATTGACAGATATGAGAAGAAGGATTATCATTTCGATAATATCTTAAAAAGCACCCCACGCTTTTTTTTAAATAAATTTATATTTATTAGAATTTTTTACACTATTCTTAATTTCAAAATTATTAAAAAAAATACTATTTTTTAGTTTGATTTTCTATATAAAGCGTGTTTTTTTAGTTTTTTTAACTATTATTTATTTTCTACTTTTTAGTTTGGTTTATTTGTAAGAGTTTTTTTTTTCGAATATTGCATTGTCATCGGTCTTTGACAGGTGTGCAAAATTTGAATGAAATCTGACCGTTTAAAGTGGGTCAAAATAGCGTCCAAAGGAGTCGGTTACAAACATACAAACATACAAGTGAAGCTAATATAAAGCGTAGGTAGCTACACAAATTGTTGTTCACGTGTACTCGAAAAAGTTTTTTTTTCATTTTTCTGTTTGGAGCCATACATGGCGGAAAGTATTTTTTTTTCTTATTTATAGCCTTTGTTGCTCGGGGGATGTAAGTATTCTAACGATACCCCATCTGTTCAGGCATTTAAAAGTTATGGTGGAATAAAGAAACTCCCATACATACAAACATACATGAATCCTAAAAACATTGCACTCCTTTTTTGGGAACTCATATAAAAAGGGGGGAAATGTGGGGTGAGTGAGAGAGTAGCGTCTGGCTAGCATCCATTTGATGCTCTCGAAGTCTGTAGACTGCCATTAATTGTAGGGCATGTTGTTCGGACAAAGTGACACGCCACCTTCACCTTGAAGCGTTAGGTTTCTCGAGACTGCACTATAAATTGTCTGTGTTGTAGTTATATTTCTAAAAAGAGCTTTTGCTGGCAATTTGGCAGCTGAAAATGTTGTAGAGGAATGAGTCTGGCTAGTATGAAGTAGGTATCTACGTAAATACTTATTTCTTTCTGATATAACAGTCAGTTCAGGAAATGGGCAGTAGTATTTCCTTGCGTATCACCAAGACGTCTGCCAAGCGTGGGATTATGATAGTCGCAGCGAGCAACCGCTAGTTGTAACGTTCTAAAGGGGGATGCCGATGTTTAGCAGTGGGCTTTTACGGGCTGTTGATGTTATGATATGATGTGATGTGCTACAACAGTTTGGAAACCAAGACAACTTAGCGTTGGATAATTTAAGGTAAATCACAAATATATAAAACGAGCTTTCGTCCACGCGGAGTACAGTTTATCGCGAAAAAAACATGCTATGTTCATCTAGAATATTAAAAACCAATGCAAAAGTTTAGCACCAACGCGCTCTTAATGCTTTTGGACAAACTTGTTATTATTTCTTTCAAATTGAAAGAAGCCAGTTTTCCCGTGGCTTCTTTCAATTTTCCAGGATTAAAATAAAAAGTATCCTATGTTGGTCTTTATGTTGTACAGTGTCTATTTACAAAGTTTCATCAAAATCGGATCAGCCGTTTTGGCGTGAAAGCTCCCCAAACAAACAGACAACGTTTCACTTTTATATATTGGTGTGGATATATTAAATACATTAGGTATACACAATTAAATTGTAACGAGGAGAGAGGTGAAGGAGTAAATGGAAAATAGTAAATTTATATAATTAATTTCAAGGCCTTGTAAAAAAAGGTAGTATGATGATGTTCACACAAAAACTACTTGATACACTGTAATGCAGTATTACTGAAATTGATTATGTAATCCTGCAAAGGTTTATTTCATCAACATTGCAGTTAACTCTTGAGTTACTGGCATTTTCATGCCCACACGGCCCTAATGCCCACACCACGTGTCCATCTTAGAAAAGCTTCTCAAGACAGGTGCGAAATACCGGCCGGAGTATCAACCGATAATGCCAGTAATTTCCAAAGGTTACCGTTAAGTAAGTAAGTAGGTAAACCCGGCTCTACTACCAGATAATTACCCGCATCGAACCCAATAACAGGTTTAATTTAATATCGCACGCACGACACCCGGCTAACTGATGATGACATTCTATTAAGTACGTACGAATGTTATAATATTATTTACGTCATTGTTTCACGTCACGTGTTTCATTCACAATAGCCCATTTTAGAGCACCATGGTTGAAACATCAACACGAAGAATAATAGTATCAAAAACGTTTAAAAAAATATTTTTGAATATTAGAATATACTAGCTTTCCCGCCCGCGACTTCGTCCGCGCTAACTACTGCTTATCGCGAAAAAAGCATCCTGTTCTTCTAGGATATTAAAAACCAATGCAAGAGTAGGTATAGCACCAATGCTCTTGAAGTTTTTTGACAGACTTGTTATTTTGTTTCCATGGCAACCGTTCCTTACAGCGAGTAATCAACATTTTCCAGTTTTCCCGTGGAGACTTACAATTTTCCGGGACAAAAAGTATCCTATGTTTTATTCTAGGGTATAAGCTATTTTCATTCCCAATTTCATCAAAATCCGTCCAGTAGTTATCACTTGAAAGCTTCCCAAACAAACAAACAGACAGACAACGTTTCACTTTTATATATTGGTATGGATATGCGCGTTATGAATGCATCATTTCGCAGATTTTATTATGTATGTGTATACGATACGAATTTTTTATTGTATACCAACAAACAAAGAACAAATAATCTGAAAACTTAAATATGGTAATACAATGGGCGGTCTCTTGATCTCTGGTGAGTCAAACCAGACTAACCTATCCTAACTAAACCTATCTACGTAACTAGTAAAGAAATGAAATAGTTTTAAGAAACATTTTTTGCGATTGAACTAAAAAAATTGACAAATGGATTCGATAAATATCCTAACTTATGTACTACTAATAAATAAACTTAAGTTACCTAATATCTATCGTTAAAAAAACAATTTAACTTACAAACAGAAAAGTTAAATTAAGTTATAGTTAACTGAAAACTTTTACTAGGCATAAATCACTTTGTAAATTCACAGCCACGCTTTTAAATAATAATATCCAGAGCCGAAGTTAGCTTCCCCCATCATACCCTCATTTGTACACGGAAATAGAATATAAGAGCACGCAATAATCCCCAATAAAATCCCCGATAAGTGTGTTCGCAATCCTAATATTTCGGCTAGTTTTACTACTCCTACAAAAAGAGAATGCTCAGCATAGAGTGCGTCAGTGCCAAGACATAATCTGAATCTTTATTCCGTCCAATATTAAGTTGAGAACTTAATATAATACCACTTTGCGTTCTCTATCCGCGAAACTACAGCTAAATAAAGCGAGACGTGGCATGTATTGTGTAACATGAATTCCCATGTCTCTGCCGCGGAATGATAATATGGTTTAGACGCAGATATGTGAAGCCAGACAGACGAAATGTTGGTAGTTCGTAGGTCGTAGGTTAGACGCAGGAACTATGAGGAGGTACGGTACTAATATTGTCGAATTTTGCTTTATCTGTATAATTATAGAATAGTACATAATTATTGGTCTGCGATAGTTCAAAGAACTAGAATTGTGTTTTTTTTTAAACGACATTATCCTCACTAATAAAGATCTTATTTGAGTTGTACCTAAAACTCACTTCAATTTAGTGAACATTTGATGTTTCGAAAAAATCTAATGCTGCTTTCTTGCGCTGTTTTTAAATATACCCCTTTTTCGAACTGAACATATTTGCCGAAATATGAGCAATTCGGGTAGGGGGGTCGCATTCTTGTAGGTATCTTACCTATATTCTTAAATTTTACTCGACAAAAATATTAGCTGAATCGATTTTAAGTCAGCTCATTGAATATTCATCGAGTAAATACTGATGAACGATTAATTCTGTGAATTTATTGCTATAGTATATGTTTAGTTGTTATTTATGTCTATCGCCCACACTATCTCTTATAAGACTGAACTTTGCACTAAATCAAGTGATATCCCGACATTAATCTATTTGAAACTATTCGTTTACTTATCTGATGGTAAGTAAGTATTCAATGAATGACTTCGTTTCGTCATTGACATGTCATTGAATATAATAATTGTAATTACTGTGTTTGTCAGGTTTAAATAATCTGAGATGATCTAGCGGCTGGAAGAAAACGGATGATGAGATCTGAAGACCGAGCTCAGTGGCGTGCATTAGGAGAGGCATACGTCCTGCAGTGGACATATATAGGCTGACGATGATGATGAGATGATCTAGATAATGACGTAGCGCCTATTCGCGTGAACTCATCAATCATCTTATCAAAGATACAAAGGTAGCGAGGCGTCATACAAGGCAACCGAAACAATCCGAAACATTCGAATAACCGCAGGAGAAAAAAAACGTATCAAAAACCTCATATCCCAACCCTTGTACCTAACTCACCTATAGGTAGGTAGGTACCATAGAGTTTTTTTAAAATTTAATGTAGAGAGGTTATGTTAGTGTTATGTCTCAAATTCTCAATATAATGTGTGTGTGTGTGTGTGTGTGTGTGTGTGTATGTGTATTCATGCAAAGTGACAAGCGACCGTTCGTAAAGCCGCTTGGAAATCATCCGTGTATCCCATAAAAAGGAGTTACGAATGGCGATTAGGTTTTGCGGCCCACCTAGTAGTATACGGTATCCATGCTTTTGGCCCAACAGGGACTTTGAGTTTGACATGGCTGCTCTAAAGGATCGAACCGAAACGAAGTGATAGGAAGAACGAATGTTACTGACATAGCTTAGAGAATCAGCAGGCTGAAAAGTGGCAATGGGCCAGCCACATAATATGTCTAAGAACCGTTAACCGATGTGGTAGGCGAGTCCTTGAGAGGAGACCATGTTTAGGCAAACATAGTGTAGGACTCCCTCCGACTTGATGGAGCGACGACCTGTGCAAAGTAGATGGCAGCAATTTTAATGAGAAGAACCGAGTTATCTATCAGGCTCAGTGGCGCAGATTAGGAAAGGCCTATCTCCAGCTGTGGACTGAACAAATTCCCTCCCTTTGGGGTAAACGGGGGTGGTAAAGTTTCTATGAAGATATTGTTTGTATGATTTCAAGTGACAATAGAAATAAAATAATTCATATATTTTTTCCTGAAATTCATCTCTTAAAGGCGGTGGCAAAATTGTAGTAAAAAACAATATTATTAACAATTACGGCATATTGGGAATAATATTGGTAGCTATTAAAACCTGACTACTTTCGTGTAAAAATAGCCTATGATACTCTTGCGATGAAGACGAATCGATTCATACCTCGCTAGTCAAAATCGGACCAAGTTTTTAGTTTTAAATTATAACCTTTACTTTGCCTTGCCGTATTCGGGTAAAAAAATGCGTATGACATTCTATACTTGAAGACGAATCGAGTGACACCTCGCTTTTCAAAATCAGACCAAGTTTTTAGTTGAACACATAACCCTTCCTTTGCCTTGTCGTAGTCGGGTAAAAAATAATAGCCTATATCTGTAGACGAATCGATTGACACCTTGTTTGTCAAATCCAAAAAGTAACGCAGTTCTTCATAAAAAAAAATAGAGTCGGGCGTTACTTTGCGGAAATCTATATTTAAAATAAACAAAGAAAATATATGTAGCTTACTTCCGAAAAACTTTAAGTTAGACAAATGATAAATGGAAAAGTAAAAATAAAGTAAGATATATACAACCCACGCTAACCAACCCTTATCGGTACAATACTTATGCTCATGGTTTTAAAGATTTACGGTTTTACAACTTTAATAAAAACATATTAAAAGTCTCGCCTTCAAATACTAAATAATCTACGCCTTGAAGAATTAAAACAATCTCTCGCGGCCACTAAAACAAATATTTGCTTCAGAGAGTCTACAGTAGGTAATTTGTTTTCTTTGTTTATGGCACCCCAAATTATGTTTAAAATCTGAAGAACCTAAGCTAATTTGACTTGAAAACTATTCAGCAATGTTTTGAAAGTGGATAGATTTAGAATTGTAATTTCCTTTAGTTAGAGCTAGGTAGAGCGCCAAATCGGGAGTAATTTTCAGTTTTTTTTCCAGTTTTTTTTTACATGTGTATGTAACATCTTACATACCTATTTGTGTATTTGTACAACCTATTGCACAATATATTATTATTATTATTATATTCTATTGTTTTTGTTTCAGTGGTGTTTCAATCTATATCTATCTAAAATAATATACACTAGCTTTCGCCCGCGACTTAGTCCATGTGGACTAGATTATCTCGAAAAAAGTATCCTATGTTCTTCTAGGATACTAAAAACCAATGCAAAAGTATAGCACCAACGATTTTGATGCTTTTGACAGACTTATTATTATTTCGTTTCTATGGCATCCGTTCCTTAAAGCGAGGTTCATTTTTCAGTTTTTGAAACTTACCATTTTCCGGGTTTAAAAGTATCCTATGTATAAGCTATCTCCATTCCAAATTTAATATGTTGGTCTGTATAATGTACCGTACCTATTTACAAAATTTCATTAAAATCGGATAAGCCGTTTTGGCGTGAAAGCTCCCCAAACAAACAGACGTTTCACTTTTATATATTGGTGTGGATTTAGTTACGATTCTATTCACTAGCATTTTATCTCGATATTTATAAATATATAGGCCGAAAACGACTGCTCTCATATTTTTAACTGTTCGGCCAAAAATAAACTTGAAGCACTGTAGTCGATTGAGAGGCGAGCTAAAATGCTCATCTCATTAAAAACGATGCTTGGGTCGGCATGAGGCTTCAGAGGCTTGAGCATCGGCAAGTTGCAACTTTATCGGTACTTTATATCGGTTCGGATATTTTGGCGAGGAGTGTTGGAACTGCACAATTGCACGTACATTCAATCATCGGAATATTATAGACGTTGGTACTCCTACGGTGATGTGCCACCGTTGTATGGTGGATAATCCTATGCGCATGGAGCGTTTTGCTTCCACATTTATCATATTGAGTACCGCTAAAGAATAGAAATCCTTGTTGCCTCAGGCAACAAGGATTTCTATTCTTTTCTTTTCTGAGTTTCCCGATACAAAATAAACTGGGAGTCTTCAAGTCACGAGTCACAACTGAGCTGTCGACCGCATTAATAAAATCAGGCGAGATTGTTGTCAAACGCAAGCCAATTGATTAAATAAACGAAATTAATCATTACATATCTGTACAAATCCTGTGAATATTTTCTGTAAATGCGTAAAATTTTATTGAATATTATCTTAATCAAGATCTTGTTTCTACTATCATAATCTAAACGTAAGTAGCTAAGTATTGTTATTTTACGCATTGCAACATTTTGATAACAATCCATTTTCTATATCAGCCCACAGATTATAAGGCAACCGACATTTTATTTGCTCTACGAAATCTAAACAAACGCATAAAGTTAGGAAAATTATGATGTGACTTTTTGATTGTTGATAGCTGTCTTTTTGGAGCACGACTATTTCGTCTCCTGGCATTCAGCATAATATCTCAAAGTACCTATTTATTTTTGTTGATAAAACGTATGTTATCATATCACACTTCTATTTCAGTCTTATTCCAAGCGTGCATTGTCTATTCCCAGTGTCTACTTTCATTACCTTGAGAAGGAAATGTCTCACTGTCACTAAAGAAAATTTTAAACGGTTAACTCGAGAGCATTTAACTGTTTAATTTTATAATATGTATATGTATTTTATTTTTATGATAATATATATTATAATAATTATATATGCAAAGTTTTATATTTAACAATTCATTTCTCTTTATTTCCATTTTACTGTCCATATCTCGAGTGCACGCCTATACACATCTTTCTTGGACAACCAGGATGACTGGCAGAAAATGCTGTCATAGCATTAAGTCCTCCTCTGTACACTGTTTTTGTGCATAAAATATTAAATAATAATAATAATAAATTGTAACAAGCAGCACGACAGCAGTAGATTAAAAAAACTAATCTAAACACCACGTTTTCTTAGAATGTTTTTTTTCTAACTGCATTGTCATCAAGTTGCGAGCTTCCCTGAAAGTTTCAGCCGGATAGCTAATCGGGAAGTGCTCGAAATTTGAGTTGCAAGATACAAGTAAGAAAGTAATTCAATAAAAACGTGGTAAAAAAAGTTACCTAGCTTTTAGTCCGCATTAGGGCGGCGTCAATTAGCATGTCGTTTGAAGACACGTTGCTTTGACATTTCGCACGTTATGTTTGGAAATAACAGCCGGATCCGCATGTTCGAAAAAGCGCGTTTTGCTTGAATTTTTAGAGTTCGTTATCAAACGGTGGACGTGTTTTGTACTGAGAGCGAAGCATGAAGTCGTGCGCGCGACAAATGAGTAATGACAACAACGCAGCGGCGTGTGTCGTCCTCGAACGATCGCAGATGTGTGCCTGGATGCTAGGATTCGACGAGTTATACAAGCTGCGAAGAAATATTCCTACTTGGTACATAGAAGGTACAGGCTTGCATTGTACGCTTACTCCGGTAAATTACACACGTCGAAATAAGTACTCGTACCTGCGCTATTTCTATGAACATAACTACGGAAATATCGGCGCCGCATACTACCTATATCATCAGCCTATATTTATCCACTGCTGGACGTAGGCCTCTCCTAATGCATGCCACTGAGCTCGGTCTTCAGCTCTCCTCATCCATTTTCCTCCAGCCGCTTTTCGCAGGTCGTCACTCCACCTGTGGCGTAAACAACGTTTGCCTAAACGTGGTCTCCACTCGAGACCTCGTCTACTCCAACGGTTATCGGTTCTTCGGGAAATGTGACCAGCCCAGCCAGTTCAGCTTGCTTATCTTTAGAGCTTTCTGTCGGATATCTTCATTACGAATCTTGTCCTTCAGATAAACTGACGGTAAAAACTTGGTATTTTGTCTAAGGTTATGCGGTACTTCACACCGGGACAGCTTTTGAATCTTTATCAAGCACAGGTCCGATCTTGTATGGAGTACTGCTGCCACCTCTGGGACGGTTCTGCCAAGTATCAGCTCGAGTCTTTGTATTCAATTGAGAGACGTGCTATCAGGCTTATTGGGGGATGACACTCTGGTAAAGAGTAAGCTTCAAAGTCTGGCGTATCGACGTGAGGTAGCAAGCCTGGCGGTATTCTACAGATTGCATTATGGAGAGTGTGCACAAGAACTGCACAACCTGATTACCCCATCACCTTTCCATCACCGTACGACTAGACGATCAGCTAAGCGTCACTCTTTCATGGTTGAAATACCTCGCACAAGAACGAAGCGTTACGCTTCTTCATTTATTATAAGAACTGCAAAGGAGTGGAATGCCCTGCCCTCGTCAGTGTTTCCGGTAAATTATAACCCGGGTGTGTTCAAGTCAAGAGTGAATAGGTATCTACTAGGCAAGCGTGCTACACCTTCGACCACATCATCTCTTTCCATCAGGTGAGATCGTGGTCAAACGATTGCCTAGTCCGTAATTAAAAAAAAAAAAAAAAAACTCCAAGCATAGCTCGCTGAGCAACCTTAAATTTGTGGACTAGCTTGACCGTGAGTGTCCACGTTTCAGCTCCGTAGGTCATGACTGGTAGCACGCACTGATTGAAGACTTTTGTCTTCAGGCACTGTGGTATGGACGACGAGAAGACTTGACGAAGCTTGCCGAATGCTGCCCAACCCAGCTGAATTCTTCTGTTGGCTTCCTTCTCAAAGCTGTTCTTAAATAATTGCAATATTTGCCCAAGGTAAACATATTGTTGGACAACTTCAAGAGGTACACCGTTGGCCATTATCGGGGATATAACATCCCCGTGCTCAGTTGGATATGGTTAGACTGCTGGTTTTGTAGTTGGACACGCATAGATGCGGCGTCATACAAAAATCTCGGCATTTCCATGTAAAGTCAGTCCACTTTACACCGCTGCAAAGATTCTAGAACCGCCCAGGTTTCAACGGAGTCAAAGGCCTTCTCGTCCACAAAAGCAAGACATGAGCTGATCCGATTTCTGTATAATCTGCCTCACTGTGTCTCATACACTACCTATATGTAATCTGGTAATAATTGTTGCAATGGCAAGACATCAAAACCTTTCAAGGAATGGATACGGTTTTGAGTTTCAAAAAATATTATAGTGAAAGTACGTACCTATGTACTTTAATAGAACAGCTAATAAAACGAAACTGTTACGCCAGAATTATTAGAAGGCATATGGTTTGGTCGGTTATATTAGGGGCAATCAGCATGTGAACGTTGGAATGAAGAAATAAACACAGAGACACGTAGGCGAATTGCATGTAAAATACAAGACGGAACCATAAAACTTATCTAAACATCACGAGCACAGATAAACCGTATATAAATCACCAGATTATTTACAATTAAAATTGTTTTTTACCACCAAGAACTTATCCTAAACAAATTACTGATCTTAGTCAAGCTACTTTCACGCCTTTATATCGTGCAACGACACCAAACTTAAAAAATGTCACACGCTTGGAATTGTCTATTATCTAGAGCTGCGCTTGCGCATTTTATTTATATTAAAAATCAAAGCTTATTAATGAAGCCATCTTTGCTGTGTATAAAAATAAATTTGTTTTATTACTGAATCAAAGATGACGCATGCATATAAAACCCAAACAAAATAAACCTCGATCGTGTCGTTTAGTGAACGCTAAAAGCTAGAGGCCCATTGATTTATTATTTTCTTCTGTCCTGATTTATGCTGCTAAAGAAGTGTTCGCATGCGCACTCCCATGTCTATTTGCGGCTAGGCTGAAATAACCGGCGAAACGAAACGTGTATCCGGCCCCTTTTTGACTCCTGTAGTAGTGATTGCGACCATAAAAAGTTCCGAGTAAGTACTCGAATCGATACGATCTACCGATATACACTCCAACATGGTTTCACAACGAGTTACCTACGTAGACAGTATAGAAGACTGTGCCTGTTAGATAGTTGAATTTCTACATAACATTTTGTCATAGATGCATTTGTACAATAATTTCTAAGCCAGTTGACATCCAATACTGCAGGCAAACTTAAACACATCGCTATTTCTTCGCGGAACTCAGCCGTCCATGCAGTTCATTTTGACACCGAGTCTTGAAGGCACGTGCTAAAAAACAATCAAACACTTGACGACAGTTGACATCGATATAGCCAGATCTACTCAGACACGGACACGGACAATTGTTAAATGTATTGAATTATAGCTATTTAGTTTCGCAGTTAATTTAGACCAAAGCCATGCGGGTAGTTGGCCGCCGTACGCTTTGTAAGAGGGATTATGCCTCCGGTCTGCGGTAATGCGGTTGGCTCTGCACTCTTTCGTCTTGCCCACTCGCTAAATCTCTTCCCTGTCAGATCAGTTTGTGGCCGGTGCCCGAATAACACGGTATATTAGGTTCCCTTGCTAATGCGAGCCGAATACTCTTTGAAGCTTTGATGGGCACCTGCGGCTTTCAATAACCCGCTTTGATTTAGAAACAGTGGTTTATTTAAAGTTACGCATCAGTAGTTTTGTGGGTTGATTGTAGCATTGAAATGGACAACATTAAACTGTCTATTCGTTAAAGACAGCAACGTTAAATCCTGATTAAGGAGTCGCATGTTATCATAAATTTGACAATATCTGTGACAAGTACGAAGCAAGTTGAGAACAATATTAAAATAGGCCACAAAGTTTCGAAAAGTTCATCTTTAAAAATAAACCGGCTATTCTTATAACAATGCTTTGGAAATGACATCCGCTCAAAAGAGCGATAATGATCTACTACCGTCACGTCAAGTCAAGATAGCTATTAATAGGCAGTTTGAAGAATATTTCCTCTGCAACTAAATGCTTTTCCACAAATCTTGACTGGCCGGGTTTCCATCTTGAAAAGAAAAAGATCTGATGAACCTGAACTTTTTGACATCTACCTACATGATCATAAATCTGAGAGTAGGTATATTTTTCTTTTAGCGTTGCGGAGATATTTTAATGGTAGGTTAATCCATCGGCACCGAACACGTTTCATATTTATTACGAACTAACTTTCTTAGAAATCTCATGTTTTTTTGGCAAGGTAAGTAGCTCAATTGATGCCACAAGTTTCAATCAGTTTAACTGTCTAATACTATCGGAGAATCGGTGCAACTGTTCACTCAAACAGAAACAAGACGATTTCCCGATAAACAGAGCACCCGCAGTTGAATCAGTAGTTGTTTTAAAGCTAATTCGAAGCGCAACATTAGTTTCCAACACCAAGTTTTTACCTGATTGGCGGGAAGTTTGCTAGACGGCAACACAAGTATGTTAAATCGCGAGGTTCTCGCTGGAAATTAAATAAGGACAATGCGCTCGTTCTGCATGAGAGAATCGGCTAATGCGTTATTCAACGTATGCAAAACACCTGGATTAATATTTGATGGAGGCGAAGGTGCACTGTTCGCAATCGGCAAAGAATCGAACCCTTTCAGTCCCTGAAAAGTACTCGAGCACTCGTCGTGCAGGATATTCAATGGAAATTTTGAGATTGTAAGTGCAGTAGAGCTGTAAAGATGGAGACGTGCTTGACTTAATTCAGCAACAATTGAGATAAAATAGGTACATCCTAAGGAGTACGCAGTTCCTTGCAGAACAACAAGACATACGTTCAAAAACTAAAACCCGACTACGGTCGGGTAAAAAGTAGCTTATTCCTCTAGCGATGAAGAAGAACCGATTGATACCTCGCTTGTCAAAATCAGACCAAGTTTTTTGTTTGAAAACATAACCCTTCCTTTTCCTTGCCGTAGTCGGGTAATAAAAGAAGCCTATGACACTCTAAACATGAAGACGAACCGATTGATACCTTGCTCGTCAAAATTGGACCAAGTTTTAAGTTTGAACACATAACCCTTCTTTTGCTTCGCAGTAGTTGGTAAAAAAATAGCCTATGGCACTCTAAGCATACATAGACCCTTGAAGGGTAATGTTATCTTCATTACCCTTCACTTGCTTAACCGTAGTCGGGTAAAAATAGAAGATGACTCTTGTCAATATGGAAACAGAATTAGTCCCGGAAAAGACGAAGTTATCCATCTTATTTATTGTTTTTTATGGTTCCGTACGTCCGAAAAGAAAGGATCCCTTATAGGACCACTCGTGTACATCTGTCTGTCGGTCTGTCACAGCCAATTTGCTCCAAATCTACTGGACCGATTAAGTGGAAATTTGGTTACATTACTTTGGGGGTTATTCAAGTACTCGAGCACTCGTCGTGCAGGATATTCAATGGAAATTTTGATATAGTAAGTGCAGTAGAGCTGTAAATATGGAGACGTTTTAAACTTATTTATGAAAAAAGGTAAAAATTTACCATTCCCATCTTCAAAACCTAAAATGAAAACCTATGAGAAGTCTATGGTCTTAAAATAACATGGTAAATCTCTCAATATTGTTAGAACCCAGTCCATGAGAGTTGAACTCGCACTTGTCTGGATTTTTGTTACTCTTCGAAGTCATCGGACTGATCCGAGATGTGATCGTTCACCACGTTATACTTAAAATGAGTTATTCTTAAAAGGAGTTATACTTAAAATGAGTTACACTTAAAATGAGTTACACGTGCACATTAAAAGAGTAGGCGAAGTAGGTAAGTAGAAATAACACAACCTGTCATCTCTCCGTTTCTTTTGCAATTATGAGAATTAAAATACGACCGACTTCATTCGCTTTCTTATATGTCCATCCTTAGTCACCTGGTATATCACTGTTACCCCAATTTACATCACTATTAAGTTCTTATGTAGCAAACAAGCTACGATTTAGGTTCAAGATTTAAATAATTTTTTTGCTAATTTAAGTTCTAGCCCAAACTCCCAACTGACCAAGCTGAGGTATTTGGAGGGCAGGGGATTCCAACAGCTCCAGCTACTGAGAAGTTCGGCAGCGTACTACTGCGGGACAAAAAACTGTACACAAACCAAAATGAGCAGGGTCAAATTGACCGTACCACACCCTCGCCGGGTTAATATCCCATTAGAGAAAACTTTGTTTCTTTCATAGAATGAGAAAACCTGCGTAGCTACGCGTATTAAGATTACATTATTATTTATTTTCAGCTGTGGTCGTGCCAGTTCAGGGCAAATACCTTCCTTCCCTCTTCCATTCCTCGCAGTTGAGAGCTTTTGAGATCCAGAAAGAGTTAAGCTCGATTATAAACTGTTTGTTTTTATTTATATGAGAATAACGGTGTAAAAAAATAGGCTAAACTTTTCACATACTCGTAACATAGGTGACCTAACTTAGCGTAGCTTATGTAAAATTAATCTTGCTATTGGATGTTGCGGTTTACTCTGTGACTGCGCCCGTGCTCTTGCATATGCGTGCAAAGCAGTCTGAGGAAATTGAGCTACAAAACGGTCTTATAGACGCAATGCGCACGAGCAGCGTGCGAACAATCAAGTCGCGTCGTAGACGAACATAATGACCGTAACGAGGCTGACGACGGCCGCGGACGGCTGTATTGTGTATACCTACGGTTGGACTGACATTACGTGTATACTGTGTACAGTATATCTACCATTGCATTGTAGCTACCAACCTACGAGTGTTAGAAGAGTGAACGAAATGGATTTGTCTTTGAACTTATGCCCTTCCTCTACTCCAAAGTTGATAGCTTATCTCCCAGCATAATGAGGCAAAGCTTTATCCTTTTCTATAAAGATTATCTCGGTCTTGTCTTGCACTATTATTTGGCACGAGTGCATTAACATTCGGTGAGCGGTCATAGAACAATTAGCGGACAGACTTAGGGAGGTAAGTACCTACATGAACGCTGACACTGTAGGTATATCCGTATTATCTGGGCCTCAGTCGTATCACCACATCATACGATAGCTATGGAAGAATGTGTATGGGTAAGGATAGCCAGTGAATAATAAACTAGTCAGTAGCAGGTCTTGCCAGAGGCCCTAGGGCGGCATGAGAAACTCTGACACCAGAATCAGATGCTAGCAGTTGTCTGCTACTACCTTACACTATAAACAAAACAAAAAGTAGGGCACATTCACGTGGATATCAGGTGCCGGAAACCTGTTCCCAGTAATACCGGAGGCTGAAGACTACTTACGGGCGCAACGATTTCTAAGTATTTATCGGAAGCTGATTGCAATCGCCAGCTTTCTACGTAAACATGCTTTAGCAATCTTAAGTAGGCACTAAACTTAAATAGGTATTACTTAGTTGCGTCAGTGTCGGATGAGAACATTGATTGACAAGATATATATATTATGATGCAATAACTATATTCAGGTGTAACCAACTGAAATTTGTGGCTGTGAAATACCGAAAAATACGTGACATAAACCTATAAGTTTATTATCAGTGACTTAGACTTTTTTTTATTACTGACTAGGCAATCGTTTGACCACGATCTCACCTGATGGAAAGCGATGATGTGGTCGAAGGTGCTACACCTTCGACCACATCATCGCTTGCCTAGTAGATACCTAGTAGTAGTCTCTAAGTAACATTTAATTAAAGAAGAAAGATAGCTGGGTGGAACTCCTCAAAATGACGTCGTCATTCTTCTCTGCGTCATTGTTCTCACAAGTCAAAGTCCGCTATAGTGAACTATTATGTATTCTGTGCTAGTGATTAAATCGTTCTGCGTCGCGGTATGCGGTAGGGCATGATATTTATTTTTACTATTCTAATGTTAACTTTAAAGCTACGACAAAATATAAAAACTTTAACCACACAAACCAAAATATAAAGTTTAAGACATTAGCATCATTAAATAAGCAATGGTGAAGCTCACTAGGGCATTCGCGTTCAACGACAATAGAAACAGGCTCGAAGTGTCGAGACTCGCGATAAAAACAGGTCGAAGAGATTCGACGTTTCCGAGACTCTGCAGATAGGTATCAATTAAAAAAAGTATAATTTAAAAAAAGGAAAGAAGGCTTTTACGTGTTTTTTTAATGAACGTCACTTTTTTTTGCCTTTTCTCATTTGACGTTTTAAGTTATTTTTAACTTTTCATGTTTTTTTTTTATTGCATTGTCATCGGTTTGTGAGCTACCCTGAAAGTTTCAGCCGGATAGCTAATCAAGAAGTGCTCTAAATTTGAATTGCAAGATTCCAGGACAGACAAAATATATAGATACATACAAGTAAAGTTAAATAAAAGCTTTAAAAAAAAAGTATTATGAATTACTGAAGCGGAGTCATCTGCATTTCAGTGGGTTATTTAACGCTTGTGTATATTCTGTACTTCATTTAACACGCGTAGAAAAACCTATAAACAGCGAGAGCACTGATCATAATTAAATTATGTATTTATTGATGATCCACTGCCGCTGTTTACACATTCCGCTTAAAGGTCTGCGCACTCCTAACGCCACGGGGCGGAACCCTAACGGCATCGCCTCGCCACAAGAAAAGCTTACGGCTCGTGGTCAACCCGACGTCACCGCACTTACGTCGGCAACCACTTCTCACAATGAATTATTATTTTCTATGCTCTTAGCTCAGCTGTATCTATTTTTTTCATATTATTATTTGTAATAAAGCTTAACTAGGATTTTAATGTAGGTACGTAAGTGAATTATAATCTGAAATGCTCTGTAATGTGGAATTGGACTGAATTATTATATAACTATTTTTGTAAACGTAAACTTTGTAAATATTATTTTGATTGACGATTTTGATATAAAAAATATTTAATAGCATAAGTACATATTAAAAAACAGAGCTTAACCAATATACCATCTACAAATATTCACATAGACCCGATTTTTCATAAATTTTATTCTTTTCATCTTAATTATCTCAAAAAGTGCAAAAAATGTAGCACTTTTGAAGAAAACGTGGCTTATAATGATAAACGAACAGAACAAAAATCGGACAAAATCACGAGATATTTATTATATGTGGCTTCCCATACATGAAAACCCGTTTTATTCGATTTACTCCTAAACTATAAGTCCAGTCTCAAAAGATATATATTTCTATAATTTGTTTATGGTACGTTAGAGACTAATGATAACACTATCGCTTATTTTTGTTACACCAACGCACCGTAAACCAGTCTCTAGAACATCGACTGTATCCTAACTTGTGATATTGTTTCCAGCCAACTCTACTTTTCCGACGTGCCTGACAGTCCATAAAATTATTCCAGTATGTTTTAGCTTGCCTGATCAGCCTTTCGCTTGCATCTCTTAGTTTTTTAAATATTGTAGGTAGAGTCGCTGCCCGTCGCTCAAGCAACAGCCAAACAAAATGACCGCATCATATTCAGAAAAGAGACGCTCGTGTTCGGTTACTCTAACTGCATAACGACCTATATCGAGCACTGAAATAATGAGTTACTTGAACCGGCAATATGAACTAGAATAACGTAGCCTTGTCCCGTTTCGTCGACGTTTCTAGAATGGTTTGAACAAAAACTAAGATAGCAACTTCGTAACAGTTGTTTGTAGGTTACGCAAGGTTACGAAAGAAATTGTCAACAAAAATAGTATTTTTTTAAAGAGTGGTCGGCCATTATAAATATATTAAAGTTCGACAATATCAAAAAGATGGGACCTAATTATTCTTATGAATCAACTTGCGTTTGCTAACTTTCTATTAATACTCATGCCTTTTGTTTAGGATACCTACTTCATACCTACTATTTATTAAGCGTTTACCTAATCCATACCAATATATAAAAGTGAAACGTTGTCTGTTTGTTTGTTTGGGGAGCTTGTACGCAATAACGGCTGGACGGATTTTGATGAAATTTGGAATGGAGATAGCTTATACCCTATAATAAAATATAGGATACTTTTTATACCGGAGAATTGTAAGTTTCCTTGGGAAAACTGGAAAATGTTGATTACTCGCTGTAAGGAACGGTTGCCATGGAAACGAAATAACAAGTCTGTCATGAAACTTCAAGAGCATTGGTGCTATACCTACTTTTGCATTGGTTTTTAATATCCTAGAAGAATATAGAATGCTTTTTTTTCGCTAACGTAACAGTAGTCCGCGCAGACGAAGTAGCGGGCGGGAGAGCTAGTTTGGAATAAACATGACAGCAACGGATGCCTAATGTTACTCGTTTGGGGCTCATTACAAACTTTCTTCTTCATATCATACCTATGTATTTTTTTTTCATTTGGCTTTTGTTTGATTTAACAGAATTTTGCAACTCCGTAAAGACACTTTACAGACAGAAGTAACATATTTTGGCTGAAAAATTATGGAAACTAACAGTGCAATTAATATTTTTATAAAAAATATGTAAATCTGAAGTAACTTATTTTTAGACCGCAATAACGTTGTTTCTGGTCAAGATTAGATGCACAGAATCGCCGGGAATGAAGAAGAAAGGGAGATCCCTATATCCAAGAATGGATTAAGAAAAATGCCTCCTCGATAATAATGATGATGATGAAACTTTACTGTAAGCTCTTCAGTCCAGTCACACTTTAGAAAACTGCTATCTATAACCTACGACGCTTGAGCTTGCGATGCTGGTGGAAGAAATCGGAGTACCCCGACTCCACGTGGTCTAACTCTGCCCTATCCCCGGTTGTAAGTAAAAAACGCGAAGGTAGAAGCGAGAGCGGTGGCGAGGTCCATTTACTAAACAAAACTTATTAGCTAATTTGTAACATACGGCAATTTAACAAGCCTCCAGTAAAAACAAATAATTATTCGAAAAGTAAAGTTCGTTAAGTACTTACTTTCAATTTAAAACATTGGTGAATAGGAAAAAGGACAGTTATAATACAATTTTGCAAAATTATCTTTCCAGAGAGGCAAAAATGGTTAAACGTTATATGTAAAACAAAATTCGGCAGATATCGGCAGTAGGTATATAAGGTAAGTAAACGTTTCATTTCCTTCGAGTTTATGGCTCCACTCACATAATAATATGTATTCTACAGAGCCACTAAAATTTTATTTTCACTTAGTCATTTTTAATTACGTACTATTTACTATTATTAACATGTTTAATTATTATTTACTTATACTTTCTTTTTAGTTAATGCAGGGGTTGAAGTTTGAACCCGTAACTATATCAAACGGCTTATCGTAATAATATACCACTAGGTATATTATTAAGATTATTTTAGATCAATCAGTTATTGTTAGACTCTACATCGCGCGCCGTAAATGGACACAACGCAAAGATAAAATGGTCTTGAGACCAAATTTTTCCAAGTACTTAGATAAACATTCAAAACAGTGTTATCAAGAAGTTAATTGATAGGTGTAGGTACTTATTGATTTACTAACGCATTAGCGGTGTGAACTATGTGGTGCTTGTGATAGTAGTTTTTTATCCAGAAGATATTTGACTATCATATATCATATTTATGAACCTACTACTTAGTTTATGGCATCTTCAAATCTGAAATGTAGAGTTCGATTTCGTCATGTTTAAGGAAGTACTTAGGTACCTACTGGATCAAACTTATATAGGTTTCAGCTTTTTGCAGTGCGGTTGCCTAGAATATATTTTTAGGCTTTGCTTATATAACTCAGAAATATTTTTACATTTTCAGGTCGACAGGCAGATTCACACGATCACGCGAAAGAGGCAGCTGTGATATACATTTTATTTCTGCTATGCCTACCTACTATGTTACTGTCAATCTTATCGAAGTTGTGATTGATGCCTAAATTTAACATAGGTACTGTAGACAGCCCGATTATTGAAGAC
Organism: Alsophila aescularia; assembly: GCA_946251855.1. Lineage (NCBI taxonomy): Eukaryota > Metazoa > Arthropoda > Insecta > Lepidoptera > Geometridae > Alsophila > Alsophila aescularia. Next base: position 52,739,324 of record OX276376.1, read on the forward strand.
TTAGATATTTGTTACTCCGAGATTAAACGAGCTTGGCCACTATCAAAATACATGATAACTTACATGATAACCGTTGGTGTGTCGTGATACAAAATTACAAAAATTATCTTATCACTGGCTCAGCTAAGGTGCAAACATCTTCAACAAATATCACGACAGCACCGGTTCAAAACTGTATGTGAATAAATTCTTTCATAGGACATTGACCAGAGATATCTTGTTGTAAAAAAATTGGCTCTGTACCGAAAACAGTAAAAGAAACTGAGATTTTAAATACACGGGTTAAAGCGAAATTGGCAGAACGTAATAGGCACGTGATTTGTGAGCGTTTTAGGCATCTATCTCAGAATAGAGATCTATTTAAAGACGCCTTGTGATCCATAAATCTATAACAGTGTAGAACGGAAGTTTTTCAAAGAACTTTTGAACTGCCAAGTACTTGGATGCAATCTCTTCTGGAGTTTTCCGCATGGTGTCTCGGTAAAGGCGATCGATTGGTAGAGCCGGTACTATCTGTAGCGTATAGTCGATAGGTAATAGTCGATGCAGCGCCCTAGATATCCCGGAGAACAAGTTGGCATAGATATAGGATCAAAGTGCAATGTGGGCGCTCGACCCAATACCACGGGCGGCGACGTGCGCACGCGCACCGGACCTTTTGCGTGTTGATGCGCTCTACTCTGGCGCAATTAATGTGTCATGAAACTAATGATCTTTATTACACTTCCCCGTAAATACATCATAGACTTAAATAGGGCAGTGGGGGCTACCAATGTGTAAATATTGTCAAAGCGTTGCATTTTTTCCGTATTTATTTGAGGAGGTAAAATTTATGTTTGCTTCTATAAAGAGGCTCAAAGCGAGCGTTCGTGCGGAAACCGGTTTTTGCACCGTGTTTTGGTAACCACCGTTACCGCTTGTATTGAGAACAGTAATTAACGTTGTTAGATAAACAGCAAGGAACTTCGTATTAGATGAATTATTTAATGGTAAAGTGACTCGAAAAGGTTTTAGAATAAAACAATAGTTGAAAATTATTTTGTTATGTATTTCGGAAAGTGAACAATATTTTATTTATATTTCATTACATAAAGCCAATCAGTTGTCGAACTCCTAAGAGACGAGGTTGACGTCGCGGAGGTAGGTCCCGTGCTCTACCTACGTAGGTACTTAAGATTGAGGTTATGTTATGGTAACTGTTTGTGTATTAGCCCGCAAGGCCCTATATCTGCAAATTTCTACCGAAACCTAACAGCAATAAGGTTCTGTATCGTCCGACATCCTCGCGTGGGGTGGAGAGGCCGGAGATTGCGCGCGCAACCGGCATGGCCGCCATAGCACACCTGACTTCCGATGTATCTCTGTATTATAACTGAATTACAGCATTTCACACGACTTAACAACGTACTGAAACCCTAAGAACCGCGGCTGAAACATATACCGTCAAGTGCTTCGTAGTAGCGCACCGTAAACTTCGATATTCGTCCACAAGTGTAATCAGCTGATTACCAAACTTTTACCGGTGTTTATGTTCCGGGTTCCTACTTGATCACTGAAACCGTTGCGCGTTTTCCGTTCTGTGGGCGGTTGAGACGGTATTGCGCGATGTTTGCATGCGAGAGAGACCGCCGGCAAACGCATCGGCTGCACTTCCGCGTGCGGGCCGCTTCCGGCCATCGGTGAGCGTACCTGGACTAGTCTGCCAGCTGAGACCTCCGACGAACATCTTCCTGCAAGATAAACATAGCGATGAGTCGCGGAAGAGCAGCCAGGAAGCGGTTCTCGCCGAGGGCACACGTACCCCGGGTCGTTGGTCGCCTCGGAGGGGCTCCTGGCAGCATCCTGATTCTGGGTTTCCATGGGTACTGGCGCCAGCGGCGCTGGGCGGGCCGGGCGGCGGGCGCACACTACAACTACGATCGAGCGACGACGCGGCGGGGACGGCTCCCGGAGTCGCTCGGCTGCACTACCGACTACCGGCACGAGACTGGCGCGCCGCGGCGCACCCCTCCACGCAGCGGGCCGCCGCCGCCCGCTGCCCGCCCGCTACCCGCGCCGCCCGCGCCTCTACCGCATCGATTCATTCACTTCGTATACAATTATTCATAGGACGCGGGCACGCCGGCCGCGAGCGCGCCGCGACCACGTGAGCGCGCGGCACGTGCTCGCGCCGCCCGCGCGCACCTCGCAAACCCCGCGCCCGCCCTACGGCGAGCACGCCCACCGCGCGCCCACAACACTACCACCTACCACCCCCATCACCCAACTCGACGACGTCGCACTCAACTCGATAAACTTTGGCAACAATTATTAACTATATTAATAACAAAGTTTGAAATTAATTCAAAGTACTCTCACATTCGTAAAAATCGTTTAAAATCATGACTAAACTTAATAAAACAATATAATAATACACTAAAAAATGTAAAATAAATATCTCAAATCATTATAAAATTACATTACTTAACCTGCAATGAAAATCAAAACCAACAGATTGTTCATCTGACTCTTTGTTGATGCAATATTTACACAGTCACAAACAATCTTGTAGAATCTATGAGCGACGTAATCTCTACGTCTACGGTTCAATGTAGCCCGAGATAATGTCGTTAAGTAGGCAGAGCTCAACGTTGCGAAATAGGCGTAGCGAAGGAGTCACGATCTGTGACGTCAATTGAGTCGAGACTCGAGTGGCGTAGCGGGGGCTACGAAATGTTCTACGCTGCCGATCGCGGCCTACGCACGTAGGCTGCTGTAGAATGTCATAAAACTTTTTGTTTTTATGACGCTACTTGCCTTTTATTTGCGATGAAACCGGAACCACGTATTCTATTTAAACGAACTTCATATTTACTGATTTGAGCTAATTTCGTCACATCGCGATCCGATAGGATTGTATAAGCAAAATTTAGTCGTTCCACGGAAAATCGTTAGCTATGAATTCGCATCGAAAATAGCCATTATGAATAATGTAGCAGCAGCTTAGCCAGACGGCAGCAGTGTGCACTTGATAGCTGATATTTTCAAAGTATGTACGGTTGTACGCGGAAAACTTTACTCAAATAGTTAAAAGGTGTCCTATTTTTACTAGTTCCTATCTCTTATATGACGTATTGTTTTACTTTAATATATTTACACGAAAAAAAGTCCATATTAAGATTTAAAAAATATTGTACAATTTTGTGACAAAAAGATTTTATCGCGCTCGTATTTAAAGTACCACAACGCTGGCATTCCAATGTCACATATCATCGAATATTAAGACTTCGAAGCCATATTTAGTTGATTCTGCCGCATAATGGAGGCCCTGTGATACCCGATCCATAGATATTGATGTCACTTTTTGTACTAAACTGTGTTGATGTTTTAATGTTAACGGATAGCTTGGTTCATCTAGTATTTAAATAAAACAAAAAAACAGTATGTCATCGATTTCGTTTCCAAAATACGTATTTTTTTTCTGAAACTACTCCCATTTTTGGCTTCTTCATATTTCCGGGGTGCTCTCTCCTTACATAATAATTTCATAAAACTTACGTTCGGTTTGTCAGTGGCTACATATATTCAGCGTATCACAGGCCAAGTTTTGTACGGATCCGCCAAACCGTTGAGGAAGGATCGGAAAATAAGTTTTACGCGGCAAAAATATTTTGGCGCCATTTTGCCGTCTTGCCGCGATGATGTCATGGTCACGTGATCGGAGTGTATTTACAGTATAGATTGTTTTATAGCGGGGGCATTGAGCGGTTAGAAGAGGTTTTCGATCTTATGGTATATAAATAGATTTGGAGTAATTTTGTAATATCAATTATCTCCATAACGTGACACTTTAGGACATGCCACATGACATATTTTTTGTTCGTCTATGTCACCAATCCAAATAACCAAAGAGTATACAAATAACCTAAATATTATATATTTTGGTTTTGGTTTCCCCATACTGACTAGAAAAAAAACTCCGCTTGTATATTTTTCTAAAGTTTTTACAACTTCACGAAAATAAATATTTCTATTTTATTCAGTAATATTAAAATTTTGAAATAAAATCTTTTAATTCGATTCTGCTGCTTATAACGCACAAATAGTTTAACTTTTTTTTTAAAGTTGCTCTAACTTCATGAAAATCAACATTTTCATTTTCTCAACTAATAATGGAACAAAAACAAAAAGGGGTGAAGGGGTGTTTCCTCGTGGCCAAACTAGTTTCCCAAACTGATTTGGCTACGAGGAATATTTTTTCCTCGTGGCCAAGCTGCGTCACAGTGGGATAACACTTAACTAACTCATACTTTGTTTACTAGTATTCTCGAGTAATCAAATATTATTCTACTGTTATTCGGATTGAGATACCAAAGTACACCAGTTTTTAAGACATACCCTAAGCAATTTTACAGTGAAAACCGCAATCGGCCTAGTAGTTTTTTGGTAATGCGCGAACAAACAAACAAAATTACACGATTTAAAAAAAAACTTGTTCAGTAGCTTATTTGAAGTATTCCCTAAACCATTTTCTAATAGGTCATTGTACAGATTTTGTAATACTAAAAGGTTTGTTTGTTTTTCGTATGAGGTAGTGCTGGCCTCTGATGTCAGAGTTTGTGAAGCCGCCCGAGTGCCTCTGACATGGCTTAACGACTGCTATTAATCAATAACAGCCGGGACCGACAGCTTAACGTGCCCTCGGAAGCACGGAGCGATGGAAAACCGCACATAACTTAGAAAAGTCATTGGTGAGGGGCCTAGGTTTTGAACCCAATTTGCACTATAGAACCGTTAGGCCACCATCGCTCTACTAAAAGGTGTCAGACGATTTTCAACCTTATTGAGATGAACTAAGTAAATTGTTCTTTTAACGTATTTTGACTAAATGAACATGCACAGTAAATGCCGAATCGGACTAAATCTGTCAATAAGGGTCAAATCGTGTGAAGATATTTTTTTAATAGTTCATGTTCACAAAATCATTTAAAAGACGATTTTCGCCCTTAATTATTAATTATTTGACACTAAGTATCTTGTTTTTTTTAACTTATTTCTAAATGAACACAGTAAATGCCGAATCTGACTAAATCTGTTTTATGTCAATAAGGGTCAAAATCGAGTGACGCTAATTTTTGTAACGATTTAGAAGGTATCAGACGACCTAGATTTTAGATATTGCTTTATTGTAAGGAATATATAGATAGATATAGCTAACATAATATTAAATTTTCATTTAATTATTTTTTTAATACGTTCACCATTACGATGCGTATCTGCGATCGCCCTGCTGATTTGTGAATGCTTTTTGTACGAGCAGTTTTAAGTATTTGTGCATATGACTGTACTTTATGCAGGTGAGTCAATAGATTATTGACAAGCAGTTTGTCCACGAGGAAATATTATTCCTCGTAGCCAAATCAGTTTGGCAACCTAGTTTGGTCACGAGGAAACACCCACAAAAAGTTGTATAGGAGCAGAATCCAAAACTTTTTCTTTTAATATATAAATTGTGTAACTGTTTTATTTTTACGCAATGTATCATTAATGGCACTTTTTTCTATAAAATTGAGCCCATGGTTCCAATCAGCATTTTCAAATGAAATATGTGCCATAGATTAGGATTTCCCCATACTGTTTAGAGAAAAAAAACTCACCTGTAGTTAGTCACGAGCAATTACGTAAAGGTTTTCTAATTTTTGTAGACATTACAATTTAGCATATGTCGATGAAATTCTTACAATACATTCTAAAGGAAAAATTTTAATGGCAGCCGGGACTCGAACCTGCACCACCATATATCTGCGCGGCACATGCTATTTGCCAACGAAGCAACCGTACCATCGCATTCCATTCGCAGTCCCGTCCGTAATGCAATTTGTTTTTTAAAAACAGTGGAAGATGTTCTGTTCAAAATAAAATTATCAATTGTGTCAAAAATATAAGTCGGTACAGTACCGTCAACTTCAACCATCTCGCCAAACGTGAATTTAGCCAGAACCGTTTTTAATAACTAAATTGTCTACTGTGCAGACAAACGGTTATCTTCACGTTTGCCTAGATCGGCTGACGGTACTGTATACATTATGCGTAATGTTTTGTTGATAAACATGTTTATTGCTCGTGACTGGTTATAAGGTAAATAAAATTGACGATCTAAGAAACTCTTAACAACAAATCATACAATAGGATATCGGTAAACACATCGTTTATTACGTTCTTACACGAGCACGCGATAATGTCAAGAAAAAGGGTTACTTATACTTACAATACAAATACAATGTAACTATGGAGCAGCGATTAGGTTTCATACAGACAAAATTATGTTCTAAACAAGCGCAAGAGCATGAGCTGGAAAATGTCCTCCGGCTTTATGAAGAGAATATAGGTATTAATTTTCCTGACAATATTCCCATTATTTTTATATTAATTTCGTTAATATTTATTTCTATAACTGTTATAGTTACTTTATTCGATATTAAAAAATACTTCAAGGTAAGACATTGCCTCTAGAACCCATGTTAACAACATGTATGTCAAATTAAAAATAATAGTTTCAATCGAAAACAGTACTTTAACAAGCAGCAACATACGTAGATTAAAAACTAATCTTACAACCACTTTTTTTTTGGTATTTATTTTTATTTTTACTTACTTTTTCTCAGAGTTGTGAGCTACCCTGAGCTTCAACCGGATAGCTAATCGGGAAGTGCTCGAAATTTGAGTCGCAAGATTCCACCCGGAACGACAAACAAGTAACTTAGTAAAAACGTGGTAAAAACTACTGAGACACTTTCTATGAAATTTACTAGAAGCTACCTTTTTAAATAAAGAAAAAGAATCACCAAAACCGGTTCAGTAAACTACAACATGCCTGAAAACTTATTAAGAACATTTCAACGTTTTTAAAAACGTTTTAACGAGCTTAGGACGTCTTTATGACACTTCGATTAAAATTTTAATATTTTTTGGATAAAATCAAGCACAAGTCGATTTACCTCCAGCAGTATAAAACTTAATCTCTGTCTAATAGTTACATTGCGGGACACAACCACAACTAGGTCAAACATTTGTCACCGAAGTTTGACTTCTTTCGTTTCCGTTCAAAGGATTTCGGTGTTTACTTACCGAAAGGGGATTAACATCGGCGAAGTTTGGTAAATAATATCAGTTCTATAGTCACATTGACGAGTAAAAACATTTTAAATGGATATAAACCTTGTTCTTAAAAGGCTAAGATGTAATTTGAATCGCACATATAGTTCCTGAAATTCCGTATTTGTAGTAATCATTATTTATTTGCGAATCGGGTTCGTGATGCGTTCACAGCTTCACACTCGTGTAGGCAAATATTTTATTTTCTATAGACTTGGTTACGAATACGAAGTTTTTAGAACTACACTCGTGAGCAATGAAGTCGACTCAAGTGCGCAATCGTGTTTTACAATAAAACCAATCGACACTGAAAGTCACCTTTATAATTACATAATATTAGTCAACAAACGGTCGACTATTTTTGAGATAAGATTAAATTAATTGAAAGCTAGCAATGGCAAAAAATAATAATTAAGAACAATCATTTTTATAAATCGAAATTATTGAATTTTTATTAAATACGTTCCTTTTCGGAGTTTTTATAGGCATTCGCGGCCCGAAACTTGGCCAAACGAGGAGAGCAATATTTTCATGAATTAATTCTTACGGTACGTATTTTCAGTAATATTTTTTTCATGAAGACCTAATGATTCCAACTTTAAAATCATCAATTTAATTTTTAAATTAAATTATAATAACATAACACCTTTGATTTCGTGCGTAGGAGCTGAGTCGATTTCATTGCTCACGAGGGTATATGATAATTTTACAAAGGGCAGTTCGGCACTATCTATATCAATTATCTATAACACAAGGAGTGAAGTAACAAAATTATCGTATTGTATAAAACGGGATATTTACCATCTATATTTTGCATATTATGGTGCTTGCAAAAAAGTGCCAAAATATCGGGAACTCAAAACAAATACATATTCCGTTAAACGTGACATGAAATATCCCGTTTTAACGTTATTTCTTGTATCAGTGACAATGTCACTTTAAAACTGAAATATACCCAGTTTTATTTTAATTTTAAATTAGTCTTATTATTAAAGTTACGTTTTTAGGTGATTATAGATACTATAGTCATTGGAATCTATAATACACACATACACTACATAATGATTTTATCATTGAAATAACAAAACACAGCCAAGTACAAACACATGATAAGTTATTTAGTTAGTTTTAAATCATAGCAAGTCTAATACCGCATATATTCAGGATATCCCAAGAACAGTACTAAAATGAAAATGCCTGCCTCTCCATACCTCGCAATTTCCTCTTTTTTCTAATAAGCTTTTCTTTATCTTCACTTGTATGTATTTATGTATAGTAGTCGCTGCGGTAGTTTGTGTCTCGGAATTTGTCTGCTAGTCACTGCACAAACTGCTATTATTCAGGCGCAATCCCAGTGTTGAAGGTGAAGACAGTATTGTATAACTGCGTCGCTCACTCGCTTACGTTTTTTGCATATTCTATCTCGCTCTTACTTTATGCTGTTTTATCCCCACAGCAGTACCTGCGCAATCGTTCACAGACCCTAACTTCACAAACACAAAAATTCGCTGCGACTAATATATTTCTGTCTGTACTGGAATTTTGTCATTCAAATTTCGTGCACTTTCCGATTATCTATCGATGACAGTGCATATAAGAAAAAGAAAAAATATAAATAAGAACTTAAAAAATGAATGAATGAATTAAATGTTATTAAAAATGGCTTAGACAGACAGCCACACAGGGGGACTCGTCAATGATATTCCTCGTGTAACGATTTCTCCTTTTGAGATTCCTGAATAAAAAACAGTAAGGTGATCCAAGGCAGGTGACCAGTGCAAGTCGATCACGTCTACCTGTTAATACCGGTAACTTGCTGTGATTTAAACACAAACGCACACGCACTAACTAAAGGTACACAATATATGCAATGACAATGCAATATTTATTGTAAATTGACACGAATTACTCACAATTTAACTAATTTCACGTTTAAAAAAATAATAAACAATGTGTAAAATTATAAATCACAATAAACCATTATAAAAACAGTTCGCCAAAGCCGATAGAAATAATGAAAGCTAAGCTGGATCTGGATCATGGACTAGAATAAAATAATCAGTCGAAAAAATAACATAAAACGAGCAGAATACGATACAGATAATTGCACAAGCAAGCATAATTATTTGTATTTAAATATTGATTTACTCGTATTTAAAGCATTATTAACCTTATTTTTTGTTCTAAACAAAAATATAAAAAATAACTTTATTTATAAGATCAATAATTTTATACTAAAAAGAGCGCTGAAACAAGCCGCTGCAATAATTTATATACACATAATATAAAAATAAACAATTGCATACAAAATATTGCATCAAAATAAAGCTTAAAAAGCGATTCAGACTTAATTCGCAAACATTTTGTTGCTTAACTAAATACCGAAAGAAAATGAATAAATAAATTTTAAATATTATTTAATAACACAGATCTCAATAGAGGCCTTAAAACAATAGACATTATTCAGTCTGCATAAAAATAAGCGATATGATTTTAAATTATCAATTTTAATTGGTTCTAGTTGATCGGGTCACGGTGTGAAGTTAATATTTTAGTTCGGAAACCATTTTTTATTCATAATTGGGAAACTAATATCTACAATGGAGCATTTAAAATATTTTTTGACACTATTCGCAACTTGCTCATGTCTAGAAAATTTGAAGACATGACCAGACTATGTACTATCATATGGGGCGACTTGCACAAGTATCGGCCACTCATTATTATTTCATTATATATACTTGCGACTACAAAATTGTTTTGCGGCTATATCGTTTAAAGTAGTTTGTAATTAAAATAATAAATCTAATTATAATAATTAGCATTTGCTCAGTGGCGCTAGCAAAATCCACATTCCATAAAGAACAGCTAAATTTACTCGATCAACAAATCCATATTACATAAAGAATAGTTAAAGTAACTCGATCAACCTATCCACATTCCTTATATATTAGCTAAAGTTACTCGATCAACCTATCCACATTCCTTATATAATAGCTAAAGTTACTCGATCAACAATCCATACTCCATAGAGAATAGTTAAAAGTTACTCGTGCTACAATCCAAATTCATTAAATAATAGCTTAAATGACTCGACCAACAATCCACATTCCATAAAGATTAGCTAAAGTTATTCAACTAATTCACTCATTTGACGAATCTTTAAAATGTTAACAAGAATATTTAAAGTTCTTTAGAGATGAAGCCACAACCACACTTTTTTTTATCAATAAATATTATTCTAGAAGTCTTCTAACAAATACTTAACTATTCATGATATTTAACTACTCTATAAGTAATCAAAGTTATATAAAATAACATCACAAAATATAGATTTGGAATAAAATTGTTATCATCTTGATGCTGTAAAAATACATAACAAACTTGTAGTAAAGCAACAAGATAACATGGCTAATACAAAAACTCAATATTAACAACAGTATTATTTTACTGTTCTTATACTGGATAAATCAACAATCTGATTTTGTACTGAATGTTGTCACTAAATGCTACGACTAAACTAAACTAAAAGACTACAAAGGGCCATCTTAAAGTAGTGCACAATATTGATAGGATTTACCGGAACTTACTTTTATGAAAATCGGACTGAGTATGTACTGAGTATGTATGGACTGAGTTACTATGACTATAGATATAGAATAGACGACATTTAAAAAAAACTTTTGTTTCATTCAAATTGTCATTATGTGCTCAATACAAGTCTTAACTGAATAATTCATTCAAATTGTCTTTTTATTGCACATATTTTATTGTAAACATTCAAAATATATATAATCTAGAGACTAGATTCCTATCAATCTACCGCTAAGCAAGATTACAAGTTCCCAGTGGACCAAGGTGACAAAGAGATGCCCCGCAGTACTCCAGCCGGAGTCATTTGCGCTAGGTTCTTCAACACTGGAAGCGGCTGAGCGACGACGTCGTTACATCTCTACTACGTTAAAGTTGGCACTACTGAGGATCAGTTACGTGTACGAGATTGCCAAGTCACGGTATCCACCCAAAAAGAGCATCAAAGAAAAAATAAAGAAATAACGCTTTTGTTGTCCTCAAGTGCAATTTACTCTTTGCTTTGACTCTATTGCCACCAAATGAGTCTTGACTTGAAAAAAAACATTTGCTCCTGCTAGCAATATATGCATGCTGTCCTGGTTCGTTTTGTTGTTTTTGAACATAAAATCTAAAGCTTGCAGTTAAGAAGAACAGCTAAAACTACAATCAGGAATAAAACATGCAGACAGTATAACTCGTTTATTAGAATATTCGAGCAAACGACCTTTCGCAGTTCTTAACCATTTCAGCAAACGTATATTCGTAATTTTTACCATTCGCAGAAACGACCCTTCGAGGATATAACCATTCAGTGAAAAGACTTCGAGGACACTACATTTCGTACGTATCCAATTTGGTGTGGGGTTCCACAAAATAGAAGGGATTTGGCAAGTGTTCTGTTACCATAAAAGTTTAGGAATCTCGGATCTAGACAGTACTGATATATTCCCCGTGACATTTTCATATCTAATAAAAAAAAAAATTACCTGCATACATATTAGAATTGTATAATTTTGTAGACTAATGTAGATTACTACTTTAGTCTTTAGTCAAATCTAGTAGTGCTGGTAACTTACGTAGCAAATATAGATATAATATGTGCATTCCACAGAAGTATACCACTTGCCCATAGAATTCAAATTATTAAAAGGCAATACGTTCAAACAGAATTTATAAAATTGGTTTATTTCTAAGGCTTTCTACAATTTAGATGAATATTTTGTGTGTGAACCAAAATAAAACCAAATATAAGTAACTTTAATTTATGAATAAGTATAGTAAGTAAGCTCAAAAATATAATTTTATTTATTGTACAAATAATGTTATATAACATTCAAATTATATATCATTATTGTGTTAATATTGTATGTCCGAAATGGATTGGAGGATGTTGAAACGTTTAAAAAATATTTAAAACCACATTGTACGCAGTTTTATACATAAATATATTCCTATTTAAAGGTTAAGTTACACTACATTCAGCTGTCCAAAACTGTACAGCCGGTGCCTTGTTAAACATTGTGCATACTAAAAGACCACCCTATACATGTAACACACCCGTAAAGACACAACCATTAAATCAAATTAACTACTAACAAGATATATCTTAGTAAAAGAGGTAGATAATTACTCAAAACAACCAATTTCATGAATTAATTACTGTTTTATGCAAGAATATGCAGTTATATTTATTTTACTGGACGGTCCACCACAAAACAACATTGAACATTACAGCTGTTATTCAGTGAGTTTTTGTTTAAAACTAATTTTTGATTTGTATAACTTTATTTCTCATAAAATATACTAATAATTCACAAGCATAGCTTATCTCTTCTTTGGCACAGATGTTTAAATTAAATACACCTATGGTGGACCCTTTACATTAGATAACCCAGCTCTCGTTGAATACGCAAGGATTCGCTAATTACCACAAGGTGTCTCAAAAGACCCAACAATTTCCATTCAAAATATAACTTCTAATCGACTTGTAATGTTCAATTATAAACTTCATATCAAAGTTTCTTGATGCCAAGAAAACTGTTGGGTATCGTATAGGGTATTATTAATTAAAAAAAATATTCTTTCATCAAATATTCATGGACTGTATATTCAAATTTACTACCACTTAACCTCAAACTTACCCCAGTTTGCCCGCAGCTAGCCATGTTACTTTATTATATGTATATCCCCCAGCGCAGCATCCAGTAATCGGGAGGATGATGAGCCTTCTAACCTGTCTTTTGAAGATCTCCTCGAGTCCGCACATCCGCACTCCACACTACACCTTCGGGTCCGGGGTAGACATGTTCGACGTGTCCCCCTGGCACAGAATAGATAATAGTACAAGCCCCTGGGGCCAAACTATGTGGCGCGCCAAATTTTCTTATCGGCCAAATCACTCTCCTACATACAGTAGTACTTCCTAGTAGCAGTGGTTCGGAGTTTGCGCCTCCTAGTCATCCGATTTTTTGGGTTTCTCTCTCATTGTTCATGAGACATGTTTGCGACTTGTAAAAGTGCATATTATGGTTGTTTGTTTGTCGAGTGAGGTAGTGCTGGCCTCCGGTGTCAGGGTTTATCAGGCCACCCGAGGACCATGACATGACTTAACGACTGCAATAGCAGTTAATAACAACCGGGGCCGAAAGCTTAACGTACATGTATATTATGTTATGTAGCCAATTTACAATAAACATTTTGATTTTTCCAAATCATGAGGGAAACTCTCTGCGTTTCTCTAATGAGCAGGCGTTTGAGATGGCGCTCATTTGAGATGTTGAGTTTCGAGCTATAATGCGCGCTTTCGATGGAATTAAACCGGTAGGCAATCGCTCGTTCGAGTCGTTCATACGGTGAGAATAGGGTCAGAGGTGTTGTCTCACTTATATGCGCCACCCAGCTTAATAATCGATAAAGCGTTATAGTACGGGCGCGGTGGGTTCGACGGGACGGTTCGTTCGGCGACGGTACGCGGATTGACGCGGATACGGACGTCGAGGTATCCCCGGATGTGGACACAAGGAAATCTTCAACGCGAAGATTCCTCTTGCAGCAGCTTGGCTCCTGGTTACAAAAATCTTCTGCACTTGACAGCTCTCTTTGCTTCAAACACGTCGCACCGTTGGGTGACCTTCAAGCACACAGCTCACTTCGCTACAAACACGTCGCACCGTTGGATGACATTCAAGTACACAGCTCTCTTCGCTTCAAACACGTCGCACCCGTTGGATGACCTTCAAGCATAAACTGCACCCTTCGCTGGGTTTCCGGGAACCGTACCTTGGTTACGCAGGTACGGCGCTATGTAACGTATGCGCGGCGCTATTTACATGACGTTTTAAAATCGATATAAAATAGAATTTAAAATCAAAATAGTTAAATCGTTTTGAGACACCCTGAAAAACAGTTTAAGAATAGAGTGTAGGGGCTGCTGCTCGCACCCTTTATTTGATATGATCGGAGCACCTAACCGGGTCGCGTGATAGTAATGAAAAGACGTGCTTGTCTGTTGACGGTTTACTAGGTACTAAATTGATTGATACATTTTGCTTACGTTGCTAATTAATACAATTGTACGGGTGAGCCCGTACATAGAGTTATCACCATTTTAATCTTTGGTGATTGGTAAATGTCAGGAAAAAAATGGGAAGTCCTATAACTTCGAAAGATTTATTCTTGTGACTCCAATCCAAAAGCTTCCAAGATCATCTACTTGATTTATCTCTTTTTTGTTGTGAATAAAACTCCCTTTATTTGAAGCTGGAATGTTCCTATCACTGTTTAACATTACGATTATATATTTCTCACTTTATGTGCTAACACAGAAAAACCTTATGTCTATTACATGAGATCATAATATTTCAACTAGGTAATGCAATGGAATGCTAGTATTAATTCTTAGTCGGTGAAGCGTTTTCTACTGAAGACAATAACGCAGACAAAGTAGCATGGGTAGCACTCAAAGTGCCGGATGCGTTTACGATATTTGCAGACGAATGTCCAATATTGTTGTTCAATATACCAACACTAGTTCCGGAACTCACGATGGTGACATTCGGTGGCGGAGTGGCGCCGTTCGCAAACCCAGTGGAAAGAACCTTCTGAGTATTGTGCATCATAAAGGACTTAGTGCCAGCACTGCCTAAAGTCAGCACCTTTTTCAACATGACAGACGAGTTGCAAGCGTTGTCGATCATGTCTTTGGTAGTGGAAATGCTATCGAAGTCGTTATTATTTGTGTTAACTGTACTTATCTTTTGCGGCGCTTGTCCGGGCTTCACTGTGGCCATGTTAAAAGACGCGGCCGTCAGGTTGGTTCTGTTGATGATATTTCGAGAAACGATGGCGTTATGCAATATGTTGCCGGTGGGGAATGACTTTGAAGAGACGTTGACGTACTGAGTTGGTGTTCCAATGATGGTAGAATTAGACGTGCGTGTCCCAAATCCGATGATTGTGCTCGCCGTGCCTTGGGACATTACTGTGCTGAATGTTCCAGTTTTGGTACTGATAGGTATCCTGTAATCGAAATATCAATATAATGTTTCAGAATCTTTCAAAATCAAGACTGTCTGAGATCTACACTGTCGTAAATTCCGGATTATGAACTCAAAAATGGTGGCATGACATACTTTACGCACGGCACCACTGCAATAAGAAAAAATAATTATAGCAGTTTTTTTTTTAAAGCACTCTTATGACCCAGGCCAACGAGGGTTTTGGCTAAAAAAACTTAATAGTACAGTTTAACCCCACCAAGGAGGTTTTAATTGCGTGCCCGTTTATTATGTATGGCGGCGCGTGCTGGAGCGTATTGAAACGAGATGGTTGTTAGCTATAATGGGGGCTGGGGGGCTTATATACGTTATATAGAGTGTATCACTCGGATGCAAAATTATTTTTCCTCGGGCGACGTGTATTGAACCCCTCGCCACGTTCAGGATTCTATTGGCTGTACTGGATTTCGGCGCAAATACATTTATTATTATTTATTTACTGTGTTTTTGTTGGGCTTTGATAAAAAATGGCAAACAGCAGTAATATTAAGGAGAATTTGACTCCACCTGACATCATAGAAACAGCAACGAAAATTACGAACTATCTTTTACCATCACAGTCAAGAAAATATTACTACATTTTATTTTTTATTAAAAGTAGGTCCTATCTTCCTATTGCATGAGTGTAGATAAAGTAGTGTATGAAACGGCACATAAATAGATAATAAAACACTCGTGTAATACTATTAAAAAACTGGCCAAAGGCTCGGTTTTTAAACACACACTCGTGTTTTAATAGCTCCCGTTATGCAACCGTTTCATAAACTACTATTATTAACTTTATTATTATTATTATTATATGAAAGTACCAGCACCCTGCAGCTTTCTCCGCGTAGTCATTTTTCTGGGTTAAAAAAATTAATAGCAATAAAAAATAGTATGCGATAAAAAATAATATGCAGTAAAAAATAGCCAATGTGGAAGGCCTCATGATGCACACTATTTCCTTTTAAAATAGCCAATGAGGAAGGCCTTATGGTGCACACTATTTCCTTTTAAAATAGCCAATGTGGAAGGCCTCATGATGCACACTATTTCCTTTTAAAATAGCCAATGAGGAAGGCCTTATGGTGCTCACTATTTCCTTTTAAAATAGCCAATGAGGAAGGCCTCATGATGCACACTATATCCTTTTAAAATAGCCAATGAGGAAGGCCTCATGATGCACACTATTTCCTTTTAAAATAGCCAATGAGGAAGGCCTCATGATGCACACTATTTACTTTTAAAATAGCCAATGAGGAAGGCCTCATGATGCACACTATTTCCTTTTAAAACATCTACATCAGTCTCATCTGTCAATTATCATCTATGCTTATAATAAAACAATGGGAACGAAAACAAAGAAGATAATTAAAAAAGAAATGGTCTAGGGTACATAAAATAAGCCAGTGAACAATTCTTGTTCAGTGGCTATAACAACAAATAAAAAAATCGTGTCTGTCTGTTTGTCTGTTTGCGCATCACGTAAAAACTACTGGACTGATTTCAATGCAGTTTTCACTGTTGGATAGTTTATGTTTTGACTTAAAAACTGGAGTACTTTATATCTCAATCCGATGAGAAGAAGCCGAGCAATCGATAAAAATATTATTGATGGCTGAAGGAATTTTGATCAAATGTTGGTATATTGGTATTTTAGGTCCTGGAATAGCACAAAGAGTACTTTTAACCTAAATGTGGCCACGCGTGCGAAGCCGCGGGCATATTATAATACCAGTGTGAAGCACGGAATATGTGAAGTGCTACTAGCTACGCCCTGCGGCTTAGGCTGCGTGGAATTTTTTGCGTGGTAAAAAATGGCTTATAAGAAAAATCTCGTGTTGTGATGCACACTCATAGACAACTGCATTTTACTGCGTACTCTGCACACTATTTCCTTATCAAATTTCATCAAGATCTGTTCCGCTGTATAGTTGTAAAAGTCAATTTCGCATTTATAATCTTAGTGTGATATTTGTATATTTGTATTATTACTGCTGAGTAGGCCACAATAAAAAAGTTCATCAGAAGAAGTACCACGCCTTTCACAAATACTCAAACGCCAAGCAGTAGTGTGCAAACTTTACTGTGTCCCGATTGGAAGGGTATACACTCATTCAATAACACGGATTTGAAAAAAAAACAAGTGGAAGTGGTACACTATACCACGTACAGTGGAACCGCTGTCGCCAAACTAAAAAACTAAAAGTCCTTTTCTGCAATACTAACAAACCCTTCTTGTAATTGGGTGTATTGGGACGATTTAATATTATGAATCAAATTTGAACATAATGCGTTAACCACTGCCTATAACAGTAAAATTAATTTTGACCTAAAAAGTTTTTTATATAAAAATATTTGTTTTAAATCTATTTGTATGCAAATTATGATTAACCTGTGCATAACTGTGTGGCACAGGTCACCCGCACACGTTGCACTTCCACATGTTTTTTAATACTAATTAATGAAACTGTTGCATAATGAGGGCTATTAAAACACGAGAGTTTAAATAACGAGCCAGCGAGTTTTTTAATAGTATCACTCGAGTGTTGTATTACCTAGTTATGTGCCGTTTCATACACTACTTTATCTACACTCATGCAATAGAACTTACTTTTAATGAAAACAATATTTGTCGTAATATTTTCTTGATTTTGCTGGTAAAAGCTTGTTCGTCATGTTCGTTGCTGTTTCCGTGGTGTTAGGTGGAGCCAAATTCTCCTCACTAACACTGCTGTCGGACATTTTTAATCCGTTTTTATTTTTATTTTATTTATTGGTTAGGTACTATGTACAGTGTACAGGTAAATTATGGCGCCAAAACCCAGTCTACTGCAAATTCACGCGCATACGGTCTAGGAAGCGGCGCCATAGATTAAAAAAACAGTGTTCTAATGTTTATTCTTTTTAGTGACGTGTCATTATGCCACCATTTTTGAGTTCATAATCCGGATTATACGATATGAGTGTAGATAAAAGCTTTTATTTAACATCACTTGTATGTATGTATCTATCTATATATTTATGTCTCTCCTGAAATCTTGCAATTGAAATTTCGAGCACTTCCCGATTAGCTATCCGGCTGAACCTTTCAGGGTAGCTCACAAATCGAAGATAACGCAATTAAAAATAAAAAGTTTTTATTTAAATTATTCTTTTAAATTATACTTATTTCTATTCCGTGTTGAAGAAGTTGTTGAAGAAGTTATTATTAACATGATAAATTACCCGCGTATCATCTGCGAAGTAGAAGCCGGTATGCTCTGTATAGTGACAGTGGCTGGCAGGTGGTGGACACTCCTCTGCGCTGTTGGCACTGAGGAGCTCGTGTAGTAGTGCACGGTGCTGCCCGTGATGCGCGGCGGCGCGATGTGTGCTACGGGCACGCTGTGAACCATGCCACTCGTCGTCGACGCCACTGTGATGCATTTTGTCTCTTTGCTTGGGAACTGAAACGAAATATTATATTCTTACCCGACTGCGGAGGGTTATGTGTTTGGGTTGTATGTATGTTTGTACGTTTCTTTGACGCGTCCTAGAGCCTAAACGGCTTGATGGATTTTGTTAATTAAGAGTTATGAGTGCTATTATATCCTATGAAGTGTCAAGAAAACTATTTCCAACGGAACAAAATATGATCAAAACCTATCGAGTGAGGTATCAAAATGAAGGCCTTTAAAAGATCATTCCAAAAATATCGAAAGGAAACTAAAAAGTTTAAAATAAAAATATATTATTATAAAAATCAAAAAACCCGATTGCGAACAAAACTAAAAAGGGGCTAGTTTTAGAATCTTGATTTTGAAATATAAGGTACAGTCGGAGGCATCATGCATTACATTTCTCCTTTGACGGGGTCAGCTAGTACCTGGCGAGCTACCTCATGCCGCCGCACTGTGTAATAATCGTGATCGTGTAGTAATAATCGTGATCTAGCTAGACGAAACCTAATTTAACTACTCATCTGTGCATATAAAATAGTTAATTATATGCAAAGTAGACAAACCATATTACTAGGAACTGTATTTTGCTTTCTATGAAATCGCGCCAAACAATAGAAAAAAGGGTCAGCACATCCGGTTACCTGAGTTCCGCGACCGAGCGCTCGAAGCGACAGCGCCATTCGTCTGACTTTGCTCGATGAATATGCTGTGTTTCTGTGTGATAGTAGTGATTTTGAGTTGTTTTTGTTTTCTTCTAAGTCTTAAGGTAAGTGAGCATTTGTTTTTACTTTAATATGTGTTATAGCTTAATCATGAGCACTATTAGAATAGAGAGTATATAATTCGGAGTACGAAAATCAGGTAAGTTAGTTTGTAGTAGAGTTTTAGTTGGTGATATCTGGTTATACCGATATCTTACGGCATTTATACTAAAGATTTACTTGTTAGCTTTACGAAACATGTTATTTTTATTGCGAATGTTTGCGACACTCATAGAAGTTTTTTATATTTTCAGAATGACCATGCAAATTTTGCGCCGCAATTTTTTCGACGTATGGTTTGCAAATGCAAAAGAACGGATGCTTTATTGAACTTTGTACTGCAAGAGTTTGGTGCTCCAACCCTTTCGCAAGATATAAAAAAAAAAACTATCCGAAAGAATAACGAATAACGAAGTATTTCTCAAAAAATAGAACAAAGATGGTTGAAGTCGGGAAGACATCGAAAACGTTTTCTGAACGCGAATTCTTCGTGGTTAGAAGAAATTATAACATTTCCAGTTATCACTGAAACTATCGAAAGTGCCGTAACACCTGGAACAAGTAATCAGAGTTGAAGACCAAAAAAATACTTTGAAAATTCCAGCACAAAAACAAAAAGACGGCGAATACAGACATTACTCGAAACCTCAAGCCAAGAAGAGATCAATCGCAACCGAACTACAGCTGCGACAAGAAGGAAAAAGAGACTCCGCAGCTATCGTTAAAGAGCTTTATCTCTTTTCACCTACAAGAGGTACTAATTTTAAAAAAGCGCGGATCTGTATGCAAACCCAAAAAGAAGCAATTCTTTCAGGTGACCAAGCTCTCTCAGTAATGGTCGATGCAAACCTCTCGACACATCAGTATAAAATGATACGTGAACAAGCACAAGAAGTAGGCAGCAAGTTGTATCCGCCTTATAATATAATCAAAGCGGCAAAAAAGTTGTGCTATCCTAGTGACATTAATATCACAGAAACGCTCGCTGAAATAAAGTTGCAATCTTTAATGGATCATACAATTATAGGACTAGGCAAAGTGCAAGAAGAAGTTCTTAAAACCATAAGTGACTTGAGAACTTTAGACATTATTGTGAAATGGGGTTGCGATGGAGCAGAACAAAATAGATACAAAACAAAAAAGAAACTGACGAACAATACAGTGATGAAAGTTTATTTAGCATTTCAATGGTACCTGTTCAGATGTATACAGAGGATAACCAAATCCTTAAACGCATTGTGTGGCAAAACCCTGCGCCATCTACAAGATTTTGTCGTCCTATCAAGTTTGTGTTTGCCAAGGAAACTGTGGATGTCATTCTGACAGAAGTTAACAAAATCAAAGAGCAAGTAGCATCACTATCACCAACTAAAATATACGTAAATGACATGGAAGTCTTGGTGAAGCCAATGTTGATATTCTGCATGATTGATGGCAAAGTTTGCAATGCCGTAGCTTCTTGCGCATCCACACAGACTTGTTATTTATGTGGTGCCAAACCCAGTGAAATGAATAATGAAGTGCTCATCTTAGAAAAGACTGTTAAAAGTGAGCTTCTTTCACTGGGCTTGTCACCTCTGCATTCTTGGATAAGATTTTTTGAATGCAGACTGCACATTTCATATCGTCTCGATATAAAATAAATCGTGGCAGGCTCGGGGAGCTGAAAATAAAAATAAAGTAGCTGAAAAAAAAAGTGTGCAACAAAAGTTTAGAAGTGAGTTAGGCTTATTGGTAGATATGCCTAAACAACAGACAGGAAATACTAATGACGGAAACACAGCCCGTAAGTTTTTTCGCAATTCTGAAATGTCTGCCGAAATAACAGGTATCAACGTTGAGCTTATTAAGCGGTTCCATATCATATTGGAGTGCATAAATAGCGGATTTCCAATTAACCTCAACAAATTTCATGAATACGCTAAGAAAATAGAGAATTGTACATCATCAATTGTTCATCATATATATAAAATATATTTAAAATAAACTGTTATTTTTTAATGTGTATTATCATTTCAATGCCGATGTAGGTCAAATTTCTTGGGCTAAATAGTTTTGTCTCGCTAGAGCACGAAAATTACACACTGTGCGCCGAGTGCACCTTACATTTCAAAATGAAAGAATCTAAAGCTTTTTTTTACCTCCTTTTTCTTTTTTTTGCCTTCCTTTTTGTTTCCTTGGTTATGCACTTTTGTCTGCTTGGCTAGTACCCCACCCTGTAGCAGAAAGTCCGTCCAACCACATCCATCAACCGAAAGTAATCCGTTGCTGATCATAGACCTAACCCATAGCACTCTACAGTAATTCAGGGGCCTAGTTCAAAGGTAACAAACTCCAAAGTATACAATTTTTGGAGAAGTGAAAAAAAACTTTATTTTTTTAGGTGGTGTTGTGATTTTTACTGGTTTATAGATTTGGGTCATGTAGAACTGCATATAAATAATGAAAATTAAATGAAATGAGCGTAACTTAACTGATAATTCACATAAACAGGATGGAGATTACTGATTTTGTTACTAATGTTTGGAGTTTGTTACATTTGATTGTCATTTGAAGGAGATTGCTGCTGACATTGATAGGTGCGTTCACGGAGATAGCTGCCTTTGATGCTAAGGCATTCATAAAAGTGATTTCTGTATTAGATTTTGTTACTAATGTTTGGAGTTTATTACATTTGATTGTCATTTGAAGGAGATTGCTGCTGACATTGATAGGTGCGTTCACAGAGATAGCTGCCTTTGATGCAGGCATTCATAAAAGTCATTTCTGTATTGGACTTTGATGTTTTTAATGTGTAGTGAATTTATTATACGTAACAAAATGCCATAGACAAAATGATAGAATAAAAAAATGTGAAGTTTGTTATCCTTGATACCTAGACCCCTGATTTGATCGCCGATTGTCTATCATAAGAGGGATGCCATAATCAGCGAGCTTGGCAGGCGTCTTGGTGATAATATTATTGGGTGACACAAGGTAGTGCTTTCATTATGTGTGTTCAAGTCGAGAGTGAATAGGTATCTACTAGGCAAACGTACTACACCTTCGACCACAAAATCGCTTCCTATCAGGTGAGATCGCTGTCAAACGATTGCCTAGCCCGCAATAATAATTTTAAAAAATGCTGGGCGCCACAAGGCTCAGAAAATGTACGGTCGGCAGTCCTTGAGAGCAACTTCGATATTTGCTGAAATAGTGGCAAAATACTATGCAGTAAATCGTCTTGATCAAGGCCAAGATTGTACTTACATTTGTGTTCAGCGTGGGCCCCAAATCAAATTCATCACCGACTAAAGTGAGAGTGTCAGCATTGGCGCCAGTCAGCTTTTCGATCGTCTTTCTTGCGTCGGCATCACTCTCGATGTTCCCCAGATTCCGACTCAAAAACTCTATATCAGCTTCAAGGAATCCATCAACTAAACTGCTTTGCTCTTCATCAGTTTGCTTGCAAAGCGTAAAGTCGTCATTTTCCAACTTTATATCTTCTATATCTTCCATATTCTCAACTTTAATATCGACCTCGAAATCACCGTCTTTGATGTCGTCAACTTTTATCTCGTCCAAGTCTTCGACTTTAATTCCGTCGACTTTGATGTCCATATCTTCTACTTTTATATCGGCTAAATCTGTGTCTTCCTTCATCATGGGGACGTCTGAGAAATCCTTGGTGTTGTCAGAAGGGCCCAGATTGTACTGACTTGCGTTGAAGTTGTTAGTGTCGAAACCGTCTTGCTGTTCGATCTTGATATTGTCCAGTTTGTATTTATCTTCTTCTTGGACGTTGCTGGTCGAAGGTACGGGACTGTCGGCGTTTCCGATGTCGCCGCTAAGAGCTCGCTTTAGAACATAAGCTTTTATTTTTCGTAATATGAACATGGGGACTTTGAAGCCCGATAGTTCGCCCAGCATGGGTAGCGATGTGTGTTTGTATGCTTCTGTTTTTGCCAGCTCTTCAATGTCTTCCAAAACCTGTAATACAAAACGTTTAGATTTTACGAGCCGCTCCGCCTTAGCAAGTTAAATTAGAGGCGATTTAAAAGTTTTTTTTTTTAATATATCACATCCTCTGAAAACTGTCATAACACAAAATATGTAGTTTTGAGAAAAACGCGTTTTAATATTTTTGTTACTTTACACACACTACTGTGAAGTGGAGATTATGTTTTTTTTTTTTTTTTTTAAGTGTGCGAAATTTATTAAGTTATAAGACAATATTTTTTTTTTTTATAACAGCAATAAGAATTATTATTTTTTATAAAAACTGAAAAAACTCCAATTATAAGACCCTTTTTTACATTTAGTGTGAGCATAATTTCTAATTAAATAAAACACAATATACACAATAATCAACTGTTTTATTATAATTTTCACATAAATCTTTAACAATAACCTACTTTTATGTATAGGAACTATCAAAATCACTTTTTTCTAAAAGACCACATGGCAAAGAATTTAATTTATTCAGATTTTCTAGGCTTAATTAAAATTGAACAATAAATAACAGTTTTATTATAAATTTTGCATAAATATTATACAGTAACCTACTTTTATGTATGTGAACTATCAGAATCACTTATAATTACGAGATCACTTGTTAAGGAACTTAACATGGATCTGAGTTTAAGGCTTAATTTGACCTTTAATTGTTTATTAATTCTTTAATGTTCCTTATTTTTGTTTAAATGTCTCATCTCACAATTTCTTACAAGTTTCTGTAGAATATCCTTTAAAAGTTTATCATCGTTCACAACAATTTTATTTTGATTTTCCAGTACATTTTGTACCTCTGGTGATGGTGTGCCTGTTACATTATCATCAAACTATAATATTTTCTCTAGGATCGTCGTTATTTTCAGCAGGTAATAGAAGTGTTTGTTTTTGGTCTTGGCAGTTATTTCCAAACATTTCAGCATTAAAAATGCTTGTTGTTGATAGGGTTGATGGTAAAACTGTCGAATCTTTAGAGTTGGAAGAACTATATGAGCTGCTGGAAGTACTAGATGAGCAGCTAAAAGATCTGCTGGATAAACTTGACATAAGTCAAGTTTATCCAGCAGATCTTTTAGCTGCTTTGATTCTGTGAAGGATCCTATCTATAAAGATAAGATCCTTCACAGAATCATAGTCATCTTCAAAAAAAGTTTGAATATTATTATAACCTATGGGTCTGCTTGTCCATTATTTCGAAAGGGAGTGTTACTGCAATCAGTTAAAGGTTCAGTGTCTTTACAAGCTTTTGGAGTCACAATAATATCTGGATTTTTTGTAATAAAATACCGTAGCATTATTTCTAAACTAGAAAATAATAAAATAAAATTCAAAGTAACATAAATACTTACCCAAACTGGTTTTAGAATGATTTTTTCTTGCAGTTTCAGTAATTTTTGATGCTTCCATAAGTTCACTAATATAATCCACACCTTGTTATCTGTTACAATACATTAAGTAAATGATAAACAATTGTAAAAAAAAAAAGTTAAACCATTGCCATCATTTTCTTGACTATATTGATCTTGTATCACTTGTACCAAATTTTTAGCGCGACTTTCTTTAAATTTAACTGCCATTTTTCAGATCTTTAAATACAATTTTAACATACAGGTGAGTTTATATTATAATGATAAAATAAATTAAACTGGAACAAACGAAATAACCTGCCAAAGATTGTCATAAATACGGTCATAAGTAAATATGTGGTGGAGCATCACTTGAATAAACTAAATAATACAATGTAAAAAAGTCATAAAACATTAAAACTCCGTCTTAACTTTCTGCATTAAACACAGAACGAGGAAAAATAATCAAAAAAAACTAGCTTAAGATAGCTTATAACCATTTACTTCATTGTAAAATAATAAAAATAATTTTGAATTTCGGTAACATATTGTCATAATCTGTGATATGACTTCTTTGTAGATCAAAAAACTAATTAACTACATGTAATGGTCCTATAAAACGGCAGTATAATGATTTACAACAGTATTTTACTCCTTCTGTCACAATTTTTTGCAAAATTACTTACCTAAATGAAGGCCATAAAACAGTATACAACGTTTTTCACAAGCGCCAAGACATGAACACAAGACACAAACACTGATGCGACACTATTGTGGAACGGAATCCGAGTATTCTCCTTCCGTAAAATACTGACATCTGTGCCATATAGTGAGTATTTTTCACACTACAGTTATGGCGGTTTTCTTGACTAATAGTAAATTAAAATCTGAATCTTATGGCATACTCAACTCAAAACTCGTTTTTTTTTGTGTTATGACAGTTTTTTAGAGGATGTGCGATATGTGCACCGACCGCCCGCAATCACGTCGTTCCATTTTGACATCACAGAATAATTACTAGAGCTACTTGTGCCATTGTTGGTACTTGACACCTTGTAATACAATTTATTCTATGAAATGAGGCGGACGGATTTAATTTATACATCGCGAGTCATAAGACACATGAATTAGGTGATTGTAGTACTATTATTTATTCTGTGGTAGGACTACTATTATATTCAATTTCATAAAGAACAAATATTATCAAAAGTAAGGGCTTAATTAACTAGTAGAATACGGTACACCATGAAAAAAAACTAAATCCAAGATGGCCGCCACAACAAAGTGGCTGATTACTTTCTTTTTTCAATCCCCTCAATATACCCATATCAAATGAAAAGGCTTCACAAATAGAACACAGTGCACTTTAGAAATAACTAAATAAAAAAATAAAAACTTGAAAATAGAATAAGTAAATATATGTAAAATGTTTTAAATTAAACGGTTTTATATGTACAAAAAACTAAAACAATCAAATAAAATCGTGGGACGTAGCGTAACCTGAGTAATAGAAATTCGACTCCGAAAACCGTTTAAGACCAGGCTCTGCTTTTTAAGGGTTTTTTGCAAAAATATGCTGGGTCAACCACAAACCTGATAAATGTGAAACTTAACATATATGTTTTTGAGATCTTTATCTCTCTAAGACTAAGACAAAAACATGATTAACAAAATTTCATTCGATACATTTTCTTATCAAAAATTACGTTATTTTCGGTAATGTTTACATTTTTCTACTCAACGGGTTAAGTTTTATCTCTAAAATAAATCTCACGGCAAGAAAATATAGTTTATTATCTAAGCCTAAGACAAAATTTACCTAACTAAATTATTAGCCTGCCAATAAAATAAATAACTTTGAGACATACGTAATTTAGGTCCGAGCTAAATTGTGTGTTCAAATAGCGCTCGCGATATTCAACCTTGTCACGCAGGCACTTCAGTGCTTATTGCGGGTAGCGGGTGGCAGAGTGTAGGGTAGGTGGCAGGGAAGTGGGGAGTGGGAAAATGTAACCTTGGAGCCTGGCCTTAACTTAAAATATTTTTTTACTTCTTTTATTGCCAACTAGGTGGGCTAGTTTACTGCAAATTAGTATAAACTAGCTGTGCGCGGCTTTGCCCGCTTGGACATTTCTCTGGGATAAAAGTAATATGTGTTATTCTAGGGCCAAAAGTACCTACAAAGTACAATATAATAAATATCATGGAACATTTTTCAACCGTCGTCTGTTTTTTATCGATTGTTCGGTTTCTGCTCATCGAATTGAAATACAAAATAAAAACAATTTTTTAAGTCACAATTTAAGCTATCCAACATGAAAACAGCATAGCAATCCATCCAACAATTTTTACGTGATGCGCGAACAGACAAACATAAAGACTAGATAAAAAATGTTCCCTATACATTTTATTTTAATTATCTTCTTTGTACAGAATTTTTGTAACTTACTTCTTTATTATAAGTATAGGTCGCGTCATGTAAAAATAACGCTGGCGGTTAGGCTGCGCATTAGGCGATTTATCGGTCTATTTGGTGGCTCATTCTATCTATTTGGTGGTCCATTTGATAGCGAAAAGAAAAATTAAATTATTTAAAACAATAGGCCTATTACTTTTGTGCGCGAGTGTACCCATGCGCAAACACCCCCTTCACTTTCTTCCAGCGTTCTTTTTACCTTTCGCGACCTCTAAGTACCTAAAGATAAGAATCAATAAAGAATCAACATTTCTTAAATTTCGAAAAACACATTTGACAGGCGTGAGTGCGTGCGATATTGCACAATTTAGTTGTTATAAGCAATGAGACTTGTAAACAATGCTGTAGAATCACTAATGTTTTCGAAGCAAAAACATTAGTCACCTTTTATTTTGAACTAGCTGCACCCTGCAGTTTCACCTGCGTGGAACATGATGATGGATGATGATGATGATGAAAAGTAGCCTATGTGTTAATCCAGGACCAGCTATCCTGGTACCAAATTTCATCCAAATCCGTTCAGCCGTTTGACCGTGACAAACACACATACTTCTAATCACAAAAGATAGATGGCGCTAATCGGTTCTTATGGATTTTTATGACGTTTTATATGGACTGTTATTCTAATGTATAGAGTTCTGCATCGCGCTTACGAAGTTTTCCGGTTAGATAGATAGATAGATAGAAAATTCATTATTGCACTCATAAGATAGGTACATAGGCGAACTTAATGCTAGCAAGCATTATCTTCCAGTTAACCTCAGTGTATTGAGAGTAAAACAGTTACACTGTTGTTTCCAGTTGTTATGAGAGTATTCATTTTTTAAACACTAAGCTCTGATTGGCCTGTTGGCTACAATTCTCTGATTTATAATATAGGTGTGATTACCCATTGATGTGGTCCATAGCAATCTGTAAGACTTACCATGATATAAGTTTTTCCACCAACAGCATTGACCAGGTTGTGACTAGCGATCCACTCTTTGTCGGAGGAATCAGCTGGGTATCTGAGTAAACTTGCATGCCTTGAATAGAGGCGTCCTCTAGCGTTCCCGAGGCCAAGCACCTGAAATTACAGAAAAAAAACATGTCAACAAGAGTAAATCACAAGATACATCCCATATGGAGATCTCTGATCGATCAATATAATGATGTCCATGCGATCCTCTCCATCCAAAGGTTGCCTGTTGTGTCTCCTGCTCAGTAAAAGAAGATTTTGCCTGCATTGTATTTTTTACCTGACTACTGCGATGCAAACGAAGATATATGTGTTCAAACAAAAAACTTGGTCCGATTTTGATAAGCGATGTATCAATCGATTCGTCATATTCTATTTTTTACCAGACTACGGCAAGTCAAAGGAAGGGAAACTTGGTACTATTTAGAGACGCGAGGTCAATTAATCTATTCGTCTTCATCGCATTGAAGAGTCAAAGGGGCTCTAAAAACATGAGTGCAGCAATGAGTCACTTGAGCCAGTTTCAGTAATATGATTTTCTTACCACTACAAAATAATATTACAATTGTTCACCTAAACCTAAATGTAAGCAGTACAACTTTCAGTCACAATGACTTTTAAATTCGCGCCAATTCCGTAGGGCTTAAATTAAAATATATATATATATATATATATATATATATATATATATATATATATACTCTATTAGACGAATGCATTCATTCAATACTAGCTGCGCCCCGCGGCTTAACCCGCCTGGGATGATGATGATGATAATGAAAATTATCGTGTTTGTTATTCCAGGGCATAAGCTATCTCCATTCCTAATTTCATCAAAATCCGTTCAGCCGTTTGCGCGTGAAGGATGCTGTTGATGATGAAAGTATTCTATGTGTTATTTCAGGGTATAAGAAGTCTCCATTCCAAATTTCATCAAAATCCGTTTTCGTTTGGGCGTGAAGGAATAACAAACATACACACACACGCGCATGCATACAAACTTTCGCCTTTATAATATTAGATTGATGAAACTAAAAAAAACTGTGCAGTAATGGACTTCAATACTTACTTACCGCACTGTAAAACTGTGTAGTAATGGATTTCAATACTTACTTACCGCACTGTAAAACTGTGTAGTAATGGATTTCAATACTTACTTACGGCACTGTTGTTATGATGAGCAGAAATGAGGTACTTTCTGCTCATCATAACAAATCATCATAACGTTTTAGGTGAACAATGGTGATATTACTGTGTAGTGGGAAGAAAAAGGGTTTTCTGCATTATTTCATTGTCTTCTGTAATATTTACTTTGATACGGATAAATAAAGTCTACCGTAAAGACCTCTGGAATAATGCTGTTGTTGTTGTTAGCCTGAATTATCCCACTGCTGGCAACAGGAGCCCACGACTCTTCCACTGTTTGCGATCCTGTGCCGATGTTTGCAAGTTTAATTGCCCATTAAGCAAATAAATACAAAAGCTTACTTTATGAGCATGAGAACCCATTATAAACAGAGTTTCCTGAGTGAGTCTTGCTGGATTCCACTTCTCCGGGTCCCTGATTGCTGGCACAGGTGAAGACGTTCCACTGTCTGATGACTCTTCTTTGATCTTCTTCCTCTTAACACTGAAGTCTACTTCACTGTCTGTGTCTTTCCTCTTGTTCTGTGTTAGGTTCTGAAATGTGTTTTTAGTCATTACAGAGAAATGTACTATCTAGGAAGAAAGTACAGTTCTCACAATATATCTTTGCCGCTCTGAAATAGCCAACAGTAATACATTTTGTAAAATGACTGTAAATAACATAAAACACTGTAATTCTCTGTTTCTAATTGTATAAATATATAACATTTGGCCCACCCCAATTTCACACCAGCCTGCTTAAATACAGAGATATCACTCCGAGAGATTGAATAGGTTGCATTCTTTGAGAATGATGATGTCCTGCTTGACGTATCAGTTAACGGCGAAACTTTTTATCTCTGGATGTGTTAGCGAAGGTGACTGGCAAAACCAAATTTGGTCTTAAAGGTTCTATTGCAAAGCGCACAGTGCAACTGACCTGAAGAATAAATGAATGGGTAGGAACAGGACGGAACTGTTGGGACGGTTTTTCGTGAAGGCGTTTCGCATCGAGATCTGTAAGTCGATGTTCTTCTACAGTTGTAACAGCCTTATTGAGAGAATTGCGCCATTGTTGTCTCTGTTGCGCAAGCACTTCCCAACTGTCACAGGGTATGTCACAAGCCGTTAGATGGCGCTTAAGGACATCTCTGTAAAGCAGGAATTGACCCCCAAGTTTGCGGTTTCCCTCCTTCAGCGGTGAGTAGAAAACAGCTATAGGTAACCTGGAGTCATTCATACGCACGAGGTCCCGCACCATCTCTGCTAGCCTTTAATGAGCATGGACTCTATGCCTCTTTGCGATTTAAGTGACATGACGTGCACCAGTGGGTTTCTGTTTTTCAGCCGTAACTTAACGAGAAATCGGCATCTACTCTTAGTAGTTCGTGAGTGAGCGGTTCGCGGTTTTCCCTGTTGATCCAAACACTGTTTCTAAGTCCCTGAATCGTTTCACGACTTCTATGTTTCACCTTAAAAAATCACCCCAAACACCTTAAATACAGAGAGACATCAGATCCAAGAAATGTTTCTAACTTGTGCCCTGAATCCTTAGGGATCCTTTTCTATTTTTTTGTTAGCCTTCTTCTGTCCCACTACTGGGCAAAGGCCTCCCCCAAGTCCTTCCAAATGTCTCTTTCCTGCGCCACCTCAGGCCAACCCTCTTGGTATATGTCCATGTTGCCCACCGGTCGTGACGGGATGCATGCGGCTAGCATGTCCCGCCCAATCCTACTTCAGCCTTGTTGCCTACGTCTATTATGCCCATCTTTGAGCACAGCATTGTGTTGCGCACTCTGTCCGTTCTATTCCCACCCAAGTTGCTGCGTTACATTGCTCTTTGGCTGACCCCGAGACGGTACTTTTGCGATTTGGTGAGCGACCTTTTCTGAGCACCGTGGGTTAAGATGAGCAGGATTCAAATGTTAATGAGTCTGCGCTTCAGGGAGCTCCCTTCATTAGCGTATTCATGGACCAGTAGCATTTGCAGACGTTCTCTATTTCTTATGTTATCGTAATAGAAAATTTAGCCCACCTCAAAAAATCACCCCAGCCTGCTTAAATACAGAGATATCTCACCAAATAAATGCATCTACTATGTTCCCTGAGAATTGTCATATTGACGAGTTAATCTAGGCAGGTAAATGTATGCAGGAACTACTTACATTGCTTTGTTTGATACCAAATTTGGGATCAGTAGTACTGATCTCGGTATCATTGGTTTCATTACTCTGCACTGGCTTTTGTGGTGTTGTGTACAGCAATCGGGTGGCGTCCAGCATTGCACGGCACACGGCTCTTACCTAGAACATTATCATTTTAAGTATTATAACTTGATGGCTTAAATTTATGCCTGCTTCCATGGGCTTAGGTTTTGTGTAAATGACTAACACAAGAAAAGCAAGTTCTCTTTCTTCGGGCTCAATTACTTTACTTGTGGACATTTGGCTTTTTTCTCTCTGTTTGTATAACTAGATGCGCCCCACGGTTTTCCCCGTAGAAAAAGATAATGGATGATGACAGCATAATTATGTCTTATTTAAGGATTAAAAGTATCTAGATACCATACTAGCTGCGCCCCGCGAATTTTCCTGCGTGGATACTTTTCCGGGACAAAAATTAACCTATGGTGGACTCTATGGTATACGGCATCCTGGTTTCTAAGCAATATCCACGCTGAGGGCCAGCCGGAAACGCGAGGGACATCCCTCAGGAAGGCCAGCAACTCGCGTTAAAAAACGAAATAGGGTGGCTGAATTAGTGGCCGCTGCCAGTATCACGAAAACGGTTTGATAATCGGCCTAGTTGCAAAAAACAGCCCAAGTACCAAGTAAGTAAGTAGGTGTATATCATTAACTTACAAAATTTTCTTTAAATTCGGTCCAGTCGTAATCACGTGAAAGCGCCCCAATTTTACAAACAAACAAGCGAACAAAGTTTCACATTAACGGGAATTTCAGTGTGAAGAACTAACAAACAAACAAACATATATTTATCTGGGCCAGATAGTCTCTTTCAGCACCCAGCAAAGTAAAGCGAACACTCGTCGACACGTGTATTTTGCCAGTCCTGACCTATGGTGCTCAGACGTGGTGACTGACCGAATCTCAGAAGTCCAAACTCAAGGTTTACCAAAGAGCAATGGAGCGAAGCGTGTTAAGAATTAAGAGGATCGACAGAGTTCCGAACTCCACAATTCGCTCAAAAACAGGAATCGCTGATTTGGGGAATAAGACTGCTAGGCTAAAATGGGATTGGGCGGGACATGTGAGCCGAATGCACCCAGATTGCTGGACAATAGTCGGCACGCCATGGGTGCCTGATCAAGGGCGTCGTGGCCGAGGCAGACCGATGGCGATGGCGAGGAAGCCATAGCGGGATCACCTCGATGCCTTCCAAGAGGGTTGGTCAGAGGACCGGGATGTCTGGTAGGAAATGGGGGAGACCTTTGCCTAGCAGAGGGACAAAAAAAACTCTGCGTGAGAACCATGCCTGAGTGAAACAATTAATTATTAACGTCATACCTGATCTTCGCTCACAGACTCGTCTCCCAAATTCAGTCTGATGTTGTTAACTGCAGGTACAAAGAATTTCTGAAAATTTTAAGAAGTTTAATAAATAGCACAGTAATAAAACTATTTAGAGAACAAAGGCTAAGTATTAATATTTGTCTGTGGAATCTTCTCTGTACTTAGTTCTTCATTCATGTTTTCACAGAATTTTAATAAAGTAGATACACTTTTGCATTGGGTACTTTTAAACAATCGGCTCTGGTGAAAATTACATTTAGAAACAAGTTTTACTATTAAAATTTGCTTGACAACTACTATAGTAACGGACCGAGCTCAGTGGCGTGCATTAAGAGAGGTATCTAAGTCCAGCAGTGGACAGATATAGGCTGATGATGATAGTAAATTGGTTGATGCATCAAAAACGTTTTTTTTTCTTTAATTATTGAGACGGGTAGATCGCTCGCCTGATGGTAAGCGTCACGCCTGCCCATAACAGTAGCATAGAAGTAGTAGTGTTGCAATTCAAGCGGGGCAATTCTGCCAGCATGTAGCGATGCCAACTGGTAGTGGACTAGTAGTACATTTGGGTTACCTATAAAGTTTATTTATACTTATAATAAAGCAATAAGAACGAAAAAGTCTATAAAAAGAAGATATTTTTAATAATTGTGTCTGTTTGTTTTTTGTCTGTATGTTTATTCACGCATCACGTAAAAACTACTGGACTGATTGCGATGCGGTTTTAACTTTTGGATAGCTTAGGGTTTGACTTAAAAACTAGGCACTTAAAAACTTGTTATCTTAACCCAATGATTAGATGCCGAGCAATCGATACAAAACTTTTTGACGGCTGAAGGAATTTTGATCAAATGTTGGTATATTGGTATTTTAGGTCTTGGAATAGCACAGAGTACTTTAAACCTACAGAAATGACCACACATGCGAAGCTGCGGGCACAGCTAGTAGGTATAATATTCTGAAAGCCTACATTGCCTACAAGCTGTAAAACACAGCTTGTATAGGTTGTCAGAATATTTTATGTAGTTGGTTGTATTTTGTTTTATATAGTTTATAAATGCTGTACATAAGAGTAAGCTCAAGATCATAGCATAAAGGTAACGAATTCCATGATATTTACTTCAAGATACTTCTTAATGACCATATCAATTTCCCTAGTAACTGCCGACTGTATAGTCTGTCGGAGCATATCCAGGGACTTGTTGGCGCTAGCTCGGAACTCAGCTATTGGTCGTGAATGTGGCTGTACTGGGCCTGGAAGGCTGAACCTCCTGTGCATAGCCGCCAGGGTGTTAATGGCGATTTGCCGGGTGATGGGTTGCTTCTGAAATATATCAAAGAAACTTTGATCAGTAAGTTGAAATTTGTTTGATGGAAGCTATTTGAATGTAGAAAACAATGAGATATGATCCATGTTGTTTGCTTGCTGCCTACCTAAAATGTATTACTCTTTATTTGGTAAAACTTTCGATATCCAGATATCGAAAGTTTTACTTTCAGATATTATTATGAAAACTAATGTTGTTTTTATATATTTTAAAGAGTAAAACGAGAATTACTCACGTATAGCAGTTGGATTGTTTCAACCGCATCCGGTGGTCTTTCTCAAGGGGAGAGCAGAACGCTCGCGAACATGTCTTGCTTTGCACTGCGGGCAACCGCTCGCAATGCAACTGATGCGTGGGGGCGCGGGCGCGGAGTTTTCTGCTGTGTCGGCGCGTCCTGGAGTAAATCCTCTCCATCGTGCGAGTAATCTCGAGCAACACTCTAACGCAAAGAACTAACTACATCTCCAACAGTCACCTCCTTCGCATTATCATACGCTTTACGATGTCATGGTTTCCAAGCAGGTGGCAGAAACCATTCCCCGTCTCTGTTAAAGTTCTGACACCTTCTAATTTAGATAGCCTTTAGATCTTATCAGGCACGTAAAACTTTTCACGCGTCAAATCACGAGCTTTATCAAATCAGATATAATGCCGTGAACCATTGACATCCAGGTTCTTCATAGAGCGTACATGTTCCGTGAGCCTGGGAAACGTTTCTTCTTGTTTCACCAACGTAACATTTACCGCAATTCCAGGGAATTATATAGACACCGGGGAATCCCGAGGGTCTCCAACCATGCCACCAACGCACACAGTTAGGTACCGTAGAGCGGATTTGGACCTCCACCCAGCGCAATTAGCTGCAGTTCCATGGACACTTATGTTTATAAGTGTCCGTGGAACTGCAGGTCATTAAAATTATGTGATCTGTGATCAACAGGTCATTAAAATTATGTGATCTGAGATTTTTAAATACAAAGTTGATAGATAGATAGATTAACTCTTTATTGGACACCACAAATACAACGAGAAATTATATCTAAAAATAAAGTATAACAATGAGTGTCACAAGAGGCGGTCTTATCGCTCAGAGCGATCTCTTCCAGACAACCGTGAGTCACATTAGAGGAGTGCTTGAGAGAAATGGTTAGCAATGGAGACAAAGTTGGCGTGTTGCAAGCGCGTCATCGAATATGCGGCCGGCAACGGTGGAGAGAGTGGTAGCATACCTGCCATACATTGAGGGAATCAGATAGTTTTAGAAAATTGTTACGCCAGAGTTACAGCATCAAGAAGATATTCTGTCCCCTCGGACAACTTGATTCTTCCAATTTTTAAGAGTGGTGTTAGAGACCGTGTCTGCAACTATAGGCCGATCTCAATTTTAAGTTCTATTTCAAACATACTTGAAAAACTGCTAATTGTTAGACTCACAAGTTATTAAGAAAAAAAAAATGTTCTTTCAAAAAAACAATAGGGTTTCCGCAAGAGTATTTCCACAGAAGACACTGTAACTGACCTCATTAATACAATAGTTCATTAACTTGGCAATAGATTCATAACTATCGGAGATTCTTCCTAGATTTGTCGAAAGCTTATGACACTGTCTCTTTTCCGGCACTACTCTTGAAGACGGAAACCTTGGTATTCATGGTCTTGCCTTGGGGATCTTTCAGGACTACCTGACTGAACGCAGTTTTATTGACGCACAATTGACAGTTATACAAGTGATGATAAGGCTGCTTTAACTTTCGGAGTTCCGCAGGGAAGTATCTTGGGTCTATACCTACTGTTTCTAATTTATGTGAATGAACTCTGCCAATTTAAGCTTCCCCATTGTGATGATTTTTTGTACACGGATGACACCGTTCTTTTTGTAAAAGGGAAGAACTTGACTGACACTAAAAGTCACATAGACCATGCTTTAAGCTCTGTCATGGATTGTCTTTGCTCTAGCCTTCTCACTCTTAACCTTACCAAAACCAAGTACATAACGTTCTG
The DNA here is from genome assembly GCA_946251855.1 of Alsophila aescularia. NCBI lineage: Eukaryota > Metazoa > Arthropoda > Insecta > Lepidoptera > Geometridae > Alsophila > Alsophila aescularia. Next base: position 52,775,527 of record OX276376.1, read on the forward strand.
CCCACGTACAATATCTCAAATGGGCTCGAGTACCTTTTTAATTATCGCCCACGAATGCACTTCACATAACTATAAATTTTTACAACTGTATCCACCTTTCCAAGACTGATAATATCAGATACTTAGGAGTCCAGATTGATCGTACCATTAACTGGAAAATACACAAAGATAACCTAACTTCCCGGGCAAGACGGCTTCTACATAAATGGAACAGCTTTTACATAAATGGAAACAGAAGAGCTAATCAGAGTTGATCAGAATCTGTTTTCTATCATTATTATACACACTACCTAACAATACCCACATTCACTTCCCCAGACACACCCACCCACCCAAACACACACACCCCCCCCCCCCCACACACACACACACACACACACACACACACACGCACGCACGCACGCACGCACGCGCACGCACGCACGCACGCACGCACGCACACACACACACACACAGTACATATACATTCTCTTAGTTTTGCGTGTTTCAATTGGAAGCATTGCATCATTTATGTAATTTTAGGTTCCATAAAGAATTGTGTCATATAGGAAGGAGGTCCCCAAGATGATTGATATGTTTTGTAATAACACCTTATAACCATATGTGGCTAAATATGTATACTTATAAACATAAATAAATATTATCTTAATAAATTAAGTACTAATGACTTGCACGGGTAGCGCTCACACTGAGGCATTTTTCACACTTTTAGCATTTTTATACCCATCACAACTTCTAAAAAAACAGTAGTAATTCATAATATTTAGCAGCAACAATCGTGGTGTTTTTGACCATAGACAACTGCATTATTACTCACGTACTTAACATACTTGTTATTATTTCGTTTCCATGACAACGTGTCATTCTGTTCTGTATCTTTGATACCTTGGGTTACGTTATTGCAATTTTGTAGGGAACTCTAATTTCTTGAAAAATAAGATAGTGCCCATGTTACTCACTGAAAGTGTAGCTTTCTGTATGTAGGTGAAAGATTTTTAGAATTGGTTCTTTATTTTTTGAGTTTATTCATTACAAACAAACCAACAAATATACAAAAAAACACAAATCTTTCCTCTATATAATATTAGTGTAGATGTAGATATCCTACATTTTAATTTCCTAAACTAGAAGACAAAAAATAAATTACTTTATTTTCCATTAAAAGCCTGAATGCCTGGAGGGCTCTGGCGTCTGTGATACAGTTTAATTAATAGCTCAGTCACCAACAGTATAAACAACATTTTCAATGTTCAATAAAGCTGACGTGCTGACATGATGATTCATTGAATAATATGTAGAAGTAAAAGTGTCGAGTTCTAAATAAGTATTTGAAGTTATGTCAATAAAAAACTTATTTATTTAACTATGACGGTTGCTTCACTCTCCCAAGGATGGAGACCATTTGGGGGTACCCCCGGTGTCTATATGATTTCCTGGGATTACGGTAATTGTTACGTTGATGAAACGAGAAGAAACATTTCCACCAGACTCACAGAACATGTTCGCTCTATGAAGTACTGCCTTGGTGGAGCACTCTCTGCTTTTTGACATTCAGCATTATATTTGTTTTGATAACGCTTGGATTTTGGCACATGAAAAGTTTCATACTCATAAAATCCGATAGTAATTAGTAGGCATCAGAACTTTAACAGTGATCTGGAATGGTTTCTACCACCTGCTAGCGTGAAGCCTATGAAAATGAGAAGAAGGTGGAGATGTAATGAGTTCTGTTAATGATTGTTCCTCGAGATTACTCGAGCAATTAAGAAGATTCACTCTAGAATGCGCCGACACAGTAGCCAACCCCACTCCCCCGTATCAGTTGCTGTCAATGTGCGCATTGCGAGTGGTTGCCTGCAGTCCCAGGCAAGACACATTCGCAGACGTTCTGCAATCCCCTTGAGAAAGACCACTGGATGTGGTTGAACTATAGTTGGAATGATCCAACTGCTCTAAGTGAATAACTCTCGTTTATACCTTCAGATATTATTGCACTAGATTATTATTTCAATCGTTATTCACCTTGTGGGAATGTTATTGCACCAATTATTACTCCTTGCAGGATTTGAACCGGCAACCGTTAGTTGACTTCGTAGTCAGGGCAGGCCGGTTGCATTCCGCAACTAGTACAAATATTATACCTACAATTTGAGGCCGCAATATTGGGGTTAATTCAGTAAGGTGTCAAGAGTGCACTCAATGAGCCGCTCACCGTGTTCTTAGCAATAAAGTACCTACTCATGTAAAGTTTTTGTCAAATTTTATTGTTTTTTTTTAATTAAGAGTACCAAGAGGAACCTAGAAGGTACTGCATAGCATTCGGCTATTTACGTTTGATATAAATGACGACTTGTCATTCTTTATGCTTCCAAAGTATATTGAAAGCTAATAATTGTAATACCTATAATAGGTCTTAGTTATGTAGATACCTATTGTTTTTTTTTATTACCTATAGTTAATTACGTAGGTAGAAATTAATTTTTCACTCATTATTAAGCAAGAATTCAGACAGGCACCGTTATTCATCAAAGTGCAATAGGATTATAATGTTAATCAAACAATGACACTTAATACGTAGGTAGGTATCTCACTAAACATAACAGCGTTCTGAAAACGGGATAGTAAAAACGAGATACTAGGTCTATTCTGATAAGAATGTCATTTTATATAGTAGAACTATGAAAATTTATAGTAATATGTAATAACAGAATACATTATTACTTATTTATTCTGTTACAATATCTAACCAAGTCATATCATATCACAGAATAATTAATTGTACAAGTACCTAGTTATATCTTAATACAACCCTACGGAGAGAAAAAGTGACAGAGCTATTCTAAAACGGTAAGAGCAATGGAAACTCTTGCGCGTAGTGAACAATACATTCTAGCCTGCATGCGATGGGCGAGCGCCTTCTAGTTAAATATAATTGAAAGCTTGCAGTGCTGTGCGAGTTAAATTGCACTTTATTGCGTTGTAGCTAGATTTGCTATGTATTTATATGTCTTCATTCAGATATCCTTCTGTACTTGTACTATTATTTATTCTGTGGTCAGGGTCACTAACCACTATGCTAACCAGTTGTAACCGAACAACAAGCCATTTTTGTAAACATAAAATGTAGACATTCAAGAATTGAAAGTGTCTCTTAAAAATTATATGACTGCTATTTTATATTACTTAGACTAGCCATCATTGAACCAAATCTACAAAAATATCGTTTTTTTTTTTCTTTCACTTTGTTTTCTTTTTCCATGAGAACTGGACCTTTCAACTCAAGGCCGCCATCAAGGACGACCTTGGTCCGACCTACATTTTGAAGGACTCTATTTAAAACAGATTTTAACTCACCGCTTGCATGGGTCCAGCTGCTGTAGTCCTAATAGTTATTGTTTTAGGCATCTGGAAACTCCATGTAGTGCTCGGGCTTTCCGACACGGCATTTTGTTGCGACGCTTCATTTGTATTCCAACTCTTCTGTACAACCATTGCAGGTATTTGTCATGTATAAAGAATAGATACGGTTCTTTCTCAAGTTTATATATCTATTTACTTATTCGTACTTTTGAATCCTGCTATTTTCTTCAATTCCTCGATTTACTCGAACAACAATGAACCAATGAACAGAAATCAATCAATCAAAATCAAACAGCGAATTTCAGCGAAAACACAGAAGTCACAGATGAAATGAAACAGACTTCAAGGCGTTCGAGTTGATGAGATTTGTATCGTGGGCAGTTTCGATATGTACATTTTTAACAAGCCTTGAACATTTTAAACACTTTGACATTTTTGCAACTTTTGACACTAACGTCCTTCTCAAACCAAATGAAAAATGATCGGAATAAAAACGGAATAAAATCACTTTTCCTAAGTCAAATTTAACTGTCATGTCATTTAAACATGCAAATGGAACGGTGATCGAAACATTGGCAAAATTGTGGCAACCCTACAGAAGCCATAAATAAAAAAGTTGAAGTTGAACATATTGGTGGACCAATTCCATAACTTGCTACAATCGGATTATCACTTTTTTCATAGCAAATTCGACTCTATCGCAAGGCATTAGTGGTTGCGGTACTGAGAATTCGATTGAAGCCAAGTTATGGAATCGGGCTGCAGCAGTGCTATTACGCAGTGTTGATCATATCGGTTTCAAGCCGTCAAAATCATTAGTACCTTGCGATAGAGTCGAAATTGCTATGAAAAAAGGGACAATCTGATTGAAGCCAAGTTCTGTGGTCGGGCCCCAGCAGCCCGATTACAGAACTTGGCTACAATCGGATTATCACTTTTTTCATAGCAATTTCGACTCTACCGCAAGGCATTAGTGATATCGATACTGACAATCCGATTGAAGCTAAGTTATTTGGTCGGGCCCCTGCACTGCGATTACGTAATGTTGATCATGACGGTTTCAAGCCGTGAAATTCAATAATGCTTTGCGATAGAGTCGATTTCGCTATGAAAAAAGTGATAACCAAGTTGTAACCAAGTTCTGTAATTGGGCCACCGAACACTAATTTCACCCAGCGCGTAGCAGTGTATGCGATGATGATCGGGTGGGAATTAAAATTAATGTTATAAGGGCTGTATTCACTAAATCAAACCAATAGGGGCGACGCTATGATGGAACATCCACATACCCACATACATAGATACATACTGTAGTCTTGGATATATACATACTTACATAGATTGTAAACTCATTACCCTTCCCTTGTTTTGCTGTAGTCGGGTAATAAAACAAACAAAATTAACTGACCTCATACTCTACTAAATAAAAATAATGTTTTACTGAAAACTATAACAATACGTATAGCATTTGAGTAGATTATAGGTATTACTTATAATCTAACTTCAGACAACGCACAGCCTAAACTGAAATGTTCTAGAACTAGAGACTTTTTTTAATATACATTGCGTGCAGAATATTTTGGGCAATTTCTTCAAATTTTTCATTAATTAAACACAATCGAGAAAACGGAACGGTTTTCATCTCCACCCTAAAACATCAAGCGATTACATTATATTTGAAATATGTCGCCAACCTAATAATACCAAACCAACCATAGAAATATAAATGTACCATAGATTAACGCCTCCTTACATTTATATTTAATCGATTAACTCAAAGAATACTTAGTTTATCTAAATTTGGATTGATTTGATCTCTTTATAATATTTTATGTATATCTCTTTGTTCGGGAGATGTTAATTTTGACTTGTAAAAGTGCTATTATTTTTGCCTATTTACAATAAAATACTTTGACTTTGACTTTGACTTTATTTCTTAAGAAATTATAACATTTACAAACCAAAACCTAATAAAATTAAAAAAGATCGTTTACCTGTAATCCTTGGGCGCGTTCACTTACACGTTCGAGGACAAACGGATCACCCGCGTGATCGCTCGAAATCGTTCACGACTTCGTCGGGCGTTCGCCTGGGTCATCCGAAAAATAATAGGGGAGGGGAGGAATAGTATGAAACTGACACTTGACAGTTGTCAGTTGTATGTGGACGTTCAAAGTCGTTCACAATCTCCGGATGATCGAGCGATAATCGCACGGATGATTCGAGCGTGTAAGTGAACACAGCCCATGAATCGGAATGCACCCTCTGTTTCATCTTGACGCGCGTCACGCGACACGTCTTAATCACAATCGCAAGTAGCAAAGAGTACGCATTAAAGAGAGCATTTATGAGTATCTATATACTGGCAAGTAGTTGATCAACCGGCCAGGCGAACCACCAATCCTATCTTCGAACGGCAGTCTGGGCCTAGTATATACTGTAGTCTTTGGTCTCGGCAGGCGTTTCGTTTAGCATTAAAACTTTACATTATCTCTCAGTCATATCTAGGGAGTGGGCGTAGCTACACCACACGTTCCAAATTTTCACTGCTTCGGTAACAACAGGTAAGTCATTTTTTATATCATAGCATCAATAGATGGTCTGTTTGTCTCATAAAACTATAACATTCTAATAGGACAATAAAGCTATATCTTTGGTTTGTATGTATATTGAATTCCTTGAAACCTAGCTATAATTTCCATTTATAGTAGGTACCTATTTCTTACCATAAGCATAGGCAAGCTACTTGAACTTTGCTCCTGTTTGTGAAACAAACTGGCTTTCAAGGTAAACTTTTAGTCAGTTTGAAATTTTTCATTTTTGTCAATAAGGTTTTGTTAGTACTCAACATTTAATTCAATTGAATAATTTTGTGGATTGAATACGAATAGTAAAGGCTTCATACATTTATTTATAATAAATTTACTTGATAAATTCTATTATATATTATCTGAATTTATTATATTTTTAACTAGCGTTTGCGAGTGACTTTTTCTGTGTGGACTACAATTTATCACAATAAAAAGTATTGTAGGCCTTGCCCAGGATTCAAACTATCTTCGTACCAGCCATTTACTTGTGAAAAAGTAACAGATGGACAGAGCTACTTTATTTTATAACATTAAAGTATGGATTTACCTGCAATAACTAGGTACATGCCATATTCCTAATTTACCTTCTATAGGGTGTTAATTTTCCAAATGATTGTTTGAGAATTGATGGTGTCAATCGATAGTAGAATGAGAGCAGTTGATGTCAATCAACAGTTACTAGTGATGTACATGATCGTTTGAGTATATTAAAAAATAAAAATACATAAATATATTCAGGTTGATTTACACCAATTACCTAGCCCCCATACTAGGATACCCTGAACTATGTGTACTAGACAACTGATAAACTTACATAGATATGAATAGTATATTCATTTATTACATATTTATTTATTTATTTTTATTTATATTCATGATTTGGAAACAAACATTTCTACTCATCACACAAAATATGATTGCACCTGCAACAGTTGGTTGACTAGTCAGGGTCACTAAAACCATTCGGCCAACTGGTTGATTCATATTCGATCAAGCATCAATCAGTCAATTGGTGTGGTAACATCCTTAGGTGTTAGAATCAGGTTTTTAATACAATTGTCTAAGAATTATAGACAACTGTACAAATCAAGTATTTATTTAATAATTTCAATATCAAGTAATTACAAGGAAACCATGTTGCTATACTTTATGCTAGTCAGGTAGTTTTCCATAAAGCGAGTGATTGACAGGAAAATGTAGCCAAATGCCTGAACTGCATTTATATAGAGGGTTTCCAACTCGCACTTGGCTAGTTTTTATGGTTTTACAGTAGAGTGTTGACTAACTGTGGACATAGGTGTTCAGAAAAACTATTTGGATAATCAAACTGGATACCTGGATACTAGGTTTACCAATAAAAACATATATCCTACTAATATTATAAATGCAAAAGTTTGTGTGTTATGTCTTGTCTTCAAGCTGAAAGGGCTCTATGGATTTTGATGAAATTTGGTATGTAGATAGTTTAGGTCCTAGAATAACACATGAGTACTTTTCATCATCATCATATATGTGGCTGAAACTGCAGGGTGCAGCTAGGGTGAATGCACCAGTAGTTGACCAATTAAGGCAGATTTAGTTATTAAAACTAGTCTTATTTTCTAATTAAATGAAATACAAGTTTAATTGAGTTGTTTATTACACACAATAAACCAAAAATAATTATTTTCTAATAATTACTGAAGTGAAAATTACACTTAAGTGCATATGATTGACCAGATGTCTTCCGGTGTTTGACCACTTTATGATCTAGTATTTGACCACATGGTTAAAAAAAACAATTTCCATTAGAAAGTCTTTTAAGTAAGGACAATTATCAGTCTAAGTTATATTTATGTTTATTTTTATGATTTAAGTTATATTTATGTTTATTTTTATGATTTTAGCAGTTAACACCTGCTGTGACCTACTTAGGGTAACATACATTATATATTATCATAGTTATTACGTATATACCATCTACATTAATTATCTTTGGACGGTATTGTTTTGTCATATATTTTTACATTTCCTTATCATTGTAGAATTCTCTTTGATTTATAATATGACAAGTCTCTATGGATTAAACGATATCCTCATTATTATGCATGTGGTGACCCTTTTATCAGGCCATTTAAATATGTTTGGTGTGGAAAGCACCATAAACTGAGCAAAATTTTCTTTGTTAATTGGAAAACCTTTCTTGGCCATAGCTGCCATCCACCGGGAGAGTAAATTTTCTTCGTAGGGCGGTCCCATTTTTCTAGCTTGCTTCACTATATTTATAGAATTACTTCTTCAATGGCATTTTGCATGGTATCTGGAATGAAGTCTGGTCAAATATCAAAGCAAACAAGTTCTACGGTCACGCATTAACTGACCAGTGTGGTCAATTACTGATAAAACTAGAGATGAGAAAATAAAAAATAGACTTACTAGAATTATCTAGAAAATTCATGAAATAAAATAAGTTTTTATAAAAAAGTGCAAAAAACATTATTTTTCAGTCATCATCATCATGTCAGCCTTTAGAAGTCCACTGCTGAACATAGGCCTCCCCAAAGAGCGCCATGACGAGCGAACTTGTGCTATTGACCGAATTGGTTAATTACTAGAAAATGGTCAATTTTATGTTATATTATCAATACAATCCACACACATATATGAAAATTCGGAATATAAATTATGCACTTCAACATAGATTTAATTGGATTTTAAAAACACCCTGTGTGAGCTCCTTACTGTAAAAGGCGGATATTTTTGCACATGTCACGGATAAGTTCAAAATGACGTTTATATGCAATAGCTGCTGCACTAGAATATGATTGGTCTACATCCAAATAGTGTCAAAACAATAATTTTTGACCAATGAGTTGAGCCAGGAAGCATAGTATTGGCGCTCAAATTTGAAATTGGTCAACTACATAAGCATGTAATCAATTACTCATACATCCACATCTAATAATATGAACCTCTTTTATTACAATGGCTAGAAAATTACTAACAATAGTAAAGACTGCCCAGTAAACAAAATAGTCGCGGGCGAAAGCTAATATTGCATTTAATAACCCCCTTACTTATAAAAAGTTATACAATGTTGTACTGCGCAGTATTACTAATCATTGCATAACTTTTTATAAGTAAGGGGGTTAGTGCATAAAAAAAACCCCTAACTTTGATCTATTGAAGCAAGCATACACGCTTATGAGAAGCTAAGTCAAGCAATTTGACAGGACAGATATCTAAGCATGTTAGCACTTCAAAAGCAGCAGGGCACTATAATTACACGACTGCCCAAAAAAGGAGTGTTATGTTTTTAGCATTCATGTATGTTTGTATGTGAGTTTCTTTATTCCACCATAACTTTTAAATACCTGAACAGATTTAGATGTATGGGGTATCGTTAGAATCCTTACATTCCCCCGAGTAACATAGGCTATTTTTTTAATACATTCAATATGGCGGCAGTATGGCACCATTTTCAAACTCGAAACAAATATTTTTTCTTCGAAATTTACAACATGGGTATCATATTGAAGGTCTTGATAAGCCCATTCCAACAATATATAATTTTTTGGCAAAAGCTCTTTTTTGGCAGGGCAGGCGTGTTTTTTTAGCTTTTAAGCTAGTTATTTCATCTTCATGTTCTGGACCACTAGTCGACTAAGTGCTCTCCCCTCACCAGTGCCGAGTGCCAGTACATGGATGAGTGAGGAGTGTTTAGAGTTTGCCTGGCCGCTTAATAAGAGCTACTAAAACTGGTGTCGATTACATGTCTCTTTCTCTTTTAGAGAAAAGTACAAACATTATTATGAAAAAATATTTATTTATTACTTACTAGCTGTGCCGGCGGCGTTGCCCGCGTGCTAATTTTTCTGGGATATAAGGATTCTATCAGTTATTCCAGTATCAAAGTACCAATATACAAAATTTCATCAAACTTCATTCTGACGTCAAATGTTTTTTTTATCGATATCTCGACTTTTAAACATCGGAGTGAGATACCAAGTGCACCAGTTTTTAAGTCAAACCCTAAGCTATCCAAGTTAAATCCGCATCGCAATTGGTCCAGTAGATTTTACGTGATGCGCGAAAATAACAAATATACAAACTGACACCATATTTTTAAATGTTGTGTTTGATGTACAGACTTTTTGTTACTTACTTAAAGATAGTTTTTTTAGATAAACACCTTCAATGTTGATGTGTAGTTTACTTCACACAGAGTTGAAAGTCAATTCTTATTTTTGTAACAATGTTTTTTAGTTCATAGCAAGTTACTAAGTTGGTTGTTAAGTATCATAAATAGTAAATTATTCAGTTATATCCTATTTTTCACAATAACCGCCTGCACAACCAACTCACTCTCATTAAGGTCATCTGATATAATATATTATTTACCCAATTCATCTGTTATGAATATGATCTACAAACAATAATAGGTATCATAATAAATACGTCATACATGCAGTGACATTTTGCATCAAACAAAGATAAAGGTTTTGAGAATTCATAACACAAACAATTATGCTGTTGTTTAGAATTAGCATTAGTAAGTGTTACATTGGTACTTTTTAAACATGTTATTTTTTTCAAATTAACAGAATTCTATTGTCTGTCGGGGCTGGCTCTTTTGTTGCAAACTACATATTACCGCACGGACACTATCCATCTCTCTTTTGAGAAAAGTACAAACATCATTATGACAGATTATTTATTTATTACACTTACTAGAATAAACAAGGATGTATCCATCCACCAGACCATTTGGAACCATTTGAGCCATAGTTGTTTCAGACGAAGTATTTTTTATCCATATTTTTAAAGTTTTAGGCGAAGAACCCCAATATTTTACAGTTACTCGTAACTACTAATGATGGCCAGTTTGAATGATAAGTGTTTTTTTTTATTTAGCTGAAGCATAGATAAATCATGATTTATCTATGGTTGAAGTAATGTGTATGCAATCTAACAAAACATGTTCTAAGCATATGTATAAACTTTTTTTTTACAGTCTCGTTATGTTCACAAAAAAAGGGATTTAAGAAAAGTGTTTCTTGATGGCTTTTAAAAAAAACGAAGAATGCTTTTTTAGATCAAATCTTATTAAAAACATACTTGGTTATTACTCTTTCTTTTGAGGTATCATTCACGTGGATAACTTACAAATTAATTAAATTAGGACCTAAGAACCAAATTAAGGGAGAAAATTAAAATGTTGGGCAAACTAAATAAAACAAAATTTTTGCTGGAAAAAAATTACTCGTAGTTCCCAGGTAGCCCGCCCAGTGAATAGAGAATGGCGATACATTAGATGGATGTAAGGAGAAAAAATAAATAAAAAAGTTTTCAGTGTCGAGGTACTTAAATAAAAATTAAGTTTTCAGCGCCATTAAGTCCCGTTTAAATATATAAATATGTATGGAGAAGTTTTCCAACATCAAAGTTAAGCTAGTACAGAATCCCCGGTGCGCGAGTCTGACTCCACTTAACTGTTTTAATTATCTTCCTTGTACAGACTCTTTATTACTGCTTTATTATAAGTATCCATATCCATATTAATATTATAAAAGTGAAAGTAACTCTGTCTTTGTCTGTCTGTTACCTTTTCACGACTTAACGGGTGAACCCGAGGTATGGAGATAGTTTAAACCCTGGGGAAGGACGTCGGATACTTTTTATTGCGATAAACTGTAGACCGCGTCCGCGCGGATGTCCTGCGGGCTTTTGCGGACAAAAGCTAGTAGATAGATATATTTGATCGAGCGAGCGCGAAGCACGAGCGAAGCGTCTTCGTTTCAGCTGGGCAAAAATGCTTTCGTATGTCCGAATCTCTGTTCTCCTCTACAGGTCGCATTTCCCAACCGATCTAGATGAAACATAAATAATAGATCTTGGTTATTAATGTTAGTTGTACAATAAGGTAACTAGATGGCGCTACTGTGCACCGCTAGATTGTTTGCAAAACGAGCTCTACAGCTCACAGAGCCCCTAGTTGTACATTGTACAATTTTATACAATAAGTTCAAATATATCTATCTACTAGCTTTTGCCTGCGTTCTTCAATTAAAACTTTAAATAATAAAAAATATGCTTACTTTAAAAATATGTTTTTTTTAATTATTAATAAGTACATTGAACATTTTTTGGTTCTAATACTATATTATCAAAATTATAGCACTAATCATTATTATCACAGTATTTCTATGTAAATTTAAAGAATATTAGAAAGTTTATTGGGTATTGAATCCATACCAATATATAAAAGTGAAACCTTGTCTGTTTGTTTGTTTATTTGGGGAGCTATCACACGATAACGGCTGGACAGATTTTGACGAAATTTAGAATGGAAATAGCTTATACCCTGGAATAAAACATAGGATACTTTTTATCGCGGAAAATTGAAAGTTTCCACGGGAAAACTGGAAAATGTTGATTACTCACTGTAAGGAACGGTTGCCATCACAGAATGATCTGTGGTTGTCTGGGAAACAAAATAACAAGTCTGTCAAAAAACATCACGAGTGGTGCTATACTTATTTTTTCATTGGTTTTTATCCTAGAAGAAAACAGGATGCTTTTTTTCGCGATAAACAGTAGTCCGCGCGTACGAAGTCGCGGGCGGGAATACTAGTTATTCATTTATTTGCCAATGAGAAACCAAAGTATGACACACCTCCCTGCTGCTAAAAGTAGATTTAAACTGATAGCAACAATGTACATTGAACAATGAATAAGCAAAAATGTTGTATTTTAATACAGGTACCTACTCGAAAAAGAATGCCTATAATTATTTTGCTGCTTATCTTTATCAATTTCATGACAAATGTAGTGAACTATATCCAAATAATTTAGCACCCTAGAGTTTGTTGAACGATAATAAACTCAAGGTTACACGAACATAGATTTATGATAATGACTTGTTTTTATTACATAAGGAGATAATATTTAACATCACATATTTTACGAGTTTATAAGCATTTCACGTATGCGATACCTACCGTTTATTTACCTACCTACCTACATAACCAAGTCAACCAGTTTTCGATAGGAAGCTGTAGCAGTCGTTAACTACCTGTCAGTTTTATCAACTGTAGTTTTTGCTAAAAATGTCATGTCACCTCTTCACTTGTTATCTTACTAGTGATCTAACGAATGTCATATTTTGGACATTCGAATATCTGCAGCCGACATTCGCGAATGCGAATGCGTATATTCAGTTTTTGTTTAAATTTGGCGCCAATTGTCTATGGCTTGGTGACTTTAGCGGCAGTCCCGTTCGAACGAAGTGCGTTCCGTCTGTTTTTCGTTCCGAGAATAGTAGAGTTAATACGAACGCATCCGATTGAAGTGTTATTCCGCTCGCGTCGGTGTTTTCGTAAACAAAACAAGTGAATTTTGAGGTTACAGTGTGAATACTTACTTACTTACTTGATGCGCGGGCTATTTTCCGCAATTAGGCCGTATGTCGGCCCTTTTTGCGTGATGGGTGGTGCTGCTCGTCAGTGCAGCCACCCGATGTCCTCCAGGAAGGCCAGCAGCTCCTGTGTTCTGGTGCAGGCCTCCTGTAGAGTTCCCGGTGCTCCCAGGAAATACGCTCTCTGAATCGCCACGCTATTGCACTCTAAGAGCACATGCGTGGCCGTTTCTTCAGCCTCCATGCATCCTCTGCACAGGCGGCTGTCTGTAATGCCTATAGTAAATAGGTGTTTATTAAGGGCACAATGACCGGTGATTATTCAGACGACTTGTCGGAGCTTATCCCTATTAAGGTTTAGGAGTTTACGGGAGAACCTTGGATTTAACTCCGGGAATGCCTCCCTCGACTGCCTGCAGTCCTTAATACTTGCCCAGTAGTTTTGGTGCAGGTTGTTTGTTCTCTGTCGGATCCATGCTCGGATTTGGCTGAAAGGCAAAGGAATCATCGGTTCTGGACCTACCGCTCGCAAGTCCGAGCCTCGCCTCGCCAGTTCATCAGCCGCATCGTTACCTCTAGATCCGCTGTGCCCCTTTATCCATTGGAGAGTGACTCGGTTGTCTTTAATAACCTCCTCCAGTAGGTTGTGGCACTGTATCGGTTGCTGCTATGTGTATATTTAGATCGTCTGAGAACGCGCCCGTTCCCGTCCCTGTTTTCATTTTGGAGCCATCAGTGTAAATCCTAACTTCATGTGTGTTTGAACTATCACTAGACTCCTCATATAGTTGTACTTTATAGCTTTTGACGAATTGATATCGTTTTGGCACCCTATCGTAGATGGAGAGTATGAATGGGTTTCCCTCTGCATACTCCTCTATGATATTCGTGTGTGATGCCTGTTTGTTTTGCTTCCAGAGACTAAGTGCCCTAACCCTGTAAGCAGATGCAGCAGCTTCCTGTTGGATGTGAAGCTGTAACGGCTGTAATCCAAGTAATGCCTCAAGTGCTGCTGTGGGGGCAATTCTCATACATCCAGTTACAGCCACACAAGCCAGCCTCTGGAATTTTTGTAGTTTGCTAACAGTGGTGCTCTGTTTGGTTCTTGGCCACCAAACAAGAGCTCCATAAGTTATTGAAGGCCTGATCACAGTATTATACAGCCATGAGGTAATCTTTGGACTCAGGCCCCATGTTTTCCCTATCATTCTTCTGCATTGCCAAAATGAGATAGTAGCCTTGTTTATTTTACTCTCCAGGTGTTTAGCCCAGTTGAGTTTGCTATCTAAGGTGATACCCAGATACTTTACCTCATCAGTCAGAGTCAACTGAGTATTGAAAAGGTAGGGCAGTGTGTACCTACCTAAGTTTCTTTTGTTCGTGAACATGACTAGATTCGTTTTTGTTGGATTCACGGTTAATCCAAATTCTATACACCATCTCTCTACGATCTTTAGAGCATTATTCATGATATCACAAGACACGCTGGTAAAATGTCCAGACACAAGAATCGCCAGATCGTCTGCGTAGCCAACCGTGAGGAAGCGTTGGTTATTCAGCTTTGTGATTAGGTCATTTACAACCATGTTCCAGAGTAGAGGTGACAGGACTCCTCCCTGTGGGCATCCTCCTGCCACCACCCCCCTGGTAATTCCACCTAGGTCGACGCGAACCGCCCTAATCTTCAACATGTTTAAGACCCAATCAATCAGAGTCGAATCCACACCGTGCTTCTGTAGCGCTAGGTTAATGCTTGTGAAATTTGTTTTGTCAAAGGCACCTTCAATGTCAATGAAAGCGCCCAGACACAACGTCTTGTTGTTAATGTCTTGCTCTATGGTGCTTACCACTTTGTGCAGGGCAGATTCTGTAGATTTGCCCGAACTGTAAGCATGTTGTTGTGGATGTAGTGGTTTAATAGTTAGTATACTGTCTCTGATGTACCTGTCACATAACCTCTCCAACGTTTTAAGAAGGAAAGAAGTTAAGCTTATCGGTCTATATGCTTTTGGGTCCGTATAGTCCTTCTTTCCCGGTTTAGGGATAAACAAAACTCTGACCTCTCTCCATGCCAGAGGCACAAACCGAAAGGCCAAACAAGCCCTGAAGATGAGTATCAGTGTATCGTTTATGTAACTCTCACCCCATTGTAAGAGCCCCGGGAAAATACCATCTAGACCTGCAGTTTTAAAAGGTTGGAAAGAATTTATAGCCCATTTGACTCTCACCCCTGTTACTACTGTCTGTGCGACTGACTAGTCTATAACTGTAGGCATAACCTCATCAAAAACACCCCAAATGGTGGTGTCGGTGATGTGGCACCCAGGTAAGTGAGTTTGTAAAAGGAAGCTATTTGTTTCCGATTCTGTTTTAGTGTAAGTGTTATCTTGTTTCTTTAAGGACCCGATACCGCGATTAGGGTCAGCCGCTAGAATTTTCCTTACCCTATTCGCTTGCGTATTCGATTCTATACTAGTACTGTATTTCCTCCATGACCTTCGACCCTTGGAGCGTAAACGTTTTTTATATTCGGCTTGAGCCTTCTTGTAATTGCTCCAGTCCCCGTCATTGTAGGTGTTCATAGCTCTATTAAAAAGTTTAAGTACCTTTGCTTTCACCTTCTCCAAATCCTTGCACCAACCCTGATTCCCACCTTTACTTACGTACGGTGGAGATAGAGGGCAGGCATCTTCAAAGCTTTTGGTGAGACTGTCCGTTAGAAGTACAACCGCCTGTTCTATATCGGATGTACTTGTTAGCTGTGATCCCGCAGTCTCCGGATTAGTCCGGCGTTGTTTTAGAGAGTTATAAAAAGTTACCTTGTCCGTTCTATACGGATTGCGTGTTTGTGCTGGTGGTGCAATATTTAATTCCAGTTGGAAACGGATCCACCTGTGGTCTGAACACGAGGATTCATCAGATACCCTCCAGTTTTTGACACTGCCAAAATTGTTACCTGAGACCATGGTAACATCCACAATAGTGCGGCATCTCCGTGTAACAAATGTTGGTTCCGTTCCCCTATTTGCTATAGAGAGGTTAGTAGTAAAAAGGAAATTTACCAGTTCTTCACCTCTGCTATTTGCCGACGGCATTCCCCATAAAGGGTGATGTGCGTTGGTGTCTGCTGATAATACTAGTCTAAAATTGTTAAGCTCACAGTGCCTTACCAGGTCGGCGACATCTTTCGGTGGGATGTCCTCGTCAGCGTGCATGTATGCCGACGCGACAATAACTGCCTCATTGTCCTCTCCGGTAATATTCTGGAGACTAGCAGTTGCCAGGTCCCTAGAACAAAACTCGTTGAGGGGCACTGCTACAACGTTACGCGGTATGTATATACACGCCCGCGAATCGCTGTAAGTGTTATCAAGTACTAACTTACAGCTTAGATTGCTAAGACCACACACACGCCCTGCCCTGATCCACGGCTCCTAGATCAAGGCGATGGTCTCGTTGTTTGTTGCCCCCAGCACCCTGCGCAGGTTAGCCGTAGCAGTGATGCTGTGCTGGAGGTTGCACTGCATGAAATTGCTAGTCGAGGGGTTTGGGGTCACCATCATGTACGCTTCCCTCTCCCTCAGACTCTCCCAGCTCTTCTCCCGAATCCAGGCTAACATCACACTCCGGGGGGTTCGGATCCAGGGACATCCCTTCCATCTCCCCCGAGATTGATACGTTGGGTGAGGAGTGTAGTGGTACGACCGGGATTGCTCCCTCCGTACCATCAGCTGAAGCTGGGGCCAACTTCTGTCCGACTTGCGTCCCGCTAGGTCCCGGTTTTGATACCGGTTCCTCAGGGGGACCCTCGTCGCGCTTAGGGGGTTCGTCAGTTAACGAACCGTCTTTCGAGTAGAATCGCACGTACACGTTCCCAAGGTTGTGGGCCAGCCTGCGATCACGCTCCAGAAGGATGGGAACAACGTCCTCAGGAATCCCCAAGGTCAAAAACAGGGTCCCATCCCCCTGTCTCGTGTGCGTGAACACCGTCCAGGTATTTACGAGGGCCCACTTGTTCTGGTACGCCAAAACAAGGTTGGTATCCTCCAAAGTGTTTTCACACTCTGGAAGAGCCAAGGCCGCTCGTACCCTCCTGGTGAGCTCACTTTGCAGCTTCACCACTAGCCTGGGGCATGTAGCTGTTGTTGGGATGCTATCAATCGCTTCTTTTAGCCACCTTAGTGAAGGCTCGTCCTCACACCACAACTTCAGGGCATCATCAGCAGTGATGGGCTTGCCTCTAAAGTTGGGGGAGAAGGTGTTGGCAGGGTTTTTGACGCCCTCCATACAGGCCCCCCACGCACAGCACCGAGTTACGTGGGTGATTATCCCTACCGCCTATTATCGCCTCCATTTGGGATAACAGGCCCACAGTGACCTGACCACCTCGTCACTGTAGCGTATTGGATAGGAAAACGTGGTAGGAAATAGGATGGGATGGTCTAGGTTTTCAAAGGAATTCTAGAACTGCGTCTAAAAGTATTAGTTACATCTGTTCCTTAAGGGACCAGACCAATAACAGGCGGCACCACGTGAAGGAACTATTTAGACTTGTTACGGATGTCTACACGACCCGCGCTCCTTTCCGCAACTATCTGCCGAACCTGCTCACCGGACAGGTGGCCAGGCTAGGGTTAACCCAGATCACATAACAGAAAGATGTGAATGGAACTAACCCCCCCTTTACAGTGTGAATATTAATGGTCTACTGTAGAAGAATATAATTTTTGTTTGATTATCTAAATATTAAAAATATATCTAAAGACTGAGAAAAGTTTAATAGAAGAATTTAATTTAATTAGTTTCAATTGCATAAAAATTTTGTGTCAAGTTCAAATTACATTATTTTTTTAGCTTTATTAAAGTAAAAGACTTAATTTTATTTTTGTTTGCTTAAAGTGTTACTTTTAACACTTATGTAAAATGATTATATTTATATTATTAATACTATAAACTATATAATATAGATATACTATAAACACTTTGTGATTATGATGACAGCAACTTTTATTTGATTTTAATTATAGTTTATTTATTGTAGAAGTATTTGTACATTAGTTAAATATTTAAACGGGACTTAATCGCGCTGAAAACTTAATATTTATTTACCTCGACGTTTCGATTAAGTTGCATTGATCGTGGTCACGAGAAGACTGAAGTAGCGGGTGTCAGCGTCGAGAAGGGCGAGCGTTGTGTCCAACTACCCGCATTTGGTTTTATAAAAATTCAGAATTGTCACGACACACGACACTAACGACATCTGCAGATATCTTCTGACATAAACCGCGACGCGAACACTTGCTTGTCACGGGATTCCAGGACGCAGCCAACTTGAAACCATCCTATTCCTATTTGTACATTATTATTTTTAGATAAAGCTAAAAATAATAATCTTTAATGTTATCATTAAACTTTGGTAAATATTCATAGAAGATTATTTTTGTTTGTTTACATTGCATGTAGGCCATTTAATATATAGTTTTGTTTTTTAAATTGTTATGAAAGTTTGATTTTTAAGCTTCATTGCCCAAAGTTAAATAAATAAATGATACCAAATGATAAAGAGACGACTGATAATATGATTACGAGGTTAAGTTACTTTTTATTGCATTAAAAAGCATAAGAAATTAATGGAATTGGATTTTCTTATATTAACCTATTACCTACTTAAAAAAATTATACACGCAAAAACATTCGCAATAATTTCGCGAAATCGAATGCGAATATTCGTTACATAACTATATCTTACACCTTGTAACCACTAGACATAGCATATTTAGTGGTTTCAGTAGTATCAAATTATACTGTACCAATATTGCACGTTCAGGAATCCTTGTGTCACTCAAACGTAGAAAAATGATAATTCCTAATATCAACAATTAGAGAATATACTCACCAGCCTCAAGTATAGAGTAAATAAATGCTTATTAAGGTTTTAGGTATCTTGTATCATTTTGACTCCTAGACTCCTACGAGGTAGAAGGATACTTTTCATCCCGAAATAATAAAGTGTTCCCGCAGGATAGGGATTGAAAGTTATTTTAAAGAACACGTATCTCGCTGAAACTACTAAACGGATTTTGTTGCAACTTGGCACAGTCATAGTTTATATAATAAGTGAAAATTCAGGATATTTTTTATCCCGAAAAAATAAAGATTTCTTGCGGGATAATGTCCCAAATTGTAAGACAGTGTCATAAAAGTTGGTGTTATATGTTTGGAATAAGAATGAATCTGACCATTATCTAAACATATTCAACATTTGTTTATGGTGTGTTTTATTTCATTTCAGATAAATCATGTCGAAGATCAAGGCCGGACCCGTTGTTGATATCCTCGGCGATGAAATGACCAGAATCATCTGGGACCTCATCAAGGAGAAACTCATCTTGCCCTTCCTTGACATCGAACTCCACGTTTACGACTTGGGCATGGAGAACCGCGACTTAACCAACGACCAAGTCACAATTGACTGCGCCGAAGCTGTTAAGAAATACAATGTCGGCATCAAATGCGCCACCATCACTCCCGATGAGAAGCGTGTAGAAGAATTCAAGCTTAAGAAAATGTGGAAGAGTCCCAATGGGACAATCCGTAACATCCTCGGCGGTACTGTCTTCAGAGAAGCTATCATCTGCAAGAACATTCCCCGTCTCGTCACCGGTTGGGAGAAGCCCATCATCATAGGTCGTCATGCCCACGCCGACCAGTACAAAGCGACTGACTTCGTTGTACCCGGGGAAGGAAAGCTGGAACTTATCTTTACCCCTAAAAATGGGGAGACAATCAGGCATGTAGTGAACGACTTCAAGGGCGCTGGTGTTGGCCTCGCTATGTTCAACACCGACGCTTCCATCATCGACTTTGCCCATTCTTCATTCAAGTTCGCATTGGATAGGAAATACCCTCTTTACTTGAGCACCAAGAACACCATTCTAAAGAAATACGACGGCCGCTTCAAGGACATCTTCCAGGAAATTTACGACAGCCAATACAAGTCGCAGTACGAAGCTGCCGGCATATGGTACGAGCATAGGCTGATCGATGACATGGTCGCTTACGCTATGAAGTCTGAGGGAGGATTTGTTTGGGCTTGCAAGAACTACGATGGCGATGTGCAATCCGATTCCGTTGCGCAAGGTTATGGATCTCTGGGTCTCATGACATCTGTCCTTATCTGCCCTGACGGCAAGACAGTGGAGGCTGAGGCCGCCCACGGTACTGTGACGAGGCATTACCGCTTCTACCAACAAGGAAAGGAGACCTCCACCAACCCGATCGCCTCGATCTTCGCCTGGACTCAAGGACTTCTGCACCGCGCCAAGCTTGATAACAACGACGAGCTGAAGAAGTTCGCGGAGACCCTTGAAAAAGTATGTATCGACACCATTGAATCTGGAGTCATGACCAAGGATCTGGCCATTTGCGTCAAGGGTATGAGCAACGTTAAGAGGTCTGACTACTACGAAACGTTCGAGTTTATGAACAAACTTGCTGAAAACCTAAAGGCAGCATTAGGAAAATGACTACAGAAGAAACTATGTAGTCTATAAATAAGCGTGCATTTTATGTTCTCAGTTTAACCTCAGGTTAAAACGTATTTTCACGAGGGGTTAAGGGTATTTTGAAGCATTTTATTTATTACTTTTAAATTTAATATATTGTGTATAATAAATGAATTTTTACCTAGAACATGTTCAATATTATTTCGTTATGTTACTCTTCATTTGCATGTTTGAGGGTTTGGAATGTCTGCTTAATTTAAATTTCTAATTAGTTTTATAAATCGTATTGTTATAGGAATGTTGAAGACCGTTCTTGTTGTAGCCCAATTAAAAATCAATGCAACAAGTCCATGCTAATGTAAATGGCCAATAACAAAAATACAAAGGTTATGTTT
Source organism: Alsophila aescularia (assembly GCA_946251855.1). Taxonomy (NCBI): domain Eukaryota; kingdom Metazoa; phylum Arthropoda; class Insecta; order Lepidoptera; family Geometridae; genus Alsophila; species Alsophila aescularia. The sequence goes on from OX276376.1 coordinate 52,796,774, forward strand.
ATCTCAGCCTTAAAGTAATCTATGAACGTGGCACGTGCATTCTTACTCTTATTCTATTGTCATTCTTATGAGAATAGAATATGAATATATATATATAGAAATTATGTTTTTACGGCGAAGCAAGGGAAGGGTCATGAAGTTAACAGTCTATATATGTATATATATGTGAATGTACCATATATACCGCGTCGCATCTATTAATCCGATTTTGAGGGGGACAAGCGAGTCCATCGATTCGTCTTAAGGTATAGAGTGAGGCTATTATTTGTTAACTGACTACTGCGAATCAAAGGAATTTTGTGTTCAAACATAAAAACTTGGTCCGATTTTGACAAGCGAGGTATCAATCGATTCGTCTTCATGTATAGAGTGTTATAGGGTATTTTATACCTCACCGTAGTCGGGTTTTAGTTTTTGTACGTATGTCTTGTTTATCTTGTACCGCTATGTCATTTAATTTCATCATTTACATCTTGCATTATCCTGACATCTTAATTAGGTAGGTACTTTCTTGTTTCACTATTATTTCGTAGGTAGTAAGGCCGGCTGGTACGGTGGGTCAGAAGCGAGGAGTAATCACATCATCCATCTCGCATCCACATTTGACTAGCCACTTGCTAGCTCCGAATACTCGCATCTCCGTCGTCGTAGTAATTTCCACTAGTTGTAGTTAGATGTCTTCCGTTTATCTCATTGCTGACAAATATTACATTATGTCATCCTTCCGCTCAATCTGAGTAGGTACTTAATCTCATTAATAATAGGTAACAGTAAGTATTAATATTTATTTCGTGTGAATACTTAATAATTATATTAAGATAGCGATTTGTATTTGATTGCGAATTGATTGTCGTAATGATTTCGACTAGTTGTAGCTGTAGATATCTGTGTGGACAATGCCTTCCGCTCGTCTCCATTGCTGACAAAACATTTTTTTCATTCTTCCGCTCAATCTAAGTACGTGCAGGTGATAACATATTTCATTAATTAAGATTGCGTTTTGTAATATGATTCCGTGACCACTACATTTTCATCCAAATTTTTGGCTCAGTTTCTAAATCCGTTTTACGGGAACGGTAACGCCCCCGTAAGACGGACGCTGCGGAGTGGGGTTGGCCAGTTCAGCAAACTACCAATAGGTAGTTTTCTATTATTATTTTTTATCGATAAAGTAGAGTGTCTTACACACTGTTAAAGCCTCGTGCCCAGACACATTGTGTAGGTAAGTTTGGTTCATGAATTACACTGATTCTTTTATAACAGAAAAATGTTTACTCGGGCAAAGCCCCGAGCAGTTAATATTTATTTCGTGTCAGTATTTGCAATTTATCGCAATATCTACGTGACAAAATTTGCATGCCTTGTTACATACTACTAGCAGCTAGTGTAACATTGTATACTTGTTATTGATCTACTTTATCATCATGTTTGTAGCTAAAGGCCATAGTGCGGGAAAATAAGATATTTAGATAAACCTACTATTTCGCTGTAGCTGCAGCAAATGAAAACAATAATTGTTTATACTTTCTGGTCGGTTCTAGCTAAGCTAGACTTTAGAGTATTGGACCACTAATTAGTTTGACCCTATCATGAGTTATTGGTTATTGTAGACAAACTTGTATGTTACTACCATGGGAGGTGCAAATATACCCCTTTGCACCCCCTGGCTTTGAAAAGGTACATTGAGAAAGAATTATCTATTTTCCGTGCTTAGTAGAACCTTATTTTTCATTTAATTTTTACGCCCAATATATTGCTAGAATTTTTATCGTATCCCTTAATTTTTAATTTAGTGATAGTTTTTTTTTATTTGTTACCTCATATCTATAAAACTGCTGAACCGATTTGGATAAATTATTTTATTTGAAAGGGTTGTACCCCGGTTATGTGCTCATACTAAAAACTTGATTTGATTTTGACAAGCGAGGTATCATCAATCGATTCTTCTTCATCGCAAGAATATCATAGTCATAGGCTATTTTTTACCCGACAGTAGTCATCGTTTTTTTTAATTTGTTACCTCATATCTCTAAAACTGCTGAATCGATTTGGATAAATTATTTTATTTGAAAGGGTTGTACCCCGGTTATGTGCTCATACTAAAAACTTGATTTGATTTTGACAGGCGAGGTATCATCAATCGATTCTTCTTCATCGCAAGAGTATCATAGTCATAGGCTATATTTTACCCGACAGTAGTCATCGTTTTTTTTAATTTGTTACCTCATATCTCTAAAACTGCTGAATCGATTTGGATAAATTATTTTATTTGAAAGGGTTGTACCCCGGTTATGTGCTCATACTAAAAACTTGATTTGATTTTGACAAGCGAGATATCATCAATCGATTCTTCTTCATCGCAAGAGTACCATAGTCATAGGCTATTTTTTACCCGACAGTAGTCATCGTTTTTTTTAATTTGTTACCTCATATCTCTAAAACTGCTGAATCGATTTGGATAAATTATTTTATTTGAAAGGGTTGTACCCCGGTTATGTGCTCATACTAAAAACTTGATTTGATTTTGACAAGCGAGGTATCATCAATCGATTCTTCTTCATCGCAAGAGTATCATAGTCATAGGCTATTTTTTACCCGACAGTAGTCATCGTTTTTTTTAATTTGTTACCTCATATCTCTAAAACTGCTGAACCGATTTGGATAAATTATTTTATTTGAAAGGGTTGTACCCCGGTTATGTGCTCATACTAAAAACTTGATTTGATTTTGACAAGCGAGGTATCATCAATCGATTCTTCTTCATCGCAAGAGTATCATAGTCATAGGCTACTTTTTACCCGACAGTAGTCATCGTTTTTTTTAATTTGTTACCTCATATCTATAAAACTGCTGAACCGATTTGGATAAATTATTTTATTTGAAAGGGTTGTACCCCGGTTATGTGCTCATACTAGAAACTTGATTTGATTTTGACAAGCGAGGTATCATCAATCGATTCTTCTTCATCGCAAAAGTATCATAGTCATAGGCTATTTTTTACCCGACAGTAGTCATCGTTTTTTTTTATTTGTTACCTCATATCTCTAAAACTGCTGAATCGATTTGGATAAATTATTTTGTTTGAAAGGGTTGTACCCCGGTTATGTGCTCATACTAAAAACTTGATTTGATTTTGACCAGCGAGGTATCATCAATCGATTCTTCTTCATCGCAAGAGTATCATAGTCATAGGCTATTTTTTACCCGACAGTAGTCATCGTTTTTTTAATTTGTTACCTCATAACTCTAAAACTGCTGAATCGATTTGGATAAATTATTTTATTTGAAAGGGTTGTACCCCGGTTATTTGCTCATACTAAAAACTTGATTTGATTTTGACAAGCGAGGTATCATCAATCGATTCTTCTTCATCGCAAGAGTATCATAGTCATAGGCTATTTTTTACCCGACAGTAGTCATCGTTTTTTTTAATTTGTTACCTCATATCTCTAAAACTGCTGAATCGATTTGGATAAATTATTTTGTTTGAAAGGGTCGACTACGGCGAAGCAAGGGAAGGGTAATGAGATTAACAGTCTATGTATATATGTATGTATCTATGTATGTGGGTATGAGGATGTTCCGCCATAGACACCATATAGACACGTAGTGTCAAAGGTGTTTTTTTTTACCTGAATACGGCGGGAAAAGGAAGGGTTACTTACTCAAATAAAAAACTTGGTTTGATTTTGAAAAGCGATTTATCAATCGATTATTTTTCATCGCAAGATACGCAATGTTTAACCCTAGCGGGTTTTTAGTTTTTGAACTTAAGTCTTGTTTAAAATCAAAATTGTTTCAGTAGTAATTTTATGAATCCTGTGGTTTTTGTTTATATCTCCTCATATCTCTAAGATCTAAATCGATTTGGATATTTCTTGTTTTATTCAAAAGGGTACTTAGGCTTTTAGGGTAGTCCCTATACATTTCATTAAAATTGGTTTCGTAGCTTAAACAAGCTTTTATTAATTCACTGGGTTAGTATGTTTGGGACAATTTTGAAAGTTATTTCAAACCATTTAACAACGTCCAATGAAGCTGAAATTTTCCAAACGGCTGTATTTCTGATGACAATACAATATGTTTTTTTCATTGGAGAGTATCCTCGGCTAAAAAGGCATTGATAAAAAAACAGCTAACAATTTTCTCGTACTTCCGCTCAGCAGTATCGTCACGGTAATGATAGATAACATTACCGTGGTATCGTTCAAGGATAATTCGGCGAACTGAACGCAATAGTACATTATGATACAAGTGTGCTATATTGGTCATTATACTCGAGGCAGATTATTCGCGCGAGCCGTATCAATTTGCATTGACACTCGCTCAAGTGACTTCTTGCTGCACTCGGTTTTTAGAGCCCTCGCTAAAGCTCGAGCCTATTATTTATTCTGTGCTCGAGCTCCAATCTAACACTCGGTGCAGCAAGCAATCACTTTCCGCTCGATGCAATCTACTATTACATTCAATGCAAATTGATACGGCGAGCGCGATAAGGGAGTCGAGTGTGTAATGATCAATGCACACGCGTTTCATACGACGTTTTTCAACACACTTGCGAGGAAAAAACAGACTTGTATGCTTATTAACTTTTAGTTATTGAAACAATTAGTGAAAGTACAATTCTCACAATGATACCGAAGAGTTTTTGTTGACATTTTTCTCTAGATTATGCTGGTGTTAGGTTATAACATATTGATATGTTTAATCTGTCTAGTAACAACCATTTTTACAACAATAGAATAACAATGTAAGAGTTGACGATGTTCAGTTGCAGTACTGGACAAGACATTACAACTTGGTACTTACATTTAACGTATTTCACAATGAAATGAATATTCTCAGGTTATAACTTATTGATATGTGTAATCTATCTAGTACCAGACATTTTTATAACAATGTAAGAGCTGACGATATTCAGTTGCGGTACTGGACGAGATAATACAACTTGGTAGTTACGTTTTACGTATTTAACAATGTAATGAATATTCTCACTGAATCACCTCACCACTGACGATATTATAATGTATTTATAAAATATTGCACTTCAAGACAAAAGTGACTACCGATTGAATCTTTTTGTAAATAATTATGTAATTTCTTAGATCTGTGGCGAGTTTATAATCTGTGATAATAACAAATTATGTTCCACAACTTATTAAGTAATAGTTTACAATTGATAATTATAGATTTATATAATGGTGTTTAAAATGCGTAGTACAATTATCCTTTAATTTTAAGTACAATTACTGAGTCATTGTATTATAACTCTGAAACATCTGTATTTATATTTCCGTTCAAATTAGAATGATTTAAAATCATGTAAACTTACGATATTGATAGAAATGCTTAAAACTAAGTACTTACCCGATTAATATTAATGTATTATTACTTAATCAGCTCTGTACATTTAAACCTATAATTGTAGTAAAAATACAACTTCTCCCGCTAAAAATTGTAATTTATGAGAATCATATAAGAATACTGTTCTGACTTTTAATATTAGTTAACATTCTGAAAAATATGTATATAAACGTCTTAATTATTTAAATGATTAACAATGTGTAAACAATACCGAGTTAACAATTATTAAATAGTTTCAATGTAATAAAATATGTACATTTCCGTCACTTCGGCGCCATCTGCAAGCTCATTCCTGCTGTTGCAATGACTACGTGACTTTGGCGGGTAGAATCTCTATAAAAAGTAGCCTCTGGGCTGAGCAGCCCCTCTCTGTTCGTTTTGTGTCGTCGTTGCATCAACAAGACACCAAAAGTTAAGTACAATTAATATTACCTACACTGTTATTCTGCTAGTCTGTTTCTTTGTCCCATATTTACTGTGTATTTTGCAAATAGATATTGGTTTTTTCCATATTGGTTATTGTAACCAATGTGACTGTGTTAGAAATGATTAGGATCACTTTGTTCATGGTAAATGCTTTTATTTTGTGCCTGGTGTAACTATGGTGATTGTAAAACGATAATAAAGTGTCATTATGACCTAGTATCACATAGAGGTTGTTTGTAAAACTGATGATGAAAAAATTTATTCGCCCCGTAGTTTCTTGCCAGTTCTTCTATGGTGGTGTATTCCGAATCTGGTGGTAGAATCAATAAAAAATATAACAATTCTATTTCCTTGTTTCTATGAATAATCCTTAGATTATACCCCTTTTTAGTACACATTAGGTAGGTACTAGACTGCTCAGTAATTTTCAAGCTTTTATTAAATATTCCTTAGGTTATTTATTCTCTAGCTGTAGCTACTAGGTACTACAGATACCAGCTATAGGATAAAGCAACTTGCTTTTATTATTAGGTGCAGATAAGTTTCATTTCCTATTCGACAAACCTGACCAACCGAGGGCTAACATTAAAAAACTTAGGTTTTGTTAATCTTAACAGTACGTATAATTATCTATACATATGTATATAAATCTCACATCAGAAGTGGGATCGTTTCCACGTGAAAATAGATTCTAATACGATGTCTTTTTCAGTTTATCCGGCTGCTCCACGCCTCGAGGTCATTCACGAAGTTTCACGATGGCGGGAAATGCTGACATCGCACTGTAACCAGCTACAAATGGCGTAAGCAGCTAAATGCTGACATCTCGGTGTATCAACGATGGTGGCGCATTGTGTTACACCAACCTGGATATCCTCATGAAAGATGTTCCAGGAACAGCGTCACAACTTTCACTACGGCAAGTAAAGTCCCTGAAAGGGTCTGCGTTTGTATAGTATACACCTGAACATTTGTGTTCTATTATAGTGAAAGATACTTTTCCATGCTATGTTATGTACCTACGTCCAAATAGACTGATTCGTGTAATCTTAAATTTGATCCTTGGAGCACAGCGATCGATGAGTAAAGTTCAAATATGCTAATAAACTTAGACTGAATTGCCAAGCGTATAGCTTCGAACGTTAAACATTATCTCGTGAACGTTAGATATAAAAATAATTCTGCTCATTCAACTAAATAACTCACTGAGACACTTGCAAGTTTTGCCTCCTTTAAAGTATTACTCGCTAATGATTCTGGTGAAAGGTTAAGTTTACTTGTAACATTACTATTGCCTCGCCCCGGTTTTACGCGGGTATCGCTCACACCGCGAAATTTTTCATACTTTTAACATTTTTATACCCGTAGTAACGTCTAACAGAAAAACAAAAACATAAGTACGCAAGATTCAAAATATTTGGCAGCAACTTTCGTGATGCTTTTTGACCATAGACAACTGCATTATTACTCACGTACTTTTCAGACTTGTTATTATTTCGTTTCCACGTAATTCCGTTACTTACAGCGAATACAGGATCTCAATTTTTAAATAATAATATTCTGCTCATGATTAGTCGCTGATAATGTATATTTCTTTAGGTGAAAGAATTTAGAAAATGATACAGTATTTTTTGAGATTATCCATAACAAACATTCTTTTTTCTATAAAATATTAGTGTACATTAAAAGTAAAGTGAGCAATTAGCGAAGAAAAACTTTACTAGTGAAGTGAATACTCTAAAATATTTATATTTTTAGAAAATACGAAAATATAACCCTATTTCGGTTATGGTTCGTGTCGGCGTTTTTATTTTATTTGAGTAAATGAAATGCATTAATACCTTGGCCTGTAGATAAAAGCTACATATTTCAAACATATGATAGCTTCTAGCTTTCCTGGTTTTGAAATCTAGAATTCACCTTAGCTTGTATATAAAAGCTCAGTACATACTTCGAGCAAATGTTGGCACTTAGCTTACCTGGTATTGAAATCTAAATCTGCATTATTATTTACTAACGGCTCTGCCCTGTGGCTCCGACCTGAGTTTTCTCGTTACCACACGAAAACTTGTACAGCTTCCTGTTAATCGTAACAAACATACAGCAATAAAAATACATTGCCTCTGTATAATGTTAGTATACGAGTAGATTTTGTACGTGATGTACACAACTACGAACAACGTACATATGTGTACATTGTGTATGTAAGGTATTAGTTATAATTATGGTAGTAGTAGTAGTGTAGGCGGTGTTGCTCATTTCAGGCGTACAGTAACATAAGTAGATGAAAATATAGTATCAAAAAAAAAACCTTTCAGTTAAAATAAATTGCTATGAAACTAGTTAGCTAAATACTCATTCAGCTGGTGAAAACTTCTAAACAACAAGCAAGCTTTTATTTATCTTTGTGATAATCATCCAAAAATAAATGGATACGTACTTTTATGAAATTATCGATCATGTAAAGTCATTACTTAATTTGGCGGTCTATAATATTAATAACATTTTCAATTTATTTTGCTTGTTAGGTCTTTGTTGAAGATAAATAATTATTTTTGAGTTGGATATTTAGGCCATTGTTTTTAACGCCCTTAGAGAATTATGAATTTAACTTTGTTTCTTCCCTATGATATTTTTGCTCTTTCCTATATCATTATTAATTATGATTTTATTTGATATAGGATTATTGAAGGTCTTAATAACAATAAATTGATCTTAAAATAATATAAGTACTTCTAATAAAATAATGAATCTAAAAGAGTCAATTGGTGGACCTTTTCAATATATAACCTTTTATGATTAAAGACAAAAGGGACATTTGGGCCTTAAGCAGTATTAGTTAAATCCTTCTTGTGATTGATAAATATATACAAAGATCTTTTAATAATTTTATGTTAAATAAATTCTAAATTGTTTATCGGTGAATTTTCCATGTCGTAAAATACCATTAATTACTCGGTAAATTAACTGAGATACACAATTATTACAATAGTTGATCCAAGTATTATATGTAAAATGTCAAGATTGGCCAAGCGGGTTAAAGTCAGTTACACCAATGTTTAATAAAATCTTGCAACGTTTGATAATTAGAATTAATCATATCTAAACTATTGTTTGAAACTTCAAAATATAATTATAAAACGCTTTCTTCGATTTAAGTAGTAGTTTACTGGTAAAAACATTTAAAGAACCCTCGTTATCGCTATGCTCTAAGAGGTTTGGTATTTTAAGTTAAAAATATGTAATAGAAGTTATTGTAATAGAAATTATTATTATTTACAAGGCTTAATTTGACCTGGATACCAAACTCAATGAATGACTATGACTTGTGACTGTGTCAGTGACTATGACAATTTTGATACGCTGGGCGCTTACTTGTTTGGTGTTGGTCTAAGATCAATTACAGCGGTTGAAGCTACCAACATGTCTATGCAAGTAGCAACTCTATCCGCTGGACGGTTACTTGTTTGGTGTTGGTCTAAGGTCAATTGCAGCGGTTGAAACAACCAACATGTCTATGCAAGTAGCAATAGAGTATCTCTATCCGCTGGTCGGTTACTTGTTTGGTGTAAGTTCAAAGTTAGTAGCAGCGGTTGACGGACTTACATGTCTATGCAAGTAGCAATAGAGGAAAAAAATAAATATTTTATTAATCTCTATCCGCTGGTCGGTTACTTGTTTGGTGCAAGTTCAAAAGTCAATAGCAGCGGTTGATGAACTTCCATGTCTATGCAAGTAGCAATAGAATATGACAGTGAATTTAAAAAATCAATTTTATACAAAATTTACTGCTGAAAAGTGACACAATAAATTTACAACTATGACTTTTATTAATAAATATTGACAAAATTCTTAAATAAAAACATAACAAATGATATAGTGGAAAAAAGAAAACGAAAAGTTAATTGTATTTACAATATTTATAAAAAAGCCAATGAAATGTATTCCTAATGAATTAATCTACAATATTCATGGAAAGTCTATGAAATCTATATCTAATGACAAAACGATAAAGTACTTCGAGGACGAAGCACAGTCAGTATGGCCGTGTTAGGTTATAACATATTGATATGTTTAATCTGTCTAGTAACAACCATTTTTACAACAATAGAATAACAATGTAAGAGTTGACGATGTTCAGTTGCAGTACTGGACAAGACATTACAACTTGGTACTTACATTTAACGTATTTCACAATGAAATGAATATTCTCAGGTTATAACTTATTGATATGTGTAATCTATCTAGTACCAGACATTTTTATAACAATGTAAGAGCTGACGATATTCAGTTGCGGTACTGGACGAGATAATACAACTTGGTAGTTACGTTTTACGTATTTAACAATGTAATGAATATTCTCACTGAATCACCTCACCACTGACGATATTATAATGTATTTATAAAATATTGCACTTCAAGACAAAAGTGACTACCGATTGAATCTTTTTGTAAATAATTATGTAATTTCTTAGATCTGTGGCGAGTTTATAATCTGTGATAATAACAAATTATGTTCCACAACTTATTAAGTAATAGTTTACAATTGATAATTATAGATTTATATAATGGTGTTTAAAATGCGTAGTACAATTATCCTTTAATTTTAAGTACAATTACTGAGTCATTGTATTATAACTCTGAAACATCTGTATTTATATTTCCGTTCAAATTAGAATGATTTAAAATCATGTAAACTTACGATATTGATAGAAATGCTTAAAACTAAGTACTTACCCGATTAATATTAATGTATTATTACTTAATCAGCTCTGTACATTTAAACCTATAATTGTAGTAAAAATACAACTTCTCCCGCTAAAAATTGTAATTTATGAGAATCATATAAGAATACTGTTCTGACTTTTAATATTAGTTAACATTCTGAAAAATATGTATATAAACGTCTTAATTATTTAAATGATTAACAATGTGTAAACAATACCGAGTTAACAATTATTAAATAGTTTCAATGTAATAAAATATGTACATTTCCGTCACTTCGGCGCCATCTGCAAGCTCATTCCTGCTGTTGCAATGACTACGTGACTTTGGCGGGTAGAATCTCTATAAAAAGTAGCCTCTGGGCTGAGCAGCCCCTCTCTGTTCGTTTTGTGTCGTCGTTGCATCAACAAGACACCAAAAGTTAAGTACAATTAATATTACCTACACTGTTATTCTGCTAGTCTGTTTCTTTGTCCCATATTTACTGTGTATTTTGCAAATAGATATTGGTTTTTTCCATATTGGTTATTGTAACCAATGTGACTGTGTTAGAAATGATTAGGATCACTTTGTTCATGGTAAATGCTTTTATTTTGTGCCTGGTGTAACTATGGTGATTGTAAAACGATAATAAAGTGTCATTATGACCTAGTATCACATAGAGGTTGTTTGTAAAACTGATGATGAAAAAATATATTCGCCCCGTAGTTTCTTGCCAGTTCTTCTATGGTGGTGTATTCCGAATCTGGTGGTAGAATCAATAAAAAATATAACAATTCTATTTCCTTGTTTCTATGAATAATCCTTAGATTATACCCCTTTTTAGTACACATTAGGTAGGTACTAGACTGCTCAGTAATTTTCAAGCTTTTATTAAATATTCCTTAGGTTATTTATTCTCTAGCTGTAGCTACTAGGTACTACAGATACCAGCTATAGGATAAAGCAACTTGCTTTTATTATTAGGTGCAGATAAGTTTCATTTCCTATTCGACAAACCTGACCAACCGAGGGCTAACATTAAAAAACTTAGGTTTTGTTAATCTTAACAGTACGTATAATTATCTATACATATGTATATAAATCTCACACTGGCAACAGGCTATCACTCGCGTTTCGTGCCTCGATTATTATTTCCGGCGGGGTCAATTCTACGTATTGCTCTTGTACTATTATTTATTCTGTGGCTCTTCTTCCTTAAGTGAAGTCGACATTTTTGATAATAATTAACCAAATAACGAAAACTTTAACAAATATCTACTAAATAAACGCCATATAAAATATAGCCTAGATAAAAAATATTATATACACAAAATAATGTTTCGAATATGGAAATTAAGATAAATTAGGTAGTGAGAAATGCATATTTTGATGAAGTGATGATAATTTTGATGATTGATTTATCATATATGTAACCTAAAATAGTTTATTTATTCACACCAATACGAGTATTCATTGTTTTTAGACATAAAAACACTTTAAGGAGATTGTAAAAAAAAAGCACTAGTGTGGTAATGTAAAGTAAAAAGCACTAGCGTGTAATAAGCTGAATTATGAACCTAAATACGTTGACATAAGTTTCACTTTACGAGCAAGTGTAAATCATATTGTAGTACTTACTATTGGGCTGGTCTGATGATGGAGCCGGAAAGTATACAGGAACTCAATAATCAAATAATGGAACCCTTTTGAGTTTAAGCTTATTTGGTTTCTCTTGATGAGTTCTCTGGTCTAATGTGGTACCCAGGGTCTGATGATGGAGCCGGAAAGTAGTCACAGGAACCCATTACCCAACAATCACATGATGAAAACACTTTGAGTTTAGGCTTAGGTATTTGATGAGTTCTCAGGTCTTAAGAGGTTACTGGTGATGGCTTGTAAAAGCTTTTTTGTTGTTTTTAACTTATATGGTAGTAAATCCATTTACGTTCCTTCATTATGAAATTTCTAAACTGATATGGATGTTATTTTTTTAATTTGAATGATTTCCAGTGAAATCACAGAAAATTTTCATTGAAACAGATTCGGTAGTTTTTATAATTAAGTAATTCATTGTTGGTTATATTTAGCCAGCGTCTTCATAAATTAAGTTACTTAAACTATTTTAGTTTGCGTATGTAGATGTTTGCTTAGGCCACTCAAAATCAAAATTAGTCGACTTCATATTCAAAATGTTTTTTTGTAAACAAACACTAAAAGTAATATAATAATTATAATTAAATCAGAATATTACCACTTTTTCTAAAGTAGAAGTGCTATACAAATAAGAAATTAGCCTAACCGAGCCATAATTTTTATTTAAAAGTTAGTTAATGTTAATTCTATAACATGCCTAAGCACTTCCTTTCACAAGAGTGCCCGAATAAGAAGAAAAATATACGCTTTCTTCCAAAATGTTAACGCCTTTGAAGTGGGCAAAATACCAAAGCAACATTTGAGAACAGTAGGAACAAGTTGCTATGTGTTTGTAAGCAGGCGCCATTCTAGTGCGAAGTTAAATAAATACCTTATACCAGATAAATTCGTCCACGAATTGTATACTCGCCAATGCAAAATTCAATGAACCTTACCTCTCATTGATAGAAATATTTCAGGAGTTTTAGAAAGGCAATAGAGAGGCAACATTTCGATAAGATTGGATGGAGATAAACCGGTATGAAAAGATTCAAACAGGAGATTGAACTGATCGACAATCGGCAACTCTGCTTTGCTAGATTTCCTACTATGAATGACATCAGAGAAAGCGACGACGCAGTGCGTCCATGCAAACCATCGGTGATGGAAGTACGAGACATACTGCGCCGTCACGCTGAGAGTGAGCAACAAACACTGAGGACCGGAGAACTGACTGCAAACATGCCAATACCGCGTTCCCGATCTTTAGCAGAAATATCACAAACAGATTACTAAACTTACAACGGCAGGATCTTCGCCTTTTAGTAGGGCTTGTTACAACTTAAATTATCTGCACAAGACTGGAGCCACGGATAGTCCTCTGTGTCGTGGGCTGCATGGAAGAGAACGAAACTGTGGAGCACGTGTCTGTGTCCGGCCACAGAACAAATCAGAATCACAACTGGAATGCACGATTTGTGTCAGCGACCTATCCCAAACTCAATATTGCCATCTTCATCTTAATTATCTTTACTTTCATTGCCACAATCACCATCGTCACTGGAGGAGTTGTGCCAGCGACCCAAAGTCACACTTCGCTGTTTTAAGAAGTTGGGATGGCTTGGGTAGAGACTGGCAAGGGGAAATACAGAATACACCCCAAGCGGGATGTCAGTGCAGGCCTTACCACCCCCACTTCGAATAAGAATAAGACATCAGACCCTAACGTACGAAAAACGCCTGCTTATTAGTTTCGTCGAACACACATAGACATGTGGTTCCGTAGCAAGGATCCTGCTGCCCAACTATGAAAACCGCATTGCAATCAGCCTAGTAGTTTTTACGTAACACGCCAACAAACTTGTTTTTACGGTTGGAGACTCAATAAGGATTTTGGTCAGTGTTGACGCGGCGCGCACGGGCATACTCGTATAATGCGTTAAAGCTATCGGCACGTAAGTCTAGCGGTGAACGATGTTGAAACGTGTTTAATACGCTTAAATTATAATAATTTAATAGTCTATGGACTATGAATGTCCGCTTCCTTTCTGTTTTTCTCTCTCTATGGTTTCGCACCGAGTCACACGTTGATTATTAATTTATTCTACAATTCTCTGATAATACAATTATAGTTGCACAATAATATCAGTTATTTTGTTTATCAATATCAACAGGTTATGGGATAAGATAAAAGATAAGAAAAATTAATACGCGTGCGTGCGTACTGAACATACATAACCTCAAAAGTTTGCTACGTGGAACGTGGAGAAAAGGCGTGTTTTTTCTTTGTACGTGAGTTGCTTCATCAAGATGACTTCGCCTTCAACTACGCAGCAAGTATCAGTCAACGAGAATGCTGCTGCCATGCCATTTAGCAACAACATGATTTCATCGATTGAAAAATTAGAGGGCGTGTGCAACTATTTGAATTGGACCAGACTGATTAAGTTAAGAAATTATCAATGCGGTTTGGTATGAATAATTGTAAGCCTGTATCTACACCAATGCAATTGAATAGTAAATTGTTAAAGGCAGAAAACAACAATGTAGAAGAGAGTAATAATAATTTTAGGCAATTATTGGGCTCATTGATGTATTTAGCTGTATGTACTAGACCTGATATAGCATACACTTGTAGCCAGTTGAGTCAATTTAATAATTGTAATGATAAGAGTCATTGGCAAGCTGCAAAACGTGTCTTGCGTTATTTAGCGGGAACAATGGATTACTGTTTACTTTTTGTAAAAAGCAATAAATTGAGTTTAACCTCTTGGGCAGATGCGGATTGGGCAAATGACATTTCTGATCGCAGGAGTTATTCAGGGTACATTGTAAAGCTAGGACAAAATGCAATCATTTGGGAGGCTCGCAAGCAACGAAGTGTAGCCTTATCAACTTCAGAGGCAGAATACCTTGCCATTTTAGATGTGTGTAAGGATATAAGTTTTATTAAAAGTCTGCTAGCTGAGATCTTTTGTTTAAATGTAGAGTCAGTTGTTTATAATGACAATCAAGGAGCAATTAAATTGTTAGAATGCAAAGATCATTGTCATAAACTGACAAAACACATAGATCTCAGGTACCACTATGTAAAGGACTTAATTAGGGATAATGTTATTGTTGTAAAGTATCTACAGACTGAAAAAATGATAGCAGATGTACTTACCAAACCGCTTAGCTCTAAGAAACATCTAATGTTAATCTATGATATGAATGTATGTTCACCATGATTGTCTTGGATGTACCAATAATGTTATAAAGTAGAGTCATAGTTAAGTAGAGATAAGTTGTCTTACTTTGGGCATGTAATAATAATGTGTGACTCTATATGAGGTTATAATGTAGAGCGTAAGGGGAAGTGTTGAAACGTGTATAGTACGCTTAAATTATAATAATTTAATAGTCTATGGACTATGAATGTCCGCTTCCTTTCTGCTTTTCGCTTTCTGTTTTTCTCTCTCTATGGTTTCGCACCGAGTCACACGTGGATTATAAATTTATTCTACAATTCTCTGATAATTCAATTATAGTTGCACAATAATATCAGTTATTTTATTTATCAATATCAACAAACGAAACGTGGCGGGGATCTTGGCACAGTCAGTTTTCGGGATAAAAAGTATTCAACATTTTAAAACCTTATAATATAAACTTTGACTGTGCCAAGATCCCCGCCACATTTCGTTCACCGCTAGACTTACGTGCCGCTAGGTATACCTTGGCCGCCTACAGCTCGTAAGCTAGTAAACCCTAGATAGCCGTGATAATTTTGTTAGTAAATTCGTAATATGCGCTAGTGCCCTATTTTTTTATTATTTTACTCAAACAAGCTTGTAATGTGGTCATTATTTTGACAACCTTTGAGCAAAGTTGACCTTGCCGCGCTACTTGAACAGGCGCTAGCAAAGCTGTATGGTTTTTTTTCATTATTGTCGTGTTTTGCGGCCAGCAATTAATTACCTTTGAAAATCCATTATTGTCGTGTTTTATCGTAGAACTTTTAATTATTCTGTGGTTTTGTTAACCACCGAACGCGAAAAGAGAGGTGTAGCTCCCAAACGAATGGGCCGATTTTGATGGGTTTTTTTCTGTTTGAATGATGATGTGTTCGAGATGGTTCTTAGCTATTATTATTGTTGTTGTTGTTGTTTTTCGTTGTTGTGGTTGTTGTTCTTGTTTAGTTGTTGTTGTTTTTGTTTTGGTTGGTGTTGTTCTATTGGAGTTGTTTTTGTTTTGGTTGTTGTTCTTGTTGTTTTTTTTTTGTTGTAGTTGTTATTTTTGTTCTTGTTCTTTTGTTTTTTTTTGTTGCTGTTGTTGTTCTTGTTGTTATTTGTTATTTTTGTTGTTGCTGTCATTGTTGTTTTGTTGATGTTGTTGTTGTTATTCGACGAATATATAAATTTTTAATCTGTGCGCTAGGTTTATTTAAATTACTCACATTGTTTGAGTAAAGCACTATACAAGCCTTGGTCCGCAATGACTGCACTGCTGACAACACTATGATGGCCTCGAGCTTTGCTTAGCTAAGCACTCGGCCTCAAGCTTGGCCATCATCGCAGCCCTTGCTGTCCGCGCTATTAAGGCCTCGACCTTCGGTCTCGCCCGTCATTCCATCTTGGCCATCAAGGGCTGCAATGCTGACCGCGCTGTGATGGCCTCGAGCTTAGCTTAGCTTCGCTCTCGGCCATCATCATCACTGCCAGCAACGCAGTCATTACAGACCAGTAATGTACTATTACTTTAGGAGTGTATTGGTTTACATGCAACTCAAGCACAGAATAAATAATAGTGACTCAAGCAAAAAGGTCACTTTAGTGCCGAACCATAAACGTTTTTAATTATAAAAAACAATCAAAGAAACACGTGAGTATAATGCAGGTCAGTGAAGAAACCTCATTATACTCGTAATTTGAAATACGTCTGTTAACGCACGAACCTCTACAAGTATTACAGATTCATGGTTCAACGAGACCCCACTTTATAACGAACAAAACCTTTGTTTCCTTCACAAAGAAAAATAACGTTTTTTTTTAATCTTTAAACTATGTAGCTGTTATGAATATCATGTGCCAAATTTCAAATAGTGTTTATAGTTTCTGAATAAAATTTATATGACTGTGACATACATTTGGACAGACAGATGGACATGACGAAACTATAAAGATTCCTAGTTTAGAACTTAATTTTCATGAAGTTACAGCAACTTTAGTAAAATGTGTTGATACAACTTTTTGTTTATGATAAGGTTATGTAGGTACTTACCAAGGAATTTATATACATATAGGTACATATGTATATGTATATAAGTTCCTTGGTACTTACATAAAAATATAAATTTTCACGACAAAAAAAACAAAATATAAAAGAAACTAAATGATTACTAAGTGTATTTTTTTAAGTCAATTGGTTTTCTCTCTTTTTGGATTGGTATCGAGGAACGAATCATCGTATCGTCAACGGTTGTCATAGGTGCCATAGAGATCCCTGACCGAGGTACCTACCTACTCGCACAAATCTTACACATACCATTCTGTTAGACAGGTACCTACCTAATACTTACCATCAGAAAATGTGTCCAAATAGCCCCAAATGGGTATTGAAATATGTATAGGTAAGTTCCCGATGATCTATGGACGACTCATACCTAATTATTCAAAAGAAAGTCGAAACAATGTGTAAACTTTGTCAAATGTGCTAGGTAATTTGAAACTGTAGACTAGACGGTCGACTAAGATGAAAGTGTTAGGTAATGATGTTGCGAGCGTACTAAAATGCCTACTTACTTACCTGTAGTTTCATTGTTTCATTAATGCTCAATTTCTGAAATCTTGCAAAATTCCATTACGAACCCACTAATTTGAAGTCGTTATTGTTGATTAAAGAAAGTTTTGGATAAGTAACAATAATGTTATGCTAATGTATGTACTTACATAGGTAAAGCTTCTTAGTTTTATTTGACTGCACGACACTGTAATTTTATGCTTTTATTTTACTACACTTGTATGTATTTGTCTGTCCTGGAATCTTGCTATTTAAATTTCGAGCACTTTCCGATTAGCTATCCGGCTAAAACTTTCAGGGTAGCTCACAACTCGATGACAATGTATTAAAAAAGAGCTGAAGGAAAAGGTGAAAAAAAGGTTTTGTTTTAATTTAATTTTTAAATTACATATACTTATTTATATTTCTAAGAATACTTACAACAAATAGGAAGTCCAAATTGTAGAGCACTAACAATTATTAATATAAAGTCTAATAAGAAAATTAAAAGAAATCTATACTTATGGTGTCTCGTTTAAGTAAGTATGTCAAAACGTACTTTACGTAGGTACTTACATTTTACTTTCATAATGTAGATTGAGACTACCATACAACGTTGCTCTACGCTGCAAGTTGCTTATAGAATATTCCTACAATTGCAAATTGCGCCAGTTGCAAAAAAGAATTTCCTTCCTTAAAAGTCCGCAAAACTCGATACAAATCGCCCTTCACTTTCATCCAAACTATCGACCATTCCACCAATAAAACCTTTTCATTTTTCTATTACATCTTCGTCCCTCGTATCGTCAAATAACTTTTCTTAGTGAATTACCGGAGGTCGGCGCGGTTTCGGTCCCCCTAAGAGAGTAGTAGAGGCGTCCCTCCCTACCCCATCGTTCCCTCTTGGTTGGAGAGGGCCATTCAAAGACTGTTCGCGAAGCTCACACAGTGCTTACGGGAGCCGGCCTGCTTCAGTTTCGCGTGCTTCGCTGCCGCAGTCAACAGTCGCGCGTGTTGCAGTCTGAACGTTCCGTTTTGGCGCCAAGCGGAATACGCGAACGAGACGCACTAGTAAAAACTCAAGTTTATGTGTAAACCGTGAAAATGAACGTAAAAACGATCATGATTTTACGATGGCTCGTCGTAATAAATATGGTAAGATTAATTATTATTATGTAACATAAATATAGACAATCTGGATGGGCTATTGTAGTCCATCGTCTATGATTGCCTTGTTGTGCTTATTTTTATGTTTTCGATTGAGTTTCAGTTTCTGTGAAATCTGCAAAAGGAAAACAAAAATAGGATTATGTATAAAATATGGATTATGGATAGGTATCTATAATATTAAATTTCTTAATAGTTTTTCAGGTAAGTATTAAGAATTAAAATTCTTAAATAAAATTACAACTAGATATTGAAAAACTTAAGGGTTGTAAAATTAAAGGTACCTGTTTACTTAAGCAGGTACTGTAGGTACATAATATTATTTTATAAAGGACTAGCTGTAGGCGCGGCTTTGACCGCGTGGTAATTTCATTTAAAAGGAGCCCATACGTGTTATTCCAGGACCAAAAGTAGGTAGGTACCTATAAAGTCAATATAATTCATTTTTTCAAAATTTGTTCAGCCGTTAAATAGTTTTTTATTGATTGCTCGGCATCTAATTATCGGATTAAGATACCAAGTACCCCAGTTTTTAAGTCTAACCCTAAACCACATCGCAATCGGTCCCGTAGTTGTTAAGTGATGCACGAAAAAACATACAGACAAACAGACAGACACTATTTAAAAAAAATGTTATATTCTTGTTTGCTTAGCTTATTTTAGTACCCTAGACCATTTTTTTTTTGCCATTTGCTCGAATTTTGACAGTGTATTACGGTCATGTTGATGGAGATACAGGTGTCAAATTTGGAGGTCATAGAAATTAATGTTGGACAAAACATAATGGATAGTTAAAGTTTTGAGCAAACCCGTAAAATAAAAAAATAAGGTTAGTTCGACCTACGACGTAATGTGCACTGCAATTATTATTCGTAGGAGCTGCGTGATTTTTACGATGCACATAATTGAGTCAAATAGTCTTCTTTTGGTCACAGAATAAATAATAGTATATAAGGTAAACAAATCGGAATCAACTGGTTCAGTAAACAATAAGACAACACCTATAATAATATACGTGTTCAAACGTGAAGTTTGCGGAAAATTTAACGATAGTGTGCACACAAATTATAGGTACCTACATAAAAATTATATACGTACCTTCCTATAGGTAGAGGTACCTTATGTAGATATCATTAAGTAGGGCCCGGTAAAAACATCAAGAGTTTTTTTTAACCAGCTCAGCATGTTCCTTGATGCTAGACGCTTAATTCCGTCAATTTTAATACGCGCGTTGATGATGACTAGGTGTAGGTACATAAGTAGGTGGGTACGTTTCTATTCGCCACATAGGTACCATCTGTACGTGAAGGAGGTATTCATAAGTTAGGCTTGATACAGCACGTAGAGGTAACTAAGTAATATCACTAGCTTTAAACATTAAACATCTGCCTACCGCCGACGTTCGATTTGGAAATTTCACATACATTTATAAAAAAATAGCTCTACTTATATACTTTGATTTGAACCAGAGAGTCCACAGAGCAGCATTTTTTTTTTTGTTAACTATTCGGTGCTTTCAAAAATCAACGTTAGAAATAAAACTAAAAGTTACATGTACTTAAGTGCTAATAAAGTGAATTACTATTGAATCATTTTTGTAAATGCCTAGATGGTACTGAAATAGTGGCCTGGATAAGCATACCTATATAGTAAACTAGCTGTGCCCGCAGCTTTGCCCGCGTGGTTATTTTCTTTTAAATTAACCTATACGTGTTATTCCAGTACAATGTACGAGTACTACATTTCTTCAAAATTCGTTGTGACGTCAAATAGTTTTTTTATCGATTGCTCGGTATCTAATCATCGCATTAAAATACCAAGTACCCCAGTTTTTAAGTCAAACCCTAAGCTATAGAACAGTGAAAGCCGCATCGTAATCCGTCCAGTAGTTTTTAAGTGGTGCTCGAACAAACATACAGACAAAATAACAACCAAACAGACAGACACGATTTAAAAAATGATCTGTTCTTGTTCAGTAGGTTATTTTAAGTACCCTAGACCCTTTTTTTTTAAATTATCTTCTTTGTACAGACTATTTCGTTCCTATTGCTTGATCATAAGAATAGAAAGATAGATATAAAATGTAATATTACATTCTTAAGTAATATTACATTTTATATCTATCTATATAAAAAGCATACATTTTTTGCTTCTGAAAAATTCAGTCATTGCGTGAAAAACTGATAAACCGCAACTGGAACGGAACTATCGATCAGTATTTCAATCTAGGCTTGATTGATGAGCTTAATATGACTCTTCCCGACTTAGGAATACTACGTGTGAGGTTGCTGTTTTTTTTTCACTGTAGCTTATTGTATTTGGTGGTGAAAATCACTTGCACAACACAACACAAACCTACTTCTGCAATAAGTACAAGTTTTAATACAATTTAACCTAAAAATTACTATGTGCTTATTCTTAACAAAATCATACTTAATTGCCTAACTATAACGGAGTACTATTATTTATTCTGCACCTATACCTACATAAAATATACCTAGGTATAGAAGATGAACAGGCACAAAGAACGCAACAGATAAATAAAACCATTAATAAAACAACCGCCGAATATTACATATCTATCCATCACGTTCCCGTCAAAACAAATTGTAATCTACAAGCTAATAGTGAACAAGACACGAACATTTAATCCCATTAACATACGATAATCATCAGTGGGATAACTGTAGGTAAGAGTTGCAACATCGGTCTTGCGGAGACGCCCAGAAGCGTTCGATTGCCGTAACGTCAAACTTGCCGATGAAATTCTGTACTTATGAGTAGACAAGTACAATCGTATAGATATAAATGATTTATCTATCTATCTATAGTGAATATTTATAATTAAATGCATTTGAGCTTGCGTGCAGCCAAGTTTAAGAGTTAGGAAAATGGACGCACTAAGCACTTGCCCGCGTGCAAACTGCTTCTGGCTTCTGGTTGCCACTCCGTTCCCGTCCCGTGAATTTAAAAAAACCTTCCTTAGTGCACCTCTAGGATACACAAGGAACATATCCTCCAAGTTTCAAATCTTTAGGTCCTGGCTTAGGCTGTGCGTTGTCAGTCAGTCAGTCAGTAGGTATGTCATGCTACTGTTTTATAAGTACCTAGTATATCTGACGGCTGGTTGGTCTAGTGGCTAGTGACCCTAGGAACGAAATCAAACGGTCGCGGGTTCGAATCCTGCAAGGTGCAATCATTTGTGTGATGAGCAGAAATGTTTGTTTCCGAGTCATGGATGTAATATTCTTATCTATGTATGTTTATCCATTATCTAGTGCCCATATTACAGGGTATCCTAGTTTTGGGCTAGGTAATTGGTCTGGAATTGTCCGAGATATATATTTATATTTATTTATCTAACTGCTTATTGCTGAACACGTAATAAGTAAGCGATTTTATATTTTTGGGACTAGAGGTTTTCCCTTTTTCATAAGGGGGTTATTGCTAAAAATCTAACAAATCTGCGTCAGTACCTAATTATGTACGCAAATATGTAAGTGCCTAGACTGGATTTTAATTTGTCCAGTCATGTACATAAACGGAGCTCCTTTGATTGTGTTCCCCTTTGAAAAATAATTTAAAACAAAACTGGCGCAGTGACAACTGACCACAAAAATCTAAGGTTGCCTGACGTAGAGATAGTCTCTCTACGTCTGAGTCTCTCTACGTTGTCTGACGTGTGTGGCTATGAGCACAGAATAAATAGAGCACAAGCTATGAGTGTATGCGATAGTGCGTACACCTACCATCACATGAACTTACATCTGCTTTGGCACCTCAGATATGTTTTTCATCAACACTTTGCTCCACGACCATACGGCTAAGGGCGTACCTATACTATACACACCGATCGAAAACCGCTAGATCGCCTTGCTGTATCAATTACCGAGTCGCTCTGGTGCGCGGTGCGCCCAATTACAAGTCTGCCCCATGATTCCTATGCACCGCGTGTTTGGAGATTGCTTACGTACCGATTAAAAACTCATTCGGTGCTCCACAACACTCGTTTCTTGCGTGCGGTCGTTTCCGTAGCCATTCATTGCATTTCCTTCGTGTAGAAGCAGATTAACCGGTAGTTTTAATGGCTATCGCATAGGAACGAAAGTTGAGAGCTAAGCTTCTTTCCTTCCTGCTTTACACAGACTCAACAGTTTTAAGCAAATGTTTAGTCACAATCTTATTATTTTATTCATGACTAGCTAATGCCAGCGGCTTCGCACGCGTGGTCATTTCTCTAGGTTAAAAGTATTAGTATTCCATAACTATTCCAGGACCTAAAATACCAATATACCAACATTTGATCAAAAATCCTTCAGCTACGAGTATTAAAAACATTTTTATCGGTTGCTCGGCTTCTACTCATCGGATTGATATACCAAGTATCCCAGTTTTTAAGTCAAACTCTAAGCTATGCATCAGTGAAAACCGCATCGTAATTGGTCCTGTAGTTTTACTGTGATGCGCGAACAAACAGACAGACACGATTTAAAAAAAAGTTATATTCTTTTTCAGTGGCTTATTTTAAGAACCCTAGCCCATTTTTTTAAAATAATTTTCTTTGTTCAGACTCTTTCGTTCATATTTCTTTATTATAAGTATGGATAGATAGATAACCATTCTCGTCTTTCTCGTCGCCCTTCCAAAGAAGAGTATTCAGCTAGTGCGTTTTACCCGTAGTGAAATACAGACACTGACTGACACTGTGGCTGGTCCACAAATTCAAAGTTGCTCAGCGAGCTATGCTCGGGATTCCTCTTACTAAAGGATTGAAGCCGATACTAGATGATCTGGCAGATAACGAAATTCACCGACTTAGCTTAGACAATAAGTAGACTGATGTGTGACAATGGGCCGGCCGCATTTATCGGATAACCGGCAACTGATCTTCTTGGTGGAGACCACGTGTAGGCAAAAGTAGTGTAGGAAGGACGCCCTCTGGCTAGAAATGGCTAGATGAAGCGACGACCTGCGCAAAGTATTATCAAGTAGCAATTATATGAGAAATGCCGAAGATCGGGCTCAGTGGCATGCATTAGAAGAAGCCTATGTTCACCATTGGGCTAATACAGGCTGATACAAGATTTTTATGATTACAAAAATATCATTGCAAAATGTTTTGTCCATGAAATGTAGCGTTTAAACGTAAGTTATTCAAAAGCAAGATGCTTGTTTCAACCACCTCAAACGTGTAGTTTGACACTGGCTGACGCGATTCACGGAATTTTGATTAAAGTTACATAACTATGGCATGCAGTGAGGTTGATCTTCGGCGCGTGGGAATCGTCTCAGCCTTGCCGCTGCAGTACAGTAACCTAACCAGTATGTTAGCTTCTTTCTATAGAAATTCAGACTAATAACGAAGTACTTCCTGTTCTATGAACTAGGTTATTAATTCTTAAATCGATTTGATGTTTTCAAGATCGTCTCGTTTCTGCTTTGCTTACTACAATAACTATTGTAGCTTTGATAGTTTGTAGGTATATCTACTTCAAGATTCAGTGACCATTCGCAGCGACAGGTATCCCTTCTGATCTGCAGTCACGGCTATTAGCTCATATATTCTTGGATCATTGCCAAGCACTAGAAAGCTCGCAAGCAAAGTCAATTCGATTCTTAACAAACTTCGCCACTGTCTCCCACTGTCTCCGGGCGCGCAATTAGGGAACGCCGGGAGCGGAGGGTACTCAATTACCGCCGCACTGTTTTTATTACGATGATCCTCAATGCAATGGAAACTGAGGACAAATACATCTGCGCATATTGTGATCGTAAAGTTTATCGCTTGCTGACGCAAGACTCTGTTTTGATGTAGGTTGCTACATTCCTACTTACATAGACATTGCAATTGTTTCTGAGGGGTTTTTCTGCACTTCTGCGTGTTTGTTTTGATCCAAGCTCCGCCTTCATTGTCTTTGATGAAGGCCTGTGTTGTCGGTTCTTCAACGGATCTGCTTACATTGACTACCTACTTACTTACCTACTGTGGGTTTTTTGGTTTGGTTCCTAAATGTTAAAAAAAAAACTTACTAGTTACATGATTTAGGTACTTACCTACGTAGGAGTAACTCGCAAGTACAGAAGGGTAACCGTTCGTCTGCACTCACTCTTGAGGTCGTCTGCTCTCACTCTTGAGGTTCGCAGATGACATCGTAATCATGGCAGAAACGTTGCACAACATACATATGCTGAACGGCTTAGCTGATTAATCTCAACGCATCGGTCTCAGGATGAAATTTGGATAAAACCAAGAATATGTTCAATGAACATGTATTTCCGGAACCTATTGCTGTTCACATTATCTCCTCTTCAAGTTGTTCCAGAGTATATTTACATTGGGCAAACGCTGCAGTTTACCCAACCAGGAGATAGAGGCCCTTAGAAGAATACTGCTGGGCTGCGCAGCATGATGGTAAACTTGGTTGAGTATTTTCGTCACTTATTCCCCAATGCCTGAAGACTTATAAAGTCATCAACCAGTGCGTCCTACCTATTATGACTGACATTGCTGAGACGTGGACTCTCACGGTACGACTAGTTCACCAATTCAATGTCGCTCAGTGTGCTATGGAAAGGGCTACCTATAATCGGAGTTTTTCTGAGAGATGGAATCCGGAATGAAGTGATCCGACAGAGAACCAAAGTTATCGACACTGCCCATAGGATTAGGAGGCTGAAGTGGCAGTGGGCTGGTCATATTTGCCGAAGGACTGATAACCGTTGTGGTAGACGTGTCCTTAAGTGGAGAGGAACCTATTGGTATATTTTCCGCATATTTTCCATTATACATGTATATCTACCGGTCACAGTAGAAGTACGCGCGTAGTTCCATTTGCTGATCAAATTCATTCAGAACTTTTTGTATTTAATTAGAATCCATTGTAACCTATATATCGACTACTCATGCGATTCAAATCTTATTACGCACACGCGTGTATACACTATACAGTACAATGCAAGTGAGAAAGTGTTAAGCAAAAAAAGAAGTAAATTGAGGAAAAAACTAGGTACCTGATGTCACATATGTTTGGCCGCTTCTTCAAGTCAACGACCCAAACCAATTATAGTTGCATAATGGAGGTTTTTTTATTGAATGATTTAAATTGGTTTGCCAAGCGTGAGCCAATTATCGATAACTATGCTGATAGTGTCAATGGTGGATAGATCGGCGATATCGATAATCAAAGACCGACATCATTGGTCGTGATGACTGGTATTGTAAGACATTATTTTCTTAATTAACAGTATAATCTGCGGGCAACAAAACAACTTTAACCTTTTTTGAGGTGATTAGGAATGTACTTAGTTACTCTACCCCTATAAACTTTTTTGCTGCCGGTAGATTTAACTGTTAATTAAGAAAATAATGTCTTGCAATACCTACCATTACTTCATTATTATTATGAGTTAAGTAAAGGTTATGATTGGATTACAAAAGTAGCTCAGTATAAGTATAAGTATGCGACAGTATCCGAAGGGCTTACTAGGCCGCGTTAGAATCATACGAACCGGGTTCGGTCCTCGACTCGAACAATCACTTTACAAATTTATGTACGGATTTCCATCGCTTAGTGCTTCGGATGACAAGTTAGCTGTCGATCCCGGTTTTTATTGATTGATACAGTCGTTTAGCCATGTCAGAGGCCTTCGGGCGGACAACTCTGACACCAGAGGCCAGCACTACCTCATACGACAAGCAAGCAACTCGCTTACTAATATCTGATTGAGAATGGAAACTATAGTGCTACCAGTAAATTACGAGTGCAATAAATTTAGGTATGTAAAGAAGGGCAGCTAAAAGTATGCTCAAAACAAAAAAAAAACAGACTAGATACTGGAAAATAACGCCCTAAAAAGTATGAAACAAGAAAATATTCTTAACTGAAATTGTTATGGACAAAGTGTTCAATATTTATCGTCTATTAAATAAATAACTTACACGTAATATGATATAATACATATTCATAGTGACGTTCAGAGGATAGCCGTGCCACCTACCCTAATAAAGCAATACATTCTAACAGTAGTAAGCGATCATAAGCTACTGGCTCATTTGTCAAATTATGATAAATAGTTTAGAAGCTATGAGGGAACAGATGAACATACATACATACCCACGTACATACATACCGGTCAAAATCATAATCCTCCTTTTTGCTTCGCCGTAGTACGACTTACGTACATACCTGAGTGCTTAATAGTCTACTAAATAGGTGAGTACTTACATATTAGGATACGTTCGTATTATATATAGCTATTGATCTAAGAAAATCTTGTTAACAGATACAAATCTCATTGTTTAGTTAGATACAATACGGGATGCCATGATGATACATTAAAAGATAAAATTCAATTTGACTCTATAGCTGTGAAAAAATTTACTTTGCATTCATGTGATAATTGTCAATTTATTTGCGTTCCACTTTAACTATTCTAGGTATTTGATAAATCTTCTATTTTTTGTACCTGCGTGCTAACGTAGCTATTGTGTTTTCTCGCCTGTGGGTTGTATTTATCATGTAAAGAAATGAGATTAGATCTTTGAAATTATATATCCGCCGAAGTTACATCATAATAAAAAATGCCAGTAAAATGCCAATTTTCTACACTAGAATCTGCAGAGAGAAGTAGAAATACCGGTATATTTTCACCTTATCTAAGATTTACAGACCGTGATATAAAAGGAGCTTCAGTAAATGTTAACAACTTTAAGCTAACTGTCGACCCGGTAATAGAAAATATGTAGGCTGATTAGAAACCGCCATAATATAAGAACGAAGCAAAGCAACCAATAACCATAAACCGCCGCGGCAAGTGCCGTCAATAGATTAGATACCTTCAAAATCTAAGCAGAACGTAATAATGTGGTGTATGTAGAAATCAAAGATTGTTGTTTTCATACACACCAAGATAATTATTTAACTCCACTAAAAAAACTACTGCTCCGCGAGTCTCACCTCTTTCAATGTGTTCATTTGAGAATACACCTTTTTATAGATCAATCGCTTCGAATTAATTTATTTACTAGGGCCCAAGTCCTAGTAAATAAGTTAATTCAAAGCGATTCTGATGCTGACCGTATGTATATTATTTTCTTTGCCGTAACTGCAGTCAGGCGATGGTGAGCACATGGTGAGTGGGCTGGTCAGTGCGGGTAAGCGGGTACCGTTGCATTACCGTCAATGGCGAGGTCGCCGTGCCTACGACCCTTCATGCCCTATCGATCCATATAAGTACGCCAAACGCCTCCAGCCTATAGAAAATACCTACCGCTGGGAATACCCCAGTTACCTCCTTGCAACTTTCTAAATCCTAACCTACATCAAGGTGTCATCTTCATATCGCATTGAATAGAAAGATAATGATATCATGTCAGATTTGATGTCTAAACTCATTTTGTCGGACGCGCTCGAGCGTTTATCTACATCGATTTGTTTGCGATCTCAACCTCTAATTTACAACCACAAAAAAGTGCGCTTAATTTTAACTCGATTAGTTTTTTGCAGCGTTTAATTCAATTAAGTAATTATTGCGGTGATGACAGACAGCGTTATTGAGAAGGCCAATAAAAAGTTGGCGGTCTACATTAATCTGCGGGCCGGCCGCACTGGATAGTGTGATGCTTGTCGTTTGCCATACGTGACGCGGCACACTTACCTCCATTAGTAATTACTCTTACCAGGATAGCTGTAATTAAATTGTACGGTAATACGAGTACAGTCACAAGAGCGAAACAATTTGAAACATGTAAAATTGGATGCAGGATTTCTATAAAACCGTTATTGTCATGGATCAGCTGAATTGGCACTCTCTCCTCATGGCATGAGCATGACAGACAAAATTATGCTCGGCTACGAAAATTATTTTGCTTGTTTAAAAACAAAGTGGGAAATGTTGTGGGGTTACGTGCGTGATTGTTTTAGAAAGTGCCCGGATAAAATGAGAAATGCGTAGTGAAACGTGAGGCTTTTAGTGTCCCCAACTTGTGACATACCACACGCACGCTTCATAAAACGTTCGTCAGTCTCAAACTTGTCCGGTGGTTTCCAGAAATCAATGTTGTTTGGTATCGGGTCGCGGTCGCGCTGCCCTCGCGAGGGTGGCACCACCCCCGCTCTATAAATCACTGTCCGATTTACTGCGTTTCTATAATATTTGTAATCCGACGACGAGCGGACAGAGAGCACAATTGATACACCCTACCCTAACAGCCAGAAATTAATTGGAACAAGTTTGGTCATCGGTACACATCGATTAAGCAAGAATTTGTGAAATTGAAGTGAATGTTAGTAACATATTTTGATTTAGTTGTTTCATTTTTGTGGAACAATCTAGCTAGCTGATACTGGTTATGTTAGGTATTCATTTTTATACATGAAAGGAGGAAGATATCCTTCTACGGTACTTGACCGCGACCGCGAGCTAAGATATTAGTTTCGTAACAAGGAGCTCAACTCCTTATCAGCTCCAATTACATCCAGTGCTTGTTCCATATCAAGATAGGAAATACCATAAAGCGCAGGATGTAGGTTCGTAA
Organism: Alsophila aescularia; assembly: GCA_946251855.1. Classification (NCBI taxonomy): domain Eukaryota; kingdom Metazoa; phylum Arthropoda; class Insecta; order Lepidoptera; family Geometridae; genus Alsophila; species Alsophila aescularia. The sequence continues at coordinate 52,826,367 of OX276376.1, forward strand.
TGCCGAGGTATTAACGTTAATACCCAATTATAGGCTGGAGATCGGCGCACGAACCGGCAAAAGGAGATTAGTTCGCTACGATCTAGTGTGTTATAAGGGGAAGCTCAGACAGGAGCAAAGCTTTCGAAAATTGCCCGCTGACCACTACCGGCTACTGACTATGTGTAATGCATTACCGGTAGCACGACTCAGTAAATTATGCCCTAACTTGCTTGAACATATTATGTGCAACTTTCAGCTCAATCAAATATTCCCTTAATTTGAAGACAACGACTTAAAATGTATTCGAGAATAACTACCGAATAAGCGGCGTGTGAACTCGCCTGCTGGTGCTGCTGACACAGTTGAGTCATCAGGTTATCAAAAATTAGGTGAATCTTTTATTCAGAACGCGTGTTTTTAAACCGTTTGCCATAAATGCAAATAGTCACGGCAGTAAATCCGAAACAATTACTTAGCCAACAAAACATGCGATGGCAGTGTGAAATGCGGCCAACATATTGATATTTATTAGATACACGCTTCGTCGAGTTTTTCATTGATCGCCTTATTCGATCAAATGATACACTGCATAGATAACTATCGGTGAACGATTGCGAGCACGAGCTTCATCAGTAGAGTATATCAGTATTTTTATCGAGAGAAAGTCGTATAGGAAATTCTCTTCAAAAAAATAATATCTGAACATGAAAACTGAAAGCGAAGGTTACAAAATCCTTCAGAAAGCTTGTTTATAAAGTTGTTTACAAGTGTTATATGTAGTTGACTTTAGATCCCACGCGGTTGTCTAGACGGACGAAGGGTGCGTGCTCAAGGGAGATGCCAATATTGCGATTTGAGAACAAATAAAATCTTCACAAATAACTCAGATTAGAAGAAAATAAATGTTATATCAGACAAATACTACATAATATGTCAACTTGGTGTGTCTTTTGAATAATTACCTAAAGGCGGGCGTTATGTGAGTGAATAAAGTACACCTGCCTATTTTTATACGACTGCCCAAAAAAATTCCTAAATGTGTAATGTTTTTAGGATTCATGTATGTACGAGTATGTTTGTGAGTTTCTTTATTCCACCATAACATTTAAATGCCGGGACAGATTTAGACGTATGGGATATCTTTAGAATCCTTACGATATCCCCGAGTAATAAAAAAAAACTTCGCTGTTTACAAAATGGGTACTTATCAAATTAAAGGCCTTGATAAGCATATTCCAACAGTATATGATTTATTGGCATAAGTCCTTTTTTGGCAGGGCATGCCTGTTTTTTGAGCTTTTACACTAATTATTGTTGTCCTAAGTAGGCACAATAATGTCACAACTGCTGAAGAAAAATGCAGAGGTAGGTAGGTTCCTACCTATAGGTAAGTAGATATAATTATCGGAGTATAGGGTCTTTCCCTATTGAGTTTCTAGCTTACTTATAGCCGTCTTCTCCATCATCTCGTTTATTGAGCATCATCTATACTAATTATAATAAAGCACTATAGCACAAAAAGTCTGTACAAAGATAATTAAAAATTAATTGGTCTAGATTCTAGAGGGCTTAAATTATGCTAGTATAGGTACAAGGGAATAACTTTTTTAAATGGTGTCTTTCTGTCTGTTTATTCACGCATCACGTTAATTTACTGCACCGATTGTGTTACGGATGACAAAAAAGTAAGCATAAGTTATCTGTTTTCACTTTTAATTTTCCACTCAATTAGAATCAGCAATAGAAAAGTTACACTAGAGAAATCAGAGGTCACGGACCAGTAAGTGAAAACAGACTGTAATTTACCAACTGCTGCACTTGGAATGATTGAATTTACATTTTCTAGTCATACAATACTTTACAACTGACTTATGTTGCCTTTAAAATATATTTTTGCTTATCGTCTCTTACCAGACAGTCGGAAGTTCCAAAGAGAGCTACAAGACGCAAATAAATCAATGTGCGTCTCACAAAAAGCTCTAACAATAACCAGCTTATCTAAACAACTCCGCTACATTTACGAAAGCAATTCCCTGCACCCTCGGTCAAAGTTCACTCACAAAAGGCATCACGCAAAAATGTCGTCGACCAAATTCGTGCACCTCTCTTTTTTATCCGCGTACACACTGCGAAGAATGGAGATTTAATAATATTTATCTCCCACAACAGCTCTGGCATTGTTGCGTTTGGCAAAATCGTGAAACACATCTTCTTTGTATCCAACAGCTTCACTTAACGGTTCAACTTTGACATAGAAATGTTCTTGTTGGACCTACAACACAAATTCTTCTATAGAAACAAGGCGGGAGATAACAAAAGATAATTTGTTGTGGGCCTTTCGAATGGTAACTGCAATTATAGTAAGAATACCTTGTTATGTGGTATATTCAATAAGGTACATTCATAAGTATGTGAATAAAATTGAAAATTTAGGGCAATTTTTCTCTCTTGGACTTGTCTTTCAAGTAAGATATTTCAAATCATTCAGTTTTTATTTCTATAATATAGACTAGTGGCTCTTTGAGCTGTAGACCTAGCGAGCACAAACTTTTTTGCAAACAATCTAGCGGTGCACCAGTAGCGCCATCTAGTTACCTTATCGTACAACTAAAATTAATAATCACGGTGCTCCATCAATCCCTACCTAATAGGTAAAGGGCTGATCCCACAGGTAGAAACCTAAAAGTGAGCAATTTACTGCATTTTGAGGCTATTCTGTTCATCACGCCGAAGACCCTCATCAGATCTTCACCAAACTTTTGTGAGAACAATTTAAAATTACTACCTTACAAATAAAAAAATAACCATCGAAATCGGACCTAATAAGGCGGAGATATCCAGTAGCCCCCTTTTTGCCCATTTGGGGGGAAGTAAAAAAAATAAAATAAACGACGACAAAAAAAAATAAAAGTGTTTAACCTGTATACCAAGTTTCGTCTAGATCGGTTGAGAAATGCGATGAGAACAGCCGGACAGACATCCGGACATAAGAAATAATTTTTGCCCAAGCTGAAACGGAGACGCTTCGCGCTCGCTCGGTCATATTATGTAGTATGTAAGTCAAATTATAACCTACCAAGTTTATAAGTAGGTAGACATACAAAAGATATTTTATTTTTAACCTAGGCAATTAATGTAAACGTACCATTGTCTATATTATCTTTAATGTTTGCTTCAATTGATATCAGAAAATGTCGTAACAAATATTCAATTATTATACTAACAGTGTCAGCACTATATTTCTATGATAACAACATGTCACCAACAGAAGAACCGGTACTTCTGCTAGCCAACAGCCAACCCTACTTCGCTAAATAAATATAAACATATTAGCATTTCAAGTAAGGGGGACCGATATCTTTACTCATTATGCAATACTTATTCAAGATAACGTGGCTAGATATGTAGATGGCGACAGGAAAAACAGAAAAGAAAGGCCTACAAAAGTTTTTTATTAGGGCTGTTTGCAGAAAGAATATACACATAAGCTTTCAGGGTCCTCCTTCAAATTGCAGATGTTGATAATATCAAAATCTTTGAGATACTACCTGACTTAAGTAATCAACAAGAGGATGAATGTTTGAGATTAACGAATAGGACACATCCTATTAATATCCATTTCGCATGCACCTTAGATTCTAGTTACACATCAATGTCATATGCGTCTGCATTAGTATAAGCTAGCATAATAATTGTAATGTACCCAATCAACTAGTTACCTATTCAACTACTCACCTAATCAACAAGGTACCTAATCAACTAGGCACCTACTTGTCTACATCTACACTAATACGAGTATTATAAAGAGGAAAGATTTGATTGTTTAAATGCTTGTTTGTTACAAACAAATAATGGATAAACTCAAAAAATACTGAACTGATTTTAAAATTTCTTTCACCTATAGAAAGCTACATTACCAGCGAGTAACATGGGCAGAATTCTATTTTTCAAAAAATTTGAGATCCCAACTGAAATTGCAATAATTAACCCAAGGTATCAAAAATTTGCAAGAGTGACGATTGCTCGTTTTATCTTTAAGGAGCGAAATAATAACAAGTCTGTCAAGTACGTGAGTAATAATGCAGTTGTCTATGGTCTAAAAGCACTGCTGCCTTTTGAATTACACTTACTGGCATTTTTATTTTAGAAATTACTACGACTATTAAAATGGTAAAAGTAAGAAAATTGCCGCGGTGTGAGCGCTACCCGTGCGAAGCTGGGGCGAGTCACTAATAAGTTATATAAGTAGCTGAAGTGAAATGCACATTTTTTCTCTTTATTTTCCTCATGATTTGGTTCCTTCCTGCATTTCTTCATACCTCAACCAACCAAGTAATCGTTTTACATTCTTCAAGCAGCTTCAGCGTTTTATAGGTCGGTTAGAAAGGAAGATGTGTTACTAGTTAGCTCTGCGCCCGCCGCTTGGCTTGAGTTCGGTCAACGACCACGCATCGCAAGATCACTCGCGCATGGAGGACGCTGGGCGCTGGGTCTCTCAACGTCACAGGCGAGTATTTTTGATGAACCTCGTAATCTAAGGCTCTCGTACTCTCAGCTGAGCTGGTACCTCATCTCATCTGGTTTACCAATTTTGTAGGACTGTTGGGGAAAAAAACTTGAATCTCCCATTAATTATAAAAGTAAGTATTATAAAAGGTAGATTATTTAATGGATATTGCAAGTCAGTATTTTGAAAACAAAATACAGTTGGGAACCTAGATAAATACGTACTATCCGAATCCGAATAGTATCAACACATGGTGAAAATACGCTTCAATTACAACATTATTTTGTAATATTATACAATAACAAAAGTCGTAATTAAAGGCTCGATAAAAAGTCAGTCATTATTAACGTACCTAATAAAACTATCGATAACAAACGAAATATCTTCGATATCATTTCACTCTTTATTAACTCATGGTATTTATAGCTAAAAAACAGCACTACGGATTCCAAAAATATTACATTGCCATGTTCAAGATCAAAGAAATTAGATACAGGGCCCAACAATTCCAGCACGCAAGTAAATAAAATATGATGTTTGCCTTCGTTTCTCGATTAAAGGCTCGAAATGTTCGCATGCACGATAGCTTCCGGTAGTACCTATACATGTAGCTAAGAACAGTGAGTTTTACCCCTATGGTTTTAAATGTCAATATGGTTTATTAGAAAAGATGATGGTAAACTGCATTAAACCTGCTGTGGAATTCCGAGAAGCACTCATCTGTGATGTGCCTTGATTGGCAAACAATGCTTTGTTCACGTTATGCCATCTCTTCCATATTTCATAACAGCCAACAAATCAATTGTACGCGAGGTTTCTGCGGTAAAACCGGTCCAGAATTCTGCTAATGGTTTATAATATACTCTAACCACAGCAAAATGTTGTAGATGATAAACATGCAAATATTTTGGGCGAAAAGTAATTTTGGCATGTTTAATACAGTTAGACGCCAACTGGTTTGGAAAATGTGATCAGACTGGCACTACGCTGGCATGTGCGAGTAGGTGATAAAAAGAGTTTTTTTTTACCGTATCTTCGTAACTAAGGTCAGGGATGGCTGCTACACAGTTCTGTCGATTTATTTTAAACTGTGTATGGCGGTCTTGGACCTTGGTCATATCCTTACACTACGTATCAAGCTTGTCTTTTAAGACCATTTGTGTTATGTTTGATTGATAGTCGTTTATAATGTAAGTACCTATAGTTTAATAAATAGAGTAATCTATCTAATGAAGGTTCACGAAATAATGCTATAATGCAATAATAATAGCTATAATGGGGAAAGGGGTTGGGGGGGGAGGATGTGGGTGAGGATCGTAGCTCCCAAACGAGTAGACCGATTTTTTGATGACGTTTTTTATGTTTGAAAACTAAAACTAATGTGATTGAGATGGTTCTACCTATATGGGGGGAGGGGGGGGGGGGGGGGGTTGTGAGAATCTTATCTTTCAAACGAATGGACCAATTTAGCTGCGGTTTTTGATGTTTCAAAGCTGAGATAAACAAGATTGTTCTTATATATAATGGGGGAGGGAGGGGCGGGGAGTGGGGGAGAGCATCGTTGCTCCTAAATGAATGGACAGATTTTGATGCGGTTTTTTATGTTTGAAAACTGATGTGATCATCGAGATGGTTTTTAGCTATATGGGGGAGGTGGGGGGGGGGGGGGGGGTGTGGGGAGTTTCGAAAAAGGGGTGAGAATCGTATTTTCCAACCGAATGGACCAATTTAGCTGCGGTGACGTTGTTAATATACCAGTAGTTTAAAACTAAATTTGCGCTTCGAAAGACCTGAGCTAACTTCATGGTGCACGAATAACATCGAAATTTTCGGTATTTTTTTAGATTTTGTCATATAACTTCTAAAAAGTGCTTCCGACGGAAAAGTTATTTGCAACACTTATAATACGAACAAAATTTTCTATAAATTGAGTCCCACCGCAGCTCTGTTATTATTTGAATAACCTGAGTTGCAGTAATTCAAACATTGGCCATTTTTCCTAAAAAGTTCGAAATTGTTGTTTTAGCTGCCTTCCAAGCAGAATATCGTTTATAATACTCATACTACGAGAAAAACATAGAAAAAAAATATTTAACTTTAATATTAGTAAGTGAAACTTTGGAGGACCAAAAGTTCCCTGTAATATGGACAACAGAAAATATTAAGGAAAATTAGATTTTTCAAGAAATGTAATTTGTTATTAATATTGCACAGTAATCTATTGTAATGTAATTAAAATGACATCAAATTAGTAAATTTGATTTATTTTTAGTGTATCATACCTACATATAACATTTTTTAAATCGTGTGTATCTGTTTGTGTCTTAATCTGCGTGTTTGTTTGTTCGCGCATAACGTAAAACTACACACTACTACACTGATTGTGATTCGGTTTTCATGATGGATAGCTTAGTGTTTAACTTAAAAACTGGTGTACATGGTCTCTCAAAATAATGTGAAGAAACCGAGCAAACGATAAAAAACTTTTTGACGGCTGAAGGAATTTTGATTAATTGTTGGCATATTGGTATTTTATGTTCTGGAATAGCACATAGAGTACTTTTTAACACGCGTGCGAAGCCGCGGGCACAGATAGTTAATTGGTGACCAAATAAATAAATTTGCTATAAGTAATAAAAATATTAATAAGTAATTCTACTTTGATATTGAATAGAAAATATACATGTTCAACAAAATTATAGTTATTACGACAAATATACTTAGTAAGCACTTAGTAAGTATATTTGTATGTTTTGTTTGTGGTAAAAGCTAATCAATGGACATCTCTATCAAAAGTTAAACTTTTGTTTTGACAAGCAAGCTCCACTACTTTCTATTGGAACCTACTTGAAGTCTTCATAACGCTAAAGACATATATGTAGGTGTGTAAAATATATCCACGAGATCATAATAGAGCAGCTCTACCACAGTTTTAAAATAGGGAATATTATTGTAATACTGTGGCTCTACCGTAGATAAAATTCCCTTACATTTCTCACATTGGTTCCTCTACCATTTTGTAATACTATGGTTCTACCGTAGATAAGTTCCCTTACATTTCTCACATTGGTTCCTCTACCATTTTGTAATACTGTGGCTACACCGTAGATAAGTTCCCTTACATTTCTCACATTGGTTCCTCTACCATTTTGTGTAATGAACACTAAATGGTAGAGATCATTAAAGAGGTACAGTGATTACATTTGAACATAGTCATGTAACTCTAGACAATTTACGTGCGACTTCAATTTCACACATATTAACCTTAATCTAGTCACCCACTACGGCAATGTACTAAATTAACTCGTAATTCTGATTCTCCGTTAGCAAGCACCTATTAGTAAATGGGCTACACACGGGGGCTATAAAAGATGATATTTATTACTGTTTTGTTTACTATTTATGTCGCGTACTCGAAGGAATGAACTCTTCGCCCAAGATTAGATTCAAGTTAAGTACTTAACTGTTAAGTTTTTGTCGGCAAAGTGGTTATGTGTTTGCTGTATAAACCTCTTCGTTTTAATTATATTCTACGTCTATATTTTACACTAGTGACTCGCCCCGGCTTCGCACGGGTAGCTAAGGGTTTATTTTAATTGTACACTATTCTACCCGTGTTTTGATTGACTAATTTAACAAAAAAACGGTTATTGTGATTACATATAATATATATAACAGTTAGTCATATGTCACAGGCTTGTTATTAATTCGTTTCCCCGGCAAAATGTCATTCTGTTACTTACAGGGAGTAATCGTCATTTTTATAGGCAAATTTTTGATGCCTTGGTTTACATTATTGCAATTTCAGTAGCACATCTATTTTTTTGAAAAATAAAGTAGGTTTTTCCCATATTACTTAATTTATTATTATTATTTTATTATATTATTATTAGCTTTCTATAGGTGAAATAATTTTTAAAATTGGTTCTGTATTTTTTTATTTATCCATTACAAACAAACACATATACAAACACACAAAAAAAAACAAATCTTTCTTCTTTATACCATCTATTCCCGTTGTACAAATAAATAATGATAAATATAATAATGATAATAATGATGATATATAATAATGACAATAAATAATAATAATAACAATGGAAACTAAATAATGGGAAAAAAGTTATACCATTAGAGTAGATGTAGATATAGGGTGTTTATCAGCCAGAGCTGTTGTTACTTATAGCTGCTAGGTTTGTTGGATCAATTATTGGTCTACTTACAATATAGGGCTTCTTACTAAGTAAACACTTCACTTAATTCCACACTAAATGAAGACTCCTCCTATCCTGTCTAACTTACAATATAGGGCTTCTTACTAAGTAAACACTTCACTTATATCCACACTAAATGAAGACTCCTCCTATCCTGTCTAACTTACAATATAAGGCTTCTTACTAAGTAAACACTTCACTTATATCCACACTAAATGAAGACTCCTCCTATCCTGTCTAACTTACAATATAAGGAGTCTTACTAAGTAAACACTTCACTTAATTCCACACTAAATGAAGACTCCTTCTATCCTGTCTAACTTACAATATAAGGCTCCTTACTAAGTAAACACTTCACTTAATTCCACACTAAATGAAGACTCCTCCTATCCTGTCTAACTTACAATATAGGGCTTCTTACTAAGTAAACACTTTACTTATATCCACACTAAATGAAGACTCCTCCTATCCTGTCTAACTTACAATATAAGGCTTCTTACTAAGTAAACACTTCACTTATATCCACACTAAATGAAGACTCCTCCTATCCTGTCTAACTTACAATATAAGGAGTCTTACTAAGTAAACACTTCACTTAATTCCACACTAAATGAAGACTCCTTCTATCCTGTCTAACTTACAATATAAGGCTCCTTACTAAGTAAACACTTCACTTAATTCCACACTAAATGAAGACTCCTCCTATCCTGTCTAACTTACAATATAAGGCGTCTTACTAAGTAAACACTTCACTTATTTCCACACTAAATGAAGATTCCTCCTATCCTGTCTAACTTACAATATAAGGCTTCTTACTAAGTAAACACTTCACTCCGGAGACTTCATTACGTGACTGTCGCGACAATCTCATGGCTAATTTCCATACGAGTTACGCTCTCATGGAGGCAATAATTACAAAATTCACAATTCATTTGTTTAGTAATAAAATCACAGGAGGGTGGCTAATTAAGACTTCATTACTGGCTGTTACGTAATCACGGACTATCAGAATAATTATGGGTTATGATAATTACGATGAAATAATAAAGCGGTCGTTGTCGCTACACGCAGGCTGCTGTTGCATGTTTAATTTTGTGTAAAGTTTATTACCTTAGACACGAGATACTAGACAGATACTTACCTATATTAGTGAGTGATTAAAATCTAAATAGCTCAAATAACGGTAGGTAGGCACATACTCGTAAAAGTGGACCTGGATAGGGTTTTGTTTGTTTTTTTTTCATATTGAATAGGCTTGCGTTTGACAACTGTCCCATGATGCGGTCTACGATGGTGCATGCTTGACTTGTTAGGCATGTTACAAGCTATAATAGGGTAAGAACCTACTCGATACGCTTGAGATGCTCCTTTTTTGTTTGGGTGGAGTGTCTTGACAGTTGCGGTATCTAACCATTTGGCACCATTTGGCATTTAAATTGGCAATATCACCGAAATAGCAAAGGATCAAAGAGCAGCGAACCAAATTTTGTATGAAGTCTAGTGTCGCCTGTTGCATAATCAATATAAGTAGGCAGTTTTATTAAAATTAAAATTTTAAAAGCTATAGACGCCATTCGTAGCTCTTAGAATTTATTATGGGATTATGGGATATATGATTTTCGTACGGGTCTTTATCTACAGGGTGGATTTTTGATTTTAGAACTGCATTCACAGATTTTGGAAAAAAAATACAGTAAGCAAGAAATTTGACACATTACACAAAAAAAAAATTGATGCCAATCAATCCTGTTTCATAAAAGGATCAAAAGTCTCTATGTGACCGACTAAGGTATAAAAATGTCAGAAATTACGAAAAACTTTTCCCATACATTTTGTACGAAGTTACCTTAACCGTTGTAGCTACATGAAAACGTTCTTAGGAGACCCTCCTTAACTTTACGAGATAGATTGACCTGCATTCACAGATTTTGGAAAAACAACACAGTCATCAAGAAAATGGGCATTTCACAAAAAAGAAGCCTATCGATCCTGTTTCTTATAAGGATCAAAAGTCTTTACGGGATTAACTGAGGTTAGAGCCGCCAGTATTTTTGAAAAGGTTGTATTCGAACGATGTTAGAATTTCATTTTATTAATTTCCTACAAAATGTAAGGAAAAAGTTTATTTGCAATTTCTATCTTTTCTAGTGATCTAACCTCAGTTAAGACTTTTGATCCTTATAAGAAAAAGGATCGATTGGCATAAAAAAAATGTTAGTGTAAATTGCCTATTTTCTCAATTTCTGAACATTTTTAACAAAATCTGTGAATGCAGGTCAAAATATCTCCAAAAGTTGTGCACAGCTTCATAAGAACGTTTCGTTCTAGCTAATATGGTTAAGGTAGTTTCTTACGAAATGTATGGAAAAAGTTTATCGCAGTTTGACATTTCTAGTACTCAAACCTCAGTCGGTCCCATAGAGACTTTTAATCCTTATATGAAACAGGATCGATTGGCATCATATAAAGTTATTGTGTAAAGTGACCATTTTCTTGCTGACTGGAGCTATATTCGATACTGAAGCAAAAATTGTTTTTTTTTCTTTCTGTATCTTGGCCGCGCAAGCCGAAACTACTGAATGAATTCAAATGAAACTTGGTATGATTTGAGTTCATACTACGAGCTAGGACATAGGATACTTTATACCGAAAAATTAAAGGGTTCCCGCAGGATAGGGATTGAAAGTTATTTAAAAGAACACTTACCACGCTGAAACTACGGGCTACGAGACGGATATTGATGCAACTTGGCACAGTCATAGTTTAGATGACAAATTAAAATTGAGGATACTTTATATCCGGAAAAATAAAAGGGTCCCTGCGGGATAGGGGTCCAAAGCTATGTTATGTTTGAAGTCCTAATACCTTGCTCGCGGGCGCCAAAGCTACCTCGCGTACTACTGCGCGTGCGCACGCGTAGCAAGCGACTGGGTAATCCATACCAATATATAAAAGTGAAACGTTGTCTGTTTGTTTGGGGAGCTTTCACGCGATAACGGCTGGTCGGATATTATAGAGATAGCTGGAATAAAACATAGGATACTTTTTATGTCGGAAAATAGTAAGTTTCCACGGGAAAACTGGAAAATGTTGATTACTCGCTAAAAGGAACGGTTGCAATGGAAACGAAATAACAAGTCTGTCAAAAAATATCAAGAGCGTTGGTGCTATACCACAGAATAAATAATAAGCTATACCTACTTTTGCATTAGTTTTTAATATCCTAGAAGAACTTAGGATGCTTTTTTCACGATAAACTGTGGTCCGCGCGGACGAAGTCGCGGGAGGGTAAGCTAGGAAATAATATTTTTTGGAGGGTACTGAAGCCAAAACGTTTTTTTTTTAATTCTACTAAATAAATTCAACTGAAGCTTGGTATGATTTGTGTTCATACTATGAGGTAGGACATTGGATACCTCTCATCCCAAAAAAATAAAGGTTTCCTGCGGGTAGGGGTCCAAAGTTATGTTAATTTTGAAGTAATCAATATCTAACTAAACTTATAATTAAAGATAAACCGGATAGTAAGCGAATTTTCGACCGGATACCGGATTTTAGAAAAAATACTATATATCAAATTTAGGTACTTTATTTAACCCACATAACAAAATGTAATCACCAAATTTTAATTTTTCATCAAAAATATAGTAATCGTACTGCACTAGGGGCAAATTGTGGTAAAACTTTTAGAATTATAAAAAAAACTTTTATAGTAACCTCAAACTACAATAGCAAGTTTGCAATAATCTCAAGTGATCGCGTTTGCAATCAATTCAACAAGTCCATGAAAAACTTACTAACTTCGCTCATGAACGAAAAGAACCGAATTCACCCGAGCCCGCTCGATCGTTCGTGCGACACCTACGCGAGCTTGCTCGTTACGATGCGCCAATTGGCAATGTTTGGCCGGATATCCGGCTTCATGGTTGGCCGGATATCTGGCTATCCGGCTTCAGGGTTGGCCGGATATCAGGTATCTGGCTAAACCTCTATCCGTTTCATCTCTACTTTTAATAAAGCAATAAGAACGAAAAAGTCTAAACAAAGAATTTAATAAAAAAATATGGTCTAGGGGACTTAAAATAAGCTACTGAACAAGAATGTAACGTTTTTAAAAATCATGTCTGTCTGTCTGTTTATCTTTTTGTATGTATCTACCAATGGTCCCGAGGGTGTCTACCAGCTCAAAGGGACTCCTTGCTCACAATAATTTATAGTAGGTGCAGAAGAAAATTATTGTAGAAGTGAAGAAAGAAGTCACAGATTAGATATATTTATGTATGTTTATTTTAACTTGCGTTCCTCTGGTATCTACATCGAAATGTTTTTAGTCTTAGTAGCAAACACGATTTTATGCTTAGTGAGATGCATAATAAACTTAAATATTGTAGATAGAAAACGATGATAAATTTACAATTAGTCACCATCGAGATGAGCCAATGCAATGACAATGTAGGAATGACAAGTTATTTGAATTTAGAATTTATATAGACAAACTATCAAATGAGTATCATTATGATGAAAGAGGTTTGACATCGTCACAACTATTTTACGGCAGAACGAATATTGAAGATATGTATTATATTGTACTTTATATGCACTTTTGGTCCTGGAGTAAGACGTATGGGCTAGTTTTAAATAAAATAACAACGCGGGTAAATCCGCGGGTACAGCTAGTATAATAATATGTACATTAGAAACAGTTGCGGCGCGCTCGTCTTGCTTAAATGTATAAACATATTTTTTCTCTACGGTCAATAGGTATAGTGGCAATCAAGGATCAACAAGTGGTCAATGAAACTCCGAAGATGTTTTGGATTTTGACAACGAAGATGAAGATCATCAAGATACAAAATTAAGATCATCTATTAAGATATAAATATAAACTTGAATCACTTGTCAAATTGAAAATTAAATGACCACAAAGTTGCATTTTATTTGGCCTAACGGTTCTATAGTGCAATTGCAGGCTCCGCACCAATGACTTTTCTGAGTTATGTGTGGTTTTCCATCGCTCCGTGCTTCGGAGGGCACGTTAAGCTGTCGGTCCCGGCTGTTATTGATCAATAGCAGTCGTTAAGTCATGTCAGAGGCCCTCGGGCGGCTTGATAAACTCTGACACCAGAGGCCAGCACTATGTATATAGTGCTGGCCTCTGGTCTCATACGACAAACAAACAAACCGCAATTTTGTGCAGTTAGTAAGGGAAAGTGAGCCCGCATGTCCTAAAAACTAAAAATCAATTATCAATTATGAAGGTAGATGTATATAATAATCTACCATACTATTTGTATTATACGTAAACATGGTTACCGTTTCAATCTTTTTCGAAATTGGAATTCTATGTTCAGAACAAAGATCCAAAAGTTCAATTGTAACAATGCGATAAAGTAGACCAAATCTATCTTACGGTTTAAATTAACTACCCACACAAACTATCAAAAACGGTAGACTCGAATCGGCTTCAGCCTCGGCTTAGGTCATTAACTATCAAATTTTATGAGACCATTCGTCTGTTGTTTACGTGGTCAGAAACACCGCAAGCAAAAGGAAAACTTGCAAATAAGCTTCAACAATAATCGTACACACATTCAGACAAACCGCAGTCAACATGAATCGCATAATAGTACGGTAACGGACAAGTTTTTTAACACAACCTGTTAGGATCCCGACAAAAAATCTGTTTAACATCGGCCGCATGGAAATTGGGTCACTAATTCAGCTGGTATGATTCTATAATATTAGTTTAGGTGTACTCCTTTACACAAATAAGGCATCTAAATTACTGTTCGTATTGTACTGCTCTCCTTTTGAACATAAGATAAAGTAGAGTTGCGGTAGAGTTGAGTCAATTTTAGATTCGGAATTAAATTAGGGCTGTGATACTTCAATATGAGAGGAGTTTATGAATAAACTAGCTATACATGTACCAAACTACATAGTAGCTAAGTGAGGACTCTATAAGCCCCTACGAACCCACTTCCTTGCCGTATAATTTCAAGTTTCCGGCCCGGAGCTTGAATAAGTTATGTCACAATTCTAAACCGTTGCATTAAAATTTATAACGCGATCAATATACGCGGGTGTTATAAAAACATTTTTAAAACTCTACGCTGCTTGTTATTTTGTAAAGATGTTCTCATTTCAACTTTGCAAAAAAGATGTGTTTACTTTTCCTACCTAGTCTATTTCGAAAATTACGCAAAAAGTGTAAAATCGCAACGAGACGCAACAATCGAAAAGAGATAACTAAGTAGACAGTTTATTTTAGCGTCACTTTTTATTTGGAACAAAAAAATTGATTCGCAAAAAGTGAAACAGCTCTATTTGGTAATAATAAGAATATCTACTTAACACCAAAATAAATTGTAACTATCAAGATGATGGATTGTGAACGTGGGCAGGGCGGATGTCCTCATATACGTAGTCCTGTACGATACTAGGAATGTCATAGCTATTTGCGACAATGATACTATATTACAAGCGCAGTCCGTTCTCAGCAAGTTTGCAAAGGGTCTACTACAGAATTCTGACCTTTACATATTTTTTGTGTACCACTGTATACAAGATTTTCCTCCTAAAATTAATAAATCAAATAACCTAAGCAGTTGCTGTACTGCATAGTACCTGCAATTCACATGGTAAATAGTAAGTAACTAAATTGGTTGTGTAAAAACAAGTGTTACTTCTCATATTTCAAGCACCTTAGAACATTAGCTATGCTATTAAGCACCACAGTTCTGCATTTCAAATATGATAACCGAGCGTGAACGCTAATTAGTTTTAGAAGAAGCTCTGGTAGATACTGTAAATATAAACGCCGCCGGTAGGTATTTGTGTTTCATGCATTTTAAATGGCCGACCAACCGCGGTTTATTTATCTTGTGCGTACTGAAGGATGGCTCTCAGATACCAGTTCCCAAGGTCGGCTTCTCAGTTTACACAAGAGCGATGCCCTTTTAAAGTAAAAATACTTACCTGGTGTGAAATCAAAAATAGGATAAGAATTTAACGACTTCTACCTACTACAGAATGATGTTTTATTTTCTTGGAAACGTTCGGCTGAGACGACATGATTAATATCCCTGTGGAACTCAACTTCTAAATCAGTTGACGGTAACGCACCATCGGAATGCCCATTAAAGTCGGAACAACAGACAACAGAACGTTTTGCGTAGGGTTCTGCGAGGTTGCTCTTTCAATTTATGACTTAAATTGCACAGGCGAGCCAGAATATGACACTCAGACGAAGTCCACAACTTTTTTTTTTAATTCTAAATTTTTTAATACGGTTACGCTACCAAATAAATGAGCATACATGTCGATCCTGATCCAGACCCTTATTTATCTAAAAAAAGTACTTACCAACTTCTTGGAACAAAATTAAAAATAGGTTCACCGAGGAAACTCTCTACTCAGAGTAAGTACTTTAGTAATATTTACTCTGAGACTCTCTATTATTAATTTCAGATATTGCCACAGACGCAGGCTTCCCTGTTGGGTGGCAAATGTAGATCTAACGTGGATTGCGGTGTGGGCAACGCGCATTGCATCCAAGGAGTATGCGCATGCCAGCCTTACTATGCACAAATCAACAACTCCACCTGCCTCGAATGTAAGTACCAACTATAGCGTCAAAGCATGTTTTACCGGCCAATTAATTATTCTACAAGCTGCCCGTGCAAAATCTAAAGACCTTCGCGCCACCACCGCTCAAGAGGATTTTACAAATGACAAGACATATCCGTTATTCTTTTTTTATCATTTTCTTATGGCTGTAAAACCGCTGTTTTCACTTCCACCATGATACCATGATGTACTTAACTAATCTCCCGTGTGGTAAGCGCTGCGGTAAGACAAATTACTTTCACTGACGATCAATAACCTTCGGCAGGCTCTGTCATAACTTGATAGACAACAAAATTGTGTTTTGTATCAAATGGAATCTGCTTTCCGTTACATTCCAAACGCGCTTAAACGTGCGGCATCAATCAACTGTCCCTACTCAATGGACGGTGCTTCAATCCTATTGCCAATAATGGTATTTGTGCGAAAACTTGCACTCGCCGACCATAACATTTGTATTATCTTGCTTTCACTTCTTTCATTGTCTGCAGATTTAATCATCATGGAAGTAAACGAAACAAAAGAATGAAATTAGCTTCATATAGAAAAAGACAAATCGATTTAGTCTATGATCCGATTAGATTTCGCCAATGTCCAAAGTCAGAGACCCTCAGGCAACTGAATGGAAATCGAGCCGTTGATATTGAACAATATCACGAATGGCATCGTAGATAAGATAAGATAAGAAATAATTTATTCTCACAAACTGTACACAGCAACACATAAATCAACAGAGAAACTTAACCAAAAACAAGCAACTAAGCACCTGTGTACAAAGATCGCTGCCATGTACAGTGCTGCCAGAAAAGGATCTGCTCGGATAGTCCTATAATCCCACGCTTGTCTCACTTTCTTTGCCGCAGCATCTGATCAAATCAAGCAACTGGTTCATAGGTGGATTACAACGGGTTTTTTTCGATTCCTTGTGAAGTACTGGCATGGACCGAAACATTGATTTGAGGAATGTAGGTAAATCTTCGGATATCATAACGGTCCTTCGTTGGTTTATGGTAAACCATTTATGTATACAGTTGGTCACGGCACCCGATTAGGTGCGAGTTATAAGGAACCTCTTGCGGATACGTTAGCACACTTGCCGAGCCGCCTGTGGTCCAGTCCGGCCGCATTTCAAACCAGGATCGTATACCTACTTCGTAATCGTACTGGGCCGCTGCTGGCCAGGCGACCGCGACCCCGCCACGATGTTATCAATAATCATAACAATTCCTTTCCATCCTTTTAAGGCATAGAGCGTTAGCATGAAATAGGTTCGCGGAAATCTTTATTAGTAGGTACACGAGAATCCGCTATAAGTAAAAATTTATTTTAGATAGCAGATTTTTATCTTTTCCATGACTTCACTGTTGACACATATTTTTTTCGTTTTTTTTTTCTTCTTTTTTTTTGTTTTAGTTTTGTTTCTTTTTTTTCCTTCAGTTTTTTTTTCTTATTTTTCTTTCTATTTTCTTCTTTTTTTATAAAGTTTATGCTCGTTTGAAAACAATCTCCTATAAGTACGGTGCGGTAAATTTTACTTATGTTCACATGTTATGTTACTTATGTTAACCACATTTTATTCTATTTATTACTATGCCAAAATCAAGCTCTATCATAAGAATCAAATCAGGCCATGAGGATCAAAGCTCACATACAAAGCAACATGCATGATTACTTTATTACACATCGCGAAAGGAAAGAGGATTTCGCGCCTGTCTAGCCGGCCGCGCCTAGACATGTGGCTGTCATCTTGTCATTTAAATGTTCCTTGGTCAGTGTGCCAAGCGTGAGCAATCATCGTATATATCACGGACAGTAAGTACCTACGAGTACGTGCCGTTTGAGGATTATCTTCGCACAGTGACAGCACTGGGAGAAAGTTTTCATAAGCTTTTAACATGTTTATTTATTTACTAGCTTCGGCCCGCGATTTCACACTCGTGAGGGATGATGATGATGACGATGATGAAAAGTATCCTATGTTTTATTCCAGGGTATAAAACATAGGAAGCTATCATAGAAGCTATCTCCATTCCAAATTTCATCAAAATCCGTCTAGCCGTTATCACGTTTAAACTCCCGAAACAAACAAACAAACAAACAGACAACGTTTCACTTATATATATACTAGTATGGATTAATATTATATTACGTTACTAACAGACGCAAAGGCAGAAAATCACTTCAGTCTCAGTGTCTCAGATGACAACTGAAGGAAAGAAGCTGTTATGTTAGTGAAGTGTGATCACGAGTGATCGAGAGACTTAATGGCATGATTTAACAGTAAATGCCACCGTACAGAAAAATATAGACCTCTAGTGTCTCTCTAAACATAAAAGATAGAGATTGATGACAATAAATCTTTATTGCGCTCAAGCTCTGTGTTAATACAAATCATAAAGTCCCTCAAACAATCGTACAGTTCAGGTTTATTCGTGGACGCTGGACGATGGGATCTCGCCGGAGTACTATTGTTTATTCTGTGATCTCGCCTCGAGGAGACTATTATTTATTCTGTGCTCGAGGTTCGAATGAGTAACGGACGTACTACTGTCCTGTTTTGATTATGGATGTCCCGCTATCTCCTTCGGAGTTACGGGACGCGGGATTAACCTGGACTTTTGCATAATAACTTATAACTTCCGCATAAGAAGTAAATATGTGAGTGACCGAGGCAATATGGTAGTAGGTAGGTAAGCATACTATACCATGAAACTTACAAGATGCTATAGAAATCATAATGCTCTGAACCAAAAACGACAAAATGAATTTACCAAAAAAAACTTAGAAGTAGTTTTAGAGTTCTGCCCTTCCAATTAAAAAAAAATTGTTATATAAATTGTTTTGAAATCTTGTGTAATTTTGACACAAAAAATATTCATCAAATTGAGAATCTTCTTTTTCGTAAGTCGGCTAATAAAAGATGTAGGTACGGATCTAAGTAGTACCAACAATAAACTTCCTAAGCTGAATTAATGTTTTTTCCTAACTTCCACATATTGTTATGTATTTGAGACAACCATCACCCATGTTAACGTACGGGCATGTGCGGCTTTGCCCGCGTGGTCATTTTACGGGTTAAAATTAAACCTTAGTATTATTTCAGAACCAAAAGTACCTGTAAAGTACAATAATGTTTCAATCACACTCTATAACTTTCCCATTTGATTCTGTACTGTTTATTCCCAGCTTGTAATTCTTCCCTCTTTATGATTTTCCCATTTGATCATACGATGCCAATTCTGTACTATTTATTCCCATGTCATTATTGTGCCCATTTCATCATTTTCCCATACGTTTTCACTTTATCATACGTTCATGTTATTAATTTGTACCTTTTTTTTTTTTAATTTATTCCTCTAGTTTTAGTTCCTGATCCTGAGGCATAGCTAACGATTAAAACTAGTTTAAATCAGACGGTGAAAAATTCGTCAATTTGAAAAATATTTCAGGGATTATAAATAATAATAAGATAAATACAAATTGTTATAATTAACCACAAAAGACAACGAACTGCGTCAAGGTGGCATGCTAGACGGAATAAAAAAATGAAGTAAAAAAAACGGCGCACTGTTTTAAAATTTATAGAAATTTTTAAGACGGAATATAAATTTCAAGAAAACAATATAGTTTCACAAAAAAAACTGCTTATACAAACAAGACATAGGTTAAAAAACTAAAACCCGACTACGGTCGGATAAAAAATTGCCTGACACTCTACACCTGAAGAAGAATCGATTGATACCTCGTATGTCAAAATCGGACTAATAGGGGCGACGCTATGGTGGCAGATCCACATACATCCATACATAACCTGAGCTGTTAAGACCAGGCTCTGCTTTTTAAGGGCTTTTTCCATAAATATACTGGGTCAACCACAAATCTGATAAATGTGAAACTCAACATACATGTTTTTGAGATCTTTATCTCTCTAAGACTAAGACAAAAACATGATTAGCAGAATTTCATTCGATACAATTTCTTATCAAAAATTACGTTATTTTTAGTAATGTTTACATTTTTCTACTCAACGGCTTAAGTTTTATTTCTAAAATAAATCTCACAGCAAGAAAATATAGTTTATCATCTAAGATTAAAACAAAATGTACCTAACGAAATTATTAGCCTGCCAATAAAATAAATAACTTTTGAGACATACGTCATTTAGTTCCAAACTAAATTGTGTGTTCAAACAGCGCTCGCGATATTCAACCTTGTTACGCAGGCACTTCAGTGCTTATTGCGGGTAGCGGATGGCAGAGTGTAGGGTAGGTGGCAGGGGAGTGGGGAGTGGGAAAATGTAACCTTGGAGCCTGGCCTTAACCTCATTACCCTTACCTTGCTTCGCCGTACTCGAGTAAAAAGAAGAAAAATATTCATCGAAAAGAAAAATATACATTATTATGTCATTGAAAAATTAAAAGAAATATATGTATTTTTTTTCTTAAAGAGTTTATGATGGTGTGGGTAAATAATAAGTTGGCCTAAATGAAAATAATCTAGAGAGAGCATGATGATGTGGGAAAATCATGAAGTGGAACAACAGGACATAATACTATATGTCATCAAAATTCGTTCAGCCGTCTAATCAGCGTCTAGTTCAGCGTCCAGTGGCCACTAGACATTTTTGCTGAGTGCAGGTCCCTTTGGCACAAGCTACAAAATCTTTCATTTGCTCAGTATTATTTTAGTAGGTACTTAGTTTTTTATTTTATTTTATTATTATTGTTTTTATAGTGTCTTGTGCTAATAAATGTTTTTATTCTTATTCTTATTCTTAATAGACACACAAAGTACAGCAGATTACCGAATTTCAATGGGTTCAGTCAAGGCCGTAGGCAGGGGGGGTTTTGGGGGTTCAAACCCCCCGAAATTATTTAGCAAAACACCGTTTTATACACGGAAAGACAGAAAGCTCAATTTATAATGAATTTTTACTATTGGTAAAAGTGCGGTTATTTGTTTTTTTTTTATGTAAACTGGATACGACATGAAAATTCTATTAATTTTATTTGTGTTTGGTGATTTTATTAAGAGAGAAAGTAAAATTAAGTATTTACCAAATAATGTTTTCAATTACAACTAATGTCTATATGAATAACACCAGTCATTAAAACCATCAAACATGTGCCTATCAATGTAATGTATGTAGATTTCTATATTGTTAGGACCAAAGAGCGAGAGTAGTTTATAAACTACTCTCGCTCTTGGGTCCATAAACTACTCTCGCTCTTCGGTCCTAACAATATAAAAAATCTGAATATAAATATCCAAGTTTGCAACACTGAGCTACTACCGTGGTGCTTGAAATTCTGGCACTTATTTCAGTTTTTTTCGAAAAATCTACTTTAGGGAAGCGCTTTCGGGTACTTATCTTTACTTTTAGTTTTTGAGGAAACTATGAGGCGTTTTTCTCTACAATTTCCACAATTTCAAGTACCACGGGAGTAGCACAAGATTTTCAGTGTTCCAAACTTGGGTACCTACCTATATACACGCAGGGGTCCTAACAACATAATAATAATAATAAACACTTAATACAATATTTCTAGTATCAATTAGTCTTCAATATTTACTTTTTACTTTTTGGTGTCATTATAGACCAAAATTAAAGAACAAACACAAGGGATAATATTTAAAAAATAGGCACAATGTGCGGTCTTATCGCTAAAAGCGATCAACATATAAACAAGACAAAGATCAAAACTTAAACTAGACTATGGTCGTGTAAGTGCTTTGCCATAGTCGAGTTTTATTTTTTGCCTGTGACACTATAAATGAAGACGAATCGATTGATACCTCGCTTGTCAAAATTGGACCAAGTTCTTAGTTTGAATACATAACCCTTCCTTAGTTTCGCCGTAGTTGACTAAAATAAATAACCTATGACATCCATATACCCACATACATACATACATACTTACATACATAAACTGTTAAACTCATTATCCTTCCCTTGCTTCGCCATACTCGGGTAAAAAAACTCTGCTCCAAAGCTCGACCCCCCCGAAATGAATTCCTGTCTACGGCCTTGGGTTCAGTAGTTTATACGTGATACGCGAGCATACAGACAGACACACAGACAGACAATACGCATTTAATTGTGTAACGAGGTCAAACCTCTTTCGTAATAATACTCATTTGATCTCTTAATTCTTTCATAATCCATTTCATTCCTTGTGATAGTTTGTCATTATTAATTCAAAATTCAAATAACCTATTATTCGGACATTGATGGCATTAGCAAAACCGTAATTTTACGAAAGAATATTATAAAATACATAAATAAGTTTATTACAACTGGAGACTTGTAAATATATATAATAATTCCGTCGTTAGTGTTCGTTTTGTTTGAAGCCGCTGTTCATGGAAATCACCAAATGCTCCAATAGTTCCTGACCTTTTATGTTGTCCACTGAGGCATGGTCCTGGGGCTGGTGGAGCAAACCCAAAGCCTGGGACCGCCTAGTGACAATTGTGATAGCTGGTTTTAAATTTTACCATGACACGGTATCCAGATAAAGGAACTTTTCAACTGTCAACAGCACAGACACGAAATATTGTGTACGCATTTTATTATGATAGGCGGTTTTAAGTTTTACCATGCCATGGTTGCTGCACTCAGGGTTGGCTCCTGACAAGGGAACACCTCAACGGTTAACAGTACAGACACAAAATGTTAAATACGTATTTAATTGTGATTTTTAAGTTTCACCATGACATGGCTAATGCATAAAAGCTTATATTCAAATTCACTTCATTCTATCTATGTATGTATTTTGTCTGTCCTGGAATCTTGTAATTCAAATTTAGAGTACTTCCCGATTAGCTATCTGGCTGAAACTTTCATGGTAGCTCACAAACAGATGACAACGCAATAAAAAAAATATATATATGGAGAAAACGAAAAAAAAATAATTAAAAGCGTAAAAGTTACAAAGCAACAAAAAAATAACCCGAAAAAGCTTTTTTTATTTTATTTTTTTATTTATACATATTTAATTTAAGTTATTGAAAAATTCTGTTAGTATCAAAAGAAGAAATTGTACTTTAACTTACAGTTACAGTTTTCATTGAACTAGTGAGACTAAATAATCTCAGTAGTTCAGTCAATTGGACTGTTAATTGAACTTCTGAGAATAGACTGTTTTATTATTCCAAAAGAAATGACTTCAAATTATTGCTCAATCTCAACTTAGCTCCGGAGAAGATATAAAACTTGTTGATACGAGTAGATGTGATAGACATATTGTAAAAACTTTACCGGCAGCATCGGCTATCGGATATGTATCACCATGAGGCAATATTTATTTACAAATATCTTCGCCCCGCGTTATCACCCGCGTTGATGATGATCATCACCATCTTCCACGCGGTGATGATGAAAGGTACGAATATCCATAGTGCGAAACTATTTTGTTTACCTGTGACGAGCCATGAGGCACGAGGAGTGAAGCACAACTGCCAGGCGTATTTTGTTTACTCTTGAATTTCGAACGAAGCATTCATACAATAAAAATAAATTATAATAAAAACGAAAAACTCGACTGCGAACAAAAAAACTAAAAAGAGGAAAACAAGGTTTAGATTTTAGATTTTGAAATATAAGATGCAGTCTGAGGCCTATAGAGTTAGCTCACCAAGTTCTAGCTGATCCAGTCAAAAGAGAAATGAAATGCATGATTCCTCCGACTGCTTCTTATATTTCAAAATCCAAAATCTAAAGCTTGTTTGCCTCTTTTTAGTTTGTTCGTAGTCGGGTTTTTTGTTCATATAATAATTTATTTAAACTTTTTAGTTTATATTTATAAGAATTAGTGAGAATGGTTGCTAACCATCTTAAATCATTATAGATCCTAAATGGTAATTCGAAATGAAAAACAATAAGATAAACTTAAAGATGATTTTCAAAGACCTATTCAAAGATACCCCACTTGATATAGTTTGTCGACCTTAATATAGGTCTTTTTCACAATACGGCGTCTGGTTGTTGTCACATTGAGTTTTGATTAATGTCATGTCTTTAGGCAGTACGAGCACTCGCAAGATTAAGACAAATCGATTGACGTTAGAATCATCAAAATCGGTCCACGCGTTTGGCCATATAGTACCACAAAGGAACAGACATACATACATAGGCTGATAAACACATTACCGGGCCTTTGCGTTGCGCAGTCTGGTAAAAACCCCATAGAAAAAAAAACGTTGAGGATTTCCCGAATTAGACAAATTTCTGGGAATCTTTTCAAATTTTTCTTTTCTAACCCTAACCCTAAGATTTTAAAACAAAATAGCTAAATCGGTCCAGCCGTTCTCAATTTATATGAAGATTTCTCTCTAAACAAGATCTAAGGTACTTTAAGTTATTTGTCAAGGCATGCAAGCATAAGACGACATTTTCGTGTGCACGATGCTTATATTTCTGCGTAGGTACATTAGCCCAGATATGCACGGCATGTGGGCGATCCGTGACGGGAAGCTTTAAAAAAAGCAGAAATGCGCAAAAATTCTCCGTACGTACAGCCGAATGTGCCTTAATAAAATGAAAGTATTATATCTGAAGAGTGTTTTAGCTCGTTACATGAAAATACAGAAACCACTGCAGTTGTGACTCATTACAGTGTTGAATGTTGGCAAAAAAACTTATTGAATTTAAATTCTATACTTAATATAACGCAGAAATAATAAATTTTGAGGAGAATTTCAATCACGATAATTTAAAGCACCATATAATAAGGATGACACATCCCGGCGGCTCCCTCCATTCTTCAAATGAGAATCAAATCGACCTTGACTTTGTAGGGTTATAAGTTACAAGGCAGAATTTAAACTTTTAAGAAGTCTCCGAGACACGGCACCTTCGCGCGTCGGCACGACAAGACACCGAAATTCGAGTACTTGCTTTAGTGACCCTACACTTTGTTTTAAAACTTAGCCTTCTTATTTACATTTCAAAAATATAGTAGATTTCAAAATTTCCAAAAAGTTTTTCTTACTTCATGTTGGTAGATAGAATGTTTTTAGATATTTCCTAGATTTTCCTCTTTCTTTGTAGGCAAGAAGCTTGTTTACTGTTCCAAATATCAACTACGTAGGACTACTTGTTATAGAAATCGAATCTTTTGCTTACATGCGCAAAATTTTAGTTAAACTGATTAACACAAATAAGTTTGCAACTAGAAAAGTTAAGCTTTATTTTTTATTTATTTATTTATTTATTCAACCAACTAGGGTCAATACAAAAATACAATAAAATCATCAAAAATAAAAATAAAACACACAAAAAATATAAATAAAAATTAAAGTGGATTGAAAAAAAAAATACATAATAGTGGAAAAAATAATAATTATTATTATTATTATACTTAGAACAATAAGTTGACTTTATTCAGGTGCATGGTGCACCTGAATAAAGTCACAGTGGTACACATACTGACAGTCAAAACGTTCCGAAAATGCCCGTAGAATACTATTGCGGCTGCCCCGCACCCTGCGCACCAGGGATGTGCACCGTTTGCGCATGATTGTGTAGAAGCAATCTACACGTGCTTCGGCAAACATTCCCGAAGCGCATTGTTGTATTGGATACGTAGAGCGTTGTACTGCATTAGCGTATGACACACCCACAAACTGCTCGTGTAGAAAGACGTACAAAATGCCCAGAAAAGGGTGATTTTGACGTCTCTCGAACAACCAGCAAATCTGCGAGCTATCGTATTAGCTCTAACAGACAACGCCCTACGTTCCCTCTCTATGTCAGCATCATCTTTCAGATCCGAGGTTAGGAGATGTCCTAGGTACTTAAATTTTTCAACTCTGTTTAGAGGACAACCGTTAAGTTTTATAGTCGGTATATTATCTAGACATCTACCCCGAGCCTGGAAGACCATGCATTCACTTTTTTTAACATTGTACAGCAAACCGTGGCTGTCAGCATATTTTTTGCAAATGCCAAGCAGCTTCAACAAACCACAAACAGTACCACTCAGCAAAACCATGTCGTCAGCATAGCTAATGTTATTAAAACAAATTCCGCCAATATGGCAGCCGACATGCGTGCCGCTGAGCTCCTCTATCAGCGCATTAACGTACAGGTTAAAAAGTTTGGGGGAGGTCAGGCCCCCTTGCCTCACCCCACACTCCAACCCATAAGGAACCGAATAGGCCCCCGACCACCGAACAACGTTGATCTGGTTCTTGTACCAATATTTGAAGATGCATATTAGTTCTTCTGGCATGGACGTCTGATGTAGTTTTTGCCATAGTATGTCATAACAAACCAAATCAAACGCTTTCGATATGTCGAGGAAACAGCCAAATATGGGCGTGTTTTTATCAGTGTAGTACCTGACAGCGTGCTTCAAACACAACACAGCTAATTCAGTAGAGAGACCAGACTGAAATCCAAATTGATTGTCGTGAGTATTTATATATTTATCCAGCTGAGTGTTAAGCTAGCTGTCAAGCACTTTCGAAATAACAGTGGCCAGTGAGATTGGTCTATAATTATTTGTGTCACTAATATCGCCGATCTTGCTCTTTACTAAGTTCTTTAACGTATTGGTACCTATGTGAACGATTTTGTAGATTTTCTTTTCCTGTCGTGGTCGTGGCCAATGGAAGGCCACGATAACCTACATTGTCCTCTTTTTCTTCATAATCATCATCAGCCTATATCTGTCTACTGCTAGACGTAGGCCTCTCCTAATGCGAGCCACTCGAGCTCGACCTTCAGCTCTCCTCATCCATTTTCTTCCGGCCGCTTTTCTTCAAGCATAGCTCTCTCCATAGCTCGCTGAGCGACCTTAAATTTGTGGACTAGTTTGACCGTGAGTGTCCACGTTTCAGCTCCGTAGGTCATGACTGGTAGGACGCACTCTTATTCTTGGTGATCATCATTTAAATCTCAATGGTATTTATCTAACTACCTACATTATAATAGCATATTCTGTTCTCAGGAAGTTTCTGTTACAAACAAAAACTCGCTTCAAAATTAGACTCCACACTCATACTTGAACATAGGTGTGGAGTCAACGGACAAACACAACTGTATTGCATACACAAACATAAATTCCATATCATAAGTATAACACCCCTTTTTTTGTTAAAAACATGCATTATTTGCCCTGTAGGTATCTATCTATCTCTATACTTATGATAAAACTGTAACAGGTCCAATTCTGTACATTGAAGTTTTTTTTGGATATTGCTCTCTATTCAATACTGAAGCGAAAACTGTTTTTTTTTCTTTTTTGTCTGTCTGTCTTTCTGTCTGTCTGTCTGTCTGTCTGTCTGTACCTTGGCCACACATCGTGCCGAAACTGCTGAATGATTTCAAATGAAACTGGGTATGATTTGAGTTCATACTACGAGATAGGACATATGATACTTTTCATCCCGAAAAATTAAAGGGTTCCCGCAGGATAGGGGTACAAAGTTATTTAAAATAACACGTACTACGCTGAAACTACTGGACGGATTTTGTTGCAACTTGGCACAGTCGTAGTATGATGGGTTAAAATTTAGGATACTTATTATCCTGAAAAAATAAATGGTAACTGCGGGATAGGAGTCCAAAGTTATGTTATTTTTGAAGTAATCTATACTTATAATAAAGCAATAAGTACGAAAAAGTCTGTACAAAGATAATTAAAAAGAAATGGTCTAGGCTAGGTACTTAAAATAAGCTACAGAACAAGAATGTAACATTTTTTTAAATCATGCTTGTTTGTCTGTCTGTTTGTCTGTTTATCTGTTCGCGCATCACGTAAAAACTACTGGACAGATTTTGATGCGGTTTGTTGGATAACTTATGGTTTGACTTAAAAACTGCTGTACATGGTATCTCAATCCGATTAGTAGAAGCCGAGCCATCGATAAAAACTTTTTGACGGCTGAAGGAATTTTGATCAAATGTTGGCATATTGATATTTAAGGTCTTGGAATAGCACATAGAGTTCCTAGTTTTAACCTAGAGAAATGCCGCGGGTACATCTAGATCACAATAAAATAAAATAAACTAGTCAAATGATTTAGTTTCGCGGCAAATAAATTTGTGGTACCTACTCTACATTCGAAAGGGGCTAAAAGCTCATCGAGTGAGCGCGCTAGTTCAACATACACCAGTACAGTACAGTACACAAATAAAATAATTCAACACGACACATTCAAAGAAAAAATAAACTACGCACACAACTTTGGCGAAATACCTAATTGGCAGCAACTGATTTCTGTGAATTGCTAAACTATCCGAAACATTATTTTCTGATACACGATGAACATCATCTACCTAAAATTGTGCCTGAAATATTGTCTACTACTGAATCTATGCGTTATCGTTCAAAAGTTGATGTGCAAAATACTTGCATACAATACAACCGCAAGTGTTAATCGAATCGACCTTGACTTTATACGGATTAAGATCTTGGCACAGAAACCTTAAAAGATCGAAAACTTACGCTCTTCGCCTCGTCTTGCACTCAGTTTCGTGCCGAATGTTATAAACGCAAGTGTTCCATTGTATTGCTAGTTTTTAGATTAATGTGTCAACAATCGGTGATCGTGAAGATGATAAGCCAAGAAGAATTGTAAGTATAGAGTAGGTAGGTTCGTCCAAGCGATCCGAAAACGCAGCCTCTGATAGTATTCATTAAATTTTAATCCGTGTGAACGTTCCTTTCAATTTATATAAAAACAATAATGCATTTTTTCCATTTTGACTTTCATTTCTTTGTTATACTTTCGCTGGCTTTTTAAATTCTCAAAGAAAGAAATGTTGCTAAAGTACTTATCTGAAACAGGCATTCGGATACGAACTAACTACTATAATTTTATTGTGTGATTTGGATGCAGGACAGAACGTGGAGAAATTAATGAGACACCATGTGAGTTTAACAAGAATGCATATGAGCGGATTATATAAATTCCTCGCAATCAACTATTAATGATAGCTGTAAAAGTTAAATGTGTTACCATTTATTAACTCGTCAAACGGTATTCGGTATTTACTACTGCCTTTAATAAAGTGTTATAATAAATTGTTCATGTAAATACGCTGTGTGATAAACGTAGCTTCTCTTAGACTACATACCGGTCGCATACAAAATTAGGTGGGACTCCATTATTTATAGCTTAATATACTTGAAAGTCACGTTATGCATTAAGATTATGTTTCTCCGAAAGGTTTCTGCTTTATTTACTTATGTTAATCTGTAAATTAGCAAACAGGGCTTAAACTAATTTGTAAAACAATTTATAAGCGCCATGTGTAGTTAAAATCTATTATAATGCTATTAGAAACTATTGTCAACCCCAAACCGAACTTGATATTTTCTAGTAGAGATATCACACGCAGGTAGATATATTTTATTCAGACGATGAAGGACTAGCTAGACATTTAGAAATCAAGTAGGAAAAATAAGCGTCGTTCGTTAAAATACAATACAAGCACCGAACAGCAAAAAAATATTTTCTTACATGAATTGAAGATACTGTGAATAATTGCAAAACAAGATAAGATAATGAGTAAGTCAATGTACATGTACTCGTAATAACTAATATTTATAAAATCTGTCTGGAGAAGTACACATAATTAAAAAAAAGTCAATCATCATACCAATTTAAATAAGAGCCAGGGTCCTATATTTTGATTGCACTCCACATTCGACAACTCAGTGACCCCATTACGGAAACGGTGTCAAACGTAAATAAAACAAGAGCAAGTACACCGGTTGCACCGACTTACCGACTTACAGCAGAGCATGGACGTAGTAAGGGGGTGGGCCTCTCCCCATGTACCGCTTCTTGAGTTTAGATAATCAGAAGATAATATCAAAGTCAAAGAATCTTATTGTAAATAGGCAAAATAATAGCACTTTTACAAGTCAAAATTAACATCTCAACAAGGAGAAATACATAAAATATTATAAAAAGATCAAATAATTACAATTTAGGTAAACTAAGTATGCTTTGAGTTTGAAAAGGAAATTTCCCTTTCATGTGCTAACAGTTTAATCTCACAATGGAAAAGGAAATACCCTTCTGACTCTACTCTATGAGAGGTCAAATTCAAAGTATTTTATTGTAAATGATCAAGATGAATGAACCCAAACACGCGGTGTAGGTACCTACCTACTATTTAGCAGAAATGGTTGGTAGTCACGTGCAAGTTAATATGGATAGTTTTAACACAGTACATAATATAGACTATATAATATGTACTGTGGTTTTAGTACCTATTAAGTTATTCTCACTTGTAACGCCATAGACAAGAACATTAAAAAGATGGACTCCTCACCACCAAACTCACGGTTATGTATAGCAATGGCGGCGGCAGCGGTGTTTGTGCTAGTGGAATTTCATTTGAATCAAATTAAGAGAAGTAGATTTTTTTTGCACAATTTCACCACACAACATTGTTTTAAATTTTTCGTGAGAACGCGACCAACACGAACGGACGAGGTCTTGCTGCGATGCACGATGGTGGCCCATCGGAATAACAGGGTCTAAATGTGTGCTTGAGGTTTGTGCGTTCGTGGGGACCGGTATTAGGCGGCATATCTTAAATTCTTTACTCTTGAATTTGACGAAGAGGATTCCGTCTTTTTAAAACGTTTTTAATAACTACATGGCAAAATATTGATTTGTCACTGTGATCAGTCGTATGAATTTAATAGAAGTTTACCCCTGCCCCGACAAAGCAATCCTAAATACAGCCAGCGCATTGGGTGCAAATTGCAGCCACACCCAGCGGCCGGCAACTTGAAATGAATAGGGTCGCATTGCACACGCCCTGGGTCATGAACCCAGCTAACCTTCATTCGTTGTGGCTGGCTAGGTATTGTCTGACAGAACTGCTGAAGAGTTCTATTTGTCTAACAAATTCGACACAGTACCTTAGGTGTAGACATGAGAGACTATACACATAAGACTAATATGGCAAACTTAGGTAATCACACTAACGAAAGTAACTTAAGTAGGTAGGTACTACGTACCCATCTCCCTCCCACCATCAGACTACAAAAGTGCACGAAAACGGCATCCGTATTATGTATAGTTGACATTCCACCGATTAGTGGTTACTATTATTTACTCTGTGGTTCCGCCTCTACATTTATTATGAGAACAGGCATTAACGTATCTTAACAGCGTTTGGCCAGTGTCTTTATTTGCCGACCAAATACAACTAGTGTATTCAAGTCTAGAGTGACAAGTTTTTTTTTAGACAATCATGCTCTAGACTCTACCTTACCTTAGGTCTAGAACTTGTTACGTCGTAAAAATTAATGCAGTCTCTCGAACACGAAGAAATATATGATCGATGGGTCGAAAAAGATAATCGAGGGAACAAAGCAAAGCTTGCAAAGCTATACACGTTTTATTCAATGGCTTCAATACATGATGTAATTTGACAAACAGCTGATGGCCAGCAGCCGTATTTTTTCGGAAAATTTCATCTACGAGGGCTGTTTGGTTTGATAAGTCGTTTTAAAAAGTAAAAAAATATATATTTTTTTAAACAATTTACATTTATTTCTCAACATAGTCTCCTTTGAGGGCCAAACACTTGTTCCAGCGAGTTTCCAATTTTTTTTATCGCCTCCAAAAAATACGATTTGACGAGGTCTTCAAAATAGCCGTTTACACCTGCGACCTGACAGCTTTGTTATACCCAAATCTTCATGCAGGATTTTATGTACTCGCTCAGTGGAGATGCCTGTGTTCTCAGCTATTTCACGCACCTTCACTCGGCGGTCGTCGAGTACAATATTATGGACTTCTTCAACAACATCCTCAGTAGTGACTTCGATTGGGCGACCAGAGCGTCGGGCATCAAATGTGCTTGACCGACCACGTTTAAAATCATTTATCCAGTTATAAACAGTCTGCAACGTTGGTGCGTTAGTGCCATGAACAGAATCAAGTTCAGTTTTTATTGTGGCAGCACTGCAACCTTTTAAAAAAAATGTTTTATAACGGCACGAAATTCAAATTTTTCCATAATTGTTGAAAATTTACGAGTGATCACAGTTGGCTAAACTGACAAAAACTTGTTTTTTTTTTTGCTGAATTTTAGACAGTCTTCATTTGAAAGATTGTACCTGCCAGTGTTAATGCCATTTACCAGAAAAAAGGTTTTATAAATAGTTTTTAAAAGGACTTATCAAACAGCCCTCGTAGCTGGTAGTGCTATATATATTTTGGTGTCTATTTTCTGGCATTTTGTATTTACAGACAAATTCTAAATACCTAAGCTTATGTACCTGACATTTTGTATTTACAGACAAATTCTAAATACCTAAGCTTATGTACCTAGGTACCATGCGTGTTTTAGTTCTGCTACACCTGTTGCCCATTGGTAAAGATATTTAACTTATTTCAGTTTGTAGCCAGTGTCAATAAACTCTCGTAGGTATTTCCAAATACAATCATTTTAGAAAATTGAATCCATATATTTTTGTTGCAGCAACATTACTGGGCTCAGAATGCGTGGTGTCAGAGCAGTGCACTCTGAAGGTGGCCTACAGTGCTTGTCTGGAAGGCGTTTGCCGATGCACCGATGGGCATCTGCAGTTCAGGAAGCATACGTGCCTTTCACGTAAGTATTCTAATATGAACAAGAAATATAAACTTTTCACTAACTGCACATTATAGGCCAGTCATTGGGGAAAATATGAAGCTTTGCCCTACAAATGGTGGTGTAGAAGATGTTTTGATTTGTATTGCTTAGTTATGAGGTCTTTACGAAAAAAATACAAATTTTGGACCTCGAGTGATATGAAGGGGCCAAAATTAGTTTTTTTTTTCTAAATAGTTCTTTAACAGTTAGCTTGATGGCAAAAGTGTATATATATATATGGTGTAAAGAAAAAAATATTGCAACATTATTTGCACTCACAGTTGTTCTCATAGGTAAAAAGTTACAACGAGCGAGAAAAACATCTTTACTAAAATATGATCCAATGCCGGAACAACGTATATTCTTAACCGCTGAATAGAATATTACCCAACCAACACAAACTAGTAGCATAACGGCTTTAGAGCCAATCGGATTATGCCCAAAAGTGCTAAGACGTAAGTGCTAGAGCGTGCTCTGGAGGTCTAATGCAGCAGCTACCATTTTGGGCACAATTTTAAGCTGCCTTTAGTTACATTACAACTGCACAACAATAGTAAAACGGTGCCTCAAGAGCTGCAACGAGTGACTAACGCCACACTAACGCTTTTATAATGCTACTTTTGTGAACGAATGAACGGATATGAATGAATGTATTGTATGTCAAAATGGTGAAGTGTAATTAATATTGTAATCGGCCATCATTAAAATATTATTGTTAAGTAAATAATTCATATGTACATGATCATCGGGTGGCGCAATAGCTAACATTGCGCAGTACTGAGCGCATACATGCGCGTGCGCACGTGGCAAGCAACTGTGCCTTATTATTTTGTTTAACACAAGCGGATAAAAACGCTTTCATGTTTACTGTGCATATATATATGATGTTTTTTCCAGTAATTTTTAAGCGCTTTCTAAATAATGTGAAAATGTAAGAAATAATTGCTAAATAGTAA
Source organism: Alsophila aescularia (assembly GCA_946251855.1). Lineage (NCBI taxonomy): Eukaryota > Metazoa > Arthropoda > Insecta > Lepidoptera > Geometridae > Alsophila > Alsophila aescularia. Next base: position 52,860,267 of record OX276376.1, read on the forward strand.
TGAAATTTTCAATTAAAATGGTTTCGTATTTTTATTACGTATCGACAGAATATTATCTGCAATTTGGTTGTTTGTATATTGACAAAATCAAAGTTAATTCCAATGAAACACATCATCATAACATCTAAATTGTGCAAGTAAATAAGACAAGCTTCTTGAGAAATGGCGGATTCACTAAGTCTGTACAACGGTGCAAATAATCTCTATTGTATTACTCAAGGTAGCTCTTATTCCATTTTAACGACTTCAAGTAGGTCTTAGTTACATTGATTGTCTTTTTGTAACTTGAATCTGTATTAGAGTATATTATTACGCCTATTATGGAACTTCTAGTAGAACAAGAGTGGTTATTTGACCTCTTATACAACTGCTTTATATGGCCTACATTTATCTTTTTTATGCAGCTGAGTGGCATATAACAGTAACAAGAGAAACCCTCATAAAACTTTCAGTGACAAATGCTCTTCGTAACTCTCTATAAAAGGTGTAAGTGGTAAATTGGTTCTAGAATAAACTATTATGGAGACAAGGGTGGTATTTGGTTCCGATACTGCCACTTTTGGTACATTTTGTACCTACAGACGTTTGCAGAAGCAGTAAAGCAACTTAAAACTGCTTCCTGAACTCTAATGCCACTATTATACACCTTAAAGTTACAAAATAGGCTGCAATTTGCACCAGCGTGTTGGTTGGGTACGAACTTAAATCCGATACACGCACAGGATATATTTAAATAATCTTTGTTTACCTAAAGTTAAAAGCTATGTTTATAATAAAAGTGCTTTTATAACGAGCATTAAGATCTATAATCGCTTACCATTGCATATGAAGGACTTGAATGGTAATATTTTATACGTACACGAAAAGATGAATAAAAAACGCATTTGAATGGGTTTTTAAAAGGGGGTCAACCTTTTAACAAAATACCTCTATTTTGAAGACACTGTTGACATTAGACAATCGAAATTTTGAATGTATGCTCTTGAAATAAAATAAACTTACTCGATTTTCAGGAATTTTCAAAATTTTCGAGAATAAAACGTCAGGCTCAGTTTTTCATAGAAAATTAGAAAAGTTGAGTTTTTTTGAGAATTCCTGAAACACGTGTAAGTAAGTTTATTTTATTTCGGGAGCTTACATTCTAAATTTCGACTGTCTAATGTCAACAGTGTCTTCAAAATAGAGGTATTTTGTTAAAACGTTGACCCTCTTTTTAAACCCATTGAAATGCGTTTTTTATTCATGTTTTCGTGTAAGTTGTTACCTCTTTATAAATATACACTCCAAATATAAAGTCTCTACATTTAGCGGTTAAAAATATATATTGTTCCGGCATTGGACCATTTTTAGTAAAGATGTTTTTTGCGCTTCTTGTAACTTTTTACCTACGAGACTTACAGAACAACTATGAATGCAAAAAATGTTGCAAATATTGTCTTCTTTATACTTTGCATAGTAATTTTTTGCTATAAAGCTAACTGGTAAAGAAATAAATAGAAGAAAAAAAAAACAACATTTTGAATTGAAGGGGGCAAAATTATTATTTTTTCCCCCCCAAGGTCGAAAACTTGGATTTTTCATCAAAGGCTAGACCTAAACAACATATATGAAAATTATTACTACACCACTTTTTGCAAGGCAAATTTCTCTACTTACTGGCCCTATTAAACTACCAATGACAATAATTAAGCCACCTATATAGTTAACCAGATTCTAAAATCCATTTCAATCTCTCTCTCTCTCTCTCTCTCTCTCAATCAAAAGCTCTTACGCGTCTATAAAATACAACAAGCTACAACATGTCACCTATTTTCAAAGTTTCTTTAGTATAAGTACCTGTTTTTTTTTGTAATGTTATTTGTGGCAATAAATGTATTTTCTTTATTTTCATTTTAAAATAAATATTAGACTAGTGATCATTTTAACACTTACTCTAATCCACTCAAAACATTATGAAGGAATTACTTTACTTCAGTATAATATGGCAAGCAAAAAAATTTTATGTTCCGTGTAACGGACAATTAATTTGCTACTGTTGACTAAGCAGACCTAGATCAAAACAAAGCAATTAAGTTTTATAATATCTACCTACCTGAGGATCAGTGCCGGATTAAGCAAGCGCGGGGCCCGTAGCAATTTTTTCCGATTTTCGATATCGCTCATGGTTATTGAGTTTTTATCAAAAAGCTACTGAGACCCTTTTGTTTGTTTATGTTTATTGTAAACTAGCTGTGCCCGCGGCTTTGCCCGCGTGGTCATTTCATTTAAAAGTAGCCCACACGTTTTATTCCAGGACCAAAAGCCAAACCACCACCACCAGACCAGTTGTAGGTTTGGTCCAGGTCCAGAGGACCAGGAGGACCAGGACCAAACCTACAAAGTACAATATTATACTACATTTCTTCAAAATTCGTTCAGCCGTCAAATAGTTTTTTATCGATTGCTCGGCATCTAATCATCGGAATAAGGCACTGCCTTGCCTTTTTATAACGCATATTCAGTGAAGTACAGCACTCCGTACTTCACAGAATATGCGCTTGCACTTCTATGACACTTCATAGAAGTGCACGTATTGCAATGAAATAAACGCATATAATAAGATATGAAATAAACGCATATAATACAATGTGAAATAAACGCTAGAATAAACGCACCGCATTCTACTGCAAGGCAGTGCGTGCAAGGCCTAAGATACCAAGTACCCCAGTTTTTAAATCAGTCGCAAGGGCTTGAGAGCAGGGCCTGGATTCTGTATGACCACTCACGCCAATTCCACGCCACCTGCGTGGAATTAGGGAAGGTGGGTATTTACGCGACCAGGTTTTTAAACCAGGTTTTGGCTTGTAAGTACGCCGCCCTAGTGCGGACCCGCAATACTTGCAAGACTTTCAAAGTATTTTACTCACCAACTCGCTCTTTCGCCCCGTCCGCACCTACATACTCGGTGGCGGGTTCGGCATGGCTTCGGCTGAGTTCGGCCGCACTCGGCCAGCCGGGTCACAAGAAGCTAGGTGGCCGATACATCGCTCAAAAAACTTGCAAGGCTTCGAAGTTTTTTTTAAGCAAACGCAATTGTGCTCTTTATTTACATAAGCGCACGCGTCAATTTCCTATGCAAGTATTTTTTACTTTCAATTCCACGCTTCCAAGTACTTTTTTCGCAAACACGATTGTGCTCCTTATTTATATGGACACGAAGATCAATTTCCTATGCAAGTATTTTCTACTTTCAAGGCTTCGGTTTACAAAGCACTTGAAAGTATTTTGAACCCTGGTTTTTATAATGAAAGATTCATGACATGAATGAGTTAAATTTATTTTTTTAATTAATAAATTACTATTTTACTATATATAATTCGCTTAATTTCGCTGCGCGTTTTACAACTGAAGTTGACTTATTCTATCAAAAAAACACAAAAAACATCTAAATACGTTATTAGAGCCTTTACAGACCATAAGGTAAAAAAAAGAAGAAAACGTGTTGTTCGAGTTCATTCAACGTTCAAACCACTTCGTAACAAACCGCTTGCGTGTTTTACGGGTAGACAACGCCATCTAGTTTAAATGAAGTAACTTGTTATCATGAACGTCTTAATAATGAGTAGAGAAAATTATCTCCGAAAGTAAGGTGGCACAGATTAGAGAGGTCCATACGAACAAATTTTAATGCAACGAAACATTGTGTTCTTAGTACAAATTATTTTTTATGATGTTTCACAGAACGACGTACTTACTGGCACTTTAACTGGCTCTTAATAATTACCTACCCTACCTACCTACTTTTTGAGCTTTTTCAACACGATATGAGGATTGATTTGAAAAAATAAAAGTTTTCTATACTTTCTCTGTGAAGAGCAATACAAGTACCTACCTCTGTATGTACACATTTCAATACCGACAACTAACCATTTTGCCAGTAAGACATTATGAAGAAAACGTACGTACCTACATAATTATAATTATATAATTATGTAGGTACGTAGGTAGTACATTATAATATCTCAATGGAAGAAACATAATAAAAAAACGTAGTACATAATAATATAATGTATATACATACTCAGAAAACTTGCAACGCTTCGAAGTATTTTTTACGCAAAAGCAATAGTGGTCTTTATTTATGCATACCTACGGATCAATTTCCTATGCAAGTATTTTTTACTTTAATTTCAAGGCTTCAGAGTACTTTTCCACAAACACGATAGTGCTCCTTTTATATATAGAGACAAAGATCAATTTCCTATGCAAGTATTTTCTACTTTCAAGGCTTCCAAGTACTTTTATTTTGCAAACACGATTGTTCTCCTTATTTATATGACGGCAAAGATCAATTTCCTATGCAAGTATTTTCTACTTTCAAGGCTTTAATCTGTTTCTACAGAAAGCACTTGGTATTTTGAATCCTGGTTTTTCGCCCTGGTGTTTGAAGATGGACGTACTTGAAAGCCCTGGTGCTGGATATTGCGAGTTTGATCTATGCCTACGTGGAATTTGTTCGTGATTCCAATTTACACGCAGGCAGCGAAGAATTGGCGTCTTAAAATTAGAAAATTAGGCCCCTGGAGGTCGTGCTAGTGCTAGTGTGGGCCGGATCCGAAAAACCGGATAAACTTGAATTTAGCGGGACCCTTGGTTGCAGGAATGAAATGCTTGCGTGTTTTAAGGTTAATCAGGGCCATCTAGTTAAATGGGAGGGAGAACTTTGATGCCTTTGGTTTATTCGCTTGAGTTGTTGATGCCACTGTGATATCTATACTCGTACTAAACTCGTACTATACCATCTCGATTACCTCAGCTTGCAAACATAAAAAACCGCACCTAAGTCGGACCATTCGTTTGGATAGATCCCATTATATATATTGTTTTCAAACAAAACTTGACGGTTTACTTCAGGAAATTACATAAGCCTTAAAAAAACAAAGAAAATGTAAAAAAAGGCACAAAATATGTAAATGCTTATAAATATTGAGGCAAAACATTCATAGCAGCGCGTGGATTCGATCCATGTGTCTCTGGGTTGCAGGCGGCCAGACACCGCTTCCACTGTGCCACTCTGACTTGTGGCATAGGAGCCGAATTTACGGTACCGTTTTATAAACGGATGTACAATTATTATTCCTTTCAAATTAACATAACTTTAGACTCATATCCCGCAGGAATCCCGTATTTATTCGTGATTAAAAGTATCATTCATTTTAACACATACAATAAACTTCGACTGTGCCAAGTTACTTCAAAATCCGTACGGTAGTTTCAGCGTGATATGTGTTTTTTTTAAATAACTTTCAACCCCTATCCTGCGGGAACCATTGTTTTTTTCGGGATAAAAAGTATTCTAAATGTTAATCCATAACATAAGCTATGATTGTGCCAAGTTGCATCAAAATCCGTCGGGTAGTTTCAGCGTGATGCGTGTTCAAAAAGACAGACAGACAGACAGACAGACAGACAGACAGACAGACAGACAAAAAATAAAATATACCTTTTTGCACTCCATATCGATTTTGAAGTTCATCTCAATTAAAATTTTCAAAAAATATTGAATGTACAGATTTAGCCCAGTTACAGTTTTATTATAGTATAGATAACAAATTAAAATGTTGAATATCAGAAAAAAATACGTCTTTCTCAAAATTAGTTTTCGCATCAAATGAGCTATCGCTCATATTTTTGCCACAATTCTAACATTTTTTCGCAGGAAACTCACTTCTCCAGAAGAACACTCGTGGCTCTCCTCGCTAAAAAATTTGCCAAAAGTTAAAAATTAAATAAAAATAAAGATATCTTTTATATATATATATATATATATTTTTATAAATATATTATATATATATATATATATATATATAATTGGGCGGGTTTCAAAATATATTTTTTATGTATTTTTAATATATAAGTATTATCTATACTAAAAAAATATGTTTTTTAGATTTTAACATACATTTTTTATAAAAAAACAACATGATGTTTATATACAATGTAACCTAATAATGATTACTAAACTAAAACTAAACTATTATTAACTAACTAAACTATTATTTTATCTCCGTGTGGAAAGATATAATAATCTAGTAAAATATAATTCCCAGAATTCTCCTATTCTCTTGAGGTTTTAGAATTAATTATTTTTTGAATTATCTACATTCTACAACACTGCAAACACATTACTTAAAACGCACTAGCGAAGCGAGCGCGAAATTTTTGGAGCTATTTCTGGTACATTATGAGAATGAGGAAACAATAGTACCTTTTATTGAAGGCCCGAGTAGCAAGAACGAAAATGTTAGAAAAAATCACTGAGTTGCATTACAATATTATAATGCAGGTCAGTGGAAACAGACAATATTAACAAGAAGGCATGATAATTTAAAGCTACTTCTAGAAGTGGGTAGCAAGCGTGATAATTTAAAGCTACTTCTAGAAGTGTTTGTTAAAAACTTATGTAAGGAAAACAAAGGAACTTTTGAGTGCTCAATAATTCTGCCGTATGTCGTGCGACATAGAAATATAAATAAAGCGCGAGAGCAGCGAGCGCGAAAATTTTGAGTATTTTCTACAAAGTGTATAAGAAGAAATATAAGAAAGACGCGAGCGCAGCGGGCGCGAAAATTTTGTGTTTTTCCACAAAGTGTATAAGAAAAAAAAGGAGCCGGGCCCCAGCATGCGCGGGCTCGGCAGGCCCCCATTCGTGCGGGGCCCGTAGCAATTGCTACTCTTGCTACGTAGTTAATCCGGCACTGCTGAGGATAAACCCAAGAAATACTCTATATTTTTTGTATCAAGTAAAGAATTTTACAAAAAGCCACTGACCTAAGATAAATAAAAGCCAAGCTAAAAATAGCGATTTCAAGTCATAGTATTCATTATAAGTATAGGCAACATGCTCGTTATAACACACCTCCATTTATCTACATAAATATCTCACGAAAATTGATTTAAAAAAAAAAAACAGAAAACTTGAATACATGGTCTACTAGATTAATAATTTCAATAAACTTGAAAACGAAATTTCCCTTGTGTTGATTAAGAGCTGGATCTCGCACAGCAAACGGAAATACCTTGCTGACTCTACAAGCGCTTCAGAAATACGCCCGTTTTAACACCAAGAAACTCTATAGTTTTTGTATCATGTTATTAATTAATGTCACATTACAAAATTAATTAATAGGTTCTTAATGACATTGTCGTAAGTGACATGACCCGCAAATATCAATACGGGATTTAAGCAACGAAAGTAATCCAAAGTAGGTAAATCAGTAAGTAAGTAGGAAGAGTGTCGTGTTAAGTTAAGCGGAACACTTAGTAATGGTTGTTTAAAAAGCGTAACGGGTCGTTTATCGTTTTATAAGAAAAACTGTCTTATACGCTAATGATAGGCATCGATTAAGGAACTGATCAAGGAAATTAACTAGCTCGAACGACGGGCATAGCGTTCAAAACGGAATTTGAAACAGTTCCAACCACCGAAGCGGTAAAGTATTTTTTTATTTTCTTTGCATACTACCTAAACACAGCATAGAATAATTAATAGTACTACTAATAGTGGATAAACTGCTTATGAGCTTTACCTAAAATGAAAGATGGCACTGCTGCAATCATACATGGGGATGGTTAATGGGGACAACGGGAACAATTTTATCATTTTTATTCAATTTGCACTGTCCCCATTAATGTGGAAAGAGTAATGGGGACAACAGGAACTATTTTTAATTATTTTATTAAATTCCCGCTGTCCCCATTAATGGGGAAGCGGGCAATGGGGACAGTGGGAATACACCTACCTCGCCATTTGACAGCGGTTAAAGTTATTTCTTACGTACAATGCGTATAAATTATCCATATCAATATATAAAAGTGAAACGTTGTCTGTTTGTTTGTTTGTGGAGTTATAGCGCGATAACGGTTGGACGGATTTTGTTCAAATTTGGAATGGAGATAGCTTATACCCTGGAATAAAACAAAGGATACTTGTTATCCCGAAAAATCGTAATTTTCCACGGGAAAACAGGAATATGTTGATTACTCGCTTTAAGGAACGGTTGCCTTAGAAACGAAATAACAAGTCTGTCAAAAAATATCAAGAGCACCTACTTTAGCATTGGTTTTTAATATCCTAGAAGAACATAGGATGCTTTTTTCGCGATAAACTGTAGTCCGCGCGGACGAAGTCGCGGGCGGGAAAGCTATTATAATAATATGCATCGAGTTACGACAATACAGTTATCAATCAAATAAGCGTCATATCCGCGCATTAGGAGGAAATACTCGTACATTCATAGTGCCGTCTAGGCATTTGAATTTGTAGACGAAATAACATCTAGGCACTAACAAAGTTTAGCTGCCATCACATGACGCATAGCAAAGGATCCAAAATGGAGGACCTCATAGTTATGTACCTATAACTGTAAACAACAATTAATCAGATGGAATGACAATTTTTTTAACGATTTCATAATTTTCACTTTTGATGGTTAAACTTCATTACTACCTATGATACCTTTATGAGGTCAATGCGCTGATACGAAAAACGGATGTTGAGACTTTAGCAGCCACTGCGGTTTATTTGTTTACCGCATCTTTAAACAAAAGTATTACTGTAAGTTAGCTATTATTGATATTAACAAACTACTGTATCTACTAGCTGCGACCCGCGCTTTCACACGCATCGTCATTTCATATAAATCCCCATAAACCATTAAACCCACTTTAACGCCACAATATGCGATTGCTCTCTTTTACTACCTACCATTATTGGGTTGGCATGCATCTATGTTATCGCATTAGTTGGTGATAAGATAATACGCAAGAAAATGTTACTGTCCTTTTCTTGAGTTCTCTTGGCTGGTTCTCACAGCACTTTTACGATGAGAAGTGGTGTCATTATGTACTGCATGATATGAATAAATAAGTAATTAATGATGTAACTGATTGATTTTGTATGTGGCATTATTTCTTGTTACAAAATAAACAATTTTATTACAATTTTTATTATTATAAAAATTAGTTTAGTTTTTTTTTCCTGGATTTAAATCAAAACTATCTGCCTACCAACTTTCATGTAAACATAGATAGGTTAGGTACTTATAATTAATAGATACTAAAACTTGAAAGTTTAATCACAGAACAATAAGGTATTATTGGCAAAATAATATCGCACTAAAAATAAAGTTAATTTTGTTTATTTTTTGACGTGCGGAAATGGAAGCAAATTCATAGACGTATATGAATTTGCTTCCATTTCTGATCTACTTATGACACTTACACAAAGTTAACACTCGACAATTCTATTGAAATGGATAACAGATTAATGCTCAAGCAAATGGATTTATTTTCACAATAACAAATACGTCACTTCACAAGTTTTTGTTCAGGTTTTATTATTTGAAAAAATATTTGAATTTATAATGAATACAAACGGAATGTTTGTGAGACAAATATGTTAGAACATTACAATTTTCAACATTTAATCCCAGACAAATAATCAATAAATAAGTATGTTTCACCAAAACATGAAAACTTAGTCACTCGCCTTTGAATGATAATTGAGGGCGTTCCTTATATTGTTCTCTTATATTGCAAATGATACCTAGCGGGAACATAGCGGTCACTAACCATTCGGCCAACCAGTCGTCAAAAATTTGCTTCTTAGTCAATTGGCGTGATAGGTATGACTGCACAGGTATGACAGCAGTGGCATCTTTTATTGTGGGTACTAAGCTCATAAGCGGATAAATCCACATTTTGGGCGAGGTCTGAAAAAAATAACTTGAACGAATTGTTGAACCGTTTTGCATTTTCCGATCTTCGTGAAATTTGGTAAATAACTCGTAGGTAGATAGGATGTAGTTTGAAAATGATATTGTAACAATATCATTTTTAAGTTGTTAAGATCTAAATTGGTTTGTTGAGAATGTGGATACAAATAGGGGTTAAAAATTTCCATGTTGTGTTCGCCTCTAGAAGGTTGTCTTGAAGGTCACTCTTCGTATTATCGTTATCAATGTTTTGACTATTCGAAAGACAATGGTATATCCAGGTAGGTGACACGAACAAAAAAAAAGTCAAATGGGGTGTCATATAAAAGGGGCTTTACGTTTGTACATTCTAAAGATATTTTTATTTAATTTAAGGAATTTTAGTTTGCACAAGTTTTTTAGATTAGAAGTCAAAATGTAAAAAAACTTACATACCGCGAGATTTCAGTTCGGTGGCAGCGGCGCGGGCGAGGTGAACAGATAGTAGGGTACTTACATTGTGTACAACTACAAAATATTTCGGAGATCACAAATAATCATTAACATTATTACTTTACTTATGTCAATAATTGTCTGTTAAGCGAGCGCGAATCGCGAGGGAAGCGAGAGAGTGTTTCCTTCGGCAAAAATGCTTTCGTATGTTAGGCGGATGTCCGGATGATCGTCGTCGATCGTTCATTTTTTTTCCATTTAACTTTATGTTGATCTCATAAAAATTTGGTGAATATCTATCTGATGCAGATCTTCGGCGTGATGAGCAGAATAGTTCCTCAAAAAGCAGTGAATTGCTCACTTTTAGGTTCCTTCCAGTGGAATCAGCTCTTTACTTACTAGGTAGGGATTGATGGAGCACCTTGGATATTAATGTTAGTTTTACAATGAGGTAACTAGATGGCGCTTCTGTGCACCGCTAGAGTGTTTGCAAAAACGTTTGTGTTCGCGAGGTCTACAGCTCACAGAGCCACTATTTTGACCTAGTTAAGTAAAACGAAAGCTCAATATTTTCAAACATTCAGGTAGGTTATTTCTGTATCATTTTGTCATTGTTCCATTGCTTACAATTACATATTTTAGTTGTATGTTAGTATTTTCCAGTGTCATCTTAAACATTCCTTATAATTTTATAAGAAAACCGAAGCCTCCTACTTTCGTTTTCACCTGCGTTTCATCCGACTCGTGCCAAATTGAACGAGTCACGGGCAAATTACTGGATCGAAACGAATAAGCCATGTAATTCTATAAAACTGGAAGAAGAAAGTCGTGATTTCAATGTTCGATACCCAATAAGTAGGACACTTTTAATTATCAGAAGATCCGTGACAAATTGTTCATAAAGGTATAGGCAAAATTTAAATTGCTTGGCTCCTACTCATCGTACTGAGATACCAAGTACACCAGTTTTTAAGTCTAAATCTTAGCTATCCAAAAGTGGAAATAGCATCGCAATCGGTCCAATAGTTTTAACGTGATGCGTGAACAGACAGACATTATAAGTGTACTAAATTTTGAAGCCCAGTGTAGATCGACGTTGTATTTTATTGGAAAAGTTAAATTATATCTAGTACAAGCTATCTCCATTCCAAATTTCATGAAATTCCATCCAGCCGTTATCGCGCGAAAGCTCCCCAAACAAACAAACAAACAAACAAACAGACTACGTTTCACTTTTATATATTAGTGGGGATATTTATTACTTCAAAATTAACATTACTTGGGACCCCTATCCAGCAGGAACCCTTTATTTTTTCGGGATAAATGTATCCTTAATTTTAATCCATCATATAAACTATGACTGTGTCAAGTTGCATCAAAATCCGTCCTGCAGTTTCAGCGTGATACGTGTTCTTTAAAATAACTTTTAACCCCTATCCTGAGAGAACCCTTTGATTTTACGGGATGAAAAGTATCCAATGACGTACCTCATAATTAAAATGAAACTTGGCTTGATTTGGGGTTGGATAACCCCAAATCAAGCCAAGTTTCATTTTAATTCATCCAGCAGTTTCAGCGCGATGCGCGGCCAAGATACAGACAGACAGACAGACAGACAAAAATTTAATATAAAACCGCTTCAGTATAAAATATAGAAAAAAATAGCAAAAAAAGAATAGAACTTCAATGTACAGAATTGGACCTGTTACAGTTTTATTATACTTTAGAATAGATTAATCTCCAGCACATGTTGATCATCTAGAATTGTCTAAATTATATTCCAAAAGAATATAGGTACCTACTTACCGCATATCTACAAACTGGTCTTTAACAATAAATTGTCATAGAAATGGAATTTTGCGTAGAACCCTGTAAGATTTCCGCTGTTACAGAACAAATAATAGTACACAGAAAAATAACTGCTGTCACACATGAGTTGCTTCACCATAATTGTGAAGACCCAATTTTCTAAAAAGTTCCATAAAGATTCCGAAATTATTAAAAAGTTCCGAAAGCCGATAATAAGCCCTTTGTTCAATATCAGCTTAATAGAGCCTGTTTCCGCGAGATATTGTAACTTTGTGAGAAAAATGAGGTGATTGTTCTGTCAAATCGAGGTTCATGAGAACCACGCTTATTGCTGCTTACAACGCTAGCATTTTATACCTACTCCACTGTGAGAAATGATGCGGTGTAAGCTGTTTGAAATGATTTTGATATCAAATCGTAGACGGTCCGCAATAAAGGAACTTGACTAATCGCACTGATAGCTAGATCACGAACGTCTCTGACATTTTAATTCCATACTGACCTAATTTTTTCGACATTACACGGTTCAGCGAACGAATAATATGGAGATCAACTTAACACGCATAGGAGATAATTGCTGTTAACCCAATAAAGTTGGTTTGAAGTTTGCGGAAAAGGTCAGAAGTTCAAATCAAGAAATTGTATTGCTTGAAAGATCCGTTAGCATAGCGTTCGCGGATTCGTGATAATAATGCATGTGAGTTACGAGTTAATTCCAGTTTATTAACTTGTCCGACAGTCGTGCAATATATCACTTTTTCAGGAAAAAGTGTAATGTTATTATCATTGTGAATATCACGAGTAGGTCCGTCGGTTGGCGTCGCTGGTTTACGTGCCGTGCATTACTGTCTCCGATTATCATATAATAGCCAATCAGTTTAACATTTGTGATTTACATTCACAACACTGAATCAAGGTGTCGTCTTTGACTATTTATTATTTAATAGAATGCGGATCAATGTAGCATGTCAATTGGCAAACTAATAACTATGTTAGAATCTAAACATATAGGTACTTACTTATTGGTTACCTACATTTATTTATAAACTAGCTTTAGACCGCACGTTCTATAGTTTATCGCGAAAAAAGTTTATGTTCTTCTTTACGATATTAAAAACCAATTCAGAAGTATCACGCTCTTGATGTTTTTGACACACTTTTTACTATTTTGTTTCTATGGCAACTGTTCCTTACAGCGATTAATCAACATTTTCCAGTTTTCCCTTGGAAAGTTACCATTTTCCGGGATAAAAAGTATCTTATGTTTTATCTGGAATAACATCTCCATTCCAAATTTCATCAAAATCCGCCCAGCCGTTATCGCTTGAAAGAAAAAACAAACAAATAAACAAACAAACAACGTTTCACTTTTATATATTGGGGTGGATTACTGCGTAAGTATTTACCAAAGCGCGCAGCAAGCCTCAGAGAGAATTATTATGCATAACATTAAAACTAGTAGGTACTTATATTACTTAGATAAGAAAGTGATACATCGGTTCAGAAAGTGATTAAAAGTTGTACAAAAGATATCTATTTCTGGTTCCTGAGCAAACAGGTCAGTGAGCAAATTTATGGCTACGAATAGATAAACCAGGTTTTTTCTTTTAACTTTCCTGTCAAAGCTAGTAGAGTAGGTACTGCTACTGACTAATACGACACACGACATACTAATAAGCCCGTTAAAACTGTACCTTGGCAGTTATTAGAGCATGTGATGGTAGACCGTAAACTTAAGAAAATTGCTGCTAACCACCCGTAGAATTACGAAGACAAATCTACTTTCCTCACTCAATAGGCATTCAATAAGACTGTAATCATTAATATAGTAATTAATACACATAAATATGTATGTATAATTTTTTGCAGCGGCTGCGCCCGGCCACGTTTGCTACAGCAACGAGCACTGCCGTCTATGGGACAAAGAAAGTCGCTGTGAATTCGTCATCCTCAATCTTTTTGGCAGATGTGCATGCAACACCAACTTTAGGCAAAGCGGAGATAAATGTATTGCAGTCAGACCTTTTTCCACTGAAGCAGTCATTGCCGAGCATGATGCGATGGACTACTCTGTCTCGGATACAGCAAACACGGCCCCTAAACCAACGGTGAACGTTTATCCAGAAACCAGAGATCCATTTGGAAGTCAAAAATATAGCGATATCCAACCAAGTAAAATACCATTTTCAAACGATGTTCTAAGCACTGAAGAAGACAGTCCCTTGATGCAGGCTGTTCTTAAGGTTCCCACAACCGAACCAGCTAAGAATTTACCCGTTTCAAATAGAAAAGATGGAGAACCAAATGAAACTGTAGGTGTAGACGAATTGACAGCTAACTTACATGCAAATGATCAGCCAATTTACAGAGTTGTTACCCAGCCTTCCATTGAAAAGAAATCTAATAAGAAAAATGGAGGGTCGAAAGAGCAAATTTCAGGAAACAAATCGCATAAAACTGGACATCAGAAGAAATCATCTTTAAAAGGTACTGTTAACTCATTATTTTCTTTGTGTTTATTACCTATCTACGAGTATTTCCACAAAGAAATTTATTTAATACTGGTTATTCCGTCGTAAATGATGTTTATAATAATTCTTACTTTAATATAAGCAGTGAAATTAATATTAAGCATTTATGCGTTTAACCTTTCAGATAAGAACCGCATTCGATCAGATTATGCGCCGGTATACGACATCGGACCCGCCTCTCTTGGTATGGCTTGCGTCACAGACTCCCAGTGTCAACAAGTAGATGTTTTCTCAAGATGCTTGAACAAGAGATGCGATTGTGCGTTTGGCAACAATTCTACATCCTCTTGTTCTGCTCGGAACAGAGGCTGTCTACCCGGGACATTTCAAGTAAGAATAAAAAACATAAAGTTATTTGTGTGATCTGAACAAAGTCTCATCAATATTTGACCAGGCCTTCAATTCTCCCAAAAATCTGGCCGATTGTAGGCTACCTACTTTGTTAAAAAAACATCGAGTATTTTTTATTAAAGCCTTACTTAAATAAAATTCTGTAAAGGTTTTACTTTTCTAGTGTCGATCTACTGGCGCTTGCATCAGCTGGTTTTTCGTCTGCGACGGCCGTAAGGACTGCCCTGATGGATCTGATGAAAAATGCGCAGGATACAAAAAAGGAACATCAGGAAGTGAGTACCTACGATTTATCTCTGAAAACTGTTAAATAAATAACTATAACACACTAACTAACAACACGTGTTTCGTCGTGCACGATGTTTTCATCAAGCATGCAAGGCTGTACATACTGCTTTATAGCAATTTATATTACTACTCGTGCACTAACATTGAAACCTGTCACCTTTCAGACGCAATTGGAGAGAGATGCCCAATGAACTCCTTTCGCTGTGGTGGACCGGGCTCGCGCTGCGTATCCCGTGCTGCTAGGTGTGACGGTACCCCGCAGTGCCCTGGAGGCGAGGACGAGAGGAACTGTAGAGCTACTAAGCGTAAAGGGTAAGTTTACCTTCCAGAAATAATAGGCAAGCAGTGCCCAATAAACTCCTTTCACTGTGGTGTGATGGACCGAGCTCACGCTACGTCTCCCGTGCTGCCAGGTGTGACGGTACCACACAGTACCCTAGAGGTGAGGACGCGAGGAACTGTAGAGCTACTAAGCGTAAAGGATAAGTCTACCTTCCAGACATATTAGGCAAGCAGTGCCCAGTAAACCCCTTTCGTTGTGGTGGACCGGGCTCACGATACGTCTCCCGTACTGCTAGTCTGCTAGGTGTCACTGTACCCCACAGTAACCTGGAGGCGAGGACGAGAGGAACTTTAGAGCTACTAATCGTAAAAGGTAAGTTTACCTTGTAGATATAATAGTCATGCAGTGCCCAATGTACTCATTTTGCTGTGGAGATCGGGGGCTAGCGCTGCGTCTCCCGTGTTTCTAGGAATGATGGTACCCCACATTGCCCTGGAGGCGAGAACAAGAGGAACCGCAGAGCTACCAAGCAAAAAATGAAAGTTTTCACTCACCTTATAGCTAGGATGCTTGTGAAAACATCCTAGCTTGTGAGCTTCCGTTACCCGACCCGGTTGCTTATTTTAAAAACATTGTTGAACCCAACGCTAAGGTGAGCTGGAGCTAGCAATGTTTTATTTTTATTTTAAGCTAAAACCATTGCGTGCTATTAAACTAAAAGGCTCTGAGCTGTACAATGTTTTCAGAATAAAATCTCCGTGTCGTTAGAAATCGTTGTGCAGCGTAACTCATTAAATTATACTGTGCGTTATATTTAGGTGTAGATAGATTTAGGTGTATTTATTATATTAAGTCTCTCTATGTATTTAGGTGAGTCTAAATACACACTTAAATACCTTAAGTCCGCCTCACTCATAGGCGAGGCGAGGATGGAGCCCGACTTGGCCATGATAGATTAGAAGACCTTCGTCTTCGTGTTTTTTTGGCTTTGAAACCCTATTTGTTGAACACCTTTGGTATCATGAAAACCCTACCTTAATGATATTGATTGAATTGAATTAAATATACTCATAGAATTGCGCTGTTCTGCACAACGATTTCTAGCAAAATGAACAGAGATTTCATTCTGAAAACATTGTACAGTTCAGAGCGTTCTAAGCGCAGTTAAAACATCGCGTGCTCTAGTTCACCTTAGCGCTGGGTTCAACAGTGTTTCTGGAATACGCGACCCGGTTTACTCTGCGTCTCCCACTGTGACAAATGTAAAGGCACTACGCAGTGTCTTGGAGAGCAAAGAATGAGAGCTGAAGACATAAATAATATAAATCAATGGGTTCTCTATACTCTATGCCTGCCACCTCTCTTCTGTTCTGCCCCATTTCTTCATCTTTGAGTAAGTAGATAGTGGACTAAAGTACTATACAGTATACTTAGGTACTCGTAATAATATTGTATCTATATTATAGACAAATGAGTTAGTTGTCCAACTGTTTTGTGTAGTAAGATATTAGTTAGGTATGTAGTTAAATGAGACACTTTTCCGTTACAAATAGGTACATAATCTGACTTATTCTGTTTTAATTTTCAGCTGCCCCCGACACACATTCAGATGTGGTTCAGGAGAATGCATACCTGAATACGAGTTCTGCAATGCTATTATCACCTGCAAAGACGCTTCGGACGAGCCGCCGCATCTATGCAATGAACAATCAAGGTAAGATTTTTGTGATTATAAAGGTAAAATCATTCTCCAAGTAATCCACTAGTCTGGTCCAAAAATTCTATACAGAGTTCACGTCCATATACAATGTGTCTGGACACATGACTCGGAGACTTAATCAGAGAGTTAAACACTTACCCCCTTACTTATAAAAAGTTATGCAATGATTAAGCAATAATTAGAAATTCCGCGCAGTACAAAATTGTACTGCGCAGAATTATTTATCATTGCATAACCATTGCATAACTTTTTATAAGTAAGGGGGATCGATGTAAAAAAAGGGGGGTGCACACTCACCCCCTGTTAATGGCAGATATTTTAATTTTTCAAGTTCAGAAATTATTTGATTGTGTTTAATAAATAATGTTTACGGACGTAGAGCCCATCCAGACATAAAAATACACTATTAAGAGTGAAAATAATACTTTTTGAGATAATAACAACATTCTAATAAAAATGTTTACAAAGGAGCTATTGTGTTTTGAACAATATCACTCTATGCGCTCTTATAAAACACCTACTATAAACAATGAAAATCTTTTTAAATAGATAGAAATATGTAATATAACTAAGCATATTTGATAACATTAGAGAAGAATCCCCGGGCACTAAAAACAAATCGAATTGGCTAAGTCTACGTATAATGGACGAAGGCTAGTGGATCACTTGGCACAGTTAGAATCGGAACTAGATAGGATACGGTAGTAAAATCAGGCCACATTATGTATTTCCGAGAGGGAGATCAACTATCCCAGTGTGGCGTTGGATTTCTCGTCAATACGGTCCTCGCTGACAATTTTGTAGAAATCTCCAGTGTGTCAACCAGGGAAGCGTACCTAGTACTTAAAGTTACCGAGGTATGCAGTCTCAAGATCGGATCGGATATGGAAGCAGGAATCACAGAGGGAAAATGCTCGTCAACTTCTTGGAAAAAAGAGAATGTTTTTGATGAACTTGTTCTTTGAGAAACAATCCCAAAGAAAGTGGACGTGGCAAATCCCCGATTCAGTGACAATAAATGAGATTGACTTCATTATTACAGACAAGAAGCACATATTCAGAGATATCTCAGTGATTAGCAGGTTTAATACCGGGAGCGATCACCGACTTGTCCGAGGCTCTCTGAATATCGATTACAAGCTGGAAAGATGTCGAATGATGAAGTCTAGCCATTGTGGCATCAGAGCAGTTTCAGCTCCACTTACGAAATCGATTCGCTGCTTTGGAAACCACAGAAAGCGTGTGAAATTTTGCCAGCTGCAACGAAGTCCAAGTTCTCGGCTGAGACTCTCCAGCTTATGGAGAACAGACGGAATGTTACGCAGCCACGCTTTCAGAAAAGCGAACGCTCAATTGTAAAATTAGTAAACTGGTGCGACGTGATTTCCGATGCTCCAACACACGCCAAATCGAAATGGTGATTGAGCAAAATCGGGGGTCAAAAGTGTTCGCCCAGCAGTTGAAGCGCTCGCATCTGGCAAAGCTTAGGAGTTCAAGTGGTCAAACCTTAACTTCAAAGCCGGAGATCTTAGCTGAGATAGAAAACTTCTATGGCCGATTGTACGAGTCGCATGCTTCACAACCCGGGTCTATTGCATAGGATACCCGACCCACTTTTACTCGCCACTACACGGAAGACCTGCCAGAAATCTGCCTAAATGAAATTGGGATGGCTCTCAGACAGCTAAGAAACGGAAAAGTCCCAGGTGAGGACGGAGTTACTTCGGAGCTCTTAAAGGCAGGAAACATGTACTTCAGGAGCTTCAGAAGTTGTTTAACTCTGCTCCGAATACTGAAAGAACTCCAAAGGCGTGGAGTTCTTCCAGAACAGGAGGATTGCAGATTTATTTTTCAAAATGGGTGTTAAAACTCCTGCGCCACGCCTACCACTGCAGTTGAGTAGACACAACTTCGATAGGGAAGCCAACAGAAGAATTCAGTTGGGCTGGGCGATATTGGGAAAACTTCGTCAGGTATTCTCGTCGTCCATTCTACAATGCCGGAAGACGAAAGTCTTTAATGCGTGCGTCCTAACAGTTATGACACACGGAGCCGAGACGTGGATACTAACAGTTGGACTTGTCCACAAATTTAAAGTCGCTCAGCGAGCTATGGAGAGAGCTATGCTCAGGGTTTCTCTGAAGGATAAAATCCGAAAAGAGGTAATCCGCCAGAAACCCAAAGTTACCAACATAGCTCAAAGTATTCACACGCTGAAGTGGCAATGGGCTGGCCACATTTCTCGAAGCACGGACAACCGCAGGTGGAGTAACGACCTGCGAAAGGCGGCCGGCAGAAACAGGATGAGAAGAGCCGAAGATCGAGCTCTGAGGAGTTCATTGGGGAAGGCATATGTACAGCAGTGGACGAACACAGGCTGATGATGATAAACAATATCACATATTGAATTAATAAAAATGGATTCATTAATAAAAAACTGCTAAACCAATTTCGATAAAATCTTGAGGAGACTACTGAATATCTATTGTTTCAAATAAAATAATGATCATCTAAATCGGTACATAAATACTGGAGATATGAGAAAAGAAAGACTACGGACGACTTGAAAACCTCCTGCTCCTAAACTAACTACCTAGTTGTTGTAATGAAAAAGTACCTGTAGGTATAAATTAGTTAAAGTTTATTATTAGTTTTATAGTTAGTTTTATAATTAGTTCACATTATATTAAATGTAGTTAGGTTATATCAGAAGGTGACAATTTTCTCTCAAATTAAAAGTTTCTATCTATTCAAAGATAAATGGATTTCTAACTCTGCAAGATTTAATGAGACAATTATAAGATTTTAATAAATATTGTAATTAGCATGACTCTGGTGTTGCAATTTTCACTAAGTGCTACAACATTCACAGGAATTCTTATAACGTATTTTAACACTTTTAACTTAATTGTGATTTATCAGTTTTACTAGTGAATATTGCAAGACATGTAGAATCATGTGAGTGTTAAGCGAGTAAATAAATAACCAGAACAATTTTGCCGGCACATTTAGATATACGAGCAAATCACTAATATATTTGTAGCCCCTTTTTTGCAGTCAGATGTCGTTAAACGATGAGTGTAGTACTCTACCTATTTTATTTCGTTACACTTACGATTTACGTTATCTAAAATACCCACTTATTCTGTTTCATCCATCAAAAATAGATTCCAAAAGTTAACTGTTTTCTGGATATTTCGTAACCGTTACACGTGTGACCTGTAACGGCCTGCCCAAATATTTGACCCTAAAGTACTATCAGTTCTGGCGTATGAACGTGTTTGTTCAGATGGTCCTCTGTTTTGGTATTTGCAATGCTAGGTCCGCCCCACTTTTTGACAACTTTACTGTTAGGCTTATGAATTGTGGAGCATACAAAACTCGAAAATAGTGAATAGATACTGTGCTAGATCGTAACCCTGCGCGTGACGCCTGTAATTTTTAACTTCAAAATCCTAACATTTGTAAATAAGTTTGCATAAAGATTAGGTAGGAAACTACTCAGAGTTATAGATTTGGAAGCGAAACTACCATAAAAATCAATGGGCGAATTATCACTTTAATTTTTATTACCCGACTACAGTAAAGCAAGGGAAGGGTAATGAGTTTAATAGTCTATGTACGATGTATGCATGTATCTATGTATTTAGTTATGTGGATGTTCCACCATAGCGTCGCTCCTATTGGTCCGATTTTGACAAGCGAGGTGTCAATCGATTTGTCTTCAGCTAAGGTCTTCAGGTACAGAGAGTCATAGGCTATTTTTTTTACGCTATTCGTTCGAACCAAAGATTGGTATGTATTCAAACTAAAAACTTGGACTGATTTTGACAAGCGAGGTGTCAATCGATTCATCTTCATCGCAAGATTGTCATAGGCTATTTTACCCAACCATAGTCGGGTTTTAGTTTTTGAACTTTTATCTTGTTTTATAGATGGCGTGCAGCAGACGTGTGCCCACTGCGTTGCGGAAACGGAAGATGCCGAAGTACAGCCGTTGCCTGCTCAGGAAGAGATGGATGCGGGGATAATACCGACGAGATTGCTTGCACTGTTTGTAGTAAGTAAAGATTTAGTTTGATCGCTACAGAATCCATCTATCCATACACACTAACACCGAGAAATGTGCAAGTTTTACTCGTATCTTCGAAATGAAAATAATCTTCTGCAAACAATGAGATTGGATGAATAATATCTTCACTAGTTTTTGGAGCTTGAATTTTTTGAGTTTTTGGACACTAGGTGTAGAATGCTCTAACCTACCCATGTTACATGATGATTACCTACTTTAGATGAGATAAGAGTGTTCAAGTACAAGTATACTTACATGAATAATATTATTTAATTGTCAGATCCATAATGTCTAGGGACATCAAGAATTCAAGAACCTTTTGTGCCTATACGCAATCTTACATTCAATGAGAACGTTCAATCGAACCTATACCATTGCGAGAACGCGGACAAAAAATATAAAACTGTTTATGCATATTACTTAGATTACCAGAAAAATGATAAATAGATATATCGGACGGAGCTTTCGATTTCCGAAACACCATACGGGTTGAACCAGAAACGTTAGGTGCCTGCCCAAATATGTCAAATACGGCCGCCTGTTTTGCATACACGGTCGATTTGACACGATATTCGATTCCGTTACACGAACAATAGCCGCAAACGATGCTTTGCTTCGCATCACAATGCTGTTATTAACTCCATTTGTGTGATATTTCGTGATTGTGAAAGTTGAGCTAGCATTTATGGGTTCTGATGTATTCTGTTACGTGAAAAATTCTCATCAAGTTCTTAATGACGAAAGAGGAGCCAACAATTTCTTTTCCACTTCAGTGGTCCAGCTAGAGCTTCTAGAGTAGTAGGTTTATTACCTACGTATTGGGCAAAACTCGCAATGTGTCTCAATAATTTCATTCAAGGATATTGGTAATCAAGTTTAACATACATTTCATATTTTTCTTGCATAAGCCCTCACAGTCGGAACGGTCTGCTCCATCTCAATTTCTCTTGAGATGACCGTATGGAATCGTTCCTTACTACTTATAAAAGGCATAACTAGACATAGGTACTTACCTAACTGTGATAATGATTATACATACCGAAAAAAACATATGTAACGATCGTGAAACATAGACCCGTTAAGGGTTCCATTTTATTCATACGCAGTTAGCATAATGAACGTGGTCATATAGCGATAAGGGATCCACAGGGCATAGGGGTACCTGCTAGTAGGCTAGAGTTACATTTATTAGTACCTACCAAATAAGGGTGTGCTACTGGTAATAAAGTTATTATACCATATGTATAATAACTTTATTACACATATGGTAGTATAATAGTTCGTGATAGTTAGTGATCACTTCATGTACTAATTTTTCATGATGTGGCCTAACCATTTCATGAAATGATCAATTCTACGATATCGCCTCGACCTAGGCACTACGCGAACTGAAGCGCAGAAGTGTCAAGTTAAAACGTGAACGAACAATAAGATATCAACAATGACTCGGAGCGGATATAATTCATGAAAAACTTTTTATATTTTTCAGAATGCCCAGCACCACCGGCCTCTTCGAAGAAACCCTGAATAGAACATTACAGAAGCATCGATGGAGAGGCTTTAGTGAAACACATTCCAACTAAGTGGATCTCAATGCTCAAATAACATTAACTATAACTCGAATGGAAACATTATGTAGAATTTCGAATGCATAGGCTTAGAGTAGCCATAATGGATTATACTAAAAGTATTTTTTGATACATCAAGTAGATTTTGAAGATGCAAGTATTTTGTCAAAACCATAGGATGTTTAGGTATAAGAACCTATATAATAAATTTACTTATTTCAATGAACTCGTACATGGTATTAGAATTATCATTAGAAACGAGATGTTTACCATGTTTTTTTGTTTATTTCTCTTTATTTCGGCTCCGATGCAGGCGCCATGACTACGAGTAAACTGAAGTTCTTGCAGAAACTACCCACCCGCAATAAATATGACCCTTAGGCATATCAATATAAGTACCCCATTTCTCAACCACCTGCAACGGAGACAAAATATCGATAACTCAAAACAAATAAATTACATGGTCTAAATATCTCCTTTCTAATGATAATTGTAATGTTAGTGGGCATGATAGTTTAAAAGTCCTACATGATAATCCGGAGATAAATAGGTTGTAGGTACCTGCAGTCAGTTTCAATAGGAAGTAACTACAATTGCATTCAGAGATCCATAAAAAAAAAACATATTCTAAATCAAACTTTCAAATAAATCAGTCGGTCTCATGCTGAAAGTAATTTTGTTGTGCGCCAAAATATTGTATTGTATTGTGATATTGTTTCAAGCAAATCGAAATAAATAAATTCCTCGAGTCAGAATTGGAATGTGGATGTCAATTAATGCACTTCTGCTGACACTAGAATTCTATAAAAAAAACAGTAGACAACCGACCGATTTATTTTAACTGTTCAAATGTTCCTTCCTACCAATATATTTCCAACACCAAGCTACTGCACTATTAAATTTCCGTATAATTTTCAAGTGTTGGTTGAAGATCCTGAGAAATAGTCATAGGCCACTGTGTATGCAATAAGACTGAAGAGTGATACTCTGCCACTTTAATTAACGAAGTAAGAGAAGTCAGCGTTCCATCAACTGATTGCTTTAGATTGTAGA